>CM019830.1:118837070-119566551 GCA_009763385.1 Coix lacryma-jobi var. lacryma-jobi | reverse complement strand
CCGGGACTAAAGACCCTTTAGTCCTGGTGCTTAATACGCCCTTGACTAAAGGCCCTCCCTGGTATATAGGGCACAGGGCACAGTGCCCTCCCATCTTCTCCAGATCGACGCGCAGTTGCCCCGCCTCCGTCCGAGCCGCCGCCCTCGAGCTCACCTCGCCGTCGAGCCTCTGTCCGCGCCGTCGAGCTCCGCGCCGCCATCCTCCTCGCCGTCGAGCTCCACGCCGCCGTCCTCCTCGCTGTCGATCTCCGCGCTGCCGTCCTCCTCGCCGTCGAGCTCCACGCGTCGCCGTCCTCCTCGCCGTCGAGAGCTCCGCGCCGTCGTCCTCCTCGTCGCCGAGCTCCACGCCGCCGTCCTCCTCGCCGCCGTCCTCCTCGGCCTCACTCTACCCTCCGCGCCGTACGGCGTCGTCCTCGCCGTCTGTCCGCGCCGCGCCGTCCTCCTCGCCGTCGTGTCCGTGTGCAGTGTGCGTGGTGTGCGTGTGTGTCCAATGTGTGTGTGTAAAAAAAGAAATGAAAAAGAAATATATTTATATACCTATAATTAAATAGATATATAGAAAAATAAATAAATATATATATATGTATTTAGAAATAGATATATATATACCGCTACGAATATGAATAGATATATATGGTTTTTTAACCTAACAAATATGTGTTCGACCTGTAGTCTTGGTGACCGCTCCACCGACCTCGCCGCCGTCCACTGTCATCCGAACCGTCGTCATCCTCGCTGCTGTCCGCCGTCGTCGTTCTCGTCCACGGTGTGTAAATCACGTGACAAAGATATGTCATGTATTTATTACTATTAGAAATATGTGTTCATAAAAAATCATGTGCAATATTGGAATGCAATAGAAAATCATGTGTCATGTTGGATATGTTTAAACATGTATTTACACTTAGAAATATTTTGACAGATATGCTTCTTCGTGTTTTTTTAATGTTCAATTGTCTCTTTACAAATATATGTTATTTTTAATGTTGGCGATTACATGTCAACTAAAACTCGAAACCCTAAAACCCGAAACCCTAAACCCTCAAACCCCAAAACCTTAAACCCTAAACCTCGAGACCACCCTAAACCCTCAAACCCCGAAACCTTAAACCCTAAACCCCGAGACCTCCCTAAACCCTCAAACCCCAAAACCTTAAACCCTAAACCCCGAGACCCCCTTAACCCCTAATTAAACCCCTAGTTTTCGATCATATTATATATATATTAATATTTCCAGAAATGGCCGACCCAAATGAGAACATGATGGAGGAGGAAATGATGAATATCATCGCCGGCGACGATGACGGGAGTCAATACTTATTGAATTACGAAGACATGACCATGCATGATGAAAATCCTCCTGAACAACAAGTTGAGATGGCAGAAGGCAATACAGGCGAGGTATATATACAATATGTCGTGTTAGGGTTTACATTTACTTTATTACTTGATTAGGTTTTATGTCAACTTGTATTAAGGTTTCATCTTCGTGTCTTTACCTATATGTAGCCCTCTAGATCGACGTCTGCGACAGGGTAGAGCAGACCAAAACGAGGGCCGAAGAGGCCATTGAAGGGCCGTCATGTAATCTCCGAATTCGATATGGCTACAGGCCAACCACTAGGCCCCGATGCAAAGAGATATGTCTTTCAGTGTGGGTTCCTTGTGAGAGATCGGATTCCGTTAAGTGCCCGTGAATGGAAACAGAGGCAAAATGCTCCCGAGATCAGTTATGTCTCCGATCTTGACAAGCAGCTAGTCTGGCAGGACCTCCTTAGCAGCTTCTCGTTCGACACGAATGATGAGGAGCTGTTGAACGAATTCGGGAGTGGATAATGAAGAAGATGGCCACACTTTTTCAGGACTGGAAGAAGCACTTGTATCACAAGTTTGTGCTGAAGAACGAGACGCCAGATTTCAACTCTGCTGCGTATGTCAAGATAAGGGCCGATTGGGATGAATTTGTACAGTACAAAAGATCACAAGAGAGCGAGACCCGGGTTAGAATAAACAAACAGAATGCAGCTCAGAAGAAATACCACCATCATTTAGGATCAGGTGGCTATAAGACTGCCCTTCCAATGTGGGAGAGACAAGAACAGGAGATGCTTGCCAGGGGGTAGTCCCAGAGACAATAAGAAGAAATTGGAGTGAACGGTCTAGGAATTGGTTCTACGCTCATGGGGGAACCATAAACCCTGATGACGGGGAGCTTGATTGGGGCCCACAAATGTCAAGGGCAGCACAGAGGCTAGTTCAAGCACGAAGTGCGGTGTTGGCTGGCGAGTTCAAGCCCAACAGAGAGAAGGATGAACTCACGTATGCGCTGGAGAATCCTGAGCACGGTGGGCGTACGAGAGGCTTTGGGGCCGTTTCGTGGCTACATTCCTTCGAAGCGGATCGAGAAACTTACAAAAGCCGCCAAAGAAAGAAGGACGAGGAGGCAGAGCGACTTTTCAAGTTGGAGGAGTATGTTCTTGAAACACAAGAGCGTGAGAATTCTCGTGAAGAATGGATGCAGGAGGAAATCAAAAGGCAAGTGCATGCGGCACTTAGTCAAATGATTAGTGGGCAAGGTACATCATCACAACATCCTCAAGCGAACATTAGCCCCCCAGGTCAGATGAAAAGCAGCTGCGCCTCCATGGAAGTACCAACCATTCAAGATGACTCCAAGCTACGCTTCCCCGTGGATGACGTTAAAGAACCTTTTACTACTTGTGAGCTACACATTCCAGATGGAAATGCCACGAAAAAGGTGGCTGTCGGTGTTGTAAACCCTATCGACCGCACAAGAACACCAAGAATCCATGGTCAACCAGTGCCAGCCGGATACGCTAGTGTTTCGGTGGATAAGGTTGAGACAGGTTGTGGCAGCGTGGCACTGGAAATCGAAGGGGGAGATGGGGAGAAGACTTTAGATGAAGCGGAGAAGACATTTATTTGTTGGCGCAAGCGCTTCATTATTATTCCTGGAGTGTCACCGCCGCAACCTCCTCCTACTGATCAGGATCCTCACCATAGGTAGTGTGCGCGTGAACGAGAAACAATTTTTATTACACTAACTTCCTATATGTATATATTAGTTGGATGCTCACATCTTTCGTTGTTTTGTGTAGCAGGAACTATAGTCCAGTTTGTCATTTTTCCCCAGCGCATCAGAGTGCTGCGGGCGGTGACAATGTGTTGGAGGACACGGCTTCAACCCCATCTCCTACACAAAGATCTCCGACGCGGGCTCCAACACCGCCACTGGCCCCAACATCTCCTCCACCGCGGGCTCCAACGCCACAACCTCCACCGCGGGCTCCAACGCCGCCACCGGTCCCACCATCTCCTCCACCGCGGGCTCCAACGCCACAACCTCCACCGCGGGCTCCAACGCCACCGCGGGCTCCAACGCCGCCACCGGTCCCACCATCATCTCCACCGCGGGCTCCAACACCACAACCTCCACCGCGGGCTCCAACACCGCCGCCTCCACCGCGCGGCCCTAAGAAGCGGTCCGCCGCCACAGAACCAAAGGCCCCACCTCCAAAGAAGAAGGCTCCTGCATCAGGAAAAAAAGCCCAAGAGAAATTAGCTTATGAAAAGACTGATGAGGAGTTAGAAATTTCAGTGAAAAAAGATGTGCAGAATTTTTTAGAGGAATCAAAGGCCGCTACTAAAGCGAAGATGAACCCGGAGCCACGTTACCTCTTGTTAAACCCACGGGTGTTAAGGAAAAAGGTGGACCAACATAATATGAAGATGCGTGAAGCCCGAAAGGCTCCGCGAAAATCAGATTACGAACGCTCTCTTATGAAGTCCGCAAAAGAACAACAATCCACCAATAAGAAAGTGGGAAAGGGTGTTCCACAGCTCGGGGAAACATCAAGACCTTTGTCCCCGTTAGTTGTGCCAAATCAGTATGGTTCAAACATGGGCAGAGTACAGCGGAAATCTGGAGAGACCACTTTGTCTGAGATGGACTCACTTGAAAATGTTTTCATTGACAGCGATCTCACATACAACACGATTCATAATATTGCTACTGGGCTGGAGTTTCCACGAGCGGAAGTAGTTGATGAATGGAGGAGAAATTTTGCACCGGGCAGGAGTCTAATGAACCCCAATCACTTACATGTACTTGGTACGCAGATGTTTGCAATCAACAAATGGTGCATGAAGGCTTCTAAAGACCCAAATGTCAATTGGATTTCTATCCGAATTCGGAACCATCACTACTTCCGTGGCGATGACCTAATCTTAGTCCAGATGGAGGAATTACACCAGCTATGTCATATGGATGCACTGGACAAATCGCTCCTTAGCTGCTACTGTTTGTAAGTGTTTCTTTTATAGTTTTCATTGAACTCTCTAGTATGTGTATATAGTACGTAGTATTCTTACACACATACTTATGGATCGACTCTCGATATTTTGCAGGTATCAGATGACTCAGCTCAGAGATAAACACGACAATTCTGTTGGGTTCGTTGATCCATATGTTGTTTTCAAGGCTCCAAACCCTTCAGCGACTTGGAGCGATGAGTCGTGTACAGATCTCATGAGGTTCTTCGTGAACCAAAAAGATAGAGAAAGAATTCTCTTCCCATACAACTTTAAGTGCGTGAGACATATATAGTTAATAATAAGTATGTGCATATTTTATTTTACTTAACCCTAATAATATATATATATATATATAAATCATGTGTATGAACAGCTTTCACTGGATATTGATGGTCATCGATCTCAAACACAGCAATGTGTTAATCTATGACTCGTTGAGCGAACCGCAAGAAGATTACCAAGATATGATAAACATCCTCCAAAGGTAATTTTTTGATCCCTACCTTGCATGCTTATAGTATAGAGTAAGCTTTTATATGTATACTAATTAAATAATGATCCAACTATTAATGTTTCATTGGCCGGATTAGGGTTTGGAAAAAATTCATTGCTCGGGAACATATGAGTCAGTGTAAGGCCCCACTTACAATAAAGCCACGACTACCAGTAAGTTTACACTTTCGTCAATGTACGTGTATCTTTATTATATCATGTCATATATCATATCTTTACTAGATGAATCTTTTCATTCTACAGTGGATTTTGAGACAAGAACAGGGCTCCAACTTATGCGGATTCTATGTTTGCGAGTATATGAGGATAGAATCAAATAGAATTCCTGAAGAAATCATCAAAGTACGTAACCTGTTTCTTTTCATTTTTTATAGACTTAATATTGATAATATAGATATAACTAATATCTTCTTTAATTCCAATTGAAGACTGACTGGTTGAAGCAAAAAGTGATGCTACAAGACCAATTGAAAGCAATACAAGAGACAATAGCAGGATTTCTTCGGGAACAAGTCATAAATTCAAAGGGCGAGTTCTACTATAATACCAACGAGAAGTTGATTTCAAACAATGATGATCATTTGTATGTTGTGTAGATCTTTAGATGGAGTACAACTTGTAATAGGTTTACAGTACTAACTTTGGAGTACAACTTGTGTAGATAGATATTTGGACAACTTCTATATGTATATTGCTTGTAATAATTTTATGTACATATATTTATATATATATGTAGTTCTATAGTTCAATTATATATGCATGCAATAAGCTTATTGTGTTATGCTGCTAATATATATAAATTATATATATTAGCAGCAAAGAATATATATTGGAAAACCTATTAAATAAATAAACAGAACAGAAAACAGAACTGAATTGAAAATAAAAGGGACAAAACCGGGGGACCCTTTAGTCCCGGCTGGTAATACCAGCCGGGACTAAAGGGTGCTCAGCCGGGGCTAAAGGGTGCTGTTGCGGTGCACCGTTGGCAGCACCCTTTAGTCCTGGCTGGTATTACCAACCGGGACTAAAGGGTGGGCTTTAGCCCCGGTGGCCGGAGCCGGGACTAAAGGGGGGGGCCTTTAGTCCCGGAAGCGTAGTCCCGGCTCGGCAACCGCGGCTAAAAGCCCTTGCCGACCGGGGTTAAAGGCCCTTCTCTGTAGTAGTGAAATAGAGATAACTTTACCAAGTTTTTCTAGGAGATTACTTATTGTTTCATTGCTTCACTACTATAATGACAACTTATTTATTTGTTCAGCAACAAACTCTAGGAGATTACTTATTGTTTCATTGCTTCACTACTATAATGACAACTTATTTATTTGTTCAGTATACAGTTTGTTACATATAGGAATTACTTAGCACTGAATTTGTCTAGTGAATGGGAAATATCTATTTAGTGAATTTTCCGTGGTATTTTTATGGGTTCAAAGTTGAGGGACAGCCAAATAAGCCCTTGGGTGGTACTGTACGCCATATCTAACTCATACATTTGAGAAAAATTTGAAGTTGCATTATTTTAAACTGGAGCTATGCAAAACTTGTTTTGAATAACTACACAGGACTAGTTGTGCACTTAGTTGATATAGTTTGTATTATTATATGTTCTAGCTTTACACATGTGTAATGTTCTCTTTTGATTATTTTTTTATTGTTTCAACAAGTGATTTTTGTTTCTCATGTGGTCTACAGGACATGGACAAATTCCAGCAACCTAAGGTATCTACTTATGCTCCGTACACCAAGAAAAACAGTCTACCCGCACATGTTGAACTATTAGTTTGGTGACTGACTAAGGTGACTTGTGAGACAGGGATGTGAGATATCCATTATTTATTTTTTAAGACAACTTTGTGACTAAGGTCACTTGTTCAACTATTTGTTTGGTGCTCTTTAATGAATGTAATTAATATGTTGATGTATGATTTGTGAACCTATTGATTTGGTAATGAATGGAATATATTGTTGGTCCTGCATATGTTAATGTGGATTGTTTGTATTGATGTCTGGGGTATGTGAAGGTATGGATTGTACAAATCAATGAGCCATCCTGTCTAACAAGGTCTAAGAACTTGTGATATTAAAGCAGATGTCATAAACATTTGTGACTTTCAAAATCATTGTCATAATGTTATGACATGAACACTTAAATGTCACAAGTTGTCATTAAAGACAGTAATCTTTTGACATTTGATCTTTTGTCAACTTGGTGTCATAAAAGATGATTTGTGACTTATTTTGTATGTATTGTGACATATATCAAATGTCAAAAGATGACACATTTCTTGTAGTGATTATACCATCAACTAATGCATAGAATGATATAAAATAAACCATAAAGCATACACTACAAGAAATGGTTGGCTTTTTGACATAAAATCTATTTGTGACACTGACTTTTTGACGTTAATTATGTATGGTTTATGACATAATACTTTAGTTATGACATGAGTTTATGTCATAATACGTTAGTTATGACATGAGTTGAAGAGCAATCATTTTTTGACATTGCACTTTGTCATAATACACATAACTGATGTCATAATTCACATAACTAATGTCATAATTCACATAACTATGTGACGGACCAGGATGTCAGAGATATCATCTGAAGATGATTACTCCGACTAATCCCGGACGGCGCAGGAGATCCAAAGACTTGTTACGTAATGTACTTGTATTAGGACTCCGACTTGTAACTTAGCCGAGTTGTATAAGGAAGTCTTGTAATCAGGATAGGACTCTTCCTATGTAATCGGCTAGGACTCGGATTGAGCCATGGATCACCCGGATATATAAGGGGAGCCAGGCACAGGTCCTAGACAACTCAATTCTCAATCAATCATACACAAGGCACACGCCACACTGGACGTAAGGTATTACGCTATTTAGCGGCCTGAACCAGTATAAATCGCTCTCTGTGTAATCGCCGGGTTCTACGAACACCGATCCCCACCGAACAAATAGTCCTGAGTAATCTCAAGACTAGTTGCCGGTTACTAAACACCGACAGCTGGCGCGCCAGGTAGGGGCTTTCGGCGATTCGACGATCAAGAGCCCGGCGAACCGCGTCAACATGTTCTCAGCGGGATCTATTTTCGTTTTTGGCTCGTGGACTTGCGTCGTGGATGATCAAGGAAGGCTCCACAGTCGACTTGACACCTAATCTCAGCCTCAAACCACGCCAAAGACAGAACTTCTCGCCCAACAACTCGCAAGATTGCAGATTCAAGAACCGCAGCACCTCGAGGGCGGCTCGGAGGCATCCGACTCCTACTCGGACTCGAATTCTCAAAGGAAGGACTCGGATCACGATCAAACTATCTCCTTTGGACTGCGGAACAATGCTAAAAGCTTCCAAGACCTAGTCAAGGCAAAATTCAAAGGGTACCAGCAGATACCTTTGACAGGAGCCCAAAAAGGACTCGTTTTCAGCTCTACCAAGGAGGGTAACATCGTCCATTGGCCAATTCAGCCTGCCCCGGCTAGACTGATTGGCACAATCGACCAGCAACTTCCATATCAGCACGGACATCAGCTCCCCTCCGAGGAACATGATACCTCAACGGAACTAATCTCCAATACTTCTACCCTGGAGTCGCTGACACCAGGATCCAGCCAAGGTTTCAATCGAGAAGTCTTCATGACAGGGCATCAGTCGTCCCTATGACCACCAACGCCCCCAGATGTCTGCCAAGACGATGAAACATTGAGCATGATCTCTGACAACGACCCGGAGGTAGCCGGAGAAACCGAGTCCGTAAAAGCTGAAAGAATCCGGAAGAACAAAGCCAAAGAGGCCCGCAGAAGGCGGGCTACTCACCGCAAAGAAGCCGTGGATCGCTACAACGTACGCCTGGAAGAGTACAATACTCGGAGGCGTCTGGAGGCAGAGGTAGAACGCCAGAATCGTGATGAAGAGAATCACTCTCACAGCGACAGACGGCGCCCCGATTGCTCTCGCAACCTTGAACCTGAGTTCATGAGGGTAGCAGGACATAAAGTCTAACAGACACCCTACCAGAACGTCTTGGCTTTAGCCACAGAGAAGGGGGCTAAGGCCAACCGTACTCCGGATGAAGAGCGACGACTAATCATGCTTCAGACCACTGCGCTTCAACTCTAGGGACGTAACCTCGGGTCCTTAGCTGATGAGCAAGACTCATCTAATCCAGGACAGAGGCGACCTGTGCAAGAAAGGCTCGACAGGGTCCCGACAAGGAGTCGCCTGGGCCCTCGAGCACCTGATCAAGCTGAAGGAGGAGCCGAGTCCTCATATACAGGGCCCACAGTTGCAGCACTCGATGCAGTCGACCGCTTCCCCTGTTTCTCCAAAAGACTACGAGAAGTCGCGTTCCCGCGAAAATTCAAACCGGGAAACTACTCCAAGTATGACGGAAAGACAGAACCCAAACGGTGGCTCAGGTTGTACACTCAAGCAGTTGAGTTAGCCGGAGGAAGCAACGACATCAAAGCACTCTACCTCCCAATGGCCTTGGAGACAATGCCGCTTGCTTGGTTTGACAGGCTTAAGCCCGAGTCCATTGACTCCTGGGAACAACTGCATCGTATCTTCATTGAAAACTTTGCCGGCGTCCCGGAGAGATCAGACCCTCGGACAAAGCTCAGAGCTTGCAAGCAATTGAAAAATGAATCAATGAGGGAGTACTACAGGCGATTCTCAGAAATCCGCTCCACAGTCTCCGACATCACAGATAGAGAAGTAATTGACCTCTTTGGCAATGGTATTTGCGAAAGGTACAATTACAAAGACTTCATCAAGCAGGACCCGATCACCGCTGACAAATTCCACCGGGCCGTAAACTCCATGATGGCGACAGAGGAACGCACACAGGAGCGCTTCCCCGATAGGAACACGCAAGGCGATCGAGGCAATACCCAGAAAGGTAACCAGGCATCACAGCAAAACACCCGCAAGAGAGCAGGGGACAATACTGTTGCTGCCATGGAACCTCAGAAGAAAGGAAACAAGCCCTACACCTTTGATGACTTACTCGACGGACCTTGCCCCTTCCACCCAAAGAGTGGACACCCAGCAAGGCACTGTCGACAGCTCAAGGAGCGAGGCTTGAACCCTGACTTCAACAAAAACAAGAAAGACAAAGGCAAGAAGACAGCTGAGAATCCTCCACAAGACGATGGCGGTTTCCAACATCCCAAAGGTACTATCAACGATATCTTCGGCGGTGTGACCACCAGCGACAGTAAGAGGCTCCAGAAGCTTTCTCTATGAGAAATCATGTCAGCTGAACCAGCAACGCCCAAGTACCTCGAATGGTCCGAGCACTATTTCAGCTTCTCCAGAGCCGATCAATGGACTAGCGTCTCCAATGCAGGGCACTATCCGCTAGTGCTGGACCCGACGGTTGCAGGCTACACACTTGGAAGGGTACTCATTGATGGTGGAGCAGGACTCAACGTCATATTTGCAAGCACCCTAAGGAAGATGAACCTGGACCTTGCAACTCAGCTCACCCCATCAACTGCTCCTTTCAATGGCATAGTACCCGGAAAAGCAGCTGTACCAATCGGAAGGATCATACTACCCGTCACTTTTGGATCTCCGGCCAATTACAGAACGGAGTACATAAGTTTCGAGGTAGCGGACTTCGAGTCATCATATCACGCTATATTCGGGCGCCCTCCCATCGCTAAGTTTATGGCAGTACCCCACTACCCGTATCTCTTATTGAAGATGCCGGGTCCTAAAGGAATCTTAACCTTCAGGGGTGACTTGAAGCGCTCATTCGATTGCGACACAGAGGCTGTCCAAATCGCTGAAAAAGCTCAACTCACCCTAGAAGTCCAAGAGCTCGCTCAGATGGTGCATAACACCAAGCCTGAGGATTCAGAGATACCAACCAAAAAGGCGGGTACTATCCAACCATCAGCAGAAGTCTCTACAAAAGCTATTGACCTGGAAACCGGTGATCCCTCCAAGACAGCGGTTATCAGCGCTCACCTATCTGAAGAATAGGAACTCGCGCTCACCAAGTTCCTTAGAGCAAACAAAGATATATTTGCTTGGAAACCAGCAGACATGCCTGGGGTCCCAAGGAACTTGGCTGAGCATAAACTGGAACTAAAGGAGGGCTCAAGACCTATCAAGCAGAGGTTACGACGATTTTCACCAGAGAAGAAGGAAGCAATCAAGAAGGAAATAGCTAAACTACTCGCTGCTGGGTTCATCAGAGAAATCCTGCATCCTGAGTGGTTAGCCAATCCAGTACTAGTCAAAAAGAAGAACTCTGCCGAGTGGCGCATGTTTGTAGACTACACGGACCTCAACAGGCACTGTCCAAAGGATCCTTTCGGATTACCAAGGATAGACCAAATAGTTGACGCCACCGCAGGTTCCGCTTTACTCTCCTTTCTGGACTACTATTCTGGGTATCATCAAATTGCCCTCAAGGAAGAACATCAACCCAAGACATCGTTCATCACTCCTTTCGGAGCATATTGCTATAAAACCATGTCCTTTGGATTGAAGAACGCGGGGGCTACTTATCAACGTGCCATCCAAGAATGTCTGGGTGATCAAATTGGTCGTAACGCAGAAGCCTATGTTGATGATGTCGTCATAAAAACAAAGGATCCGACTACCCTGATTTCAGACCTAGAGGAAACTTTCAACCGATTACGCGCTTATCAATGGAGGCTGAATCCAACTAAATGCGTCTTCGGAGTACCTTCAGGCCAGTTACTCGGGTTCCTTGTTAGCCATCGAGGCATCGAGGCTAGTCAGAAGCAAATCTCAGCCATCATCAACATGAAGCCACCTTCATCAGTCAGAGACGTCCAGAAGCTGACTGGGTGCATGGCTGCGTTAAACCGATTCATCTCACGCCTAGGAGAAAAGGGACTACCTTTCTTCAAACTGCTTAAGGCTGGCGACAAGTTTCAGTGGACAGAGGAAGCAAACAAGGCCTTTGAACAGCTCAAGGGTTACCTCACGAAGTCCCCGATACTAACACCGCCAGAGCCCAAGGAACCAATGCTGTTGTACATTGCTGCTACTACACACGTCGTGAGCACGGCTATCGTGGTGGAGCGCAAAGACGACAAGCACATCTACAGTACTCAACAACCAGTCTACTACATTAGTGAGGTACTCTTCGACTCCAAAGTCAGATACCCGCAAGTGCAGAAACTACTTTATGCCCTACCCATATCCTCGAGGAAGCTAAGGCACTACTTCGACGCTCATGAGATTACGGTAGTCACAGATTTTCCCTTAGGAGAAATCCTTCACAATAGTGATGCTACCGGTAGAATTTCTAAGTGGGCAGTTGAATTAGGCGCTCTCAACATCAAATTCACTCCAAGGAAAGCTATCAAGTCACAAGCTCTAGCTGATTTCGTCGCCGAGTGGACAGAGATACAACAGCTTCAAGACAACGCTATTCCTGATCACTGGAAGATGTATTTTGATGGGTCCTTAAAACTCGGGGGAGCAGGAGCCGGAGTCCTTCTTGTATCACCTGCGGGAGAACAGCTCATAATTAACGTCAAAAAGCCAGTGTCACAAATAGATTTTATGTCAAAAAGCCAACCATTTCTTGTAGTGATAGTTGTAGGGTTTGATTCTAACGAGTTCCACGAGTTGTGTTGTTCTCAATCGTTTTGCAGGCATATCCAATTTTGCACAAAAGAAAAGTATCTCAAATGATGATTTGGAGTGCACCATTGAGAAGAGCTCGTCGAGACAATCGAAACAAACATATGGTTTGCCCTATTTGGAGTCCGGAGTCAAAAGATATCAATTCCACACCAGAACCAACACTAGAAGACTCTAGAAGACACGAGAAGACGATTCACCGAAGGCGGAGCCCACCTGTCATAGGGGGTGGCCGGCCGGCCCAGCTCCAGAGTCCATTTGGGGCCTGCTTCGACGGATGGCTTCCAACCGCCTTAGGGTTTGCATCTCAACCGTTGTTTAAGTCGGTTTGATCCAAGGGCTCACGTTCCATGCTTTGGGCTATAAAACCAGACCCAGACCCCCCTGGGGAGGCATCTCCATGTTCATTATTCATCTCCACATCAGAAACTAGGGTTTCAACTAGAAGTAGAGGTCCCTCTAGATGAATCTCTTCTAGTTCATCTAGATTTAGATCTAGTTCTAGTTCTAGTTCCAGTTCTTCTAGTTCTAGTTCTAGTTGTCTAGTTCATCTAGTTGTAATTAGAGGTCAGATTAGAGAGAGGAGGAGGAGAGAGCTGAGGAGGAGCTGGATCTGTCGGATCTTTCTCAACATTGTATTGGTGCAGCATCTAGTTCGTCATCAAGTAATCTTCAGGTTCTTCATTTACTACTTCTAAGTATTATATTTAATTTTAGTTCTTACTTTATTTTATTTACTGGATCTCCGCTCGTATTGAGTGTTCTAGTTATCATATGTAATTAGAGTAGTAAGCGTTACTGTAGACGTGGTGTCTAGACTAGGGTTTACCTGAGTTTGCGCCGAATCCTTCAGAATAGTTGTGGTAGCCCCAGAGGTGACAGCTCTGTCAGGTCTTTGTAATCCACCACGTTAGGGTTGGTGTTCTCGTAGAGCTTTTGGCAGCCTTCCCCCAACTACCTTCTTCCCAGTCTTTCTCGAGAGTTGGAAAGGACCTGCTGCTCCAAAGTAAGTAGAGTATAGTAAGCCTTTGATTAGATAGACCCACTTAGAAAACCCTAAGATCCCTTACTAACCACATTATCATTCTTTTCTTGGACGTTCTTAATTCTTCTAGTACACTTCACGTTACCCACGGAAATCGATACCCTAGAATACTCTGAAGGACCGGAAGTGCTACCAGAAAGCGACCAGAGGGGGGGGGGGTGAATGAGAGCTTCAAATTTCTTTTGAGAAACTTGTCGCCACTGTCCCGAGAATCAACC
Source organism: Coix lacryma-jobi var. lacryma-jobi (assembly GCA_009763385.1). NCBI lineage: Eukaryota > Viridiplantae > Streptophyta > Magnoliopsida > Poales > Poaceae > Coix > Coix lacryma-jobi. Next base: position 119,552,801 of record CM019830.1, on the reverse strand, counting down.
CCAAGAGCAAACCCTAGAGCTTGCAAGTGTCTACGACCCTAGAGGTAGGGTGGATGCTTCCAAGAAGCACAGCGAGACACTTCACAACTCTAGAAATCCAACACAAAAGCCAGAAATCAAAACCGACAATAGACAAACGAACCGCGGACGAAACAACGCAAAACAGCATTGACCGGACTCACTAGTGCGTCCGGTCAGTAGGCACCGGACGCGTCCGGTCGGGCAAAACCCAAATTGGAACCTCTCTGTTCTTGACCGGACTCACTGAGTCTGAGCGTCCGGTCAGGAGGCAAACATCCGGTCACGAAAGCCAAATTTAATGAACAGTATGAAGAGCGCGTCCGGTCACAACAGGGACAAGCGTCCGGTCAAGTCACGAGAAAAGAACAGTGAACGAAGTTCAACGACCGGACTCTAACCCTGGCGTCCAATCAGCCAGACAGTGGCGTCCGGTCATCCCGATTTCGTGCTGTTCGTCCACCAAATCAACTCAATTTCACCCAAAACGAAACCACTAGGGTTCAAACTTGGTGAGAGGAGTCACAAGGAGTATAGTGAGCTACTCCTAGGAGATCATGGCTCAAACCTATCTCCAATTTGATGAATCGAAGGAAATCGAGACAAGGGAGACAAAAACCGAACCAAAACAAAAATCGTTCGATCTACTAGCTTGTGAGGTTAGAGGTGAATTCCTTCGGTAGAAAGAAGTGCCTCACGATCTAGAGTAACTTGGTTCAAATGGATTTGCAAAATACGCACCAAGTAGAGAGATCGATCAACGGGAAAAACGTGGTGAAAAGCAACCCACGAAGAACGAGAAGAAAACGCGAATGACAACCACAAATTTGCAACCGTGTGGCTAGCACACGCTACAATAGTGAGATTACAGTCTCACTTCCTCAAAATCTCATGGACACAGAGGTATGATTGTCTTCTCTGTGGATCTCAGTTCGCTACAGCAGGGAGTGAGAGAGTAGGAAACCCTAGAATCAAAAGAGCAAAATGACTGAGATAGTTTTGGAGGCGGGTATCTCCCCCTACTTATCCTAATTCTAATTCACCTGCTACCCCTATGTATTTACAGAGCGACCCAGCCAAACCCTAAGGCTATCCTGGACCAACTCGAAGATGATGTTGATCCGACGGCCACGCCCGCACAACTGGTAGCGTTGCCTCGACGCAACCTCACCAATTGCCGCCACGTGCCGCCTCCGCTCTGCTTGTCCTTTCCCGGACTCCGCCCCCCGGTTTTGTGGCCAAAACTGGGAAACCAGGCCTTCAAGTCCATCCCCCGGTTTTGAGGCCCAAACCGGGAAACTAGCCGCCCATCGCCTGAGTTTTGTGGCCCAAACTCAGAAACCTGCCAGCGCCCAGGTTTTGAGGCCCAAACCTGGAAACCGTCCTCAGCCCGAGTTTTGTGGCCCAAACTCGGCAAACTCGCAGCACCAGGTTTTGTGGCCCAAACCTGGAAACCGTCCACCGGTGGTTTTTCTGTGGCTCAACCACCAAATCGGCGCTGTAGAGGGGATGCACCGCCCGTGCACCCCGTCCACCGACACGTGTCCCCAGGTCCTCGACCCGAGCAACACCATGTCCCGCAAGTCTCCGCTCGTTGCTGTCCCAGGCTGTCAGCCACCACAACTGATCCTCAGGCCACCGGTCCCTTAGTCCAAGCCTCACGTCCGCCCTTCACCGCTCCCGGTCCATCGACACGGCACGTCTCTACTTGACCTTCACCTTGCCCTCGATCACTGCCTCTGTGCTCGACACCTGCACACCACAAGCCAAAGAACATGCGCATCAAACCCGTTGACAATCACTCATCACTCGAGACTCGGCATACACCCATGTATCCGCAATCTCCCCCTTGATGAGTGCATTGTCAACTACACACACAAATCATAATGAAAATAGAAGAAGGAAGAAGGAGAAGAGAGAACTCGACCAAATGACCCAAAAGCATAGCAAAGCCGAAGAAGGTCAAGTGGAAAGAGCAAAACAACTTGGTCCCCAAAGACATGGGCAATGGCTTGACGCAACCAAGCAAAGCAAAGCTAGCCCTCAAGAAGAGGTAGAACAGGCTCAACACCGCTAGCAGATACCGATTGAAACTCCAGAACAAAAAGAGCTCGATACCAATTGAAAAACTAACTGAAATCAAGCAAAATAGAGCTAGCCCTCAATAAGAGGCAGAACGGGCTCAACACCGCTAGCGAGAAAGCTCGATACCAAATCAGGAGTCGGAAAGCGTCCGCTAGTCCCCCAAGAAAGAGGCAAAGGCTCAACATAACTAGCTCATAAACGCTCCGTACCAACTATTACCAGCTGAAAAACTCAGCAACGAGCAGACTCCCCCTCAAATAGTGCACACAACCAGGAAATCTCCCCTTAGTTGATCTAATTTCTCCCCCTTAGCTCAACTTGGAAAGCACATGATTTCTCAATATCCCCCCCCCCTTAGTTGAAAATGCACCATCAAGTAAGTTTCTCCCCCTTGACAGAAGTTTTCCCCCTTCCAAAATGCATATGAGTCAGAAATACAAGTTAGCAGCTTCAGGAAAATAGTCAATAGAAAGAAAAGATGCTCCACAAAGTATAACTCCAATGACTTAACAACATCACAACATGCTAGCAAAGGCTCAAGCTGATCACCAAATATGAAATATGAACATGTGAGCAAAGTGAGCAGTTTTAGCCAAAAGGTATTCACCATCAAGATAGCACTAAGCATGTATAGACAGGAAAACAAGTGCTAAGCATGTATACAAGGTGACCTACCCCTAGCAAAGTTCAATCATCATGCTACAGAATGAAACATACACTTGTGATTTCAGATTTTAATCGGAGTTGCAGCGGTGAAATTACACAAGTTCAGAAAACAACATGTGACTGCGAGAGGTTGAAAGCTTGTCATTGCCTACCTTTTCAACCGAGCTAAGCCTATGCAAATGCAATTAGAAGCTTAAATCATCGATTTCGGTTATACACTACACGACTCAAGTTTAACTCAATGTGCAATGAGAAACAGTCTCGATACCGTGATGTGTTGACAAGCAGTCCCATCTCGATCTTTTCAATTCACTTAAAACTTGGTTCAGATGTTAAACAGAATATGAACATACCAAGCAAGTGAATGACTCAGAACTAGAGACATAGCAACCTAGCATATATGAAAAGCACGAGTGAATTCAACACATCCTACACATGTTAGTTGCATATCTCAATGGTGAACATTTTCAAGTTTTATGTTCATTAAGCAGGTTCACCATTCAAAAATAGCTCAACTCACAACATGTATCAGTGATCAGAAAGAGCATAAGCTACAAGCATCATCATAAAGCATCGGAGCATACTAAATAGAGCATATTCACATTCTAAAGATTATATACATGAAGCTCAAAAAGTAAAGATGCATGATGAAAATGCACAGACTAACTTACCAGATATAAAAGCAAAACGAAAGAAAAGAGTCAGTCTATGATACAAGAACCACAATGTTTCCCCCATCTAAAAGGGGAAATACACACCAAGCTCCCCTCTCAACCGATTAAAGGTTGATTTGTCCAAAGGCTTGGTGAAAATATCTGCCAACTGATGATGAGTATCGACATGGCGAAGGTCGATATCACCCTTCTCAACATGGTCTCGCAAAAAGTGAAAGCGCACATCAATGTGTTTGGTCTTAGAATGCAGCACGGGATTCTTAGCAACGCTAATTGCACTCGTGCTGTCACAAAGCAAAGGAACACGAGAAAAGCTCAGACCAAAATCACGCAAAGTGGCCATCATCCAAAGCAACTGAGAACAGCAGCTAGCCGCAACAACATATTCAGCCTCTGTGGTAGACTGAGTGACACTAGACTGCTTGCGAGAAGACCAAGATACAAGAGAAGAACGAATAAACTGGCAAGTCCCAGAAGTGGACTTGCGCTCAACTCGGCAACCAGCAAAATCGGCATCGGAAAAACCGCAAAGGGAGAGGGTGGAGGAAGTTGAATACCAAATCCCGAACTCAGGTGTGAAACGAAGGTACCTGAAAATGTGCTTGACCGCCTAACGGTGAGAAGTTCGCGGTGACGCCTGAAAGCGCGCGCACAAACACACCGCGAACTGAATGTCCCGGCATGTCTCCGTCAGGTAGAGCAGCGACCCGATCATACTCCGGTACTCCTTCTGGTCTACAGCTTCTCCTTCCTTGTCCGTATCCAGGGCCGTCATGGTCGACATGGGTGTTGGAAGAGGCTTGACCTCACCCATATTGAACTTCTTCAGCAAGTCTTTGGTATACTTGCCCTGGTGCACAAACGTTCCCTCTCGGGATTGCTTAATTTGCAATCCGAGAAAGAATGTCAGCTCGCCCATCATACTCATCTCGAACTCCCTACTCATAAGATCTGCAAACTTGGCAACCAAAACGTGAGAAGAACCACCGAAAATGATATCATCCACGTAAATCTGTACCTAGAGAGTGTCTTTGCCTTGCTTGAGGAGAAAAAGTGTTTTATCCACACATCCCATTTTCAAACCCTTAGCTAGCAAGAAGGTTTTCAATCTATCATACCAGGCTCTAGGGGCTTGTTTCAAACCATATAAAGCTTTGTGGAGTTTGAAAACATGGTTTGGAAACTTGGGATTTTCAAAACCGGGGGGGTTGTTCGACATACACCTCTTCTTCTATGTAGCCGTTTAAGAAGGCACTCTTGACATCCATTTGAAAAAGTTTGAAACCTTTGGATGCAGCAAAAGCCAAGAGTATCCTAATAGCCTCCAAACGAGCTACAGGAGCAAAAGTCTCCTCATAGTCGATCCCCTCCTTCTGACTATAACCCTTCGCTACAAGTTTGGCCTTGTTTCTCACAATGTGGCCATCTTCTCCTTGTTTGTTTTTGAAAATCCATTTTGTCCCAATAAGATTATAGTCTGGAGGAGGTGGAACCAAAACCCAAACCCGATTTCGCTCAAATTTTTCTAACTCCTCATGCATGGCATTGACCCAATCCGGATCCGTCAAAGCGTGTCCAACATCTCGGGGTTCAAAATCAGCAACAAATGTAGAATGAGCAAAGTGAGAGAATTGTTGTGACCTGGACCGAGTGACACATTCGTCAATGCTGCCGATCATCTGTTGAGGCGGGTGTTGGCGCTGAATGAGTCGTGGCGCCTCCCGAGCTAAAGTGATCTCCCCCTCAACAGCAGTCGGTGCCTCCCCGAGTACAAATGGTACATACCGAGGCGGCGGATCCCACGGCCCCCAAGTAGTCGAAGAAGAAGGGTCGGGGCCGTGAGTCATAGTAGAAGCCGCTCCTTGCGGCACAACAGGTGGAGGTGGTGCTGGATCATCTATACCTTCAGCACCCTCATCCTCGTCATCAAAAAGAGGCTCACCAACCTCATGATCACCTGCACGCTCAAAATGAGAAGAAGGACAAACCATGGTGTCGTCGAAGGTGACATCAGATGTCTCCATGACTCGGTTAATATCAGGGTTAAGTACACGATATGCACGAGTATGAGTGCCATAACCCAAAAATACACCGTCAGAAGAACGAGACTCAAATTTGTCCAGGTTGCCTTTCTTAAGTAAAAAACAGTGGCAACCGAAAACTCTAAAGTAACTAACTTTGGGTTGTCTTCCAAAATGCAACTCATAAGAAGTCTTTTCAAGAAAGCTCAGAGAAAAATGTGATTGGAAATATAGCATGCAGTGTTCATAGCCTCAGCCCAATATCGCCTAGGAGTCCTATGCTCATCGAGCATCGTGCTGGCCATCTCTACAAGGGTCCGATTTTTCCTCTCTACAACACCATTTTGTGGCGGTGTATAGGGAGAAGAAAACTGATGCTCCATACCCAGAGTCACAAAACTTCTCAAAATCCAAATTCTTGAATTCGGAACCATTATCACTATGAATAGCTCGCATCGAGTTCATAGGGAACTCGTTCTAAAGACGCACAATCAGATTGCGAGCAAAAGAGAAAGTCTTAGTCTTCTCAGTCAAAAAGAAGACCCACGAATATCTCGAAAAACCGTCGACAACAACAAGCACGTACCACTTCCCCCCAACCGAGCTCACCCGAGCCGGACCAACAAGGTCCATGTGCAAAAGCTCTCCAGGGTGCTGTGTCATGACCTGAGTCACTGGATGATGGGGAGCGGCAACCATCTTCCCATGTCTACAAGAATGGCAAACAAGGTCCTTCTCCATGGACAACTTGGGCAATCCTCGGATTAGGCCAAGTGAGCTAAGCCTTGCAAGCAAGTCGAAGCTCAGGTGACTGAGTCTCCTATGCCACTTCATCAGATCAGAGGAGGAAGGACCAGCCACAAGACAGCGAGAAAATCCAAACGACTCCGAGAAATTCGCACGAAAGACTTTCCCAAAGGGCGAAATCAAGCATACAAGATTGCCCTGAGGATCTAAGGGCCAGTTTGGTAAAGCTCTATCTGATTCTGATTCTGTGGATACATGGGTGTATGCCGGGTCTCTGAGTGATGAGTGATTGTCAACGGGTTTGATCGCAGGGTCTTTGGCTTGTGTTGTGCAGGTGTCGAGCACGGAGACAGTGATCGAGGGCAAGGTGAAGGTCAAGTTGAGACGTGTCGTGCCGATGGACTGGGTGCGATGAAGGATGGGCGTGCCGTGCGGCGAACGTGTCATGCTGATGGATCGAGCAGTGAAGAGCGGACGTGAGGCTTGGACTGAGGGACCGGAGTGCCTGAGGATCAGCTGTGGTGGCTGACAGCATGGGACAGCGACGAGCGGAGACTTGCGGGGCATGGTGTTGCCTGGGTCGAGGACCTGGGGACACGCGTCGGTGGACGGGGTGCACGGGCGGTGCATCCCCTCTACAGCTTCGGTTTGGTGGTAGAGCCAGGGAAAAAACATGGGGTGGACGGTTTCCAGGTTTGGGCCTCAAAACCTGGGCGTGGACGGTTTCCAGGTTTGGGCCTCAAAACCTGGGCGTGGACGGTTTCTGAGTTTGGCCACAAAACTCGGGCTGAGGGTTTCCAGTTTGGCCACAAAACTCGGGTTGAGGACGGTTTCCAGGTTTGGGCCTCAAAACCTGGGTGCTGCGGGTTTTCTGAGTTTGGGCCTCAAAACTCAGGCTGGTGGGCTGGTTTCCCGGTTTGGGCCTCAAAACCGGGGGTTGCTGGAAAAGGCTGGTTTCCCGGTTTGGGCCACAAAACCGGGGGTGCAGAGCGAGGGCGGCACGTGGCGGCAATCGGAAGGTTGCGTGGAGGCAACGCGGACGAGTTGTGCGGGCGTGGCCGTCGGATTCACCTACCACTTCGAGTTGGTCCAGAATAACCCTAGGGTTTAGCTGGTTCGCTCTGTAATTAGAATAGAGAGGGGTAGAGTAGGAAATAGACTTAGACTAGAATTAGGATAAGTAGTCGGGGAGACACCCTCCTCCCTCTATCTCAGTTTTAGCCATCTCAGTCATTTGCTCTTTCGCACTTAGGGTTTCCTGCTCTCCAATCCCCTGCAGTAGCTAGCTGAGATCCGCAGAGAGACTCACCTCTGTGTACTGTTGATTTTGAGGAAAGGAGGTCGTAACCTCCTTGTCGTAGCGTGTGTTTGTGCTACGGTTGCAGATTCATGGGTGTGATTCGCGTTTTGTTCGTGTTCTTCGCGGAATCCTTTTCTCCACGATTTTCCCGTCGCTTGATCTCTTTGCTTGGTTCATCTTTTGCAAATCCGTTTGAACCAAGTTGTCCTAGGTCGTGAGGCACTTCTTTCCACCGAAGGAATTAATCTCAAACCTCACGGTCTAGGAGATCGGGCGATTTTTCATTTCGGGTTAAGTTTTTCTCCCTTCCCCCGAATTTCTTCGATTCACCGATTAGGAGATAGGTTTGAGCCATGACCTCTTAGAGATAGCTCACTATCCTCCTTGTGACTCTACTCACCAAGTTTGATCCCTAGAGGAATCGTTTTGGGTGAGATCGAGTTGATTCGGTGGACGAACTGTGGAATTGCGGGGTGACCGGACACTGGCTGTTCATTGACCGGACGCTCCCTTTGAGTCCGGTCGTTGAAGGCTCAGTTTGACTCATTTCGTGTTTTGACCGGACGTTGGCTTCAGTGTGTGACCGGATGCACCTCAGTCACTGTTCATTGCTTTTGTTTTAAGTGACCGGACGCACAACTCTCCAGAGTCCGGTCCAACACAGTAAGGTTCCAAATCTGTTTTTGGTGGACCGGACGCGTCCGGTGCTCAGTGACCGGACGCAGGCAGAGTCCGGTCAGTGCTGTCTCTGCGCGTTTTCGTCCGCAGTTTGCTCGTCCGACTTTCGATTTGAGATCCGCTTGTTGCGTTGGATTCCCGACTTCTTGCTCTACAGAAATCGGGCTCCTTGCTTTACAAAATAGCCTGAATCCCCCTCGCGTTGCTGCGGATACATGGGTGTATGCCGAGTCTCTGAGTGATGAGTGATTGTCAACGGGTTTGATCGCATGTTCTTTGGCTTGTGTTGTGCAGGTGTCGAGCACGGAGACAGTGATCGAGGGCAAGGTGAAGGTCAAGTTGAGAGGTGTCGTGCCGACGGACTGGGTGCGATGAAGGATGGGCGTGCCGTGCGGCGGACGTGCCATGCCGATGGATCGAGCAGTGAAGGGTGGACGTGAGGCTTGGACTGAGGGACCGGAGTGCCTGAGGATCAGCTGTGGTGGCTGGCAGCCTAGGACAGCGACGAGCGGAGACTTGCGGGGCACGGTGTTGCTCGAGTCGAGGACCTGGGGACACGTGTCGGTGGACGGGGTGCACGGGCGATGCATCCCCTCTACAACTTCGGTTTGGTGGTAGAGCCACGGAAAAACCATCGTGTGGACGGTTTCTAGGTTTGGGCCTCAAAACCTGGGCGTGGACGGTTTCCGAGTTTGGCCACAAAACTCGGGCTGAGGGTTACCGAGTTTGGCCAAAAAACTCGGGCTGAGGACGGTTTCCAGGTTTGGGCCTCAAAACCTGGGCGCGGATGGTTTGCTGAGTTTGGCCTCAAAACTCAGACGCTGGTGGGCTGGTTTCCCGGTTTGGGCCTCAAAACCGGGGGTTGCTGGAAAAGGCTGGTTTCCCGGTTTGGGCCACAAAACCGGGGGTGCAGAGCGAAGGCGGCACGTGGCGACAATCGGAAGGTTGTGTGGAGGCAACGCGGACGAGTTGTGCGGGCGTGGCCGTTGGATACACCTACCACTCGAGTTGGTCCAGAATAACCCTAGGGTTTAGCTGGTTCGCTCTGTAATTAGTTTAGAGAGGGGTAGAGTAGGAAATAGACTTAGTCTAGAATAGGTTAAGTAGTCCGGGGAGACACCCTCCTTCCTTATCTCAGTCATTTGCTCTTTCATCCTTAGGGTTTCCTGCTCTCCCATTCCCTGCTGTAGCTAGCTGAGATCCGCAGAGAGACTCACCTCTGTGTACTGTTGATTTTGAGGAGAGGAGGTCGTATCCTCCTTGTCGTAGCGTGTGTTTGCGCTTCGGCTGCAAGATCGTTGTGTCGATTCGTGTTTTGATTCGAGTTTGTTGTTGTTCTTCGCGTTCTTCGTTTCTCCACGATTTTCCCGTCACTCGATCTCCCTCTCCGGTGCGTCTTTGCAAAATCCATTTGAACCAATTTGTTCGTATCATTGAGGAGGTCATTTCGACCAAAGGAATTCATCTAACACCTCATGATCGAATAGATTGGGTCGATTTCATTTTTGTGGCACTTTTCCGTTCATCCTTCTCCCCTTTCGATTTCCCAGAGTTTGAGTTGATTTGAGCGGATGATTTCTTAGGGATAGTCTCCTAACTACCCCGTGATCATCTCCTCCAGGTTTGGGAACTTGAGGTTTTGAGTTGGATCGAATTTGGAGATATTTGGGAGAGAGGTGATTCAAATCGCCCTCCCTGTAGGGCCGCGGACAGTCCGGCACTTGGCCCGCGGACTGTCCGGGCATCGGGTTCGGACAGGGCAGTGCCCTGACTCAGCGCTACTGTTGCTGCGTTTTTGAACCGCGGACAGTCCGCCGGTCAAGTTGGCGGACAGTCCGGGGATCGACCAGGGACCTTCAGCAGCAGTTCGTTTTTGCGGGTTTTGCCGACGGACAGTCCGCCACCCAGGCGCGGACAGTCCGGCCTTGGGCGGACAGTCCGGCACTCCAGGCCCGGACAGTCCGGGATCCTGCTGAGTGCTCCGGTTTAGTGCGTTTGCTCTCCCGGCTTGCTCGCTTGGTTTCCGGACTTCTCGTTTAGCCCTAGAGTTCACCAAGGAACCTCTCTAGGTATCTTTGCTACTCGTTAGCATCGGTGTTTGGAGATTTCTCGACGTAGCCGTCTATCTACGTTCGGGACTTGGTTCCTAGGGGGCAAACTTGTGCCGGAGCTTTTGGTTCTTTGCTTCGCTTGTGTTTGGTGGTGCTCCGCTGTGATCCTAGGGATCATCCACCCTCTTCCAAGGGTCGTGAGCATCACGCTTCGTGTCCGTGCTTCTTGGGGTTGAATTTGGGACACTTGGCCAAAGTTTCGAAAGAATTTTGATTGGCTCCCATTCACCCCCCCCTCTGGTCACCTTGCTAGTGAGTTCTCGGTCCTTCAATTGGTATCGGAGCGGGTTAAGGATCTTCCACCTTAGCCGGTTCCAGATCCAGCGAAGGCGACATGGATCGCGGCGTGGGCAAACCGCCGTTTTTCGATGGGACGAACTATGCGTATTGGAAGATACGCATGTCGGCCTATTTGCAGAGTTTGGGTGCTTCCATCTGGGATATTTGCAACTCTGCTGATTACGTGGTTTTGGCTGCTCGTGTGACTCAGCATCAGATCGATGAGCACGATGCCAATAGCCGAGCCCGTAATGCTCTCTTTTCGTGTTTGAGCGCTGGAGAGTTTGATCGTGTTTCTCACCTCTCTACGGCTCGGGAGATTTGGGCCACCCTCATGCGCTTTCATGAGGGCACCTCTCAAGTCAAAACCCGACTCTACGAGTCGTACAAGAGAGAGTATGAGAACTTTCGACATCAGCCTGGCGAGGGCATAGAGAGTTTATTCGCTCGCTTTCAGGTGATTGTCAACAGGATGAGGGCTAACAAGGAGCAGTTGCCTTTCGACGATCATGAGAGAGCTTTGAAGCTTTTGCACACTCTTGATCGGTCGGTGTGGGATTCCAAGGTTCAGGCGATCATCGAATCGCCTAACTATGAGACCCTCACGTGCGATGAGCTCTTTAGTAAGCTCAAGTCCAGTGAGATTGACGCCATGGCGAGGGCTTCTTATGAAAATCCTTCTCGCTCGTCCATGGCTTTGGTTTCTGGATCTTCCGCTAACCCCTCTGCCGGCTTTGCGCTTTTGTCTCTCTTTTCTGTCACAGAGGACCAGCTGGAGTCCTTGGGAGACGATGAGTTGGCTTTGCTTGCCAACCGGTTCTCGCGGTTCCACAACAACCGCATGAACCATCGCCGCGGAGGAGGACGCTCGGGATGCTACGAGTGCGGCGACCCCGACCACTTCATCGCCAACTGCCCCAAGAAGAACAAGCATTCGTGGAAGGGCGATCATGGGCGCAAGTACGACTCCAAGCACAAGGAGAAGCATGTTCCCCCAAGGCACAAGAAGCGGGGCGGCTTCGACAAAGAGTACATCAAGAAGAAGTACTTGGAGAAGGCCCAAGCTGAGCAGCGTGCGTTCTTCGCCACGCTCAGTGACGTCGACGGCTCGGATGACGACTCCGCTTGCTCAAGCGATGATGAGTCCGAGAAGATGAAGAAGATCCAGGACAAGTTCAACGGTCTTTGCTTCTTCGCCGACGATGGAGGCCTTTGCACCATGGCGCTCGGAGATGAGGTCGGAGGCGAGCTGGAGCACACCCCTCGGAACGACAACGACGACGACACCTCCCAGGTATCTCTCACCTACGACGAGCTTTCTTCCGAGGTTGAAAGCTTACTACTGCCCTCCTTAGCCAAGATAAACTGCTTAGGCGTGCTGCTAGAGAGCGCAAGGAGTTTAGGCAGAAGTGGGAGGACACGGTGAAGGAGCTTGAGTTCGCTCGGTCCACCGTGGTCGTGTCAGAGGAGGTTGAGTGCTGTTGACGGTCCTTAAACACCTGTTTTACCGTCAACATTTGACACTAAAACCCACCAAAAAGGCATGAAATGTAGTCAAATAGGTTTCAAACTAACCGAATTCCACATGTCCATAGAATTTTATTTGAATGCAGGATTTGAACCAAATTTGGACATTTTGACCCACCAGGAGACAAGCCCACTCGGCAGGGCCCAAATGGGCCTAGGAGAGGTGGCGCCCACCACCCCTAGGTGGCGCCCGCCAGCCACAGGTGGTGCCCGCCACTTGGCTTGGCCCAAGTGTCACCCCCTGCCACGTCACCGATCCGTGTGACCTCCCCAGGGCCAAATCTTGGCCCTTGGTCACTAGGTCGGTTTGATCGGAGGGCTCAGGATGAAGTGGCGCGGAACAAGGCTGATGGGCGGTTGCTAGGACATGCAACCGACCTCCAAACCGCCTCGGACAACCTTCTGGATGCCGTTGATGCAGAGGCGGTTCATCCAACGGCGTGTGGACTGGCGGCCGCCAGTGGGGAGTGGCGCCCGCCACTTGACCTAACCCTAGGTCGGGTGGCTGCCCACTATAAATACCCCCCCTCACTTCTCAAGCTATAAATACCCCCCTAAACACACCAACACCTCAGTACCATTCCAAGCAAAGCACCTCCAATGAGAGAAGTGAGAGTAGGTTGAGCTTAGGCAAGTAGGTAGCTAGTTGAGAAGGCATCTTCGCCCTCGCGGTAGCGCTGCTCAAGGCTTAGCTCAAGAGTAGAGGCGTGCGAGTGATCGGTTCTGGAGCGGGGAAGAGTCTTCCTTCATCTCCAGTTCAGGTTTTGCTCTTGTTACTCAAGCTTTACTATATTCTAGTACTTTCATTTCAAGTATTACTTTACTCTACTTATTAGTATTGAGTGTTATATGATATACTTGATTGATTGCTTGAGTGCCTAGCTATCCTACAGTTCAATTCACTTAGCCATAGTAGTTAATCTCTAGTGAGCTTAGTGTTTGATCTTTGCCAATAGGTTGCTTAGTTAGTTTAGTGTTTATCTTATTAAGTCATATTTGCTCTTACTTCCGCAAGGGTGTCTTATTCTAGGCGAGGGTATAGAGAGAGATAGTTAGAATATAATTAGGCGTGGTGCTTAGTTATAGACTTACCTTCAGATACGGCTGGACCCCCGGATAGCTGTGGTAGCAAGCAGGTGGTGACAGCCCTGTGCGCCTTGAATTCCACCACGTAGTTGGCCCAGTTTAATAGTAAGGCTCGTTGTGCTAGCGTTCAACCTAAGTAAGTGGTAAAGGCTAGTACGCCTCGATACTTGACAAGATAGGACTAAAACTATACTCAACTTAGTTTCTTATTGTCTTTTGCCTGCCCTGCTTCATCATTATCTTGCTTGGTAGTTATCTAGCTTAGTGGTTACCCAGGTTAGTTATCCTTAGTTATCTTTAGTTATCTTTAGTTATCCTTAGTTACCTTTAGTTATTCTAAACCCTTTACCTACCTATCTATCCACCCTACCTTAGCCATTCCTTTCATCCTTACCTAGCCACCCATATTCTTTCTAGCCTTCATCTTCCCTTCTCCCCTTTTCTCTTTTTCCTTTTCTTCGACTCTCATCCCCTCCTTGACTCAACTCATCCACCACCCTAGCCTTCCCTTGGGATCAAATAAATCGACACCTGGTACTCCCAGGCGAAGTGCTACAACCGATAGTTCTGTGCGCTTGCAGAATCTCCTCCTGGTAGATTACATTCACTCTAGCTAGCTCCTACTAGTGTCGGGATTGACAACCCCGCTTGGCATTAGTAGATAGCTGCTTTAGCTTCGCTCCTTTAGGTATAGTGACTGGACTTGCTTCAAGCACTTCTGACACCGTTGCCGGGAATAGACTCCATAGTCTACTCCTAGTGACAACGTTAGCAAGTGCCAACAAGCATTTCTGGGCCGTTACCGGGGATAGTGCCTAGCTCTATCTTTAGTGAAGTTAAGAACTACCAACAAGCATTTCTGGCGCCATTGCCGGGGAAGGCAATCGGTGTATCGGTTGAGTCCATGTCGAATTTATCTTCGCTTAAGCTCCCGCATAGCGAATCCCATCCTAACCCATTCTTTCTTTCCTTAACTCTTCGTATCTTTTTCCTTCATCTTTTTCAACTTCTTTCTTTCTTATCTCGTTCTATCTTCGCGATGGCCAACAAAGCCATTCGTGAATTCTCTGCTCCTTCTGCCGCTAATTGAAGGACCGAGAAGCACTCAGAAAGCGACCAGAGGGGGGGTGAATGGGAGCTTTAAATTTTCCTTACGGAAAATTAGTAGCCACTGTCCCAAGAATAAACCCCAGAAGCAAAACCCTAGAGCTTGCAAATGTCCACGACCCTAGATGTAGGGTGGATGCTTCCAAGAAGCACAGCGGGACACTAGACAACTCTAGAAAGCCAACGCAAAAGACAGAAATCAATTCCGTCAACGAACGAGTGAACCGCGGACAAAGCCGTGTGAAAACAGTAGCATCGGATGCTGCCTGCGTCCGATGCCAGACCACCGGACGCGTCCGATGCGAAAACTGCCTCTCGGGAACCTTACTGTTCCACCATCGGACGCTGTGAACAGTGAACAACCAGCGTCCGATGCTTTGGCTCCGGCGCGTCCGATGGCCAACGGACGCGTCCGATGCCTAGCGTCCGATGCCACTACAAACACTCAGAAAGTGACACGCGTCACCGGAGCGTCCGACGCTTAGAACCCTAGCGTCCGATGCTCCCGTGTCAGCGTCCGATGCCCCCGAAAACTGTGCGGTTCTTTGATGATTCAACCCGATTTCCTCCGAATCAAAAGCTCTAGGCCTGGGATTCGATCTGAGGGGTCACAAGTTTGTTAGTGAGCTATCTCTAAGAGATCATGGCTCGAACCTAACTCCAAATCGGTGAATCAAGAAATTTCGGGACAAGAAGCAAAACACGATCCAAAACAAAATCGATCGATCTCCTAGACCGTGAGGTTAGAGGTTAATTCCTTCGGTGGAAAGAAGTGCCTCATGATCTAGAACAACTTGGTTCAACCGGTTTAGCAAAAGATGAACCAACCAAAGAGATCAAGCGACGGGAAGAACGTGGAGAAAAAGGATTACGCGAAGAACACCAATGAAACGCGAATCACAACCACGATCTTGCAGCCGAAGCGCAAACACACGCTACGACAAGGAGGTTACGGCCTCCTTTCCTCAAAATCACCAGTACACAGAGTCAAGTCTCTCTGCGGATCTCAGCAGGCTACAGCAGGGGATGGGAGAGCAAGAAACCCTAAGTGCGAAAGAGCAAATGACTGAGATACAGGAGGAGGGTGTCTCCCCTGACTACTTATCCTATTCTAGACTAAGTCTATTTCCTACTCTACCCCTCTCTATTCTAATTACAGAGCGAACCAGCTAAACCCTAAGGTTATTCTGGACCAACTCAAGTGGTAGGTAGATCCGACGGCCATGCCCGCACAAGTCGTCCGCGTTGCCTCCACGCAACCTTCCGATTGCCGCCACGTGCCGCCCTCGCTCTGCCCCCCAGTTTTGTGGCCCAAACCGGGAACCAGCCTTTTCCAGCTATCCCCCGGTTTTGAGGCCCAACCGGGAACCAGCCCACCAGCGTCTGAGTTTTGAGGCCAAACTCAGCAAACCATCCGCGCCCAGGTTTTGAGGCCCAAACATGGAAACCGTCCTTAGCCCGAGTTTTGTGGCCAAACTCGGAAACCGTCCACGCCCAGGTTTTGAGGCCCAAACATGGAAACCGTCCATCGATGGTTATTCCCTACCTCTACCACCAAACCGAAGTCGTAGAGGGGATGCACCTCCCGTGCACCCCGTCCACCGACACATGTCCCTAGGTCCTCGACCCGAGCAACACCGTGCCCCGCAAGTCTCCGCTCGTCGCTGTCCCAGGCTGCCAGCCACCACAGCTGATCCTCAGGCACTCCGGTTCCTCAGTCCAAGCCTCACGTCCGCCCTTCACTGCTCGATCCATCGGCATGGCACGTCCGCCGCACGGCACGCCCATCCTTCATCGCACCCAGTCCATCGGCACGGCACGTCTCAACTTGACCTTCACCTTGCCCTCGATCACTGTCTCCGTGCTCGACACCTGCACAACATAAGCCAGAGAACATGCGATCAAACCCGTTGACAATCACTCATCACTCAGAGACTCGGCATACACCCATGTATCCGCAATCTCCCCCTTGATGAGTGCATTGTCAACTACTCACATAAATCATAATGAGAGAAAGAGAAAAGAAAGAAGAAGGAGAAGAAGAGAATTCGACCAAATGACCCAAAAGCATAGCAAAGCCGAAGAAGGTCAAGTGGAAGAAGCGAAAACTTGGTCCCCAAAGACATGGGCAACGGCTCGACGCAACCAAGCAAAGCAAAGCTAGCCCTCAAGAAGAGGTAGAACAGGCTCAACACCGCTAGCAAAATACCAATTGGAAATCAGAGCTAAAAATGGCAAAATGCTAGTCCCTCAAGATAGAGGCACAGAGGCTCAACACAACTAGCACGAAAACCACTCCGAACCAATTGAAAAAACAACCGAAAGGTCTCCGAACCAATCAAAATCCACCTCGACGCCAAATGAGGAAAATGTTGCTAGTCCCTCAAGACAGAGGCAACGGCTCAACACAACTAGCAAAACTCCCCTCGACACGTGCAAGCAACCCGGGACTCCCCCTTAGCAAAAGCTCCCCCTTAGTTGAACTCCAGGAGACATATGATTTGCAAGAACTCTCCCCCTTAGTTGAAAATGCACTTATCAAGCATAAACTCTTCTCTTGAGCCAACACAACTCCCCCTTCCAAAATGCATATGAAGTTAGAAATGCAAGTTAGCAGCTTCAGGCATATAGTCAAAAGAGTGCAAAAATGCTCTAGTCGGTATAGCTCCAATGGCACAACTAAGCACTCAATAGCGAAGGCTCAAACTGGTCACACATACGAAATATGAAGCATATGAGCAAGTGAGCAGTTTTTAGCCAAAAAGATAGTCACCATCAAAATAGCACTACACATGTATAGATAGGAATCCAGACAAGTGCTAAACATGTATACAAGGTGAACTACCCCTAGCAAAGTTCAATCATCATGCATAGGAATGAAGCATATACTTGATGATTTCAGTTTTATGTCGAAGTTGCAGCGGTAAAGAATTCACAAGTTCAATTATTTAGCATGTGATTGCGAGAGGTTGAAAGCTTGTCTTTGCCTAACTTTTCAACCGAGCGAAGCCTATGCTGAAGCAATCAAAAGCTTAAAGCTACGGTTTCGGTCATACACTACACGGCTCAAGTTTAACTCAAAGTGCAATGAGAAACCGTCTCGATACCGTGATGTGTTGACAAGCAATCCCATCTCGATCTTTTCAATTCACTAAACTTGGTTCAAATTTTAAACATGATATGGACAGACCAAGCGAGTGAATGACTCAGAACTAGAGACATAGCAACCTAGCATATATGAAAAGCAGGAATGGACTCAACACACCCTACACATGCTAGTTGCATATCTCAATGGTGAACATTTCCAGATTTTACATACATTAAGCAACTTCACCATTTCAAAAATAGCTCAGCTCATAACATGTATTAGTGATCAGAAGGAGCATAAGCTACAAGCATCAATCATAAGCATCGGAGCATACTAAACAGAGGATAGTTACATTCTAGTGATTATAAACATGAAGCTCAGAAGTAAATGCGTATGCTAAAATGCAACAGAAAAGAAGATCTAAGTAAAAGAGTCAGACTAGGATACAACTCAAAATGCTTCCCCATCTAAAAGGGGAAACACACACCAAGCTCACCCCTCAACCTATTAAAGGTTGATTCGTCTAAAGGCTTGGTGAAAATATCAGCCAGTTGGTGATGAGTATCGACATGGCGAAGGTCGATATCACCCTTCTCCTGGTGGTCTCGCAAGAAATGAAAGCGCACATCAATGTGTTTGGTTTTCGAGTGAAGCACGGGGTTCTTAGCAACGCTAATAGCACTCGTGCTGTCACAAAGCAAAGGCACTCGAGAAAAACTCAAACCAAAATCACGCAAAGTGGCCATCATCCAGAGTAACTGGGAACAGCAGCTAGCCGCGCAGCAACTTACTCAGCCTCCGTGGTAGACTGGGCGACACTAGACTGCTTGCGAGAAGACCACGAAACAAGAGAAGATCCAATAAATTGGCAAGTCCCAGAAGTGGACTTGCGCTCAATGCGACAGCCAGCAAAATCGGCATCGGAATAACTGCAAAGCGAGAGGGTGGAGGAGCAGAATACCAAATCCCGAACTCAGGTGTGAAACGAAGGTACCTGAAGATGCGCTTCACACACCCTTGCCTGACGGTGAGAAGTGCGCGGCGACGCCTGAAAGCGCGCGCACAGACACACCGCGAACTGAGTGTCCGGCGTGTCGCCGTCAGGTAGAGTAGCGACCCGATCATGCTGCGGTACTCCTTTTGGTCCACTGCTTCTCCATCCACATCCGCATCCAGGGCAGTCGTCGTGACATGGGTGTTGGAAGAGGCTTGGCCTCACCCATATCGAACCGCTTCAGCAAGTCCTTCGTGTACTTGCCCTGGTGCACAAACGTCCCTTCCCGGGATTGCTTAATTTGCAACCCGAGAAAGAATGTCAGCTCGCCCATCATGCTCATCTCGAACTCCCTGCTCATAGTATCTGCAAACTTGGCAACCAAAGCGTGAGAAGAACCACCGAAAATGATATCATCCACGTAAATCTGGACCAAGAGCGTGTCTTTGCCTTGCCGGAGGAGAAAGAGCGTTTTATCTACACATCCCATTTTAAAACCCTTAGCAAGCAAAAGGTTTTTAACCTATCATACCAGGCTCTAGGGGCTTGTTTCAGACCATATAAAGCTTTGTGAAGTTTAAAGACATGGTTTGGAAACTTGGATTTTCAAAACCGGGGGGTTTGCTCAACATAAACCTCCTCCTCTATGTAGCCGTTTAAGAAGGCACTCTTGACATCCATTTGAAACAGTTTGAAACCTTTGGATGCAGCAAAAGCCAAGAGTATCCTAATAGCCTCCAAACGAGCTACAGGAGCAAACGTCTCCTCATAATCTATCCCCTCCTTCTGACTATAGCCTTTCGCTACAAGCCGGCCTTGTTTCTAACACGTGGCCATCCTCTCCTTGCTTGTTTTTGAAAACCCATTTTGTCCCAATAGCTTACAGTCAGGTGGAGGTGGAACTAGAACCCAAACCCGATTTCTCTCAAAGTTTTCTAACTCCTCATGCATGGCATTGACCCAATCCGCAATCCGGATCCGTCAAAGCGTGTCCAACATCTCGGGGCTCAATTAGCAACAAAAGCAGAAGTGAGCGAAGTGAGAGATGTGCTGTGACCTGGAGCGAGTGACTCGCTCGCCAATATCGCCGATCATCTGCTGAGGGGGGTGCTGCGCTGGACGTGTCGTGGCGCCTCCCAGGATGAAGTGACCTCCCCCTCATCAGCAGCTGGTTCCACCCCGGGTACAAAAGGTACCCGACGAGGTGGAGGATCCCACGGCCCCCAGGAAGAAGAGGTGTCGGGGAGGGCGTCGTCGAGGCTGCTCTTTGCGGCGCGGTAGGTGGAGGGGGTGCTGGATCATCCATACCTTCAGCACTCGTCCTCGTCATCAAAAAGAGGCTCTCCAACCTCATGATCACCTGCACGCTCAAAACGAGAAGAAGGAGAAACAAGAGTCTCGTCGAAGGTGACATCTGATGTCTCCATGACTCGGTTAGTATCAAGGTTAAGTACACGATATGCTCTCGTGTGAGTGCCATAACCCAAAAATACCCCGTCAGAAGATCGAGACTCAAACTTGTCCAGGTTCCCCTTCACTGCTGTTACGCCGGAAATTTTGGGGAACCTGGACAAGTATGAGTTTGGAGAGCCTCTTTTTGATGACGAGGACGAGGGTGCTGAAGGTATGGATGATCCAGCACCCCCTCCACCTACGCGCCGCGCAAAGAGCGGCCTCGAGCGACGACTCACGGCCCCGACACCTCTTCTTCCTGGGGGCCGTGGGATCCTCCACCTCGTGCGGTACCTTTGTACCCGGGGTGGAACGCTGCCTGATGAGGGGGAGGTCACTTCAATCCCGGGAGGCGCCACGACACGTCCAGCGCCAGCACCCCCACTCAGCAGATGATCGGCGATATGGCAGAGCGAGTCACTCGCTCCAGGTCACAGCACATCTCTCAACTTCGCTCACTCTGCTTTTGTTGCTAATTTTGAGCCCCGAGATGTTGGACACGCTTTGACGGATCCGGATTGGGTCAATGCCATGCATGAGGAGTTAGAAAACTTTGAGCGAAATCGGGTTTGGGTTCTAGTTCCACCTCCACCGATTGTAAGCCTATTGGACAAAATGGGTTTTCAAAAACAAGCAAGGAGAGGATGGCCACGTTGTGAGAAACAAGGCCAGGCTTGTAGCGAAGGTTTATAGTTAGAAGGAGGGAATAGACTATGAGGAGACTTTTGCTCCTGTAGCTCGTTTGGAGGCTATTAGGATACTCTTGGCTTATGCTGCGTCCAGGGGTTTTAAACTTTTTCAAATGGATGTCAAGAGTGCCTTCTTAAATGGCTACATACAGGAGGAGGTTTATGTTGAGCAACCTCCGGTTTTGAAAATCCCAAGTTTCCAAACCATGTTTTTAAACTTCACAAAGCTTTGTATGGTTTGAAACAAGCCCCTAGAGCCTGGTATGATAGATGGAAAACTTTTCTGCTAGCTAAGGGTTTTAAGATGGGATGTGTAGATAAGACGCTCTTTCTCCTCAGGCAAGGCAAAGACACGCTCTTGTCCAGATTTACGTGGATGAATATCATTTTCGGGGGTTCTTTCTCACGCTTTGGTTGCCAAGTTTGCAGATACTATGAGCAGGGAGTTGAGATGAGCATGATGGGCGAGCTGACATTTTCTCTTCGGGTTGCAAATTAAGCAATCCGGGAGGGGACGTTTGTGGACCAGGGCAAGTACACGAAGGACTTGCTGAAGCGGTTCGATATGGGTGAGGCCAAGCCTCTTCCAACACCCATGTCGACGACGACTGACCTGGATGCGGATGTGGCTGGAGAAGCAGTGGACTAGAAGGAGTACCGCAGCATGATCGGGTCGCTGCTCTACCTGACGGCGACACGCCCGGACATTCAGTTCACGGTGTGTCTGTGCGCGCGCTTTCAGGCGTCGCCGCGCACTTCTCATCGTCAGGCGGTGAAGTGCATCTTCAGGTACCTTCGTTTCACACCTGAGTTCGGGATTTGGTATTCTGCTTCCTCCACCCTCTCGCTTTGCGGTTATTCTGATGCCGATTTTGCTGGTTGTCTTATAGAGCGCAAGTCCACTTGGGACTTGCCAGTTTATTGGATCTTCTCTTGTATCATGGTCTTCTCGCAAGCAGTCTAGTGTCGCCCCGTCTACCACGGAGGCTGAGTATGTTGCTGCGGCTAGCTGCTGTTCCCGTTACTCTGGATGATGGCCACTTTACGTGATTTTGGTTTGAGCTTTTTCTCGAGTACCTTTGCTTTGTGACAGCACGAGTGCTATTAGCATTGCTAAAGAACCCGTGCTTCAAAAAACCAAACACATTGATGTGGCGCTTTCATTTCTGCGAGACCACCAGGAGAAGGGTGATATCGACCTTCGCCATGTCGATACTCATCACCAACTGGCTGATATTTTCACCAAGCCTTTAGACGAATCAACCTTTAAATAGGTTGAGGGGTGAGCTTGGTGTGTGTTTCCCTTTTAGATGGGGGAAACATTTTGGATCTTGTATCTTAGACTGACTCTTTATTTTTGATCTTCTTTTTCTTTCGCATTTTAGCATACGCATTTACATTCTGAGCTTCATGTTTATTACTCACTAGAATGTAACTATGCTCTGTTTAGTATGCTCCGATGCTTATGTTGATGCGGCTTGTAGCCTATGCTCCTCTTGATCACTAGTACATGTTATGAGCTGAGCTATTTTGGAATGGGTGAATTTGCCTAATGTATATAAAAATCTGAAAATGTTCACCATTGGAGATATGCAACTAGCATGTGTAGGATGTGTTGAGTCCATTCCTGCTTTTCATATATGCTAGGTTGCTATGTCTCTAGTTCTGAGTCATTCACTTGCTTGGTTTGTTCATATCATGTTTAAAATTTGAACCAAGTTTTTTAGTGAATTTAAAAGATCGAGATGGGATTGCTTGTCAACACCTCACGGTATCGAGACTGTTTCTCATTGCACGTTGAGTTAAACTTGAGTCGTGTAGTGTATGACCGAAACTGTAGCTTTAAGCTTCTGATTGCTTCGGCATAGGCTTCGCTCGGTTGAAAAGTTAGGCAAAGACAAGCTTTCAACCTCTCGCAATCACATGCTAAATGATTGAACTTGTGAATTCTTTTACCGCTGCAACTCCGATATAAAACTGAAATCACAAGTATATGCTTCATTCCTATGCATGATGATTGAACTTTGCTAGGGGTAGTTCACTTGCATATATGTTTAGCACTTGTCTAGATTCCTATCTATACATGTGTAGTGCTATTTTTATGGTGACTATCTTTTTGGCTAAAAACTGCTCTCTTGCTCATATGCTTCATATTTCGTATGTGTGATCAGTTTGAGCCTTCGCTAGCTATACCGATTAGAGCATTTTTGCACTCTTTTGAATATAAGCCTGAAGCTGCTAACTTGCATTTCTGACTTCATATGCATTTTCTTCGGTTGGCACTTTTGGTTGGTGTCCAACTAAGGGGGAGATTTCACTGAGGGGGAGAACTTTGCTTGGTCCCTATTGCTTGATAAGTGCATTTTCAACTAAGGGGGAGAGAAATGACAAATCATGTGCTTCGTTCGGTTGACTAAGGGAGAAATTTTCTTGCAAATCTTCTGTTTCCCGGATGTTCAACTAAGGGGGAGCTTTCCCTAGTTGCTGCATTTTCGAGGGGAGTTTGCTAGTTGTGTTGAGCCGTTGCCTCTATCTTGAGGAACTAGCAAACATTTTCAAGGCATTTCGACTTTGATTGGTCCTCTTTTGTTTCGGAGACCTTTCAATGCTTTTCAATTGGTTCAGAGCGTGCTTGGCCGAAAGGCATTTTATCGAGCTTTCTTTGCTAGTTGTGTTGAGCCTCTGTGCCTCTATCTTGAGGGACTAGCATTTTGCTTCGACTTTCCTCCGATTCAATTGGTATCTTGCTAGCGTGTTGAGCCTGTTTCTACCTCTTCTTGAGGGCTAGCTTGCCTTGCTTGGTTGCGTCGAGCCGTTGCCCATGTCTTTGGGAACCAAGTTTTCGCTTCTTCCACTTGACCTTCTTCGGCTTTGCTATGCTTTTGGGTCATTTGGTCGAGTTCTCTCTTCTCCTTCCTCCTACTTCTTCTTTCATTTATGATTTGTGTGTAGTTGACAATGCACTCATCAAGGGGAGATTGCGGATACATGGGTGTATGCCGAGTCTCTGAGTGATGAGTGATTGTCAACGGGTTTGATCGCATGTTCTTTGGCTTGTGTTGTGCAGGTGTCGAGCACGGAGACAGTGATCGAGGGCAAGGTGAAGGTCAAGTTGAGACGTGTATGCCGAAGGACTGGGTGCGATGAAGGATGGGCGTGCCGTGCGGCGGACGTGCCATGCGATGGATCGAGCAGTGAAGGGCGGACGTGAGGCTTGGACTGAGGGACTGGGAGTGTTTGAGGATCAGCTGTGGTGGCTGCCAGCCTGGGACAGCGACGAGCGAGACTTGCGGGGCACGGTGTTGTTGCTCGGGTCGAGGACCTGGGGACACGTGTCGGTGGACGGGGTGCACGGGCGGTGCATCCCCTCTACAGCTTCGGTTTGGTGGTATGCCAGGGAAAAACCATCGGGTGGACGGTTTCCAGGTTTGGGCCTCAAAACCTGGGCGTGGACGGTTTCCGAGTTTGGCCACAAAACTCGGGCTGAGGGTTTCCGAGTTTGGCTAAAACTCGGGTTGAGGACGGTTTCCAGGTTTGGCCTCAAAACTGGGCGCGGATGGTTTGCTGAGTTTGGCCTCAAAACTCAGACGCTGGTGGGCTGGTTTCCCGGTTTGGCCTCAAAACGGGGGTTGCTGGAAAAGGCTGGTTTCCCGGTTTGGGCCACAAAAACGGGGGTGCAGAGCGAAGGCGGCACGTGGCGGCAATCGGAAGGTTGCGTGGAGGCAACGCGGACGAGTTGTGCGGGCGTGGCCGTCGGATACACCTACCACTCGAGTTGTCCAGAATAACCCTAGGGTTTAGCTGGTTCGCTCTGTAGTTAGTTTAGAGAGGGGTAGAGTAGGAAATAGACTTAGTCTAGAATAGGTTAAGTAGTCCGGGGAGACACCCTCCTCCCTTATCTCAGTCATTTGCTCTTTCATCCTTAGGGTTTCCTGCTCTCCCATTCCCTGCTGTAGCTAGCTAAGATCCGCAGAGGGACTCACCTCTGTGTACTGTTGATTTTGAGGAGAGGAGGTTGTATCCTCCTTGTCGTAGCGTGTGTTTGCGCTTCGGCTGCAAGATCGTTGTGTCGATTCGCGTTTTGATTCGAGTTCGTTGTTGTTCTTCGCGTTCTTCGTTTCTCCGCGATTTTCCCGTCACTCGATCTCCCTCTCCGGTGCGTCTTTGCGAAATCCGTTTGAACCAATTTGTTCGTATCATTGAGGAGGTCATTTGACCAAAGGAATTCATCTAACACCTCATGATCGAATAGATCGGGTCGATTTCGTTTTCGTGGCACTTTTACGTTCATCCTTCTCCCCTTTCGATTTCCCGGAGTTTGAGTTGATTTGAGCGGATGATTTCTTGGGGATAGTCTCCTAACTACCCGGTGATCATCTCCTCCAAGTTTGAGAACTTGAGGTTTTGAGTTGGATCGAATTTGGAGTTATTTGGGAGAGAGTCGATTCAAATCGCCCTCCCTGCAGGGCCGCGGACAGTCCGACACTTGGCCCGCGGACTGTCCGAGCATCGGGTTCGGACAGGGCAGTGCCCTGACTCAGCGCTACTGTTGCTGCGTTTTTGAACCGCGGACAGTCCGCCGGTCAAGTTGGCAGACAGTCCGGGGATTGACCAGGGACCTTCAGCAGCACCGTGTTTTTGCGGGTTTTGCCGGCGGACAGTCCGCCACATAGACGCGGGACAGTCCGGCCTTGGGGGACAGTCCGGCACTCCAGGCCCGGACAGTCCGGGATCCTGCTGAGTGCTCCGGTTTAGTGCGTTTGCTCTCCCGGCTTGCTCGCTTGGTTTTCGGACTTCTCGTTTGGCCCTAGAGTTCACTAAGGAACCTCTCTAGGTATCTTTGCTACTCGTTAGCATCGGTGTTTGGAGATTTCTCGACGTAGCCGTCTATCTACGTTCGGGACTTGGTTCCAAGGGGGCAAACTTGTGTCGGAGCTTTTGGTTCTTTGCTTCGCTTGTGTTTGGTGGTGCTCCGCTGTGATCCTAGGGATCATCCACCCTCTTCCAAGGGTCGTGAGCATCACGCTTCGTGTCCGTGTTTCTTGGGGTTGAATTTGGGACACTTGGCCAAAGTTTCGAAAGAATTTTGATTGGCTCCCATTCACCCCCCCCCCCTCTGGTCGCCTTGCTAGTGAGTTCTCGGTCCTTCAGTTGCTCGGGGGAGGTTGAGGTAACCCAAAGTTCATCATGTCACTAGTCTACCTGCGTGAACATGGGCAAGGGAATTTTTGTGGTGCCTCGCTGTGATCCTAGGGATCATCCACCCTCTTCCAAGGGTCGTGGGCATCACTGTTTCGGTAGTAACTTTGGGGATGATTTTGGGACACTTGGCCAAAGTTTCAGAAGAAATTTTATTGGCTCCCATTCACCCCCCCCCCCTCTGGTCGCCTTGCTTTTGTATTCTCGGTCCTTCAATTGGTATCGGAGCAGGTTAAGGATCTTCCACCTTAGCCGGTTCCAGATCCACCAAAGGCGACATGGATCGCGGCGTGGGCAAACCGCCGTTTTTCGATGGGACGAACTATGCGTATTGGAAGATACGTATGTCAGCCTATCTGTAGAGTTTGGGTGCTTCCATCTGGGATATTTGCAACTCTGCCGATTATGTTGTCTTGGCTGCTCGTGTGACTCAGCATCAGATCGATGAGCACGATGCCAATAGCCGAGCTCGTAATGCTCTCTTTTCGTGTTTGAGCATAGGAGAGTTTGATCGCGTTTCTCACCTCTCTACGGCTCGGGAGATTTGGGCCACCCTCATGCGCTTTCATGAGGGCACCTCTCAAGTCAAAACCCGACTCTACGAGTCGTTCAAGAGAGAGTATGAGAACTTTCGACATCAGCTGGCGAGAGCATAGAAAGTTTATTCGCTCGCTTTCAGGTGATTGTCAACAGGATGAGGGATAACAAGGAGCAGTTGCCTTTCGACGATCATGAGAGAGCTTTGAAGCTTTTGCATACTCTTGATCGGTCGGTGTGGGATTCCAAGGTTCAGGCGATCATCGAAACGCCTAACTATGAGACCCTCACGTGGCGAAGAGCTCTTCAGTAAGCTCAAGTCAGTGAGATTGAGCGCCATGTCGAGGGCTTCTTATGCGAATCTTTCTGGCCCGACTATGGCTTTGGTTTCTGGTTCTTCCGCTAACCCCTCTGCTGGCTTTGCACTCTCTTCACTCTTTTCTGTCACAGAGGACCAGCTGGAATCTCTGGGAGACGAGGAGTTGGCGATGCTTGCCAACCGGTTCACGCGGTTTCACAACAACCGCATGAACCGTCGTCGCGGAGGAGGACGCTCAGGATGCTATGAGTGTGGCGACCCCGACCACTTCATCGCCAACTGCCCCAAGAAGAACAAGCATTCGGGGAAGGGGATCATCACGGGCACAAGTACGACTCCAAGCGCAAGGAGAAGCACGTCCCCCCCAGGCACAAGAAGCGGGGTGGCTTTGTGAAGGGTCGAGATGGCGGACTAGAGGGGGGGTGAATAGTCCTTTTTAAAACTTAAACTTAATCGGAGCGGCTAACCGAAACAAATGCGGAATTAAAACTATCGGTCTAGCCAAGACTACACCCCTCTACCTATACTCTATGACACCTTATAAAAGATCCTAAACAAGCAAATAAGGTGCCAGGCTAGCTAGAGCTCACCTACCAAATTCTATGCAAGGTCACACAAACCTAAGCAACTAGTACTTCAAGCACGGGGAGCTCCTACACATCTAGTAAGCAAAGCACAAAGCTCCTAAGCTCACTAGCAATGCTCAATAACAAGGCTACACAAGCCAAATTAGAGAGCTCAACTTAGCTACACAAACTAAGCAATGTGACTAGCAAGACTACAAGTCAACTAGTCACTCATGGGATCAACTCTATGCTACACAAGCAAGATAGCTACACAAGCACAATATGTATGAAAGTAAATACAAGCTTGTGTAAGGAGATTGCAAACCACCGAGAAGAGTAGACAATGTTGACACGGTGATTTTTCCCGAGGTTCACTTGGTTGCCACCAAGCTACTCCCCGTTGTAGCGATACACCCACTTGGAGGTTCACGCGCTAATAGGCATCACACGCCTAACCCTCAATAGGGTGCCGCACAACCACACAAGATGGGGATCCACAAGCTACGAGCAATCCACTAGAGTTACCTTTCGTGATCTCCCACGGGGAAGGTACAATACCCCCTCACAAGCTTTCTCCGGAGCCACGCACAATCTTCACGCGGGCTTCACGACGGAGACTCGATCACCAAGCCGTCTAGGAGGTGGCAACCTCCAAGAGTAATAAGCACCACCGCTTGCAACTCGAACACCTAGTGCCACTCGATGCAATCTCTCAAAGCAACGCACTAGAATCGCTCACTCGCAATAGATTCGCGCGCTAGCAAGCACAAACGAGTTAGAAGGCTCCCAAGCACATCCACACAAGCCACCTAGGCTTTGGAGTGCTCCAACATCAACCTAGGGCCGGCCACAACGACTATATATAGGGAAGGGGCGGCGGCGGCCGAACCCTACCTTTCTGCGCTTGGTCGGTAGTACCGACCCCTCCTGGGCGGTACCACCGACAGAGTCAAACTAGCCGTTTTCCCACTTTCCGCTGATTACGGCGGGCACCGACCCTTGGTCGGTTCCTCCGGGCCGGTAGTACCGAGGTAATGGCGGTACTACCGCCAGGCCAAAAATCGCCGCGACCAGAGAGCTCTGCGAAAACCAGCCACTACCGACCTTGCGTCGGTACCACCGCGGGCGGTAGTACCGAGGTAATGGCGGTACTACCGCAAGCCATTTTTCAAAACAACAGAGAGCCTCGCGAAAACCAGCCACTACCGACCTTGCGTCGGTACCACCGTGGGCGGTAGTACCGAGGTAATGGCGGTACTACCGGCAAGCCTTTTCAGAAACTACAGAGAGCCTCGCGAAAACCCTCAGGGCCACGGTACCACCGACCATCCGTCGGTACCACCGCCGGCGGTAGTACCGAGGTAATAGCGGTACCACCGCCAGGCCAAAAACGCCCCATTACAGAGAAGGCTGCACGCAGCACCTATGGGCGGTACCACCGACAACCAGGGTCGGTACCACCGACAACACACAGAAAACTCCATTTTCTTCTCTGTTTGATCCAAACCAACTCCAACAACTCCTCCTTTGCAAATGTGCTAACACCAACAAGTGTACAACATCATGTGCAAGTGTGTTAGCATTTTCACAAACATTTTCAAAGGATTTTCACTTGCTCTCACCACGCCACTCGATCCTAACAACATCGCAAAGTTAGATCGCTCAAGTGGCACTAGATGACCGATATGCAAACAAGTTTGCTCCTCTTAATAGTACGGCCATCTATCCTAAACCCGGTCATAATCTTCTCTACACACCTATGACCGGTGAAATGAAATGCCCTACAAATATACCTTTGCCTTGCGCATTCCATTCCATCTCCTTCGGTGTTGATGCAACACATGCACCAACCTATCTTCAAATGATATGATCCACTTCATATCATCACATGGCCTCCATGGTCCATCGATCTTGACATCACTTGCTCTTCACCATCGCTTCGGTCCTTCGGCGCCAAGTCTTGCTTAAGCCTCCCGACACTCGGTACCAACGGCTTCAAAGCCATCAACTTGCCCTTCACCTTCGCAACCGGTCCATCAAGCCAAGTCTTGCCTTGATCTTCTCCATCTTAGCCATATGACCACATGTCATGTCACATATGCATTAAGCTCCTTCTTCATCTTCATGCATGAGCATTGCAACATCCTCCAAGCCAATTCTCCTCTATGGCATATGTTGCTCACACATGATCACCTGTGGACTAATCACCTGTGTAATTCACTTTAAACACATATTAGTCCACCTAAGTTGTCACTCAATTACCAAACCAAACAAGGACCTTTCAATCTCCCCCTTTTTGGTAATTGATGACAACTCTACAAAGATATGGAAATTAAGCTCCTTTGGATTCTATGTTACTTATCCAACATTAAGACCATATACGAGAATTTGGATAAGCACCATACAATCCGACTTTGTAGTGTTAACTCCCCCTACATGTGTGCTCAAATGGTTTGGTTTCAAGCTTGCACACATGCATAAATATGAAATTTGTGGGAGTGTTAGCACTACTAAGTGATGCTAAGGTATACATGATGAAATTTTACCTTTGAAGCGTGCATACCACATTTTGATTCATCCTTAGCATCGAAGAGTAGCTAGACATCATAAAAACTAGAAAACCCCGTGAGATCAACATTAATAGCAAGGGTCTAGTTTTGCATTAAAAGCACAAGTCTAGCTATTAACCTATGCATGCTAGTTATCAATTCATCAATTAAATCCTATAACTAGCATACACCACACAAGCATGCATATAAAATTTTAAAACTTATGCAATGCAAGCAAGCACATGATTATGCACATATCAAATGCAACAACCAAGTTCATGAGCTTGCTCCCCCTACTTGTGTGCTCTCATTGTCCAAGAATTTTGATCCTTCAATCTTGCTCCCTCTTGATCCATGTCCATCTTCTTTTCTCCCTCTTTGTCCTTGACATATCATAATTGACATATCTTTTCCATAACTTCTCCCCCTTTGTCATCAATGACCATAAAAGGTATGCTCTTTTCTCACAAAGGGTGACACTAGGGTAGATGGTTGACACTTTAGGCTTCATTTTTGATGGACACTACTATATGTGTTGGAATGAAACCCATGTGTAGGATCTTTGACCTTGATACCAATAGGTGGGGCACCTCCCCTATGTCATAGCATGGGTCATCCACTTGATAAACTTGAGCTCTTGTTGGTGAGGGATGTTTTGCTTGATTTGATCACTTAAAGGTGAGGATCACTTGAAGTCTTGTAGGATACCACTTGAATGGAAGTTTAAACTTGATATCCATTTGCATTATTGTCTTCTTCTTGAACTCTTGTCGTCTTCATGAGCTTCTCATTTGTGACTTGAACTAGGCAATATTGCATAAGATATCTAACTCGGTTTGCTCTAGAGTAAGCTTCTTCACACATCTTTCAATGGTTATCTTACTCATGTTGAATTAGACACTTGAATGTTCATCTTCTAGATCAAGTACTTGGGTTCACTAGCTCATGAACAAATTCACATACTATCCACTAGATCATATAGTCAATCAAGCAATAGTGGTAGGCTATGAATTTAAACTTTTCAATTGTTATGCATGATCCTATTGAGCATGTACTATATGCACTAACCGCATACTAGTAAGGGATGAATATGATCATGCACATTACAATGATACCTTTGCTATCTTGGAGTAGAGGATAGTCATTTGATTCCAATTAAGCTCCAAATAGCAATGTGAAGTCCATGGTGAAGACCAATAGATACCAATTGATTAGAACAAATCTTCACACATATGATCAAGTGCGCTATCTTGTTGTGGTTGGCTTGCTTCTTCATTTGAACATAGCTTGCATATGAATACCACTTGAATTGTCATGATTTGCTTTACTATCTTGCATGTTGCTTGCTTTGCTTGGTCAATCCTTTCATTGCTTCAACTAAGCATCTCAAATATCCTTTGAATCACCACTTCCATATTAGCCTTCCAAGTATCATACTTGGTTAACCTACCAAAGGCGGCAAGCCCCTACAAAAGGGAGAAGTGATCTCTCTCCAAGAATCATCCTTGATACTCATTGAATTGACTTTGCTTGATTGATCCATTTGAACTCTTATTGAAATGTGACTTTGAATTCCTCTTTGAGTCCTTTTCTTTCTTTCCAAAAGATCTTCAATTGATACTAGAACTTGACTTTTATCTTTCTCTTCATCTTGATGTTGGTCTTGATCTTCAATTTGAGTACCAAATGTGTGCCAAATACACTTCTTAATCAAATGAACTTGTACTCATCTTTGTCATGCTTCTAGCTCATTTCAAAACCAAACATAGGTCCCTCAACCACTTTATAAACATGATTCCAACTTGAGGGCCTTTCAATCAAAGTGACTCTAATCAATCCAATATTTGTCACTTTTCTGGCAGATTCTGTCCTTCTCAAAGAAACATGCATATCTCCCAAAATATAAGTCCAATGACTATGAAATTTGGTGGAGATGTGTCTCACTATGTATTCTAGCAGCCATAAAAATTTGAGCTTCATTGACTTTCTAGATTGCTACCAGATTTCAATTCTTTCCATAGTACTACATGCTGAAAACTGCTGCACAATAGTTGACAAGATCTACTCCAAAACCAAAGTACATCTTATCCAATAATCATGAATTTTGCACAGCAGCTAATATCACAAGTGTAGAGCATGTGTACCAAATTTCAAGCCAATCCAAAAGATTTGATCATCCAAACATGGCTATCTTCTCAGCTCACTCAGATTTCAATTTTGAACAACTTTGAGCAATTGAGCTATACTCTACCAATTTGAATCAAACTTGAGCTAACTTGTTTGAACATCTCACAAGACATATATCCATTCAAATCACTTACTAAAAGAAGTCTCATGAACATATCCATTCAAACTAACTCAATTTTGATCACTAAGCATTAAATCCATTCAATCATCTTATAGCAAGCAACATATGCATATATATCCGATTCAATCATCTCATATGCATCTAAAATAATATGATCAACTAGAGATATACCTTAGTAGCTCATGATCATCCAAAGCAAGCTTCACTCAATTTGATTGCAAGCCTTCAAATATTCCAATCAACACCACAACTTGATCTTTTGCACTTGTATGTTTTAGCACTTGGACTTCACTCTTTTGTCTTGGCATTGGGATGGATTTGCACTAAGCTTCATTACTTGACTCACTCACATGATGATCAATAGAACAAATTGAATCAAGCCTCCAATGCCATGGTACCTACACACAATCATCCACTTTTTGATGGTACCCAAACCAACTAGTTTGGGTCCTCTCAAGTTAGGAGCAACATACTTGGCATAGCCTTAGTATGAGTAGCGGGATGTTTGCAATAGCGACAATGTGGTACCATTTACATCCTTCCTAAGCATAGAATCATTATAATTGAAATAGGCTTAGGAGTTTTACCTAGGGGACATGAATGAGCCATGTGTCCCCTTTCCCGGCATGAGTAGCAACTTCTCTTTGATTGAGCCTTCTTTTCTTTGCCCATTTGTTGCTTCTCATTGCCTTGCCTCTCATGAGTTGCTTGAGCCTTCTTCTCAAGCTTGTTAGGACACTTCGAGGCAAGTGTCCCATATCACCACACTTGTAGCACTTGATGTGAGCCAAATCTTTCTTCTCATCTTGATTCTTGCTCATCATCTTGGCATCTTGGATATGAGTTGGATGCCTTGCTCTTCCGCCCCTTCTTGTTTTTCTTCTTCTCATCAAGTCACCATCATGATGGTTGTTCTTGATTTGAACTTGGGGCTTCTTCTTGTTGGGACAAGTCTTTGCAAGATGTCCCATCTCATGGCATTGATAGCACATGAAATGAGATAGCTTTTCTTGTTCTTGCTTCTTCATTTCTTTTGCATATGTTCTCTGCCCCATCTCTGCCTTGACACTGCTTTTGTTAAAGCCAATGCCACTCTTGTCACCATAGCTTCTTTGATTCTTCATTATGTGCTCATGGGTGACCTTTGATTTACACCACCTCTCTAACTTGTTGCTCAAGTTCTTCACTTCAAGTTTGAGCTCATTGTTCTCCTTCAAAAGGTTAGTCTCACAAGACAAAGAAGTAGAACAAGCATCTAATTGTGAAGAACATGGCATAGATATTAAATCATCACAAGAGGTGGATACATTCTTCTTGCCTACATCACATGGGTTAGCAACATTTTGCAATTGATCATTTGATCCATGTGATGAGCTCTCATTATTTTTAATTTTCTTTGAAAGCTCCTTAATGAGAGAGCCATACTTTTCAATTAAATCATCATGTGAAGCTTTAAGAACATCAAGTAAGCGCTTATGTTCTTCACATGAATTCTTTAGAAATGAGTTTTCATTTGCTAATTTCATTGTTTATTTTTCTCATTTTCTAAAGACATGGTCATGCTAGCAAGTCTACTAACAAGCTCATCATATGAATCAACATGATCAACCACATTTGCATTGAATACCTTGGTGTCACCTTGTGACATGAAGCAATGTGGTGATGGCTTGTAGTAGTATCACGATCATCGCCCGAGCATGAGCCATCAACATCATCAAGTGTGCTTGGAGTAGAATCATTACTTGCATCACTTGAGGCATCATCTTCCATCTTGTCAAGTGTGCTTGAAGTCCTTCATTGATTGCATCACTTGAACGTGAGGTGGAGCAATCTTCCACAATCACGGAGTTGTGGTCTTGCTCAACATCCTCATATGCCACCGGTTCATCCTCCTTTATGAACTTGCCATCATCAAACGTGGAGGGATCACCGAAGGTGGTCTTGATGGATTCCCACATCTCATGGGCGGTCCCTTTGGAGTTGATCTTATAAAACAACTCAAAACTCAATGCATCCATTAGATAACAATAAGCATTTGCATCAAGTTCAAAGAGATCCTTTTGAGCTTGGTGAGATTTCTATGGTCCAAACATGAGTGAGACCACTAGTGATAATCCACCAAACTTTGGCCCCTTTGCACGAAAATGATCAAGCATATGGTGTTTCCATTGTGCAAAGTGTGTGCCATCAAAAATGTGTATCACACACATCATCTAGCCCACTAGACGCCATCCTCTCGGGTCGGTGAAGACCACAAATGAGAGACCTCGCTCTGATACCAATTGAAGGGTCGAGATGGCGGACTAGAGGGGGGTGAATAGTCCTTTTTAAAACTTAAACTTAATCGGAGCGGCTAACCGAAACAAATGCGGAATTAAAACTATCGGTCTAGCCAAGACTACACCCCTCTACCTATACTCTATGACACCTTATAAAAGATCCTAAACAAAGCAAATAAGGTGCCAGGCTAGCTAGAGCTCACCTAACCAATTTAGATGCAAGGTCACACAAACCTAAGCAACTAATACTTCAAGCACGGGGAGCTCCTACACAATCTAGTAAGCAAAGCACAAGCTCCTAAGCTCACTAGCAATGCTCAATAACAAGGCTACACAAGCAAATTAGAGAGCTCAACTTAGCTACACAAACTAAGCAATGTGACTAGCAAGACTACAAGTCAACTAGTCACTCATGGGATCAACTCTATGCTACACAAGCAAGATAGCTACACAAGCACAATATGTATGAAAGTAAATACAAGCTTGTGTAAGGAGATTGCAAACCACCGAGAAGAGTAGACAATGTTGACACGGTGATTTTTCCCGAGGTTCACTTGGTTGCCACCAAGCTACTCCCCGTTGTAGCGATACACCCACTTGGAGGTTCACGCGCTAATAGGCATCACACCCTAACCCTCAATAGGGTGCCGCACAACCAACACAAGATGGGGATCCACAAGCTACGAGCAATCCACTAGAGTTACCTTTCGTGATCTCCCACGGGGAAGGTACAATACCCCTCACAAAGCTTTCTCCGGAGCCACGCACAATCTTCACGCGGGCTTCACGACGGAGACTCGATCACCAAGCCGTCTAGGAGGTGGCAACCTCCAAGAGTAATAAGCACCACCGGCTTGCAACTCGAACACCTAGTGCCACTCGATGCAATCTCTCAAGCAACGCACTAGAATCGCTCACTCGCAATAGATTCGCGCGCTAGCAAGCACAAACGAGTTAGAAGGCTCCCAAGCACATCCACACAAGCCACCAAGGCTTTGGAGTGCTCCAACATCAACCTAGGGCCGGCCACAACGACTATATATAGGGAAGGGCGGCGGCGGCCCGAACCCTACCTTTCTGCGCTTGGTCGGTAGTACCGACCCCTCCTGGGCGGTCCACCGACAGAGTCAAACTAGCCGTTTTCCCACTTTCCGCTGATTACGGCGAGGCACCGACCCTGGTCGGTTCCTCCGGCCCGGTAGTACCGAGGTAATGGCGGTACTACCGCCAGGGGTAGCCAGGCCATCGCCGCGACCAGAGAGCTCTGCGAAAAACCAGCCACTACCGACCTTGCGTCGGTACCACCGCGGGCGGTAGTACCGAGGTAATGGCGGTACTACCGACAAGCCATTTTTCAAAACAACAGAGAGCCTCGCGAAAAACCAGCCACTACCGACTTGCGTCGGTACACCGTGGGCGGTAGTACCGAGGTATGGCGGTACTACCGCAAGCCTTTTCAGAAACTACAGAGAGCCTCGCGAAAACCCTCAGGGCCACGGTACCACCGACCATCCGGTCGGTACCACCGCCGGCGGTAGTACCGAGGTAATAGCGGTACCACCGCCAGGCCAAAAACGCCCCATTACAGAGAAGGCTGCACGCAGCACCTATGGGCGGTACCACCGACAACCCAGGGTCGGTACCACCGACAACACACAAAAACTCCATTTTCTTCTCTGTTTTGATCCAAACCAACTCCAACACTCTCCTTTGCAAATGTGCTAACACCAACAAGTGTACAACATCATGTGCAAGTGTGTTAGCATTTTCACAAACATTTTCAAAGGATTTTCACTTGCTCTCACCACGCCACTCGATCCTAACAACATCGCAAAGTTAGATCGCTCAAGTGGCACTAGATGACCGATATGCAAACAAGTTTGCTCCTCTTAATAGTACGGCCATCTATCCTAAACCCGGTCATAATCTTCTCTACACACCTATGACCGGTGAAATGAAATGCCCTACAAATATACCTTTGCCTTGCGCATTCCATTCCATCTCCTTCGGTGTTGATGCAACACATGCACCAACCTATCTTCAAATGATATGATCCACTTCATATCATCACATGGCCTCCATGGTCCATCGATCTTGACATCACTTGCTCTTCACCATCGCTTCGGTCCTTCGGCGCCAAGTCTTGCTTAAGCCTCCCGACACTCGGTACCAACGGCTTCAAAGCCTCAACTTGCCCTTCACCTTCGCAACCGGTCCATCAAGCCAAGTCTTGCCTTGATCTTCTCCATCTTAGCCATATGACCACATGTCATGTCACATATGCATTAAGCTCCTTCTTCATCTTCATGCATGAGCATTGCAACATCCTCCAAGCCAATTCTCCTCTATGGCATATGTTGCTCACACATGATCACCTGTGGACTAATCACCTGTGTAATTCACTTTAAACACATATTAGTCCACCTAAGTTGTCACTCAATTACCAAAACCAAACAAGGACCTTTCACTTTGACAAAGAGTACATCAAGAAGAAGTACTTGGAGAAGGCCAAGCTAGCAGCGCGCGTTCTTCGCCACGCTCAGCGACGTCGACGGCTCGGATGACGACTCCGCTTGCTCAAGCGTGACGAGTCCGAGAGATGAAGAAGATTGAGGACAAGCTCAATGGACTATGCTTCTTCGCCGACGACGGAGGCCTCTGCACCATGGCGCTCGGAGATGAGGTCGGAGGCGAGCTGGAGCACACCCCTTGGAACGACGACGACGACGACACCTCCCAGATATCTCTCACCTACGACGAGCTTTCTTCCGAGGTTGAGAAGCTTACTGCTGCCCTCCTTAGCCAAGATAAGTTGCTTAGGCGTGCTGCTAGAGAGCGCAAGGAGTTTAGGCAGAGTGGGAGGACACGGTGAGGAGCTTGAGTTTGCCAAGTCCACCGTGGTCGTGTCAGAGGAGGTTGAGTGTGAGTCATGCACCACGCACATGACTGACCTTCTCACCTTGAGAGGTAAGTATGCTGCGTTGGTAGGAGAGCTGGATGAGCTGAAGGCTAGACCTTCCTTGCTGGGTGCATGCAAGACTTGTCCAGTCTTGTAATCCGAGTTGGCAGAGAAGAATGCCAGGATTGTGTCTCTTGAAGAGGCCAGCTCGGGTAGCACTTGTGTCACGAGGTGTGCTTTATGTGAGGGCTTGGAGATGGAGATTGCCAATGTCAAGCATGGCAAGATGCAAACCGAGGAAGAAAACACATACCTTCGGACCATCTTGTCATGGGTTTCTTGTGGTGAGCCGCAGCTCGGGATGATAATCTCCCAATTTAAGCGAGCTGCTGGAGGTCCAGGTGTAGATTTTGCTCAGGGTGTCGATCTTTCCGCTTTTGGGAAGATTGGAGAGTCTAGTGGTCTGAACCCGAGTGAGAAGCCCAACTCCACCACTACTCCCAAACTTACCAAGCTTCCACCCAAAGAGCCACCTAAGCCTACCACCAAGATGGGGTGTTGAGGAACCTCCGAGAGCTCCACCCAAGAACCAGTGTGGCACCCAAGCCAAACCACCTCAAGAACAGCTTGACACAATGCCCACCCCATACAGGAGGAGTGTTTGCCACAGAAGGGCAAAGTGAACCACACCCACAGCCCTGCCTACCAACAACCCCCTTTGCGTGCGGTGAGGTACCAGTGTGATTTCTGTGGGAGGGATGTTCACTTGAGTGAGTTCTGCTTTCGGCGCAAGAGAGAGGCGCGCCGTGCTCGGGAGATGGACAACCCGAACATGTAACACCCTTTCCATGGTGTGCATGTGCCGAACGTCCAGAGGAGAGCTGCTAGGCCCGGAGGTCAAGTTCCCAGGCCTAGGCAGAGGAGAGCTCCGAGGAGAGACGCTAGGCCTAGAGGTCCTGAACCTCAAGTTCCTAGGCGTAGGACTCGTAGAGAGCGTGCCTGGCGGGAGCCTGCAGTTGTAGGCTATGGACCCCGTGGCGGTGGCTTTGTAGTTGAGCGCTTTCCTCCACCTTTACCGCGTTTTGAGTATCGCGGTGAGCGCTCCTTCCCTAGCAGACCACGCTTTCCTGTACGTGGTGATCGCTACCCCCGTAGACAGGCTAGGAATGGTTTTTACACTGATCGTTCTTTTGAGCAGCCGGCCCAACACTGGTATTCTCCTTACTTCACTAACCCCAGTGTTGGACCGTATGCTCACCCCATGTCTTTTTATTGATGTAGGTAAGACGGTTGGAGGACATTTGGTTGGTGGATTCTGGTTGTTCGAGGCACATGACCGGAAACGCCAAGTGGTTCTCCAGCCTTAGCCCTGTTGCCGGAATGGAGTTTATCACCTTCGGCGACAATAGTAAAGGTAAGGTATTGTCTCGCGGGTCGGTGCAGGTTAATGAGCACTTTGTGTTGCGCGATGTTGCTCTTGTTTCTAACCTGCATTTAAACCTGCTTTCTGTTTCGCAACTTTTTGATGATGACTATGAGATTCGTTTTAAACCGAACCTTAGTGGCATCTTAGATCCTCAGGGCAATCTTGTTTGTTTGATTTCGCCCTTTGGGAAAGTCTTTCGCGCGAATTTTTCGGAGTCGTTTGGTATTTCCCGCTGTCTTTTGGCTAGTCCTTCTTCCTTCCGATCTTTGGAAGTGGCATAGGAGGCTCGGTCATTTAAGCTTCGACTTGCTTGCAAGACTTAGCTCACTTGGCCTAATCCGAGGATTGCCCAAGCTTTCGATGGAGAAGGATCTAGTTTGCCATTCTTGTAGACATGGGAAGATGGTTGCCGCTCCCCATCATCCGGTGACTCAGGTCATGACTAAGCGCCCTGGAGAGCTTTTGGCATATGACCTTGTTGGTCCGACTCGGGTGAGCTCGGTTGGAGGGAAGTGGTATGTTCTTGTTGTTGTTGACGACTTTTCGAGGTATTCGTGGGTCTTCTTTTTGACTGAGAAGACTGAGGCTTTCTCCTTCGCTCGCAATCTGATTCTGCGTCTTCAGAACGAGTTCCCTTTGAACTCGATGCGAGCTATTAGAAGTGATAATGGTTCCGAATTCAAGAATTCGGATTTTGAGAAGTTTTGTAACCACCTTGGTTTTGAGCATCAGTTTTCTTCCCCCTACACACCCCCCCAAAATGGTGTTGTAGAGAGGAAGAATCGGACCCTTGTTGAGATGGCCAGGACGATGCTCGATGAGCATAGGACTCCTAGGCGCTATTGGGCTGAAGCTATGAACACTGCATGCTACATTTCAAATCGCATTTTTTTGAGAGCGTTCTTGAAAAAGACTTCTTATGAGTTGCGTTTTGGTCGCCAGCCCAAGGTGAGTTATTTTAGAGTCTTCGGTTGCCACTGTTTTATTTTGAAAAAGGGCAACCTGGACAAGTTTGAGTCTCGATCTTCCGACGGGGTATTTCTAGGTTATGGCACTCACACTAGAGCATATCGTGTACTTAACCTTGATACTAACCGAGTCATGGAGACATCAGATGTCACCTTCGATGAGACTCTTGTTTGTCCTTCTTCTCGTTTTTGAGCGTGCAGGTGATCATGAGGTTGGAGAGCCTCTTTTCGATGACGAGTATGAGGGTGCTGAAGGTATGGATGATCCAGCACCCCCTCCACCTGCCGCGCCGCCAAGAGCGGCCTCGACGATGACTCACGGCCCCGACACCTCCTCTTCGTGGGGGCCGTGGGATCCTCCACCTCGCGCGGTACCTTTTGTACCCGGGGTGGAACCAGCTGCTGTTGAGGGGAAGGTCACTTCTTCCCGGGAGGCACCATGACACATACAGCGCCAGCACCCCCCTCAGTAGATGATCGGCGACATCGGCGAACGCGTCACTCGGTCCAGGTCACAGCACATCTCTCACTTCGCTCACTCTACTTTTGTTGCTAATTTTGAGCCCCGAGATGTTGGACACGCTTTGACGGATCTGAATTGGGTCAATGCCATGCATGAGGAGTTAGAAAACTTTGAGAGAAATCGGGTTTGGGTTCTAGTTCCACCTCCACCTGATTGTAAGCCTATTGGGACAAAATGGGTTTTCAAAAACAAGCAAGGAGAGGATGGCCACGTTGTGAGAAACAAGGCCAGGCTTGTAGCGAAGGGTTAGAGTCAGAAGGAGGGGATAGACTATGAGGAGACGTTTGCTCCTGTAGCTCGTTTGGAGGCTATTAGGATACTCTTGGCTTTTGCTGCATCCAAAGGTTTTAAACTTTTTCAAATGGATGTCAAGAGTGCCTTCTTAAACGGCTACATAGAAGAGGAAGTGTATGTTGAGCAACCCCCCAGTTTTGAAAATCCCAAGTTTCCAAACCATTTTTTTAACTCCACAAAGCTTTATATGGTTTGAAACAAGCCCCTAGAGCCTGGTATGATAGATTGAAAACTTTTCTGCTAGCTAAGTGTTTTAAAATGGGATGTGTAGATAAGACGCTCTTTCTCCTCAGGCAAGGCAAAGACACTCTTGGTCCAGATTTACGTGGATGATATCATTTTCGGTGGTTCTTCTCACGCTTTGGTTGCCAAGTTTGCAGATACTATGAGCAGGGAGTTCGAGATGAGCATGATGGGCGAGCTGACATTCTTTCTCAGGTTGCAAATTAAGCAATCCCGAGAGGGAACGTTTGTGCACCAGGGCAAGTATACGAAGGACTTGCTGAAGCGGTTCGATATGGGTGAGGCCAAGCCTCTTCCAACACCCATGTCGACGATGACTGCCCTGGATGCGGATGTGGATGGAGAAGCAGTGGACCAGAAGGAGTACCGCAGCATGATCGGGTCGCTACTCTACTGCTACTCTACCTGACGGCGACACGCCGGACATCCAGTTCGCGGTGCGTCTGTGCGCGCGCTTTCAGGCGTCGCCGCGCACCTCACCGTTAGGCGGTGAAGCGCATCTTCAGGTACCTTCGTTTCACACCTGAGTTCGGGATTTGGTATTCTGCTTCCTCCACCCTTTCCCTTTGCGGTTATTCGGATGCCGATTTTGCTAGTTGTCGCATTGAGCGCAAGTCCACCTCTGGGACTTGCCAGTTTATTGGATCTTCTCTTGTATCGTGGTCTTCTCGCAAGCAGTCTAGTGTCGCTCAGTCTACCACAGAGGCTGAATATGTTGCTGCGGCTAGCTGCTGTTCCCAGTTGCTTTGGATGATGGCCACTTTGCATGATTTTGGTCTGAGCTTTTCTCGCGTGCCTTTGCTTTGTGACAGCACGAGTGCTATTAGCGTTGCTAAGAACCCCGTGCTTTACTCGAAGACCAAACACATTGATGTGCGCTTCCATTTTTTGCGAGACCACTAGGAGAAGGGTGATATCGACCTCCGCCATGTCGATACTCATCACCAACTGGCTGATATTTTCACCAAGCCTTTAGACGAATCAACTTTTAATAGGTTGAGGGGTGAGCTTGGTGTGTGTTTCCCCTTTTAGATGGGGGAAACATTTTGGATCTTGTATCTTAGACTGACTCTTTTATTTTTGATCTTCTTTTCTTTCGCATTTTAGCATACGCATTTACATTCTGAGCTTCATGTTTATAATCACTAGAATGTAACTATGCTCTGTTTAGTATGCTCCGATGCTTATGTTGATGCTTGTAGCTTATGCTCTTTCTGATCACTAGTACATGTTATGTGCTGAGCTATTTTGGAATGGTGAAATTGCTTAATGTATATAATCTGAAAATGTTCATCATTGAGATATGCAACTAGCATGTGTAGGGTGTGTTGAGTCCATTCCTGCTTTTCATATACGCTAGGTTGCTATGTCTCTAGTTCTGAGTCATTCACTTGCTTGGTCTGTTCATATCATGTTAAAATTTGAACCAAGCTTTAGTGAATTGAAAAGATCGAGATGGGATTGCTTGTCAACACCTCACGGTATCGAGACTGTTTCTCATTGCACTTTGAGTTAAACTTGAGCCGTGTAGTGTATGACTGAAACCGTAGCTTTAAGCTTCTGATTGCTTTGGCATAGGCTTCGCTCGGTTGAAAAGTTAGGCAATGACAAGCTTTCAACCTCTCGCAATCACATGCTGAATTTGAACTTGTGTAATTTCACCGCTGCAACTCCGATATAAAAATGAAAACACAAGTGTATGCTTCATTCCTATGCATGATGATTGAACTTTGCTAGGGGTAGTTCACCTTGTATATATGTTTAGCACTTGTTTGGATTCCTATCTATACATGTGTAGTGCTATTTTGATGGTGACTATCTTTTTGGCTAAAAGCTGCTCACTTGCTCATATGCTTCATATTTCGTATGTGTGATCAGTTTGAGCCTTCGCTATTTGAGTGCTTAGTTGTATCATTGGAGCTATACTGAATAGAGCATTTTTGCACTCTTTTGAATATAAGCCTGAAGCTGCTAACTTGCATTTCTGACTTCATATGCATTTTGGAAGGGAAGATGGCTTTTCAGTTGGCATTTCTGAGTGATGTCCAACTAAGGGGGAGAACCTTGTTCGGTTTCTGATAAGTGCATTTTCAACTAAGGGGGAGAATTTTTGTCAAATCATATGTACCCTGGATATTCGACTAAGGGGGAGTCCCTGGTTGCTTGCACTTGTAAAGGGGGAGTTTGCTAGTTGTGTTGAGTCGTTGGCTCTGTCTTGAGGAACTAGCAAACAGTTTCAGGGCTTTTCGATTTTGATTGATCTTCAATTGGTTCGGAGACTCCTTGATTGGTTCGGAGCGTGTTCTGCCGAAAGGCATTGGTATCGAGCTTTCTTTGCTAGTTGTGTTGAGCCTCTGTGCCTCTATCTTGAGGGACTAGCATTTTTGCTTCGATCCTTCTCCGACTTCAATTGGTATTTGCTAGTGGTGTTGAGCCTGTTCTACCTCTTCTTGAGGGCTAGTTTTGCTTTGCTTGGTTGCGTCGAGCCGTTGCCCATGTCATTGGGGACCAAGTTGTTTCGCTCTTTCCACTTGACCTTCTTCGGCTTTGCTATGCTTTTGGGTCATTTGGTCGAGTTCTCTCTTCTCCTTCTTCCTTCTTCTTCTTTCACATTATGATTTGTGTGTGTAGTTGACAATGCACTCATCAAGGGGGAGATGCGGATACATGGGTGTATGCCGGGTCTCTGAGTGATGAGTGATTGTCAACGGGTTGATCGCAGGGTCTTTGGCTTGTGTTGTGCAGGTGTCGAGCACGGAGACAGTGATCGAGGGCAAGGTGAAGGTCAAGTTGAGACGTGTCGTGCCGATGGACTGGGTGCGATGAAGGATGGGCGTGCCGTGCGGCAGACGTGCCATGCCGATGGATCGAGCAGTGAAGGGCGGATGTGAGGCTTGGACTGAGGGACCGGAGTGCCTGAGGATCAGCTGTGGTGGCTGACAGCCTGGGATAGCGACGAGCGGAGACTTGCGGGGCATGGTGTTGCCTGGGTCGAGGACCTGGGAACACGTGTCGGTGGACGGGGTGCACGGGCGGTGCATCCCCTCTACAGCTTCGGTTTGGTGGTAGAGCCAGGGAAAAACCATCGGGTGGACGGTTTCTAGGTTTGGGCCTCAAAACCTGGGCGTGGACGGTTTCCAGGTTTGGGTCTCAAAACCTGGGCGTGGACGGTTTCCGAGTTTGGCCACAAAACTCGGGCTGAGGGTTTCCGAGTTTGGCCTCAAAACTCGGGCTGAGGACGGTTTCCAGGTTTGGGCCTCAAAACCTGGGCGCGGATGGTTTGCTGAGTTTGGCCTCAAAACTCAGACGCTGGTGGGCTGGTTTCCCGGTTTGGGCCTCAAAACCGGGGGTTGCTGGAAAAGGCTGGTTTCCCGGTTTGGGCCACAAAACCGGGGGTGCAGAGCGAGGGCGGCATGTGGCGGCAATCGGAAGGTTGCGTGGAGGCAACACGGACGAGTTGTGCGGGCGTGGCCGTCGGATTCACCTACCACTTCGAGTTGGTCTAGAATAACCCTAGGGTTTAGCTGGTTCGCTCTGTAATTAGAATAGAGAGGGGTAGAGTAGGAAATAGACTTAGACTAGAATTAGGATAAGTAGTCGGGGAGACACCCTCCTCCCTCTATCTCAGTTTTAGCCATCTCAGTCATTTGCTCTTTCGCACTTAGGGTTTCCTGCTCTCCAATCCCCTGCTATAGCTAGCTGAGATCCACAGAGAGACTCACCTCTGTGTACTGTTGATTTTGAGGAAAGGAGGCCGTAACCTCCTTGTCGTAGCGTGTGTTTGTGCTACGGTTGCAGATTCGTGGGTGTGATTCGCGTTTTGTTCGTGTTCTTCACGGAATCCTTTTCTCCACGATTTTCCCGTCGCTTGATCTCTTTGCTTGGTTCATCTTTTGCAAATCCGTTTGAACCAAGTTGTCCTAGGTCGTGAGGCACTTCTTCCCACCGAAGGAATTAATCTCAAACCTCACGGTCTAGGAGATCGGGCGATTTTTCATTTCGGGTTAAGTTTTTCTCCCTTCCCCCGAATTTCTTCGATTCACCGATTTGGAGATAGGTTTGAGCCATGACCTCTTAGAGATAGCTCACTATCCTCCTTGTGACTCTACTCACCAAGTTTGATCCCTAGAGGATTCATTTTGGGTGAGATTGAGTTGATTCGGTGGACGAACTGTGGAATTGCGGGGTGACCGGACGCTGGCTGTTCATCGACCGGATGCTCCCTGTGAGTCCGGTCGTTGAAGGCTCAGTTTGACTCGTTTCGTGTTTTGACCGGACGCTGGCTTCAGTGTGTGATCGGACGCACCTCAGGCACTGTTCATTGCTTTTGTTTTAAGTGACCGGACGCATAGGTT
Organism: Coix lacryma-jobi var. lacryma-jobi; assembly: GCA_009763385.1. Classification (NCBI taxonomy): domain Eukaryota; kingdom Viridiplantae; phylum Streptophyta; class Magnoliopsida; order Poales; family Poaceae; genus Coix; species Coix lacryma-jobi. The sequence continues at coordinate 119,507,814 of CM019830.1, read as the reverse complement.
GTGACCGGACGCACAGCTCTCCAGAGTCCGGTCCAACACAGTAAGGTTCCAAATCTGTTTTTGGTGGACCGGACGCGTCCGGTGCTCAGTGACCGGACGCAGGCAGAGTCCGGTCAGTGCTATCTCTGCGCGTTTCCGTCCGCAGTTTGCTCGTCCGACTTTAGATTTGAGATCCGCTGGTTGTGTTGGATTCCCGACTTCGTGCTCTACAGAAATCGGGCTCCTTGCTTTACAAAATAGCCTGAATCCCCCTCGCGTTGCTCGGGGGAGGTTGAGGTGTTCATCCTGTCACTAGTTGACCTGCGTGAACTTGGGCAAGGGAATTTTTGTGGTGCCTCGCTGTGATCCTAGGGATCATCCACCCTCTTCCAAGGGTCGTGGGCATCATGGTTTCGGTAGTAACTTTTGGGGATTGATTTTGGGACACTTGGTCAAAGTTTCAGAAGAAATTTTATTGGCTCTCATTCACCCCCCCTCTGGTCGCCTTGCTTTTGTATTCTCGGTCCTTCAAATTCTCTATAGAAGCTGATTCTCTGAGAGAAGTGATTCCGTGACTGAAAGTGATTCTCTTTCATTCTTTAGCATAAACTTTTAAAATCAGTATGGAGATTTACTTCACAGAATCAGGGGAAGCTACTTTTTTCAGCTCTCAGCTTCTTAGTTCATTTCAGAGAATCACTTCACAGAATCAGCAGAGAATCACTTCCCCCTGAAAAGCTATTTGGCAGAGCTCCTGCTGGATTCAGCAGAGAATCAGCTCTGGGAGCACTGCCAAACAGGGCCTAAAATACGACTGAGATTCGGTTTAAAACGAATCTCGTAGTCATCATCAAAAAGTTGCGAAACAAACAGAAGGTTAAAATGCAAGTTAGAAACAAGAGCAACATCACGCAACACAAAGTGCTCATTAACTCGCACCGACCCACGAGACAACACTTTACCTTTACTATTGTCGCCGAAGGTGATAAACTCCTTTCCGGCAACAGGACTAAGACTGGAGAACCACTTGGCATTTCCGGTCATGTGCCTCGATCAACCGGAATCCACCAACCAAATGTCCTCCAATCATTTTACCTACATCAATAAAAGGACATAGGGTGAGCATACGGTCCAACACTGGGGTTAGTGAAGTAGGAAGAGTACCAGTGTTGGGCCGGCTGCTCAAAAGAACGGTTAGTAGAAAAACCATTCCTAGCACGCCTACGGGGAAAGCGATCACCACGCATAGGAAAACGTGGTCCGCGAAGGAAAGAGCGTCCATCGCGATACTCGAAATGCGGTGGAGGGAAACGCTCAACAAAGCCTCCGCCACGAGGTCCGTATCCTGCAAAAACAGGACCCTGTCGGGCAACACCTCCCTGATTCCTAGGACCTTGAGGCACTGCACCTCTAGGCCTAGCAGCTCTCCTCTGAACATTCGGCACATGTACATCATGGAAAGGATGGTACATGTACACATTGTTCATCTCACTGGCATGACGCTCCTCTCTCTTGCGCCTAAAGCAGAACTCACTCATGTGTCCATCTCTCCCACAGTGCTCACAATGGTAGCTCACCGCTCTCATAGGGGTTTGTTGGTACTCACGGTAGTGGGTGTGGATCACCTTCCCTTTCTGTGGCATAAGCTCCTCTTGGATAGGTGGCATTGTATCAAGCTTGTTTTTCAGGTGGTTGGGTTTGGGATGCCACATTTGTTTCTTGGGTGGAGCTCGCGAAGGTTCCTCAAACACTCCATCCTTAGTGTTAGGCTTGAGCGGCTCTTTTAGTGGTATCTTGGTAAGCCTGGGAGTAGTGGTGGAGTTGGGCTTCTCACTCGGGTTAAGACCACTTGACTCTCCAATCTTGCCAAAAGAAGAAGCATCAACGCCCTGAGCAAAACCTACACCAGGACCTCTAGCAGCACGCTTGAACTGAGAGATCATCATCCCAAGCTGTGGCTCATTATAAGACACCCATGACAAGATGGTCCGAAGGTATGTGGTTTCCTCCTCGTTTTGCATCTTGTCATGCTTCACGTCCGCAATCTCCATCTCCAAACCCTCGCACAAAGCACACCTAGTCACACAAGTGCTACCGAGTTGGCCTTCTCAGAGACTCAATCTTTGGCATTCTTCTTTGCCAACTCAGTTTGCAAGCCTGCACAAGACTTGCATGCACCCAACAACACGGGTCTAGCCTGGAGCTCATCCACCTCTCCAACCAAAGAAACATACTTACCTCTCAAAGTGAGAAGGTCAGTCATGTGCTTGGTGCACATCTCACACTCACTCTCATCGGAGACTACAACGGTGGACCTAGCAAACTCAAGCTCCCTCACTGTGTCCTCCCACTTCTGCCTAAACTCCTTCCTCTCTCTAGCTGCACGCCTAAGCAACTTATCTTGACTCAGCAAAGCGGTGGTAAGCTTATCATCCTCAGCAGAGAGTTCCTCAGGAGTCTGTGATACCTGCGAGGAGTCGTCGTCGTCGTCGTTCTATGGAATATCCTCCAGCTTGCCGTCAACCTCGTCACCAAGGGCCATGGTGCAGAAACCCTCGTCGTCGGCGAAGAAGCAGAGGCCGTTCAGCTTGTCCTCGATCCTCTTCCTCTTCTCGGACACGTCATCGCTTGAGTGTGCAGAGTCATCATCCGAGTCGTCGAAGTCGCTGAGCGTGGCAAAGAAAGCACGCTGCTCAGCCTGGGCCTTCTCCAAGTAATTCTTCTTGATGTACTCCTTGTTGAAGCCGCCCTTCTGCTTCTGCTTCGCGGGGACGTGCTTCTCCTTGAGCTTGCCGGAGTCGTACTTGTGCCCATAGTCGCCCTTCCCAGATTGCTTGTTCTTCTTGGGACAGTTGGCGATGAAGTGGTCAGGGTCGCCGCACTCAAAGCATCCTGAACGTCCTCCTCCGCGATGACGGTTCATGCGGTTGTTGTGAAACCGCGAGAACCGGTTGGCAAGCAAAGCCAACTCGTCATCCCCCAAAGACTCCAACTGCTCCTCTGTTACAGAAAGAAGTGAAGAGAGTGCACATCCACCAGAGGGGTTAGCAGAAGAGCCAGAAACCAAAGCCATAGTTGGGCCAGAAGGATTTTCATAAGAAGCCCTCGACATGGCGTCAATCTCACTAGACTTGAGCTTGCTAAAGAGTTCGTCGCATGTGAGGGTCTCATAGTTAGACGATTTGATGATCGCCTGGACCTTTGAGTCCCACACCGATCGATCGAGAGTATGCAAAAGCTTCAAAGCTCTCTCATGATCGTCGAAAGGCAACAACTCCTTGTTCGCTCTCATCTTGTTGACAATAACCTGAAAGCGAGTGAATAAACTTTCTATGCTCTTGCCAGACATGTGTCGAAAGTTCTCATACTCCCACTTGTGTGACTCGTAGAGACAGGATTTGACTTGAGTGGTTCCCTCATGGAAGCGCATGAGGGTCGCCCAAATCTCACGAGCCGTGGGGAGGTGAGAAACGCGATCAAACTCGGACATGCTCAGACAGGAGAAAAGAGCGTTACATGCTCGGCTATTGGCATCGTGCTCATCTATCTGAAGTTGGGTGACACGAGTAGCCAAGACAACGTAATTGTCCTTGTTGCAAATCTCCCAAACAGAAGAGCCCATGCTCTGGAAATAGGCTGACATGCGTATCTTCAATACGCATAGTTCGTCCCATCAAAAAATGGAGGTTTGCCCACGCCGCGATCCATGTCGCCTTCTGTGGATCTGGAACCGGCTAAGGTGGAAGATCCTTAACCTGCTCCGATACCAATTGAAGGACCAGAAGTGCTACCAGAAAGTGACCAGAGGGGGGTGAATGGGAGCTTCAAATTTTTTTTAGAAACTTGTCACCACTGTCCCGAGAATCAACCCCAAGAGAAAACCCTAGAGCTTGCAAGTGTCTACGACCCTAGAGGTAGGGTGGATGCTTCCAAGAAGCACAGCGAGACACTTCACAACTCTAGAAATCCAACGCAAAAGCCGGAAATCAAACCGATAACAGACGAATGAACCCGGACGAAACAGCGCCAAACAACACTGACCAGACTCACTGGTGCGTCCGGTCAGTCGGCACCGAACGCGTCCGGTTGAGCCAAACCAAAATTGGAACCTCTGTGTTCCTGACCGGAGTCACTGAGTCTGAGCGTCCGGTCAGGAGGCAAGCGTCCGGTCACAAAAGCCAAACCTGATGAATAGTATGAAGAGCGCGTCCGGTCGCAACAGGGACAAGCGTCCGGTCAAGTCACGAGAAAAGAACAGTGAACGAAGTTAAATGACCGGACTGTGACCTTGGCGTCCGGTCAGCCCGACAGTGGCGTCCGGTCATCCCGATTCCGTGCTGTTCGTCCACCAAATCAACTCAATTTCACCCAAAACGAAACTATTAGGGTTCAAACTTGGTGAGAGGACACTGCAAGGAATGTGTTGATCCGTGACGATTTTTTGGTGACGGATTCGAAGAAGGTCACTAATTGTACACAATCAATAACAGTACATGAGATAGAGTATTGGATGTCCAGCCCAAGGCCCAGTACCTGCTCGCATATATAAGAGACCCAAAAACCTAATCCTGCTACCCACCGCAGCTGCCTCCCTCCACTCTCCAGCAGCCGCCATCCGCACCCACACTCTCATGGCTCCTTCCCTTCAAGCGGGTGTCATGCCCATCCCTTGCCACAGTAGTGGACGCAGCTTCGATTAGATGTGGCATGGTGGCGCAGGAGCAGATGCAACGGCATGGCGGCGCGCAGATCTGGGCGGAGGCGGCCTTGCAACATGCTGATTCGGGCAGATGCAGCGGCTTGGAGGCGTGCAGCTCGATCTGGCGCTGGCAGCACGCTGCTCCGCGCGACGCGGAGGCTTGGCCGGCGCGCTGCTCCAGGAGGACGCGACCTGGCGACATGCAGCTCTGGGTGGATGTTACAGCTTCGGGAGGACATGGCCTGGTGTGGCATCGACGACCTTCTCCGTGGATATATTTGGTGGAGGTGGCTTCCCCGGCCTTTGTTCTTGGGTGACTAGAGGTTAGTAATTTTCAGTAGATGCTAACTTGAATTTCATCCTGCAGAGATCTGATTTATTTTATCCTGCATAGATATACGGTTGCAACCAACTTCTGTGGTTGTTAATATTATTTCATCAGGATGAATTGATTTTATATTATTTTTGTCTTATGTATATCTTCGTTGCACTCCTAGTCAATATGCATCCACCACCGTGTGTTGAGCACTAGATGTTTAAGAAGAATTAAACTAGTTCACTAATTTTTAACTAGGCAAATTTGTCATCCTATCAAGAGTTCGAATCGCATAACCCATTGACTGATGTCCTGCAATGATGCTTTAATATACTGACATTTTGCACTCCACCATTAGACTGTAAATTCATTGGTTAATTAATCTTTATAAGTTCATGCTAGTTAAATAAACTTTATAAGTTCAGTTTACTACTGCCTTATAATGTTCTGTAGTCCTAGAAGAAAAGGGTGGTGCGTACTCTGTGTAGATGACTTAATGAAAATAGCTACTGATATACAACAACAGTTATGGCCACTTCATTCGCTCCAGTGTTTGCCTCCATGTGTTAGCGTGTTGATGGCTAGAACTTGTAATAACTTAACTGACATTATGCTATAGAAGATGCAATTTTCCAGCTTCTGTATTTCTCACGTTCTGAATTAGCAACAGCTCAATGGTGTTGGCTTTTCATCTATTAGCCGGCAGCAGCAACTTGTTTTTGTATTTCCATATATGAATTTAGTTCCCCATCAATAACAGCAAAAATTTGAGTTCAGAGACCAACTCTGCTATTTTATTTCAGCTATTGCTAATTAGAAATGCAACAGGGCTGCAAACTAGAAATGTAATGGGGCAGCAAATATCAAAATTGATTTAGATATGCTCTAGTGCTCATTTTCCAGTTCCTGCGTATAATGTGGGCCTTACCTATAATCTAACTACCACTATTGCTATACCACTATTGCAGATGCAGTGGCAACAGAGTAGGTGTGCAAAAATGCAGTCTAGTTATCAAATGCAACAATTCAACAGGTAACCAGCAGAATTTTGTTTTAGCAATGCATGCAAGGGTGCAACTATTAAAGTAATTTTTCTTGCCACGTTTTATGTTTAAGCAAAGAAATCCGCTATTGCTATACTGCTTGTAAACCAAACATATGCTATTGTACTCTCAGGTTGCTGACCACGTACTATAATTCTTGATTGACATTGAGCACATGAAAAAAATGAATCTGACATATGCTACTATACTGTCAGGTTGCAGGGCGCAGACATATGCAAACTTCGATGCTAGAGTGGTCAAAGTGCCATGGTGGCTGTTGAGTACTGTGATGTGCTTTCGGACAGGTTTTAATTATGTTGTATGAGACGTGAAACTTGTCATATGTTTCCAGAATATTTATACACTGATGTGCCACGGTGGATTGCAAGATGTGGTGCTTGATGTAACTTTGTATCTCATCTTATGTTATTTTATACAAACTTGAGATCTTATGTGTCGTTGGAGTGAGTTCTTCTGTAATTGGAAATGAGCTGTTTGTCTATATGAGCTGTATTTTTTGTTGTCATGCTATAATAATGAGTTGTATGTTTTATGTGGTACAATAATGGGTTGAGAAAATAAATTAAAAATGGACTGAAACAAGCCATAAATGGGCTGAAAACAGGCTAATGTGATCGTCCATGTCAACATCCACGTAAGCATCAATGATGATATGACAATTTATCTATGACGGTTATTTTTCGTCACAAGAAATGGACTTAGGCCGGGCTAACTAGGCCTCGGGCTCTACCGTGACGGTTTAATATCGTCACCAATTCTGTTAATTCGTGATGATTTTTAGTAAATCATCACGGAGGTTAATCCATGACGCTCAATCCATGATGATATTTAAAATCATCACAAATGCTGTATAGTGACGATTTTTTGTTGATCCGTGATGAAAAAATTTCATCATGGATTAACAGGTTTCTTGTAGTGGGAGTCACAAGGAGGATAGTGAGCTACTCCTAAGAGATCATGGCTCGATCCTATCTCCAATTTGATGAATCGAAGGAAATCAAGACAAGGGAGACAAAAACTGAACCGAAACAAAAATCGATCGATCTACTAGCTTGTGAGGTTAGACGTGAATTCCTTCGGTAGAAAGAAGTGCATCACGATCTAGAGCAACTTGGTTCAAACTGATTTGCAAAAGACGCACCAAGTAGAGAGATCGATCAACGGGAAAAACGTGGTGAAAAGCACCCTGCGAAGAACGAGAAGAAAACGCGAATCACAACCACGAATTTGCAACCGTGTGGCTACCACACGCTACAATAGTGAGATTACGGTCTCACTTCCTCAAAATCTCACAGACACAGAGGTATGATTGTCTTCTTTGTGGATCTCAGTTCGCTACAGCAGAGAGTGGGAGAGTAGGAAACCATAGAAGCAAAAGGGCAAAATGACTGAGATAGTTTGGGAGGTGGGTGTCTCCCCCTACTTATCCTAATTCTAATTCCCACTCTACCCCTAAGTATTTACAGAGCGACCCAGCCAAACCCTAAGGCTATCCTGGACCAACTCGAAGATGATGCTGATCCGACGGCCACGCCCGCACAACTGGTAGCGTTGCCTCAACGCAGCCTCACCGATTGCCGCCACGTGGCGCCTACGCTCTGCTTGTCCTTTTCTCGGACTCCGCCCCTTGGTTTTGTGGCCGAAACCGGGAAACCAGGCCTTCAAGTCCATCCCCGTTTTGAGGCCCAAACCGGGAAACCAGCCGCCCATCGCTTGAGTTTTGTGGCCCAAACTCAGAAACCTGCGAGCGCCCAGGTTTTGAGGCCCAAACCTGAAAATCGTCCTCAACCCGAGTTTTGTGGCCCAAACTCGGCAAACCCGCAACACCAGGTTGTGGCCCAAACCTGAAAACCGTCCACCGGTGGTTTTTCTGTGGCTCAACCACCAAACCGGCGCTGTAGAGGGGATGCACCGCCCGTGCACCCCGTCCACCGACACGTGTCCCTAGGTCCTCGACCCGAGCAACACCATGTCCTGCAAGTCTCCGCTCGTCGCTGTCACAGGCTGTCAGCCATCACAGCTGATCCTCAGGCCACCGGTCCCTCAGTCCAAGCCTCACGTCCGCCCTTCACCGCTCCCGGTCCATCGGCACGGCACGTCTCTACTTGACCTTCACCTCGCCCTCGATCACTGTCTCCGTGCTCGACACCTGCACACCACAAGCCAAAGAACATGCGCATCGATCAAACCCGTTGACAATCACTCATCACTTGAGACCCGGCATACACCCATGTATCCGCATACTCTCGGGTGAAAGCTACATCGGTATCCGTGCGCTTGCGGATTTTTCTGTGTGCGTTTAAAATAGCCAACACCTGGCAACACAAGAAGATTCATCTCTGTTGCTGCTGCGAATCACAAACTCACCCAACAGATCTGCACGAATAAAATTGATTATTATTGCCAACAAAACTGGGAATTATCACTACTCGTAACTTTATGATTGCAGGCTCCAAATGAAGTGGAGGCATAGGGCAAAAATACAGTTTAATACTTATGGAAAAAATACAGTTGTCTTTGCATCTGCTCTAACAGTGTATAGAAATATGTCTGCAAAGCGTAAAAATAGTAGCCCAAATATATAATTTTCTAGAACCAGTGGAACGAGAATACTATCAAAAACCTAAAAAATTGGACCATTATTTTTTATATATATTAATGAGGACCAGAACTCCCAGAAAGATAAAGATTGAGCTAAGTGTAGTGTTGTCGGCCATGCATTGATGTCGCCAACGTTTTATTATTCTAATCAGGTCTCAAATCACAATTAACCATGCATAGAAAATCATGCATGCAAACATAATAACCAAAGTAAAAAAATGCTTAGAAAATTATGTGCAGATTATCAGATCAAAATTCTGGACACAACTTCTATACCAACAATTGATAGCCAAATGGAAAATAGCTCTTTATTTGCTGATTCCAAAGGAGTCACAACAATTATAAGATTGGTTGCTACTCCATTTCAAAATGTCTATCAGATAAACAATCCGTACACCATGTTGCTTACCATGCGTAGAAAATTAATCATAGTTTCACCAGTCGTAGAAAATTATTCATGCAAGCATAATAATAAAAGGATAGCAAAAATAAAATTTAGGAGAAGGAACTAACATCTTTTTGGAAAAAACAGAACTGAGCGCATGGCTGGCTCATCGTGCACCTGCCATCCCCATCTCGTCAACGGCGGCGGTGGTGCTCCAAGGCGCAGGCTCCATGGATGCTTCAGGTGGGGGCAGCGCGCGGTAGGGGCTAGCTGCGCTGGTTTGGGGTCGGCTGCGGTGGCACAGGTGGCCGCCTACACTGCTCTGCTCTGTACAATCCTATGTACTAACAATGCATAGAAAGCTAGTCCAACAATGTATAACATTTTGTGTCAATAATTTATAAAAATTATATAGAAGCGTACAAATAAAAGTTGTAACAATGTATATTCTACCATTGCATAAAAGTATGATCCAAAAATATATAGAATTGTATAGAAGTGCATAAATAACTGCTCTAACAATATATAGAAATATGCTCCAATAATATATAGAAATGTATTCCAACGATGTATAAAATACATACATAGGACCATAAATTAAGACTTCAATTTTATTACACATTGTATCAAGAAAAAGCATAAAAACAGTAATAGTAAATCACCAAAAGTTTTGAATATATGCATAGAAAAGTTGAGGATAAACATGCATAGAAAATTTGAATTTGAATACAACTATAAGCATAGAAACCTATGCAACTCACATAAGAGTTTTATATCCACGTCGATTATCTTTGATGCTTCACAGATCCTGGCTCCTTTAGCCATTTGCATGTCAAAGATTTCAAATATTAACATTCAGCATTATAGTGCCTAGAAAACTAAATTAACTTTGTAGAACACGGAACCCTTGCCTGCTTGCATTGCACGACCTTCTAGCTATTTCACCGAACATGGCAGCACGAACATGGCCAGGCTAGTGTCGGAGTGACTCGTCGCACGATGCTGCATTTGTGAAAAAAAACATAACTGTAATCTAAATTCTCGGCACAAAGGAACTATTTAACTGCACTTTAGAGTATGTGCTACAATGATTGATTGGATTATTGGGCTAACCCTAGAAGGATAGCATATAGTAGCTATTACATGGGTCTCATGGGCCTAAACTCATATACTCCAACACCCCCCGCAATCTGAACTACCGGCGCAACAGAGTTTCAAGTCTGAGCACGAAAAGAAGTGCAACACACGAGCCCCCCCACAAACTCAACTAGCCACTAGTGATGTTGAGGCTGGAGCGAAACTCGGAGAACGTCGAGGACATGAGGCCCTTCGTGAAGATATCAGCAAACTGGGAGGTGGTCGGGACGTGGAGAACTCGAATATCTCTGATGGCCACCCGATAAGGGTGAAAGTGGAGGTTGATCTCCACATGCTTGGTCTGCTGGTGCTGAACCGGGGTTGGTGGAGAGGTACACCGCGCTGACATTGTCGCAGTAGACCAACGTGCTCTGGGTCAGAGGACTGTGGAGCTCGCCAAGGAGCTGCCGGAGCCAGGAGGCCTCATCAGCCACGCCGTTAGCAACAGCGTGGTACTCCGCCTCAACACTAGAGCGGGAAACCACCAACTGGCGCTTGGACGACCAAGACACCAGGTTGCCGCCGAGGAAGACAGCATAGCCGGAGGTGGACCGACGAGTGTCCGGACACCCGGCCCAGTTAGCGTCGGTGTAGACCACGAGCTCAGTGGAGGCAGACCGGTGGAGGAGCAAGCCGTAGTTGACAGTGCCGCGCAGGTAGCGAAGGAGGCGCTTGAGAGCCGTGAGGTGAGGCTCGCGCGGATCATGCATATGGAGGCAAATCTGCTGAACTGCATATGTGATGTTCGGGCAGGTGAAGGTGACGTACCGAAGCGCCCCTACAAGACTCCTGTTTGCAGTGGGGTCAGTAACTGCGGTGCCCGCGGTCTCTGACAGCTTGGCCTATGTGTCAACTGGGGTGGAGCAGGGCTTGCAGTCAGTCATCCCAGCTCGCTCCAGGATATCAAGAGTACACTGCCGCTGGTGAAGAAAAAGACCCTCTGGACGAGTCTGAACGGTGACCCTGAGGAAGTTATGGAGCACACTGAGATCCTTCATCGCAAACTCCTGCTGAAGAGAGGTGATGATCCGCCGCAGTAGAGTCGGGCTGGAAGCCGTGAGCACAATATCATCAACATAGAGTAGCAGATAAGCAGTCTCCCCGCCGTGGTGATATATGAACAGACAAGTATCTGACTTGGCCTCCATAAATCCCAGGTAAGCAGAAAAGCAGCAAACCAAGAGTACCACGCCCGAGGAGCCTGCTTGAGGCCATAGAGGGACTTGTTGAGGCGGTAGACTAGATCAGGGCGAGAGGAGTCAACAAAACCCGCAGGCTGACTGCAGTAGACCATCTCAACAAGTGTCCCATGGAGGAAAGCATTCTTGACGTCCAGCTGATGCACAGGCCAGGAGCGAGAGAGAGCTAGTGAGAGAACGGTGCAGACTGTAGCAAGTTTCACCACTGGACTGAATGACTCATCATAATCAACTCCAGGCCGCTGAGTGAAACCCCGAAGAACCCAGTGAGCCTTGTACAGCTCAAGAGTGCCATCAGCCCGCCGCTTGTGTGTCCAGATCAACTTGCCCGTAACGACATTGGAGCCAGGTAGACAGGGCACCAGATCCCAGGTCTAGTTGGCGATAAGAGCCGCGTACTCCTCTTCCATCGCACCACGCTAGTGAGGGTCGGCCAAGGCGTCGCGCACGGAAGAGGGTACCGAAGAGACCCGCAGCTCCCCGAGCGTCGCGGCGAGAGCCCGGGGCCGCAGCATCCCCGCCGCCTGCCGCGTCACCATGGGGTGAACATGACACAGGTGACGGTAAAGAAGAGGTGGGTGGTACACGGGCGGCTCGAACCGAGCAACCGACAACGGTGGTGGCGGTGGCGTAGGCGTCGACGGCGGAGAAGGGGCCACTGGAGGTGACCGAGGTGGCGGTGACGGGGACGGTGGAGAAGGGGCCACTGGAGGTGACCGAAGTGGTGGTGACAGTGACAGGTCCAGCACCGGGCGCGGGTAGACACGCACCGGCTGAGCGAAGCGCGTGGGAGGTGCCGAAGACGCCGGACCCATGATAGGCGCTGGGTCAGGTAAAGCACCGGGGGACGTAGCCACCGGACTGGCACAAGGCGCAGGGGCCGGCATAGCCCTGGAATACGGTGAGCCGGTGCACGGGCCCGGCGGAGGGCGCTGTAGAGCAGGAGAGCCAAGGCACAGGCCCGACGGAGGGCGCGATAGAGGAGGACCTGCAGAGCAAAGCGACAAAGGTGGCTGGACCACCGCTTCAGTTGAAAAAAAGGAGAAGAGGTCATGGTCGGAGGTGGGTGGTGGGGTGGTGGTGGGAGGGGAGGTGGTGGTGGAGAAAGGGAATACGAACTCGTCGAACACAACTTGACGAGAGATGAGGACGCGACGGGAAGAAAGGTCAAAGCAACGGTACCCCTTGTGATTCGGGGAGTACCCGTGGAAGACACACCGAGTCGAACGGGGAGCCAGCTTGTGAGGAGCAGTGGTAGTGGTGTTAGGGTAACACGCACACTCGAAGACATGAAGGTGATCGTAACATGGAGGGGTACCAAAAAGGGCGTGGTGTGGGGTGGGAGCGGGGCAGGCAGTGGAAGGCAGGCGGTTAAGGAGATAGGTGGAGGTGTTAAGGCTCTCAGCCCAAAATCGAGCAAGAAGTGAGGCCTAGAGCAGAAGGGTGTGCATGGTGTCATTCGTGGTGCGAATCATGCGCTCAGCCTTGCCATTTTGGGAGGAGGTGTTGGGGCAATGAAGGACCGAGAATGCTAAACCAAGGCAAATAGAGGGGGGAGGGTGAATGGGAGCCTAAAAATTTCTTTCAAAACTCTGGCCTCTATCCCACAAATCAACCCCAAATGCTTCGGACGCAAACATGATGCCCACAACCCTCAGAAAGAGGGTGGATGATCCCTAGGATCACAGCGAGGCACCACCAAAACGAGCAACCCAAAACACACAAACTCCGAGTAGAGTTCTTCCCCAAAAACCTACTCCCGGAACATAGATGGGAGGCTACGTCGGGAATTCTCTAAATACCTATACCAACGGGTGGCAAAGATAACTATCTTGGTGAACTCTAGGATCAAACGAGAAGACCGGAAACGAAATGGAAAAGCCGGGAGAGCAAATGCACTAAAACTCAACACTCAGTAGAGGCTCGGACTCTCCGAGGGTACGGTCCTGAACTATCTGCCCAGTGGCGGACTGTCCGCGGTCCCCTGGCGGACTGTCTGCGGTCCCCTGGCGGACTGTTCGCCGACCAACTCCAAAAAACAGCACTACTGCTGAACACCCCCTGCTCGGGCCCGGACTGTCGGTGCCCTAGCACGGCGGACTGTCTGCCGTTGTCCCGAGGCACAGTACACCGAGACGAACAGGTACTGCTTGGCTGAGTCCCGATGCTCGGACTGTCCACGCCCCCAGTGGCGGACTGTCCGCGGCTGTGCAGAGAGGGCGAAAACTTACGCCCCTCTCCCAAATCTTCCCAAATCCGATCCAACACAAAATCACTTGATCCCAAAATTGTAGAAGATGATCACTAGGTAGTTGGAAGACTATCCCTAAGAAATCATCCGCCCAAATCAATTCAAACTCCAAGAAATCGAAGAGATTGGTGCAAGAACGAAAAAGTCACCACAAAACTTGAATCGACCTGATCTACTTGTTCGTGAGGTTTGGATTAAATTCCTTCGGTGGAAGTAATGCCCCCACGATCAAGAACAAGTAGAAACAAACGGAATCGAAAACAAGCAACCATAGAAGGAGATTGAGCAACAAGAATTTCATGGAGAAAAAGATGAACGTGAAGAACAACTTAAGAACGTGAAAATCACTCCACAAATTCCATTCACACGTAATCTCCAAGTACACAGAGGTGTTTGAGACGCTCTGCGGATCTCAGTAGCTACAGCAGGGAATGGGGAGACAGGAAACCCTAGAATGAAAATAGAAAATGACTGAGATAAGAAGGGAGGTGGGTCTCTCCCTCTACTTATACTAACATTATCCCCACTCTACCCCTACTGATACAGTGAGCGAACCAGCTAAACCCTAAGGCTATTCTGGACCAGCTCGATGATGTAGTCGATCTGACGGCCACACCCGCACATCCGGTAGCTTCTCCTTGACGCGACCTCACCTGATGCCACCACATGCCGTCACCGCCCCAGACGTCCACCTCGTGAACTCCGCTGCTGGTTTTGTGGCCCAAACTAGCAAACCGTCCGCCCCGAGTTTTGTGGCCCAAACTCGGAAACCCATCAACGCCCAGGTTTTGAGGCCTAAACCTGGAAACCGACCTCAGCCCGAGTTTTGAGGCCCAAACTCAGAAACCGGCCAGCTGTTGACATCTCTTAGCATCATTTCAGATAACGGCGCTGAACGCATCTTGGCCCCTAGTGGTTTCGGTGATTGGATGAAACACAAGATTACTGTGACTAACGTGTGTTTTGTAGAAACAGGGATGAGTTAGGTCACGGTAATGGCGACGATACGGGCATATGGAGTTCATGTCCCCTGGCGATGGATATCGTTTCGGTTTTCAAAGGATGGACGACGAAGACGGTGGTAGACTAGGCTAAGTGTCATATGGTGTTGGAGGACACTTAGGTAGTCTTAGGTCTTTGTTTTTCCTTTGACCGTACTATAAAGGGGAGCGTGAATCAGTAGCTTGACCTAGATAAGACTAATGAGGTAGGTGTGGTGCACACTTGTTATTTCATAGCCCTAGGTAGCTCAGAGAGATGCCTTAAGTCGAGTGGATCAAAAGTCGTTTAGGCCGCGTCGCGATCCGAGTTGATTCTGCCCTTGTAAAGGGCATCGGACGCTGGCCAGGTGGGCATCGGACGCGTCCGATGGTCACCCCGACTAGGGTTTAGTCTGGTGCGTGGCATCAGACGCGCCGATGTGTCCACATCGGACGCGCCCATGCCACTGTTCACGTGCGCGTGAACTGGAGGTCGCATCGGACGCTGGCATCGGACGCTGAGGACTAGCGTCCGATGGCCATGCAGAGAGGTTCTAGAGAGGGCAAATCCATGTGGTGGCATCGGACGCTGCCAGCGTCCGATGTCCCTTTAAACAGTCTGACAAGAAGGTACAGTAGACCGTTGGACGAGGTCATCAGAGCGTCCGATGCTAGCCATCGGAGCGTCCGATGCCCCCGCAGAAAACCTGTCTTGTGCTGTTTTTGGATGGCCGGTTGGGGGAGTATATATACTTCCTTCCCTCCATCCATTTGAGTGTTCTTGCCACTTTCATCAGCTAAGAATCACCTTGTGAGTGTGAGTGAGTGCAAGAGCCCTAGTGAGGTTGAGTGATTTGCTAATTGTGAGAATTAGACACCTCCTAGTGAGAATTGAGTAGCAAGTGTGCATCCATCCATCTCTTTGGCCTTGTGTTGGTCAAGTGAGAGTTCTAGCTTGTTACTCTTGGTGATCGGCATCACCTAGACGGCTTGGTGGCCATCGTGAAGCTTGGAGAGCATCCGGAAACTTTGAGGATGACCCAAGCAAGCTTGTGGCCGGTAGTGAGCGATTCACCGGGCCGGAGCGGCGAAGAATCAGCTCGTAGTGAGCACTTGATCCTTGCGCGGATCAAGGGGGAGCGATACCCTTGCGCGGGTGCTCCAACGAGGACTAGGGGGGGGGGGTGCCGACACCTCGATACCTCGGCAAAAAGATCGTCGAGTTATCTCTACTCTTTTACTTACGCATTTACATTCAAGCAATTCAATTCCGCATTACTCTTGTTGTTCATTCTATATTGAATTGCTTTGCTAGAGTAGGAGAGGCTTAGACTTGTCTTTTGTGTGATAGAATAATTAGAAACACACTTCTAGGCACTAGGGGGTTAATTGAGGCTTGATAGGTTTTATTCTTGCAAGAAGTTTTAGAAAAGCCCAATTCACCCCCCCTCTTGGGCATCTTGATCCCTTCAATTGGTATCGGAGCCTCGTGCTCTCGATTTAGGCTTAACCGCCTAGAGTTAAGATGTCCGGAGGTGATGGACCACCTCCCATGTTCGAGGGAGACTACATTCCATATTGGAAAATCCGTATGGAGTCGTACCTAGAAGCGGTTGATGTAAAATGCCGCGATGCCGCCATAACCGGTTTTGCCAGACCCAAGGAGGGCACTAGCCTCACGCCAAATGAGGAAGAAAATGAGAAGTGGAATGCAAAGGGCAAAAATATTCTTTTTAGAGGCATTTGCAAGGATGTGTTTAACCGTGTCCGGAACCACAAGAATGCCCATGATCTATGGGATAACATTTGTGCTCTCCATGAGGGGACCAAGAGTGAGCGTGAGGAGAGATATCATTTAGTTATGCAAAAGCTTCATTCTATTGATATGCATGCTAATGAAAGTGCAAATGAAATGTACTCACTCTTGAATGTTCTTGTAGAAGAACTCAATGGACTTGGCCTCACACACAAAGCAACCATCCGATGTGTGAGGAAGATCTATGTGTCTTCCAATTGAGAAGTATGGACACATTGTGACCGTGCTACATCAAGGTGATCTTTCCACCGCTACACCAACACAAATCTTGGGAAAGATCAATGCGCATGAGATGTACATGCACATCACACCAAGTGGTGGCTCCTCCACCGAAAAGAAGAAGGACTTGGCTTTCAAAGCTAGCCATGACAAGAAAAGCAAGTCCAAGGCTATTGAGGTGCATCATAAGAGCTCAAGTGATGAAGATGATTCCAACATCGCTCTCATGGTGAGAAGAACCACCAAGATGTTGAAGAAGCTTCACAAGAATGGAGTCAACTTTGACTCAAGAAAGAAGAAGTTCTTCACAAGTAGCAAGAGGAGGCCAATCTCCGAAATGGATTGCTACAATTGTGGTGACCTTGGCCATCTTGCTCACCAATGCACCACGCCCAAGAAAGAGAACTACAAGAACAAGAACAAGGGCAAGAAGTATGACTCATCAAGTGAAGATGAGAAGAAGGATGAAAAGCCCTACTACAAGAAAGATGGCAAGAAGAAGAAGCAATTCCACAAGAAAGGTGGAAAGGCCTACATTGTTGGTGATTGGCTCACCGACATTGATTCCTCCGGTGGCTCATCAAATGAAAGATAGTGATGATGAGAAGGAGAAGGTGGCCGCTCTAGTCATTGGCTCCTCCACACCACCACCACCACCGTCGCCATCATCCTCTACACACCTATGCCTCATGGCCAAGGGTGAACGAAAGGTACAAAATGATGATGACTCTAGTGATAGTGATAGTGATGGTGAATTTGAGGCACCTACTTATGATGAGCTTGTCAAATGCTAAACGACTACTCTAAAATCATAAGAAAGACTAGAGCTTAAAATGAAAAGCTTGTTAATGAAAATTAATCTCTTGTTGAGAAATGTGATCATGCTACTCATGCTAGTGATGAACTAAAGATGAACTTGCTACTATGTCATCCACTATCAAGGAGCTCAAGTCCTCTACAAGGAGCTCAAAGCTAAAAATGAAAAACTTGATAAGATGCATAGTGACTTTACCACTAGTTATGCCTTGCTAAAAGAACAATACACTCAAGTGAAAGTTGACTATGATGCTCTCACCATTTCCCTATGATATGCTTTCATATGAGACATATGATGCTCCTAACCTTGTTGTTAAGTGTGACAAGCTACATCTTGTGAGGACTTGGTTAGTGAGCATGATGAGCAAAGAGCTAGTGGCAAAGGCAGAGTGTGGTTGTGGCCGATCACTATGATGATATCAAGAAATCAAGATCAAGAGAATGCAAAGCTCAAGGTTGATCTAGAGAAGCTTGCAACCACAAAGCAAGTCATTGTTGAGACTCAAGATGATGAGTATAGCATGACACTTGAGCTTGACATGCTAAAAGAAGAAAACAAGAGATTGAAGATGGAGAGGGATTACAAGATGACACCATCTCAATTAGAGCTCCAACAAGAGAATGACAAGCTCAAGAAGGAAAAGGAACACCTCACCACCGGATTGAGGAATTTCACCGAGGGTCAATGTCTTCAAAGTGAGCTTCTCATGAACACCGTCATGAAGACAAATATAAGTGGCTTTGGCTTTCTTGAAGATATGAAGACAAATAGAAGTGGCATTGGCTTTCTTGAAGAGAAGATGAAGCAACGCAAGAGCATCACTAAGCCAAAGAAGAAGAAAATTGGAAGATGCTATGAGTGTGGAAAGGAAGGACACTTTGCTCATCATTGTGAAGAGCCAAGGCCCACACCATTGCCCAAGCATGCTAGGCCCTTTGCTTTCAATGCTCACTACATTCTTAGACAAGATTCTAGTGGCAAAGTGAAGGTATGTTTATGGGGCCACCTAACAAGAGTAGGCCAAAGCAAATTTGGGTTGCTAAGTCACTAGTTGAGAAGGTTAAGGGACCGCAACAAGTTTGGGTCTCAAAAGTCAAGCTTGATTTCTTGTGTGTGTAGGTGAACTACAAGACCGGTGGATCACATTGGGTAATTGATAGTGGTTGCACTCGACATATGACCGGCGGTCCTCGGATGTTCACCTCACTAGAAGAGAATGTCAATGACCAAGAGAAGATAACATTTGGTGACAACTCAAAGGGCAATGTCAAGGGATTGGGCAAAGTGGCTATATCAAATGATCATACCATCTCCAATGTGCTTCTAGTTGCATCATTGAGCTTCAACTTGCTATCCGTTGGGCAACTATGCGATCTTGGCTTTCAATGTTTGTTCACCGACAAGGAAGTGGATGTGACCAAGAAAGATGATACACAAGTGATATTCAAAGGCTTTATATACAACAATCTCTATCTAGTAGATTTCACCTCCGAAGGTGCCAACTTGAAGACATGTTTGTTCACTAAGCAATCACTTGGTTGGCTATGGCATAGAAGATTAGCACATGTTGGAATGAACACTCTCAACAAGCTATTGAAGAAGGATTTGGTTAGAGGCTTGAAGGATGTCAAGTTTGAGAAGGACAAATTGTGTAGTGCATGTCAAGCCGGCAAGCAAGTTGCAAATACACATCCAACCAAAGCCTTTGTATCAACATCAAGAGAGTTAGAGCTACTTCACATGGATCTATTTGGACCAACAACATATGCTAGCTTGGGTGGAAATCTCTATTGCCTAGTGATCGTTGATGACTACTCTAGATACACTGGGTATTCTTTCTTCATGACAAATCCAAAGCAACCCCTTCATTCAAGAAGTTGCCAAGAGAGCCCAAAATGAGTTTGACTTGAAAATCAAGAAAATAAGAAGTGACAATGGAAGAGAGTTCGACAACACCCACATTGAGGAATATTGTGATGAAGTTTGGATCAAGCATGAAGTCTCCGCAACCTACACACCACAACAAAATGGGGTAGTTGAGAGGAAGAACCGAACACTAATCACCCTAGCAAGGACTATGTTAGATGAGTACACTACACCGGAAGCAATCAACACCGCTTGTTATGCATCAAACCGGTTGTTCCCACATCGTCTCCTTGGCAAGACCCCCTATGAGCTACTCCACAACAAGAAGCCGGATGTATCCTTCTTTAGAGTGTTTGAGTGCAAATGCTACATCTACAAGAAGCGCCAACACCTAGGGAAGTTTCAACGCCGATGTGATATTGGTTTTCTTGTTGGTTACTCATTGAAGTCCAAAGCATATCGAGTATTCAACCATGCCCCACCGGGATGGTAGAAGAAACATATGATGTGGAATTCGATGAATCTAATGGCTCTCAAGGAGAGCATGAAAATCTTGATGATGTAGGTGATGAACCATTGAGGGAAGCCATGAAGAACATGCCGGTTGGAGCCATCAACCCTAAAGATGATGATGATGATGTGTGAGTCATTGACAAACCATCTTCATCAAATGTACCACATATTGATGACAAAGATGGGAGGGATCCATTTGAAGATACTCATGTCTCCCATGAACAAATGGTGGTACAAGCTCAAGATGTTGATGCTCCACAAGCGGCCCCTCAAGTGGTTGATCAAAGGACTACTCCTCTACTACAAGCTCATCCTCAAGAACTCATCATAGGGAGTCCAACAAGGGGTGTAATGACTCGATCTCAAAAACTTGCTTATATATTGAACATCACTCCTTTGTGTCTCTTGTTGAGCCTACCATTGTAGATGAAGCTCTAAGTGATCGGATTGGGTGAATGCTATGCATGAAGAATTAAACAACTTCACCCGCAAACCAAGTTTGGACACTTGAAGAGCGACCTAAAGGCGCAAGAGTCATTGGAACAAAATGGGTGTTTAGAAACAAGCGAGATGATCAAGGCACGGTTGTTTGAAACAAGGCAAGGCTAGTAGCAAAGGGGTTCTCTCAAGTTGAAGGTTTGGACTTTGGAGAGACCTTTGCACCGGTTGCAAGACTCGAAGCCATTCGTATCCTCCTTGCATATGCATCACATCATGACATTAAATTATATCAAATGGATGTGAAAAGTGCATTTTTAAATGGCTTCATAAATGAACTAGTCTATGTTGATCAACCTCCCGGGTTTGAAGACCCTAGATATCCTAATCATGTTTATAGGTTGTCCAAGGCGCTATATGGGCTCAAGCAAGCCCCAAGAGCATGGTACGAGCGCCTCCAGGACTTCCTTTTTGAGAAGGGCTTCACCATTGGGATGGTCGACACCACACTATTCACCAAGAAGCTTGACGGAGAGATCTTCATTTGTCAAGTCTACATTGATGATATCAACTTCGGGTCAACAAATGAAGCCTATTGCAAGGAATTTGGTGACTTGATGTCAAAGGAGTTCGAAATGTCCATGATTGGAGAGCTCACATTCTTCCTAGGCTTCCATGTCAAGCAATGGAACGAGGGGACTTTCATATCTCAAGAGAAGTATACAAAAGACCTCCTCAAGCGCTTCAACATGGATGATTGCAAGCCTATCAAGACTCCAATGCCAACTAATGGACATCTCGACCTAGATGTGGGAGGTAACCCAGTTGATCAAACTCTCTACCGCTCTATGATTGGTAGCTTGTTATATTTGACCGCATCTAGGCCCGACATCATGTTTAGTGTGTGCATGTGTGCTCGCTTTCAAGCCGATCCTAGGGAATCACATCTCATAGCGGTGAAGAGAATCCTTAGGTACCTAAAGCACACCACAAGCATTGGCCTTTGGTATCCCAAAGGAGCTACCTTCCAACTCGTGGGTATTCCGATTTGGATTACGCGGGTTGCAAAGTAGATAGAAAAGCACATCCGGGGTGCCTTTGCTTGGGAGATCACTAGTGTCATGGAGTTCAAAGAAGCATAAAATAGTTTGGCCTTGTTCCTAGTATCCGCCGAGGCGGAATACATAGCCGGGGGTGCTTGTTGTGCACAAATCCTTTACATGAAACAAACCCTTTTGACTAGGTGTAGTTCTAGAAGGGTATGCCTTTGTGGTGTGACCAATGGAGAGCGCGGTTATAGCTTGCCTAACAACCCGTTCGAAACACTCTCGCACAAAAAGCACCTAGAATTCGCCTGACTTTTGAGATCATGTTTCTCAAAAGAATATCCTTAGAGGGAGTTAGAACCGAAGATCAATTGGCGGATACTTCACAAAACCCCTAGATGAGCACACCCTATTGATAGTTGCGAAGTGTCACACCCAATTTTAAGAACAAAATTGAATGCAATAACTCATGTGTGCCCAGAGATCAATCACACACATAAGCCACAAATTAAGAAGTACCATCACATATGTTTATTACATAACGAATATTATTCAAAGTCTTTACATAGCAGCGGATAAATAAAGTATCCTCGCGGTAGCTCCATCACAGGGAAGATGACTGGTTGACAGCAAGACTAGAACTCTTCAGGGAAGTCGTCATTACCATAGCAATCTGTTACCCATCCGGGATTTTTATCCAAGTAGAAAGAAAATAAACAAGCATAAGTACATCTCGTACTTAACAAGTGTAACATGGGGTTCATGAGGCTCAAAAAGGCTGACACTGGTTAAACTGCAGTAGCTTTTATTTGGCAACATTTTAACATTAAGGTGAACATATATGAAGGCTTAAAACCCAACCCACATGATCATAATAACTGAAACATAGCAATAAGGTAATCAACATGAGCAACATAAATAAACAACATATAACAACTAATCTGTGAGTTTTCCGGGCCGCTCGTATCCGTGAGCACGGCTGTTATAACAGTTTATTAAACTCTGCGCAGAGGTGTACACTTTACCCGATGAGTCGTGATATCCAGATGCCCGGGTTAATTACTCCCATAACACTTCCGAGGTGAGCGGGCAGGATACACGCAAAGCCTTTCAAAGGTTCGTCTAACAAGTTAGGGCCGCTAGTTCTTAAGGCAAGGGGATGTAGAGCCCTCCTTCCAGGTGGCACAATAACACGCAGCCTATACTCACGTGGACAGAAGCCGCACTATACCCGACTCGGCAAGATCCAACGCGCCTATACAGGTGTCCACTAACAAGCTAGAAAAGGTCCTTATACTGAGCTAAGGTCAGAGCCATATAACCCTCATGGTTGCACTGTATGTCCCAGCTTTTGCTGACAGGGGGTCCTAAACCATGTTGCTAAAAAGATCAAATTTTATTCACCATTATTAGATCATGTTTGGTTTAAGTAAAGCTCTAGCAAAACTCTACCCATATGCATAGCATCCCAAGGTTATCAAGGTAACGGGTCAAAGGTCTAGGGTAAACTAGATAGGAGATCAAAATTAGACACATGCATATGAATTTAGATGTTTCATGGTGAATAGGTCAACAAGGATGATCCCATGCTATACTTGCCTGATTCAGAGTACTCTGGTTGCTCCTGGTTGTCGAAGTAGAACTCCTGATCACCGGCGTATGTCTCACCGTCTATACTCGATTATCACATCAACACACACAATCATCGGACAACAATCATGCAAAGCAAACAAGCTATAATTAGAACATTACACCAATCAGCAAGAAAATAATATAAAAGGTTTGAAAACAGAAAGTACGATCTACCACGATCACATAAACGCGAGAATCACGAAAAACGGAATTATAACGCGAAAGTTATGAGCTAAACAAGTTACAAAACCTTAATTAGTAGATTAAAACTAACTCCAATTTTAATTACTGAAAACAGTAGATATTTCTTGTACAGATAGATAGATCTTTTCAAAACGAATCTAACGCAACTTGAACGGACTAAATCGGACTAAAAACGTAGAAGTTATAAGCATTTGAAACAGTGGCAAAACTGTAAATAAACTGAAATTGTGATTTAAAACGAATTTCAGATCTGGATGGACTGCGCCTCAATTGGACAAAGCGCAGGGGCTCAAACGGAAGAATTCGCAGACTCAATGAACAGGGCCATTGGGACCGCGGGTTTAGACCTAAAAGGTGTAAGGTTTTTTTGTAAAACAGGCAACGAAGGGGTATCGAGCTCTGGTGTGCGTCGGATCTGAGATGGACGCTCGGGATTAGATCAGGGAGGCCGGCGGCGCTTTTCGCCGGAGAGAAAGAAGGACGCGGCGGCTCCACGGCCGGAAGGCGGCGGCGCGGCTCGGGATTCCGCTACAGAGCGGTAGAGACCTCGGGAAAAGATCCAATCGAAAGAGGAGCTCAAGGCGAACTCACCAGAGGGTTTATGGCGCCGGAGAAGACTCGGGGACGGCGGATTGCTCGACTTGGCGGGTGGCGGGCTCTGCAGAGCGACGGCGAGCGATTAGAGCACCAAGACGAGGGGGAAAAAGAGGGAAAACTTCTCGGTTAGCTTCGAAAGATCAAGGGGAAACTCGAGGTGCCACTTACAAGCTCGGAAACTCGATGAATCGTCGGGTTGATGGCGGCGGAGATCTTGCGGCGTGCGGAGCTTCGGTTGCGGCGTTTTGGGCACGAGAGCAGGAGCTTGATGCGTGGGGAGAGGCGGCGGGCTCTCGGGGATCTTATAAGGGGTCGGCTCGGTCGATTTGGCAAGCGAGGACGCGTAGCGAGGATGGACTCGATCCCGGTCATGGAGTCCGAGCCGGATACGAGAGGGAGAAGGAGCGATGGGACGCTGACAGGCGGGGTCGAGCTGTCAGCGAGTGCGGGCGCGGGAGCGGCGACCCTCGGGCGAGACGAAACGGCGACGCGCACGCGAGGCTGAACCCTCGGGCGAGACGGAAGGCGACGCGACGCTCGACGCGAGGCTGGACCCTCGGGCGAGACGGAGACGGCGACGCGCACGCGAGGCTGGACCCTCGGGCGAGACGGAGACGGCTACGCTCGCGCGAGGCTGGACCCTCGGGCGAGACGGAGACGGCGACGCTCGCGAGTGCAGCGCGAGGCTGGACCCTCGGCTCAGCGCGGGGCTGCGGCGCTGCGCAGGCTGCTGGGCCGGGCGGCGGCCCACGCGAGCGACGGAGAGAGAGGGAGAGGGGAGAGGAGAAGCGGGCAGCGCGAGGGAGGGAGCGGGCCGGCCAGGCTGCTCGGGCCAGAAGGGAGAAAGGGGAGGGAGAGAAGGAAAATTGTTTTCCAATTTCAGATTTGATTTTTCAAATGCATTTTCAAATCCTTTTGAATTCAAACAACTTTTGAACTAAAACCACACATCACAAAAATAAGATATGCACCAGCATGTATGCATCAACATGATCTTTGGCCTAGGATTAATTTTAGCTTTTGCAAATAATTTATTAACTAAGTTTTATGCAACACACAAAATGCATAATTAAATCATATTGCCTATTTTTAAATTGATGCAAATTTTGGGATGTTACAATTCTACCCCCCTTAAAGAATCTCGTCCTCGAGATTCCAGCGATGCTTACTCAAACAACTGTGGGTATGACTTTCTCAAATCCTCTTCTCTTTCCCAAGTTGCCTCTGCTTCTGAATACCGATTCCACTGAACCTTACACATCTTTATTACTCTGCTCCTGGTAACTCTTTCAGCGGTCTCTAGAATTCTTGTTGGGTACTCATCATAAGTCAAATCTTCCTTAACTGTGAGCTCTTCCAACGGTATCTGCTCTTCGGGTACTCGCAGGCACTTTTTCAACTGGGAGACATGAAACACATTATGCACTCCTGACAAGCTTTCAGGCAACTCTAACTGATATGCCACTTCACCACGTCTTTCAAGAATTTGAATGGTCCAATATACCTGGGTGCTAGCTTTCCTTTCTTATTGAACCTTTTCACACCTCTCATCGGTGACACCTTTAGGTAGACATAATCACCTATTGCAAAAGATAGATCTCGACGACGGTTGTTTGCATAACTCTTTGCCGAGACTGAGCGGCTCTCAGGTTATCTCTGATTATCCTGACATGTTCCTCGGCATTCCTCAACACATCAGGTCCAAACACTTGACTTTCACCTGTCTGATCCCAGAACAACGGTGTTCTACACGATCTTCCATACAAAGCTTCAAACGGTGCCATCTTTAGACTCTCCTGATAGCTATTGTTGTATGAGAACTCTGCATAACACAAATTCTTGTCCCAACTGGTGCCATATTGCAATGCACAAGCTCTCAACATGTCTTCCAGAATCTGATTGGTTCTTTCCGTCTGTCCATCAGTCTGTGGATGATAAGCAGTACTGAAGTTCAACCTTGTGCCTAATGATCGATGTATCATCTGCCAAAAGTGAGAGGTGAACTGAGTACCACGATCTGACACAATCTTTCGGGCACTCCATGCAAACATACTATCCGTTCCATGTACAATTCCGCCAATCTAGCTCCCGTATAGGTAGTTTTGACCGGTATAAAGTGAGCAACTTTGGTCAATCGATCAACTATTACCCATATGGAGTCGTACCCTCTCTGCGTACGAGGCAAACCAACTATAAAGTCCATACCGACTTCTTCCCACTTCCATTCAGGTATCTTCATCGGTTGTAACAAACCGGCGGGTCTCTGATGTTCTGCCTTCACTCTCTGACATGTATCACATAGAGCGACGTACTCGGCTACATCTCGCTTCAGTCCATCCCACCAATACTTTTTCTTCAGATCAAGGTACATCTTAGTGCTTCCAGGATGAATGGAATAAGCTGACTCATGTACTTCTCGCAGTATAGACTCACGTATCTCCTTGATTGCAGGTACACATAATCTATTTCCATGCCATAATGTGCCATCATCATCTAACCGGAAACCTGACGTTGCCAAGAACAATATTATCGGCTATCTGCTTCAACTTCTCATCTGACATCTGACCCTTTCGTATCTCTTGCATCAATACCGGTTCAAGTTCTAACTCTATTCTGTTGATCACAATTCCCAAATTTAGATGTGCAAATTCAGCACACAACTCATCTGGCATAGAAGCAATTCTGACCTCATTGGCATGGCTCTTTCTACTCAAGGCATCTGCTACAACATTAGCCTTCCCGGGATGATAGTGTATTTCCAAATCATAATCCTTAATCAATTCCAACCATCTGCGTTGTCTCAAATTCAGATCAGACTGAGTGAAAATGTACTTCAAGCTCTTATGATCGGTATAGATGTCCGTCTTGTGACCCACTAGATAGTGTCTCCAAATCTTCAATGCATGGACAACAGCTGCCAATTCTAAATCATGAGTGGGATAGTTCAGCTCATGCTTTCTCAACTGCCTCGATGCATATGCTACCACTCTGCCTTCTTGCATAAGAACACAACCCAAACCTTGACGAGATGCATCACAATAAATAGAGAAATCCTTACTCAGATCTGGCAGAATTAACACTGGAGCTGTAGTCAGACGTTTCTTCAACTCCTCGAAATTAGCTTGACATTTATCGGACCAAACAAACTTAGCATTCTTCTCTAGCAGAGCTGTCATTGGCTTAGCAAGCTTGGAGAATCCTTCAATGAACCTTCTATAGTAACCGGCCAATCCAAGGAAACTACGAATCTCGGTCACATCTGTTGGTGGTTTCCAATTCAACACATCTTCAACCTTGCCTGGATCTACTGAAATGCCTCCATTAGAGATAACATGTCCAAGGAAAGAAACTTCCTTCAACCAAAACTCACACTTGCTGCGCTTGGCATACAACTTGTGCTCTCTGAGTTTCTGTAGCACTAACCTCAGATGATCAGCATGATCTTCCTTGTTCTTAGAGTATACTAGAATATCATCAATAAACACAACAACGAACTTGTCGAGATATTCCATGAACACCTTGTTCATCAAATACATAAAGTAGGCAGGTGCATTGGTCAATCCAAATGACATGACTGTATACTCGTACAACCCATACCTGGTAGTGAAAGCTGTCTTTGGAATATCAGATGCTCGAATCTTCAACTGATGGTAACCAGAACGCAGATCAATCTTAGAGAACACACATGCACCTTTCAGCTGATCAAACAGATCATCAATCCTCGGCAACGGGTACTTGTTCTTGATGGTAACTTCATTAAGCGATCTATAGTCAACAACATCCGTGACCACCATCCTTCGTCTAACAGGAGCTCCCCAAGGTGGACGAATAAACCCTTCTTGTAACTCAACAAGTAATACCCAGTTATAAAAAATTCATAACTCTTTAATTTCAGTATCTTCAGGTACTCCCATCTATATGGTCTTTTAGCTATGGGTGCAGTTCCAGGTAAAAGTTCAATAATAAATTCAATGTCGCGATCGGTGGCATACCTGGCAAATCATCGGGGAACACATCCGGGAACTCATCCACCACTAGATCTTCCGGGAAAACCTCTTCATTTATCTGGTTCACGTTGCAGTCGGTGTTGGTTGTAGCACTACCTTCACACTGATTCTGTCTCCCTTAGCTGTAGTAACTGTCACAACTTTATCTTGACACTGTATATCTGTCTTGCACCTCTTCATCCAATCCATACCAAGTATCAAATCAATACCAGCTGTCCTCAGCACAATTGGGGATACTGAGAAATCTACCCCCCCTAAGGACACATCTATAGGCATACACTGGAGCGTAGCTTGCAAACCTCCACCCGGTGAGGTAACCATTATAGGGGTTTTCATGAGACTAACAGGTAGATTATGCATTCTAACAAATGTATGAGATATGAAAGTATGCGATGCACCAGAATCGAAAAGAACTGTAGCAGGGATGGAACTGATGTTGAACGTACCAAGCATAATCTCTGGCGCTTCCTGCACGGTCTCTGCGGACACGTGATTCACCTTGCCGGAGTTAGGTGATGGATTCTGACGTCCCTTATTGTTCTGACTCTGTGGAGTCTGTTGATTCTGCTTCTTAGGACAATTGTAGGAGAGGTGACCAACCTCACCGCAGACAAAGCACTTGTTGGGAGTGTTAGGTGCACTATTCTTCATGGGGGTGTTGACGGGGGTACCTTGGCGTTGAGCATGATTATTGTGCTGCTGCTGCTGCTGTGGGCGCTGATTGTTTCCTTGCTGCTGATATGAAGGGCGTTGCGGTCCCTGGTTACGGTTCCACTGAGAAGTAGGTCCCTGATACCTCTGCTGGTTGCCCGGTGCAAAATTAGGACGAGGGCGGTTGTTACTACCAGAAGACTGACCTTGGAGCTTCCTCTTTCTAGCCTCCATCTCCTTGCGCTTGTTGTCAACCACAATAGCACGGTTGACTAATGTCTGGTAGCTGGCATACTCATTGGACATAAGCTGCAGTGCCAGTCCGTCATTCAGACCCTTGAGGAAGCGACGCTGCTTGTCGGCATCCTGAGCAATATCAGCGGGAGGCATAGCGTGACAATTGAGCAAACTTGTCACGGTACTCCACAACGGTCATGGCTCCTTGGCGCAGAGATCTAAACTCTTCCTGCTTCAATTCAATCAGACCAGCAGGGATATGGTACGCTTTGAAGTTGGTCTTGAATTCCTCAAAGGTGACAGGTGGGGCATTGTTGGCTAGACCGAACTGAAACGATTCCCACCAATCCAGAGCAGCTCCTTGCAACTGACCAGAAGCATAGAGCACCTTCTCCTGGTCATTGCATTGCGCGATGGTAAGCTGGCGTTCAATAGCACGAAGCCAGTCATCAGCCTCCAGGGGATCAGCGGCATGAGAGAACACTGGCGGGTGACCCTTCAAAAACTCACCCCTCTTGTCCCTCACTTGCATCGGTGGTGCTCCTCCAACTGGCTGATGCTGCATATGTTGCATCATAGTTTGCATAAATTGGGCTTGGATGCCCATCAACTGCTGAATGTCAACTGGGGGTGGTGGTGGCGGGTTAACAGGTGCTCCACGGCCACGTCCACGTCCACCTCCAACTCCACCTCCTCTGGCGGCCATCTGTGTTTCCAAACAGGGATCAAGGTTAGTGAACTTTTTAAGAAAAGATCACTTATATGAGAGGAAACAGGAGATCTGAAAATTTCTGGGCGAGATCCAGTAACAGCAGTACAGAAAAACAGTCATATTCGGAGTTCCAGAAATCCAAACAGGGCGTGTGATACACGGTTGGAAAGATAACGAAATTATCTACAACTTTTATTTAAGTGACTTTCCCAGATTCTGTCGTTAAGTTAGTCAAAAACAGAGAACAAACAGATCTGTCCAGTGCTCTCAAAACTGCGCAGAAACTCTAACTTGAAACAGCCATATCTCACAAACCATAACAGCTATTGAAGTGATTCCAGAGGCATTGGTTAGATATAGGAGTCTATTTTCCATCATAAAATTTTCAGCCATGTTGCACGATCAGAACTTGAGATATAACCAAAAGATCACAGGTTGCTCCAGAAAACAGCATAGGACAAGATGTAACTAACCCTTTTATTATTCATAAACGTTATGTCTAACTATGAGATTTGTAGACAAGCCTACAATATCTCAACACTCATTACAAAGATCCAAATCACACATAAGCATAATGATAATCCAACTCACACATAAAGAAGCACACTAGCACAAAGGTTAACTAGACTCGACAAACGCCTACTAATATCGTCTTATTACATAGAAGGGTGACCTATGCCTATTTGTAGAGCGGTTCGCGGAGCCTCTTGTACATAGGGGGTTGATTGAGAAGTTCCAAGAGCCCATCAATAGTGCTATAGCATCTTTTGAGATCTTTTCCCATGGATATCACCTGCCTTTCCAAGTCCGCGTTAGACCTTTCCCTGTCAAGGAGAAAATCTCGTGTGGCCTTCTCGGTTGGTGTTGCATTGGGGTCTTCTACCATAGCCTCCTTATTCTCACTGTTCCAATAGGGCAGATAGCGGTATGCATCATTCCTCATGTCTTCAATGCGACGACCCCGGAATGCTTTGTAGGCTTCAACTGCCACGGCTTCCAAGGCTGACGCTAGAGTGGACCGACGAGCCCTGTGGCCGATCACCATCTCATGCAGGTATAGGCCACTCTCTGGTTCTCGGACGGCGACAGTCACTCTTGCCTTCCAGTAGGTCCTTTCCATGGGATGACTGTACCTCCAATGGGTGTACTGTACGATGATGTTCTTGTCGGGGTAGTAGGCATCAAAAAGTCCCATCAGCCTGTGATGTGTGGGACTCAGGGCAGCTGTGGGCGCTCCGACGAAATACCCGGAGTCCACGTCCAACCCACCGGGAGCTCTTCATCGTCTTCAACCTCCCAGCACTTCTGGGGGCAACTGGCGCGGGAGGTACTGGAACTTGTGGAGCTGGTGCTTGCTGAGCTGGAGCTTGTACTGGTGGTGTCGGCGCTTGTGGTTCCACTTCTTGAGGTGCTTGTTCTTGGCAGTTCGCTCTGGCTTTTGCGGCGCTACCTCCTGCTGTTCTGGCTCCTGGGGTACTTGCCTGTGCTTGCGGAACGGGGTTGCCTGCCCTCCTGCGTCACCGATGGTCTGCTTCGGGTGATACGACGAGTCATCTATGGAGTAGACCAAGACAGATACAATAGAATCAATATTTTGTGTAATAGAGCAAGTAAAGAGAAGCATATAGTTTTGATAAATTAACAAGGCTAAGATAAATAGCAAGAATTGAGACAAGGACCACTAAAACGACCATAACTAACTAGGCTTGCGTCCTACAGTCAACATAGCTCCGATACCAATTTGTCACACCCAATTTTAAGAACAAAATTGATGCAATACTCATGTGTGCCCAGAGATCAATCACACACATAAGCCACAAATTAAGAAGTACCATCACATATGTTTATTACATAACGAATATTATTCAAAGTCTTAACATAGCAGCGGATAAATAAAGTATCTCTCGCGTAGCTCCATCATAGGAAGATGACTGGTTGACAGCAAGACTAGAACTCTTCAGGGAAGTCGTCATTACCGTAGCAATCTGTTACCCATCCGGGATTTTTATCCAGTAGAAAGAAAATAAACAAGCATAAGTACATCTCGTACTTAACAGTGTAACTGGGGTTCATGAGGCTCAAAAAGGCTGACACTGGTAAACTGCAGTAGCTTTTATTTGGCAACATTTTAACATTAAGGTGACATATATGAAGGCTTAAAACCCCACCCACATGACATAATAACTGAAACATAGCAATAAGGTAATCAACATGAGCAACATAAATAAACAACATATAACAACTAATCTGTGAGTTTTCCGGGCCGCTCGTATCCGTGAGCACGGCTGTTATAACAGTTTATTAAACTCTGCGCAGAGGTGTACACTTTACCCGATGAGTCGTGATATCCAGATGCCCGGGTTATTACTCCCATAACACTTCCGAGGTGAGCGGGCAGGATACACGCAAAGCCTTTCAAAGGTTCGTCTAACAAGTTAGGGCCGCTATTCTTAAGGCAAGGGGATGTAGAGCCCTCCTTCCAGTGGCACAATAACACGCAGCCTATACTCACGTGGACAGAAGCCGCACTATCCCGACTCGGCAAGATCCAACGCGCCTATACAGTGTCCACTAACAAGCTAGAAAAGGTCCTTATACTGAGCTAGGTCGAGCCATATAACCCTCATGGTTGCACTGTATGTCCCAGCTTTTGCTGACAGGGGGTCCTAAACCATGTTGCTAAAAGATCAAATTTTATTCACCATTATTAGATCATGTTTGGTTTAAGTAAAGCTCTAGCAAAACTCTACCCATATGCATAGCATCCCAAGGTTATCAAGGTAACGGGTCAAAGGTCTAGGGTAAACTAGATAGGAGATCAAACTTAGACACATGCATATGAATTTAGATGTTTCATGGTGATAGGTCAACAAGGATGATCCCATGCTATACTTGCCTGATTCAGAGTACTCTGGTTGCTCCTGGTTGTCGAAGTAGAACTCCTGATCACCGGCGTATGTCTCACCGTCTATACTCGATTATCACATCAACACCAATCATCGGAACACAATCATGCAAAGCAAACAGCTATAATTAGAACATTACACCACCAATCAGAAGAAAAAATATAAAAGGTTTGAAAACAGAAAGTACGATCTACCGCGATCACATAAACGCGAGAATCACGAAAAACGGAATTATAACGCGAAAGTTATGAGCTAAACAAGTACAAAACCTTAATTAGTAGATTAAACTTAACTTCAATTTTAATTACTGAAAACAGTAGATATTCTTGTACAGATAGATAGATCTTTTCAAAACGAATCTAACGCAACTTGAACGGACTAAATCGGACTAAAAACGTAGAAGTTATAAGCATTTGAAACTAATGGCAAATCTGTAAATAAACTGAATTGATTTAAAACGAATTTCAATCTGGCTGGACTGCGCCTCAATTTGGATGAAACGCAGGGGCTCAAATGGAAGAATTCGCAGACTCAATGAACAGGGCCATTGGGACCGCGGTTTTAGACCTAAAAGGTGTAAGGTTCTTTTTGTAAAACAGGCAACGAAGGGGTATCGAGCTCTGGTGTGCGTCGGATCTGAGATGGACGCTCGGGATTAGATCAGGAGGGCCGGCGGCGCTTTTCGCCGAGAGAAAGAAGGACGCGGCGGCTCCACGGCCGGAAGGCGGCGGCGCGGCTCGGGATTCCGCTACAGAGCGGTAGAGACCTCGGGAAAAGATCCAATCGAAAGAGGAGCTCAAGCGAACTCACCAGAGGGGTTTATGGCGCCGGAGAAGACTCGGGGACGGCGGATTGCTCGACTTGGCGGGTGGCGGGCTCTGCAGAGCGACGGCGAGCGATTAGAGCACCAAGACGAGGGGAAAAGAGGGAAAAGAGAAAATCTCGTTAGCTTCGAAACATCAGGGGAAACTCGAGGTGCCACTTACAAGCTCGGAAACTCGATGAATCGTCGGTGGATATGGGGGCGGAGATCTTGCGGCCTGCGGAGCTCTCGGTTGCGGCGTTTTGGGGCACGAGAGCAGGAGCTTGATGCGTGGGGAGAGGCGGCGGGCTCTCGGGGATCTTATAAGGGGATCGGCTCGGTCGATTTTTGGCAAGCGAGGACGCGTAGCGAGGATGGACTCGATCCCCGGTCATGGAGTCCGAGCCGGATACGAGAGGGAGAAGGAGCGATGGGACGCTGACAGGCGGGGTCGAGCTGTCAGCGAGTGCGGGCGCGGGAGCGGCGACCCTCGGGCGAGACGGAAGCGGCGACGCGCACCGCAGGCTGAACCCTCGGCGAGACGGAAGCGTGCGACGCGCACGCGGGGCTGAACCCTCGGGCGGAGGCGAGACGGAAGCGGCGACGCGCACGCGAGGCTGGACCCTCGGGCGAGACGGAAACGGCTACGCTCGCGCGAGGCTGGACCCTCGGGCGAGACGGAGACGGCGACGCTCACGCGAGTGCAGCGCCGAGGCTGGACCCTCGGCTCAGCGCGGGGCTGCGGCGCTGCGCAGGGCTGCTGGGCCGGGCGCGCCCCCGCAGCGACTGAGAGAGAGGGGAGAGGGGAGAGGAGAAGCGGGAACGGGCCGGCGCAAGGGAGGACAGGCCGTCCAGGCTGATCGGGCCAAAAAGGGAGAGAGGGGAAGGGAGAGAAGGAGATTGTTTTCCAATTTTAGATTTGATTTTTCAAATGCATTTTCAAATCCTTATTGAATTCAAACAACTTTTGAACTAAAACACACATCACAAAAATAAGGTATGCACCAGCATGTATGCATCAACATGATCTTTGGCCTAGGATTAATTTTAGCTTTGTGCAAATAATTTATTAACTAAGTTTTATGCAACACACAAAATGCATAATTAAATCATATTGCCTATTTTTAAATTGATGCAAATTTTGGGATTACACGAAGTGAGCTTAATGTGCTTGATCTAAGTAACTTTGTCAAAAGGTGAAAGGGGGTTGTCTTTGCATTGCATTGTATAATATGCCATGTTCAATTTATGCTATGCACATAGGCTTGTCAGACGCGGTTAAGATAACCGCCCTAAAAAGCGTGTGAAGAAGATTACCCATGAGCAAACTTGACAAGCAACCTAAATTCAAATTCGGTAATGCATTGCATATGCATGGTTGTTGCTTTGTCGTTTCTTTTCGGTTATGTCTTGAGCAACCGCTGTGTTCGTCCACCGCTAGGGGAGCATTTGAGGCTCCTAATGTTTGAGACCCCTAGTTTTGGTGCCACATGTTCTCCTCGGATTTTATTGCTTATTTTCTCTAAAAATGATACATAGCCTATGACAAAATACTTATAAAATCAAGGGTTTATGCAAGGAGGCTCATACTAGGTTCCAACTGGTGCTTATTTGTCTCTTATTTGAGTTGGAACTTGGTTGGGAGATTGAGCCGCAACGGAGATCTTCGAAACTGTCCAAAATGCAGCATCGGACGCTGCATCGGACGCTCCCCAGCGTCCGATGCCCTGCACTGTACACAGCTCCGGCTAGAACATTGTCAGGGTAGCGTCCGATGCTTCATCAACGGAGCGTCTGATGCCCCATCGGACGCTGCTCAGCGTCTGATGCCGAGGCATAGGACGCGTCCGATGCAATTTTGGCATTTCTGGAGCTCTCTGCGTGGACATCAGAGCGTCCGGAGCGTTATCACCGGCGCGTCCGATGCTCCTTTTTGCGGCGCAGTAAGGTCTTCTAATGACAGTTGGGACCCACACGTCATATCCTTCGTCTTCTCCGTGCGTCCTTGTTGACGGTCCTTAAACCCCTGTTTTACCGTCAACATTTGACCCTAAAGTCCACCAAAAAGGCATGAAATGTAGTCAAATAGGTTTCAAACTAACCGAATTCCACATGTCCATAGAATTCATTTGAATGCAGGATTGAACCAAATTTGGACATTTTGACCCACCAGGAGACAAGCCCACTCGGCAGAGCCCAAATGGGCCGAAGAGGGGTGGCGCCCGCCACCCCTAGTGGCGCCCGCCAGCTCCAAGTGGCGCCCGCCACTTGGGTTGGCCATCTTCACTCCCTGCCACGTCACCGATCCGTGTGACCTCCCAGGGCCAAATCTTGGCCCTTGGTCACTAGGTCAAGTGGCATCGGACGGCTCAGGATGAAGTGGCGCGGATCAAGGCTGATGGGCGGTTGCTAGGACATGCACCCGAACCCCGAACCGCCTCGGACAAACTCCTGGAGGCCGTTGGATCAAGGGCGGTGCATCCAGTGGCCAGGACACTGGCGGCCGCCAGTTGCTTGTGGCGCCTGCCACCTGACCTAACCCTAGGTCGGGTGGTCGCCCACTATAAGTACCCCCCTCACTTCTCAAGCTATAAATACCCCCTTGGAGGCACCTCTCCATTA
The DNA here is from genome assembly GCA_009763385.1 of Coix lacryma-jobi var. lacryma-jobi. Taxonomy (NCBI): domain Eukaryota; kingdom Viridiplantae; phylum Streptophyta; class Magnoliopsida; order Poales; family Poaceae; genus Coix; species Coix lacryma-jobi. The sequence continues at coordinate 119,472,118 of CM019830.1, read as the reverse complement.
ACCCCAGTACCATTCCAAGCAAAGCAACTCCAAGCTAGAGAAGTGAGAGTTAGGTTAGAAGCTTAGAGAGCTTAGGCAAGTAGGTAGCTAGTTGAGTAAGGCATCTTCGCCCTCGCGGTAGCGCTGCTCAAGGCTTAGCTCAAGAGCAGAGGCGTGTGAGTGATCGGTTCTGGAGCTGGGAAGAGTCTTCCTTCATCTCCAGTTCAGGTTTTGCTCTTGTTACTCAAGCTTTTTACTATATTCTAGTACTTTCATTTCAAGTATTACTTTACTCTACTTATCAGTATTGAGTGTTATATGCTATACTTGATTGATTGCTTGAGTGCCTAGCTATCCTACAGTTCAATTCACTTAGCCATAGTAGTTAATCTCTAGTGAGCTTAGTGTTTGATCTTTGCCAATAGTGTGCTTAGTTAGTTTAGTGTTTAGCTTATTAAGTCAAGTGTTTGCTCTGACGTCCGCAGGTGTCTCTATTCAGAGCTAGGATAGAGATAGTTGGAATATAGTTAAGCGTGGTGCTTAGTTATAGACCTACCTTCAGATACGGCTGGACCCCCGGATAGCTGTGGTAGCAAGCAGGTGGTGACAGCCCTGTGCGCCTTGAATTCCACCACGTAGTTGGCCCAGTTTAACAGTAAGGCTCGTTGTGCTAGCGTTCAACCTAAGTAAGTGGTAAAGGCTACGCCTCGATACTTGACAAGATAGGATTAAAACTATACTTAACTTAGCTGCTTTATTGTCTTTTGCCTGCCCTGCTTCGTCATTATCTTGCTTAGTAGTAGTTATCTTGCTTAGTGGTTACCCAGGTCAGTTATCTTAGTTACCTTTAGTATCCTTAGTTATCTTAATACCCTCTATCTATCTAGTTATCCACCCTACCTTAGCCATCCTTTTCATCCTTACCCAGCCATCCATATATTCTTTCTAGCCTTCCATCCTTTCTCCTCCCCTTTTCTCTTTTCTCCTTTTCTTCGACTCTCATCCCCTCCTTGACTCAACTCATCCACCACCCTAGCCTTCCCTTGGGATCAAATAAATCAACACCTGGTACTCCCAGGCGAAGTGCTACAACCGACAGTTCTGTGCGCTTGCAGAATTGTTGACACTTGTTAACTCTTATTATTAAAGGTCAATTAAGCTAAAAAATGGATAAATATATATACTCCACCTTAGTATAGGGGTTTAAACTAATGAATTCCACGAGTTTTGGTGAATTGTGAATTCGCAGGGACTAATCCAGGAAATCGACACCGATAGCTTCCCCTAGAAGGAAACCGACGGGAGATAACGCAATCTCCACATCAAGTATCTTCTACAAGACTCCAGGGGACATAAGATTGCACCACGACAAAGATGACCACCAGAGGATGACTGGTGGGACCGACCGGTCCCACCAGGAGACCGGTCGGTCTTCCGCCGGGCCCACCTGGCTCCTTCCTTTGCAAGCTACCTCAACCGACTTCCTAGATGCATCTCGACCGTACCTCAAGTCGGTTTGATCCAAGGGCCACGGTGATCCCTCAGGGCTATATAAACAGACCCCCAGGCCCCAGGCCAAAGGAGAAGGTCCCTCTTCAGAAGACTACGCTTCAACTAGAAACCCTAGAAGAGACTTCAAGAGATCAGCTTTCAAGTAGAAGACTAGATACCCCTCTAGTAGGATTAGAACCTAGTCTTATTTAGAACTAGAAGAGAGAGAGAGAGAGGAAGAGATCAAGAGGATGCTCCGGCCTGTCGGATCAACTTCTTCATCTTGTACCTGTGGATTCAAGTTCATCATCAACTTGCATCAACGATTGTTTCGGTAATCAACATCTATATTTAAGTTTGAGCTATTGTTCTTATTATTCTTAAGGTTCAAGTGACTCTCTTGAGTACTTTAATTCTAGTCGCTCTAGAGTTAGAGTAGTTGGATAGTGTAAGCGTGGTGCTTAGACTGGATAACTCATGTTTACCTCCTATAACACCGGTAAAGTGGTAGTTCGCAAGGGTGACTCTTATAGCCTTGTTGATTCTTCTATAGTCCACTACCCGTGTGTAGGTTCGGTAGGATTATACATTTGCATAAAAGATTCATACTCTGCTGTGACCTTTTATGACAATTTCCTCATTAAGAATAATAGACATATCACTCTTAAGATAGATTTAGATAACCTTAGTGATCCCCTCTATACTTTTAGCTTCTCCGTCCTTGTTAGTTACTCAGGGTTTAAACACTTAAGACTTACTGCTATCCATTCCTTTGGGTTCGATATTAAAACTGGGTTACATCCGGTGAAGTGCTACATCGGTAGATTTTATCTGTGCGCTTGCAGGTAAAGTAGAGTGTGCATTAATTTATGCCAACAAGCATTTCTGGCGCCGTTGCCGGGGAACGGTAGATCATTTTACATCTTAAGTATAACCTTGTATTATACTTTTATCTTTTATCTTCTATCTTTTACTTTTACTTTACTTTACTTCTATCTTTTTATTCTTTTCACAATGGATTTCTCAGAGCCAACCACTAGCTCCACAGATTCCATCCCACTGAACCAGTATACCCTATCACACTGTCGTAGACTTAGAGTTACCCAAATCTGCTAAGCCTATCCTTTCCGACAACTACGAGCTACGCCCATGTTTGATAGAGATGGTTAAGAATCAAATTTTTTCTGGCCTAGAAGACGAAAACCCACATATTCATTTAAATGAGTTTGAACAAACCTGTGCGTGCCTACATATCGCAGGCATGTCTGACGAAACCCTTAGATGGAAACTTTTTCCATTCTCTTTAGAGGGAAAAGCCAAAACATGGTACCTTCAAACTGCACCAAGTAAAAAGGGGATTGGAAAGAACTCTGCTCTAGCTTTTGCTTAGAATACTTCCCTATCTCCAAAATTATTTGTCTTCGCTTAGAGATTTTGTCATTCATCCAAGAGGATAATGAGTCTCTAATTGCAGCCTGGGAAAGATTCGATAATCTTGTCTGCTCTGGTCCAGCTTTATCTATTCCAGACCCTGTCTTGCTTCAACACTTTTATAATGGTCTGAATAGAAAACTTCTAATTAACTTAACTTAGCTTCAAATGGATCTTTCCTACATACCCTAGCCACTAAGGCAAGGGAGATGTTGCAAACTTATCTCAAATCACTCCTACTCCTGAAGCTAAACCACAAGAACCACTAGAAGTAAATCTAGAAGCTGATCCTATATCTAATTTTAATCATGAACAAACCTCAGCTTTAAATCCTAGTGAGAGGGAAACCTCAATCCTAGGAGACACCTTTGATTTCGAGGAAGAATATTTTACTGAATTTGGTAATACCTCGAAATATCACACAATTAGGAAACCACAAAATCAAAATCATCTTTAGAATATTTTACTGATAAGGTTTTCCTAAAAGAGACTACGAAGAATTAATCTCTATAATAAGTCATGAATGGTTAGAAGAATCAGAGCTTTCTACTGATATAATTCGCTTAAATTCACCTTCTACACACATTCAATGTCAAATCCATCAACAACCCTTCGAAGCTCTCTATAATCCTGTTGTGGGAATTAACATTATGTCTGAAGCTTTTGCTCAAGAACTTTTAGAACAAATACCACTTACCCCAACAGATAAACTTTAAAAGACCCCTAGGACATGTTATTCCTAGCTTAGGAATCATGTATGTCCTACCTATCACAGTAGACAACACTCACTCACTTAAGCAACTCATTCATGAAGGTCAAACAGGGATCTTAAACTTCTATCTTGGGAAAAATCTTAAGGGAACCATACCTATCACTCACTCTTTAAATGCTGAAAATAAACTATGTTCAGAGATAGATCCCATGGAAGAAATTAAAGAAGCATCTTTTGAAATAATAAATGAATCTGAATATGAAGAAGATGCTCAGTTCTTCACTGAGGAAGAAGATAATAACACACCTGATCCAGATCCTTTAGATTCCTTAGAAGAACCTCCTAAACCTTCCATAGAGTTAAACCTTTACCTTCTAAGCTTCGATATGCTTTCCTGAATAATGATCCTGAATCTCCTGTTATTATAAATAAAAATCTCACTCAAGAACAATCTTCTAGGTGATCACTGTCTTAGAAAAGCATAAATCAGCCTTGGGCTATTCACTCCATGACTTAAAGGGTATTAACCCCGCTTTCTGCCACCCATCGCATTCCTACTGATCCTAATATATCACCATCTAGAGAGCCACAACGCAGGCTTAACAATGCGATGAGGGAAGTAGTAAAGAAGGAAGTCTTAAAACTCTTGCACGCCGGGATCATTTATCCTGTGCCACACAGTGAGTGGGTAAGCCGCGTCCAAGTTGTGCCTAAAAAGGGAGGCATGACTGTGGTAAAGAATGAGAAGAACGAATTAATTCCACAAAGAACTGTTACTGGTTGGAGAATGTGTATTGATTACAGAAAGCTAAACAAGGCAACTAAGAAAGATCACTTCCCGCTACCTTTCATAGATGAAATGCTAGAACGGTTAGCCAATCACTCTTTCTTTTGTTTTCTTGATGGGTATTCTGGTTATCACCAAATCCCTATCCATCCAGATGATCAAAGCAAAACCACTTTTACATGTCCATATGGAACTTATGCTTATCGCCGAATGTCTTTTGGATTATGTAATGCACCTGCTTCTTTTCAAAGATGTATGATGTCTATATTTTCTGATATGATTGAAGAAATCATGGAAGTTTTCATGGATGACTTTTCTGTTTATGGAAAAACTTTTGATGATTGCTGTTTTGAAAATTTATGACAGGGTTGCAAAGATGTGAAGAAAAGCACTTAGTCCTTAATTGGAGGGGAGAAATGTCACTTTATGGTTAGAGAAGGCATAGTGCTAGGGCATTTAATATCAGAACGTGGAATTGAGGTAGACAAAGCTAAAATTGAAGTAATTGACGTTTGCCTCCACCTATTAATATCAAAGGAATCCGAAGTTTTCTTGGCCATGCTGGTTTTTATCGGAGATTTATAAAAGATTTTTCGTACATTGCAAGACCACTTACAAATCTTTTGGCAAGGATTTTCCTTTTGAATTTGATGATGCATGTTTAGAATCTTTTAACACTCTTAAGAAAGCACTCACTTCTGCACCTATCATTCAGCCCCTGATTGGTCTCTACCTTTTGAGATCATGTGTGATGCAAGTGATTTTGCAGTAGTAGGAGCTATGCTAGGACAATGTAAGGATAAAAAGCATCACGCAATTGCTTACGCCAGTAAAACTTTAACTGGACCTCAACTTAATTATGCTACTACTGAAAAAGAACTTCTGGCTGTGTTTTTGCTATAGACAAGTTTAGATCTTATTTAGTGGGATCAAGGTGATTGTTTTCACCGATCATGCTGCACTTAAATACCTGCTCTAAAAAAAGATGCTAAACCACGCTTGATAAGATGCGTTTTGTTGCTCCAAGAGTTTGACTTAGAAATAAAAGATAAGAAAGGAGTAGAAAACTCTGTAGCTGATCACTTGTCTAGAATGTATTTTGAAAATCTGCAGGAATTGCCTATAAATGATTCACTCAGGGATGACATGCTTTTTCTAGTAAATAGATCTAACCCCTGGTATGCAGATATTGTCAATTTATATAGTTGCAGGATACGTACCACCAGGAGCAAATAAGAAGAAGCTGATCTATGAGAGTAGAATCCACCTAGGGATGATCCATATCTATTCAGAGTCTTCTGCTTGATGGATTACTCAGAATGTGTACCAGCTGAAGAAGGAATCAAGATCATTGAACGCTGTCACTCTTCACCATATGGAGGACATATGGGGCATTCCGAACACATGCGAAGATCTGGCAAAGTGGATTTTTTGGCCAACTATGTACCAAGACACCAAAGATTTCATCCGAAGATGTGGATCATGTCAGAGGCACGGCAGCATCAACACCAGAGATGCCATGCCACTTACTAACAATCTGCAGATAGAGCTCTTCGATGTCTGGGGAATTGATTACATGGGATCATTCCCTAAATCAAGGAATCATGAGTATATCCTAGTTGCTGTCGACTATGTATCAAAATGGGTCGAAGCAGTGCCATGCAAGTCTTCCAATGCAAGAAACTCTCAGAGGATGTTCGAAGAGATAATATTTCCAAGATTTTGGAGTACCAAGGATGGTAATTAGTGAGAGAAACCACTTCATTGACAAAGGCTTCCATAAATACCTAACAATCATGGGATCCGTCACAATGTTGCCACTCCTTATCATCCTCAGACAAGTGGCCAAGCAGAAACATCAAACAAACAAATCAAGAATATTCTGTAGAAGACAGTCAACGAAATGGGAACACAATGGAAAGATAGACTACCTGAAGCACTGTGGGCCTACCGTAGGCCTACAAAACACCATGGGGATGTCACCATATCAACTTGTCTACGGAAAGACTTGTCACTTACCAGTAGAGTTAGAATTCAAGGCTCACTGGGCAATCAAAAGATGGAACATGGACTTAGAAGCTGCTGGAGTAAAAAGGAAATGCAACTCTTTGAACTAGATGAATGGCGTGAAAAGCATATCACAAGCAAAGATTTACAAGAAGAGAGAACAAGAGGTGGCATGACAAGAGAATAAGAAGAAGAGCTTCACTCCTGGAGATAAGGTATTACTTTTTAATTCCAGGGTAAAATTATTTGGGCATGGAAAACTACGAGCAAATGGGAGGACCATTCAAGGTGGTAGCCACTTCATCACATGGAGCTATTACACTTCAAAATGACGAAGGTACGTTATTCAAGGTAAATGGACATCGTCTTAAGATTTTTCTAGAACCTGAAAGAGTCCTGAAGAGTTGGATGTCATCCAATTCTTCATTATCCCATAGATTTACACCATCGTCATCTTTTTGGTAAGTTTTCACGTCGGGGTTTTACTTTCTGTGTTTAGGATAGAGTTTTAAGACACCATGAGCAACGGGCCCGTGAGATCCCGCAGGGGGGGACCGACCGGTCTCCTAGGGAGACCGACCGGTCTGCCCTGGTCACCGTTCACCCTCTGCCTTCTTTCGTTACGTGTCCCGACTCTCTATCGTACCAATTCCGGAAACCTAAGCCGCAGAACCGACAACCCTCGCGATGAATCTACCATACCTATCATTCGATCCTCCCCAGCTATAAAACCAGCCCCAGGCCTGCCTCTAAAATCATTCAAGCCTCTCCCAGAAAACCAGCAGCAACAGATCTCTCCCTCCATTAGCATCAATGGCTCCCGTCCAAGGTTCGACCTCAACGAGCCAGCTGACGACTCAACGGCTCTTGTCGTCGCCAAACGGAAGGACCTTGCCGTAACACCATCCAAGGATGTTGCCCTCGTCGATTCGCCTACACCTATTGACGCCATCCCGCCTGAAGAAACCTCATCGCGTTGGCAACAAGCTTTCTATGCTCAAGCGGTGCCGGCAAGCCGACTTCCGACTTTCTCCGTCACCAGAGAGATCCCGCTACTTCCTCCTCGGCCCAACGAGACACTTGTCGGGCTAAAGACGAACAAGTTTGGATAACCTCTGTCGTTAGATATACACTGAAAATCCGCGCCCGCGCTTTGAAGGAGTTCATGGTCACCCTGAGCAGATCAGAGTCACTCCACCCGTGAGAGGGCAACCACCACTCCAACGTTGCAGCCAAACGCAAGAGGACTACCCAGCTAGCTCTTCTCGGGGATAGAATTGAAGATCTTGAGAGAGATAATCTAGAGCTTAAGCAGAGATACGCCTCGCTATCCAAGACCATGAAGAAGACTGTCGAAACTATGCACGTTTATGTTACCAAACACATTAGCTTGAAGAAAAAGGTCGGCAGTGTAGCTTCTACAATTACGGCTATGCTTGAAGGAGAGAAGGAAGAATAGTTAGCAATAGTTTAGTAAGGCACTCGTGTTTGCTTAGAGTCATGTGTTTAAATCTAGTTTCGTAATGAGTTTTGCTTAGTTAAATTTCAGTGTGTAATAAAAGTGCCATATATATCAATAAAGTTTTAGTTATCTTTTATATTGTTATTCTGGATATTTGTCTTGTCTCCACATGTTGTGATTAGCAGAAAACAGAAAATAAGTGTGGGGGAGAAGACGACGACAAAATTACCGAGAAACGATCGTGAAAATTATACAGAACAGAAGACATCGCTACCTGGATCACGCACCACGAAGTGGGCCATGGTTAGGCTCTGGGCCCAACCGGTCGGTCGGTGGGTCCCACCAGTCGGTCGGGGGTGGACCCCCCTTGCCTTCTCCTTCATCCACGGATCGGTACGTAACTACTACATTCTATTTTTCAATATTTAAACTTCTGTTCAAATTAAAATCAAATTCCTACAACTCATAAGCTTTAAAAGATTAATTTGATATGTTCGACAACACCCTTTCTGAAAATACTTGTTCCGACATTTGAAGAAACCCATACTATCTAAGAGTTGTTGTGGAATATGATAGAAGAATAATGAGAACTCAAATCTTAATGTATGAGCATTGGAGATTTTACTTACAAAGATAAAAGAGTTTAGCAACACTTCTCCTTTGTAGTAAATAAGTTACCTGCCAAGACATCAATCAATTATTGTTCACTTAAATACGAGTTCTTTGTTGAGAGATTTTTTATGCTGTGAAGATCGAGACCCTTACAAGTATAAAGAAAGATTCACTCTTCCGAAGTAGTATTGTATTAGAGGCATGGGCTATGCAAAAGTATGAAATATGAGGAAAGAATAATGGACAAGTGTCCGACATACCTCAGAAAGAAGATATATGAAGAAGAATTATGATAAAAATATGAAGAGAGAAAAGGAAGATAGCCCATGGTCCTCTAATTACAATATGCCAGCAAGAGTGACAAAGTTTGAAAAGATTAAATGTCTTGATCTAAGAGTACAGTATTTTTCTCCATTGACTTAGTAATATATATAACTACTTCAAATAAAGTGTCTTGGTAAGGAATTGAAAGACTACAAAAGGAGAAGGAAAGCTATGACTTTTTCAGAAATTTTCAAAAACTCCAATGTCTTATGCTGAAGGAAAAGAGTGATCTGTTTCAACTATCTTATTCCCAATTTCTCAAAAGATTTATGAAAAAGCTTAAATGTTTGATATCTTATGATCCAACCTTTATCGAGGACGAGTAAAAGCCTAAGTGTGGGGGAGCTTGTTGACACTTGTTAACTCTTATTATTAAAGGCCAATTAAGCATAAAAATGGATAAATATATATACTCCACCTTAGTATAGGGGTTTAAACTAATGAATTCCACGAGTTTTGGTGAATTGTGAATTCGCAGGGACTAATCCAGGAAATCGACACCGATAGCTTCCCCTAGAAGGAAACCGACGGGAGAAAACGCAATCCCCACGTCAAGTATCTTCTAGAAGACTCCAGGGGACTTAAGATTGCACCACGACAAAGATGACCACCAGAGGATGACTGGTGGGACCGACCGGTCCCACCAGGAGACCGGTCGGTCTTCCCCTGGGCCCACCTGGCTCCTTCCTTTGCAAGCTACCTCAACCGACTTCCTAGATGCATCTCGACCGTACCTCAAGTCGGTTTGATCCAAGGGCCACGGTTGATCCCTCAGGGCTATATAAACAGACCCCAGCCCCAGGCCAAAGGAGAAGGTCCCTCTTCAGAAGACTACGCTTCAACTAGAAACCCTAGAAGAGACTTCGAGAGATCAGCTTTCAAGTAGAAGACTAGATACCCCTCTAGTAGGATTAGAACCTAGTCTTATTTAGAACTAGAAGAGAGAGAGAGAGAAGAGAGGAAGAGATCAAGGAAGCTCCGGCCTGTCGGATCAACTTCTTCATCTTGTACCTGTGGATTCAAGTTCATCATCAACTTGCATCAACGATTGTTTTGGTAATCAACATCTATATTTAAGTTTGAGCTATTGTTCTTATTATTCTTAAGGTTCAAGTGACTCTCTTGAGTACTTTAATTCTAGTCGCTCTAGAGTTAGAGTAGTTGGATAGTGTAAGCGTGGTGCTTAGACTGGATAACTCATGTTTACCTCCTATAACACCGGTAAAAGTGGTAGTTCGCAAGGGTGACTCTTATAGCCTTGTTGATTCTTCTATAGTCCACTACCCGTGTGTAGGTTCGGTAGGATTATACATTTGCATAAAAGATTCATACTCTGCTATGACCTTTTATGACAATTTCCCCATTAAGAATAATAGACATATCACTCTTAAGATAGATTTAGATAACCTTAGTGATCCCTCTATACTTTTAGCTTCTCCGTCCTTGTTAGTTACTCAGGGGTAAACACTTAAGACTTACTGCTATCCGTTCCTTTGGGTTCGATATAAAACTGGGTTACATCCGGTGAAGTGCTACATCGGTAGATTTTATCTGTGCGCTTGCAGGTAAATTAGAGTGTGCATTAATTTATACCAACAAGAATCTCCTCCTGGTAGATTGCATTCTCTCTAGCTAGCTCCTACTAGTGTCGGGATTGACAACCCCATTTGGCATTAGTAGACAGCTGCTTTAGCTTCACTCCTTTAGGTATAGTGACTGGACTTGCTTCAAGCACTTCTGACACCGTTGCTGGGAATAGACTCCATAGTCTACTCCTAGTGACAACGTTAGCAAGTGCCAACAAGCATTTCTGGGCCGTTACCAGGGATAGTGCCTAGCTCTATCTTTAGTGAAGTTAAGAACTACCAACAAGCATTTCTGGCGCCGTTGCCGGGGAAGGCAATCGGTGTATCGGTTGAGTCCGTGTCGAATTTATCCTCGCTTAAGCTCCCGCTTAGCGAATCCCATCCTAACCCATTCTTTCTTTCTTTGACTCTTCTTATCTTTTTCCTTCATCTTTTCACTTCTTTCTTTCTTATCTCGTTCTATCTTCGCGATGGCCAACAAAGCCATTCGTGAATTCTCTGCTCCTTCTGCCGCTAATATAGCGACGGGACCAGACGTGATCGAAGCCAACCTCAATTTTGAGTTAAAACCGGCTCTGATCACGATGGTCCAAGCTAGCCCGTTCTGTGGCAAGGCTCATGAGGATGCCAATGCTCACCTCTTACAGTTCTTGGAGATTTGCGGCACCTTCACAATTAAGGGGATAACCCAAGAAGCCATCTGTCTTCGTCTCTTTCCTTTCTCTTTGCTAGGAAAAGCGAGGCAATGGTTCTATACTGATCGCAACGCTGTAGACACATGGGACAAGTGTTCCAATGCCTTTCTCGCCAAATTCTTTCCTTTGGGCAAGACGAATGCTCTTCGCAACAAAATCTCTAGCTTTACGCAACAAGCCGAGGAATCTATTCCGAGGCTTGGGAGAGGTTGCAAGAGTATGTCGCTGCTTGTCCGCACCATGGTATGGAGGACTGGCTCTTGATCCAGAACTTCTACCATGGCCTAACCCCTCTCTCTAGAAGCCATTTGGATGCCGCCGCCGGCGGTGCATTCTTTTCTTTGAATGTCCCAGATGCTAAGGCTCTCATAGAGAAGATGGTGTTAACCAAGGATGGAATGACGAGAGGCTGCAGCCCCGTAAGCGAGGTATGCATTCCCTTAAGGAAGCCGACATGATCGTGGCCAAGATGGACCTAGTGGCAAAGAAGCTGGACAGCTGTGAGAAGATGAACCAACAAGAGAGTGTCCAATCTCTGGAATCCTACATGACTTGTGAAGTCTGTGGAGAAACCGGACATTCTGGGAACTACTGCCCTGAGCTACATGAAGATTTGAACTTCATCAACAACAGCAACGGTTTCCGTCAACCACATCAAGGATGGAATCAACACTCCAATTCTCAAGGTAACAATTCATTCCCTCGCTCTAATTTTCATAATTCTAATGATTTCTCGTTCTTAAAGAATTTAGTTTACTCACAAGGTAAAACTACTGAATTTTTGAATAAGAAATTAATGGAGAATGATAAAATTCTTGAGAAGATAAATGCTAAATTGGAAGATTTCTCATCTGCTCTGAAAAATCAACTTAGCTTTAATAAGATGCTAGAAACCCAATTAGCTCAACTTGCTGCTATCATACCATCTTTTGAATCTGGTAAAATTCCTGCTAAACCTGACATGGAAACTGCTAATATGGTTGAAATTAAATATTTTAACTATTATGAAGATCAAACCATGACTATTAAAAAGGGTGATCCTGGTAGTCCCATAATTAGATGCTCAATCTTTGGTGAAGTCTTTTTAAAAATGCCATGTGTGATTTAGGATCGAGTGTGAACATTTTATCTAAAGATTTTTATGAAAACTCATTCTTTCCACCCATGACATCCACATCTCCCTATGTTGTGCTAGCTGATCAATCCACTTGCTTTGTAGGAGGAATAGTTAATGATTTACCTGTTCATATTAGAGGCTCCTATGTTCCTGCTGATTTCATAATACTAGATATGGGAAATAGGAAAGATGTGCCTTTAATTTTGGGTAGACCCTTCTTGAATACTGTTAATGCTTGCATATATGTCGGGACTGGTAAAATTCATATGACATTAGGAGGGAGGAAGGAAATATTCTCCTTCTCCCGTGGTCCCGCATATGCCGCTAACATGCAGGTAACAAAGCCCATTCATACCAAGAAGAGGCGCCCAGGAACAAGGTGGAACAGAAAGAAAGAACCACCTCCTCCTAAGTTGTGTGATTCACATAACAAAGGAGAGGTGCTAAAAGAAGAAGAACCAGATGGAGTACTAAGAGAAGAAGTGCCCAGGAAGAAGATCCACCCGATAAGGATGAAACTCTATGGACCTAAGGTATGGTTTACTTTTAATTTTTATTTCCCTTTTCGAATAAATAACATATGCCATGCATGCAACTAAAAAAAATCAGTTATCATTAGTTATATGCATAGGTATATGTTAACTTAGTTAGAATAATAAAATATCATAGGATAGTTTTCCTTTTCACAACATTAGATAGTTTCCCTTTTAATAAAAATGAGAACAAGAGCTCCGACTGTGAAGAAGAAGGCCCTTCGCCAAGCAAGAAGCCAGCTTGGGGGAGACTCCCGCTCCAATAAGGTATGTCTCCAGCCTACCCTTTACATTCAGTTCTTAAATTCTATATCCTTTTGAATGTCATATGCTTGCCTAATTATCCATCCATGAATAATATTGATAAAATCTGCTTAAACATGTTGAAACCTGAATAAGATCTGAAATATGTCATGCAAATGCTATTGCTATGGTTTGAATAACTCGTATTATCTAAGTTGTAGCTTTTGTGGGTTGCACATACTTTAACTGAAATCATGCTTAGTGAGTAAAGTTAGTAAGAAATGGAGTAATTCTTTAAACTTGTTAAGGTGAAATTAGGACCTAATCTGGAGGATTTTTTTAAAAATTATGAAAACCTTGCTAAAAGTTCCTCCTAGATTTTATCCCATCCCACCACCAGCCAAATATTTGCTAGTCAAAACCACATAGAGCTTTGTTTGTGTTGAGCTTTGTTAGGCCTCATAGATCTTAGTAGAGAAGCTTATCATAACTTTTGAATCAAGATACACGTACACCCACCATAAATTGCCTACTATCCACTCCGGAAGTTTGCAACCACCAAATAAATTGCTTAGTCTCTACACTGGAGATATGCAACACCCTGCCAAACATCCCATTGCTAGCCTTATGCTTATGCTTTTCCTACACTGGGAATAACCATTTCTCTCCATTTCCCTATTCATTTCAAAATCCTTTCCTATAGATAATCTGGGGAATTCTAGAGCTAAAAAAAAGAGAGAGAGAAAAAGCTTTTGAGCAAATTAGCTCAAAAGAGGACTATGTCCTAGAAAATGTGAGGACACATTTTTGTCTACTCACACTGTATCCAAAAAAAAGAGCAAAGTAGCTCAAGAGAGGACTATGTCCTTAGAACGTGTGAGGACACATCTTTTGTCCACTCACTTTGTATCCAAAAAAAAGAGAGAATTATCATTAGCTCTAGACCCCAGAGAATCAACTAGGAAGGATTATGAAATGTCTCTCCATACACTTCCACATAACCACACATGCACATCTTGATCAATTTTTATGATTTGCTGCTCCTTATGATCTGAGTGTCTAACTTAGCAATAAACATCAGGCAATTTGCTCATGGTTCTTAGCCTACCTATAGCTTCACATATCATTCTTTAGAAATAGGAAAGGCTACATTTTGGCCTAAGTGAGGATTTAAACACCATTGAGTGATCTAGGAGGACTTAAGCAAGTTGTTATCTTTTGAAAACCTTAAAACCTCCAGACAAAATCCTAGTCACACCTAAGCAAGATAAAAGTTTCCTATCTACTGCTTTATTTCACTCTTGCATGTTTGAAGTGAAAAGCTATAAGCCCCACATTGCTATGATTCATGATATATGCTAAGTTATTTCTTACTATACAATATGCACTTGCATACATTTTAATTTTGCTATCTATCTCATGCTTAATGCTTAAACCGCATTGTTGCTCGAGGACGAGCAACAGGTTAGCTTGGGGGAGCTTGTTGACAGTCCTTAAACCCTTGTTTTACCGTCAACATTTGACCCTAAAGTCCACCAAAAAGGCATGAAATGTAGTCAAATAGGTTTCAAACTAACCGAATTCCACATGTCCACAGAATTCTATTTGAATGCAGGATTTGAACCAAATTTGGACATTTTGACCCACCAGGAGACAAGCCCACTCGGCAGAGCCGAAATGGGCCAAAGAGGGGTGGCGCCCGCCACCCCTAGGTGGCGCCCGCCACTTGGGTTGGCCCATCTTCACTCCCTGCCACGTCATCGATCCGTGTGACCTCCCCAGGGCCAAATCTTGGCCCTTGGTCACTAGGTCAAGTGGCATCGGACGGCTCTGGATGAAGTGGCGCGGATCAAGGCTGATGGGCGGTTGCTAGGACATGCACCCGAACCCCAAACCGCCTCGGACAAACTCCTGGAGGCCGTTGGATCAAGGGCGGTGCATCTAGTGGCCAGGACACTGGCGGCCGCCAGTTGCTTGTGGCGCCCACCACCTGACCTAACCCTAGGTCGGGTGGCCACCCACTATAAGTACCCCCCTCACTTCTCAAGCTATAAATACCCCCTGGAGGCACCTCTCCATTAACCCCAGTACCATTCCAAGCAAAGCAACTCTAAGCTAGAGAAGTGAGAGTTAGGTTAGAAGCTTAGAGAGCTTAGGCAAGTAGGTAGCTAGTTGAGCAAGGCATCTTCGCCCTCGCGGTAGCGCTTCTCAAGGCTTAGCTCAAGAGCAGATGCGTGCGAGTGATCGGTTCTGCAGCTGGGAAGAGTCTTCCTTCATCTCCAGTTCAGGTATTGCTCTTGTTACTCAAGCTTTTACTATATTCTAGTACTTTCATTTCAAGTATTACTTTACTCTACTTATCAGTATTGAGTGTTATATGCTATACTTGTTTGATTGCTTGAGTGCCTAGCTATCCTACAGTTCAATTCACTTAGCCATAGTAGTTAATCTCTAGTGAGCTTAGTGTTTGATCTTTGCTTAGTTAGTTTAGTGTTTAGCTTATTAAGTCAAGTGTTTGCTCTGACGTCCGCAAGGGTGTCTCTATTCAGAGCTAGGATCGAGATAGTTGGGATATAGTTAAGCGTGGTGCTTAGTTATAGACCTACCTTCAGATACGACGACCCCGAATAGCTGTGGTAGCAAGCAAGTGGTGACAGCCCTGTGCGCCTTGAATTCCACCACGTAGTTGGCCCAGTTTAACAGTAAGGCTCGTTGTGCTAGCGTTCAACCTAAGTAAGTGGTAAAGGCTAGTGCGCCTCGATACTTGACAAGATAGGATTAAAACTATACTTAACTTAGCTGCTTTATTGTCTTTTGCCTGCCCTGCTTCGTCATTATCTTGCTTAGTAGTTATCTTGCTTAGTGGTTACCCAGGTCAGTTATCTTAGTTATCTTAGTTACCTTTAGTATCCTTAGTTATCATAATACCCTCTATCTATCTAGTTATCCACCTTACCTTAGCCATCCTTTTCATCCTTACCCGGCCATCCATATATTCTTTCTAGCCTTCCATCCTTTCTCCTCCCCTTTTCTCTTTTCTCCTTTTCTTCGACTCTCATCCCCTCCTTGACTCAACTCATCCACCACCCTAGCCTTCCCTTGGGATCAAATAAATCGACACCTGGTACTCCCAGGCGAAGTGCTACAACCGATAGTTTTGTGCGCTTGCAGAATCTCCTCCTCGTAGATTGCATTCTCTCTAGCTAGCTCCTACTAGTGTCGGGATTGACAACCCCGTTTGGCATTAGTAGACAGCTGCTTTAGCTTCACTCCTTTAGGTATAGTGACTGGACTTGCTTCAAGCACTTCTGACACCGTGCTGGGGAATAGACTCCATAGTCTACTCCTAGTGACAACGTTAGCAAGTGCCAACAAGCATTTCTGGGCCGTTACCGGGGATAGCGCCTAGCTCTATCTTTAGTGAAGTTAAGAACTACCAACAGTCCTCACCCGCCCGCACCCGCCCGTCCTAACCCTTGCGCCGCTCCACCTCTCGCGCCCTCGCCGTCGGCCGATCCACCATCGCCGCGTTCGCCTGCTCGCCGGCACATCCGCCGCCGCCGGCTGGTGCTCTGCCACGCCTCGTGCCCCATCCTCTCTCCGCGCTCCCCGTTTGCGAGCGCCCTCGCCGGAGACCTAGCTGCGCCCGCCCCACCGGAGCTCACCGGAGTTTTGATCTTCCTCGCCGGAGATCGCCCTCCTCGTCCGTTTTCCCCTACTCCGGCAACCTTCCTCGGCGGACGCCCCATCCAGTGAGCATCTACCCACATCTCCATAACCCTTGCACACCAGGTGCTCGATGAAATGCTCCAATGACCATTCCATCATGTTTTTGATTCAATTTTCGGCTGTTATTCGTGCAGACCACCTTGGCGTGACGTGTGGATCCCGGAACGTCATTCCTTACCTCTTCTTGGGTTCAGTTCTTCTATCGTCAGGTAGCAAAGCTCATTCCCTCTCTCATCCAATTGCTTTGCTTCCATAGTTCTCGCTTCTCTCTAGAATATATATGCTTATATATCCCATCTACTCTCGCAGCGAGTCAGTGTCTGTGACGTCAGTTGACAGTGTCAGTTAACCCGGGGCCAAGCCCACAGGTAAGGATTGAGGGCAAGCCTCGCGAATGTCAGCGGCAGAGTTTCTCAGTGACAGGGGGAGTTTGCACCAGTGGTTTTCTTGTCAGTTGACTGTCAGGGGCTTTCAGCGTCAGTTGTTTCTGTTCAGGGGCAGTTTGTCTGTCAGCGCCAGTACAGAGCTTCAGTCTCTCGTTCTTGTCAGCCATGCGCTGCAAGAACGTTGGTGGTGGCCCCGACGACTCTCCTCCCCGTCGTCCCCCTTTCGGTCAGCGACCCGGGAAGGGGGAGCTTATCGTGCGTCGGAAGCGCACGCGTGAGGAGCGGGAGGCAGCTCAGGCCCAGGCAGTGGCCGATGCAGCAAAGAGAGCTGAGCAGGGAGGCAGTACGGGCGGACTCAGGATTGAGGACCAGTTGTCCCCCGAGCAGCGCCGAGCGATAGAGGAGGTTGAGCAGTTCCACCACTCTCCGACTGGCACACTTATGGCTGCCGGTCGCCGGACGACCTTCACTGCTCCCGGGGTCGAGCCCCAGAGTTCAGCACTGGGCCAGGCAGAGGCCGAGGCAGCTCAGGCAGAGGCAGAGGAGGCAGAGGAGGAGGTCCCTGAGGTTGTTCCCCCATGCCGGTCGACCCGTCGCATGACTACGACTGCGGTGCCACCCCGGCCCGACGTCCCTCATCGGGGAGCCTGTCCTCCGTCGCGGCGTGCACCTCCGCCGATACCGCGACTGGACCTTAGGGGCGCCACCTGTTCCCAGATTCAGGCACTCCGGCTCGTCCCAGTTGACCAGTGGTTTCCGAGAGAGCGCCAGGAGCAGGGAGGGGCAGAGTTCTTCACAGTTCTACAGGAGGATTTTTATCGCGTATACAGGAACGCCGGGATCAGTCTTCGCTCTCAGCATGTCTGTCCTTTAGAGGTACTTGTGGCAGCAGCAGGAGAGCAGATCCGCCCCATACTCACTTACCTACCTGGCTTAGCAGACCTTCTGGGCGGTCTGGCTCGTACATAGAGGACTGGGTATTTCAGTTCTACGCGTCTCTTTGGGTGCACCCGAACTGTGAGACCATTGAGTTCGCTTTTCAGGGGGAGCACTACCGCTTGTTTTCATCAGAGATCCAGAGTTGGTTTGTGTGACAGAACCGACCAATTTGCACAAGATTAAGCACCGAATCCCCGCATTCACAGATATTAGCAGATACTGAAGCTCGTACAAACCTAGTAGTCCAAAAATCTCGAAGGATTTCAAGTCATTCAACTTTAACCAAGATCGTAATAGATTAGCGTACATGTCCACAATGTACATTCAGTTCGCACATAGTTCAAATACATCAGAGTTCAACAGTTATTACAAACCATAGTTCGAATTCAAAAGCGGAAGCAACATAGTTTTGAAACACAAGTTTTTGGTTCACAATACAGTGCCATTTGCCTGATCAGTCCACAAAAGCATCAGGGAAAGATAAGAGTTGACCATTCCCCTGGTCTAATCACTGCCCTCGACGGGGTACAGACAGTTCTCGCAATAGCCGTAGAAGCATTGCCCATCTGCAACAACAATGGGAAAAGAACCCTGAGTACGAGAAGGTACTCAGCTAGACTTACCCGTGATAAACAAGAAATAAATGACACCAAGGAGTATGCAAGGCTATATCTGGGGTTGGCTATACCTACCTTTTTGCATAAAAAGCATTTTCATTATTAAATAATCATCATTAGAGTATTAGCAGTCAATTTTATGTAATTAACCTGATTAACTAGATTTGCACCTGATCTAGAGCAATCACTTAGCTAATTAATCAAGCAAGAGTGACTATTTCATCAATAGCCTTTCAGATTCAACCTCATAACCATTCTTAATTCCATAAGTTACTACGGTAACATATGCTCAGTCAAGTTACTCACTAACCAGGAGCGATGACGATTATAATCGATTCCTACCAGCTGGGGATAAAAATGTCGCACACTCGCCCGATCACACCCTGCCAGGCGGCCGTCGGCGACCAATTCAGGAGGTTCGAGATCAAAAACGCGGGACGGCCATGGGCCCTTCTACACCGGGGGTGATCTCAATGCCAGGTCGCTCAAGCTATTAACTGCCCACGGTCATGTCAGGTCGATCAGGCCCTGCCTGCCCTCGGACCATGCCAGGTCGATCAGAATAGTTGCCCACGGTACATATAAGGCCCTGGGTGTTAGGCGTCAACATCTCCATCACCGGCTCGAAAAACCTTACTCGGCTTCACGGGAGGTACCCGCACCTGCTCCGTTAAGTGATTGACGCGTTCAAAATGACTGAGGTGTGCCTTCGTCGGTTCCTCATCGACACAGACGGGAGACTACTAGCACACAGAACCCATGTCCTGCTGCTCCTACATCCCACCCGGTCTCAGATTAATTATTACATAGTTATCTCCATGATAGCACGAGGCTAAACATGATCAGTATCCACCTATATGCGGGAGACAGGAAATCACCCGACTTTTACCGGTCTAAGCAGGGCTAAGCATATAACTGAGCCTAAACTTACAGGTATATTAAGATAGTAATTGTAGGTGGACAAGGATAAGTAAGTAATGCATCAACGGTATCACCAACTCCTATGACCTAATGCAACAAGCATATCAGGTTAACTTTGTAAACGGTAATTGCAAACCGTAGGAGTAAGATGCTCCGGGGCTTGCCTCGCTCAAAGTCTGAAGGTCGGTGATCACGACACTCCAGCAGATCTTCAACGTCTCCTTCCGGGACCTTCTCTTCTGGCGTCTCCTCCTGGTACTGCTCCTCGGGTGGTGGATTCTGAACTTCTGCTACCGATCCTGTATGATGCATAGCATGAATGAATAACACGAATGCACATGAGATGCATGGTGATGCAGCATGGAATGAGATATTTCAGGAGATAAGCACATGTCATCTATTGCGTTCTCTTTAACAAGGTAGTCAGCATTAATCCAGCTACTTAACCTATCATAATCAACTTGTTAAGCCATGTTGTCACCACATCAAAGTTTAATTAATGGGTTTATTACTCTCTAATCACTTGCTAAACTAAACTAATTAAACAAGCCTATAACAGCAACCCCCATCCTAGACAGCTTTAGAAAAATCTACAAAAAATACTGGAAGTTAACACTACTTAATCTAGTTTCCTATCCAAATTTCACCCCATTTGGATTGAGACTCCATCCTCTATGAAAAAGACAAACTCTACCATGAAAATGCTTTGAACTACACCTCCTAGCAAAAGTGTCAAGCAACAGATTTCTTATTTTTCTACTGAACTTCTTAGCACAAGAGCAGTGTACAAAAATTCTCAGGTTCACATTCCTTATATTTTAAAACTATAAATTAAACAAGGAAACAACATTTCAACAATTTAATTACTACTGTCAAATTATTCCACAGAGCAACTCCATATTACATTTTTCCCAGAAACTACTCCTCAAAACAAACCTAACAAAACAAGAATCACATTTTTCTGAGCTATACACAGTTTACTATGCATTTATCAAGATTTCAGCCTACACAAGAATTAAACATAACTACACAGAAATTTATCATAAACTGGGCATATTATATTTTTCCTGCATAGAACTCATCACAACAAACCTAGCAAAACTTGTTTTACCATTTTAGCATTCTGAGATTGCAAGATATGAATTAAACAAGCAATTTCAACATTTCTGAAAACCATTTAAACAAACCCTGAAAAACACCCTAACCTAAACTGTTAGACGCACCCCACTACTTACACCCGAGTAACTGACTAGCGGGACCCAAGCCACTGACGCGCGGGCCCCTGGGTCAACATGACCCCACCCGTCATACTCTCTAGAGCAGGTGTTGGGAACGCACTTGCCCGACCTCCGCACTTGTGCAGGGGAAGGAGCGAAGGCGGCCAAGTGTCGGATGCAGTAGCGAAGGTTAGACGGAAGTAGAAAGTGCACGAATTCTCTAAGAGGTCGTCCCTTACACTGTTCATCCCCTTGGTATTTATAGGGAATGCCAAGGGGCACGGGCCAAATTACAAAAGGGTACAGCAAAGATTCCTCGCCTCCGCGCAGGGAGGAAGGGCAAAAGCGTAAACACACAGCTGGAGCGGAAACCCTAATCGGTCACACCCAGCGCGCCGCCACCTGGCCCCTGTTCACCTTCGGGGAGAGGTGCGGCGGTCTTGACCTTCGGCCGCGCTCACCCTTGGGCCCGCGCACCTCCGGCTTCACTTGCCTCCCGGGAGAGGGACGAAAATCTAGCTCTCGGCCGTGCTCGCCGAACCTTCGTTTCGCCTGCCTTTGGGGGACGCACGCTTGCTGCTTGCCTGGACCTTCGCTCCAAGCGAAGGTGGCGTCGACAGTCAGCGAAGGTTTCCTGCAGTGCGACCATCGCCTCAGACCTGCACGGGAACACAGCAAGAGAGCGAGGGTTGATCCCGCATTCGGGGTCAGGGTAGTGGCCTCCACTGGGAGAGAGACCTCGCAAGCACGCCAGGCGTTACGCGAGGGCTGATTTTGAGCACCAGTTCGGGCGGCGCTTCTGTCGAGGGTCCTTTTCCCCAACAGTAGCCCCTCGTTGTCTTGGATCTAAAAAACTGTGTTTAGGCCCAAGCAGCGCCTTTAAAAACGGAACCCTCGGCAGCGACGCCCGCGGCTGCTTTGGGCCGGGCCTTTGTGGTGTTGTTTTATACTATTGAAGCCTGTTTCGTTTTTTGTGCCGCGTTCTTTGGTTGTCGTGCCGACTTCGCCGGGTGAGGGGTTCGTCTCCCGGCCTATAAATAGAAAGAGTGACCGTGGAGTTTTGATTGTGCCTTCTGCTGCTGTAGCCATCCTGCTGTTTGCAATTTGCTTTGCAGCGAAGGTTTGTTTAGCTTGTCTGCGAGGGTTGGGACAGGCGTTCGTTGTTCGGTAGTGTTAGCAGTTGAAGAGATGGCTAGGTTGAAGCAAACTGCTCGCGCTGTTTCTCCCACCAGCCGCGGATGAGGGGATTACCTTCGAGTTTGGTCTGAGCCGGGTTTGTGCAAGTGAGATTGCGTCTTACGTGCGGTGGGGCTGGGTTGAGGAAGGCAAGGCGAGGGCCAGCAGTGGGGAGACCGTGCCGAAGCCGGATGCAGATGAGGTTGTGGTGTTTGAAGAGTTCTTTTCGGCTGGCCTTCGCTTTCCTTTGCTGACTCCTTCGTGACTTCGGTCCTGCGGAGGTTCAACCTGCGGTTTCATCAGCTTACGCCTTCTTGTTTCACAAAGATGTCGGTCTACGTCTGGGCCTGCAGGTCTCAGGGGGTTGTCCCTCATGTCGAGGGTTTTGTTCGCACTCATCGCGTTCACATGCAGCGTCGCAAGATTACGGACAGCGAGGGTAAGACCAGCCTTGGACAATTTGCGGTGTACACTTTTTGCCATCGCGCGCGGCGCGGAGCTGCCGGTGCAAGCGCAGAAAAACAAGTGGAGCAGCGGGTGGCAGGAGTCCTGGTTTTATTACAAACTTAGTGACGCTCCGAGCTTTGCGGCGAGCTTCCGGTGCTTGGAGATGTGGGCGCCGAAGCTAAGATGAGCATCGAGGCCCATGCTGCTGTTGATTGCCTGAGGGTCGTTGCGCGCTCTCAGTGCGCGCGTGATTTGGTGGAGGAATATTGCTGTGCCAAGATTTGGCCTCTTGGCCGAAGGCAGACTTGGTTCGTTGTGGAGAACGACCCAAGGTACGAGGGTAGGGGCTTGAAGAAGCCTAGTTTGGATCTGGAGAAGGTCTGGGAAAGAACTCTTAAGAAATTTCCGAGGCGCGAGGATGGGAACGAAGCTGTTTTCAAACGAGTTCAGCAGTGGACGGACGAGCTCGTGGGGAAGCTTTCCCCATTGGAAGTGAAGGCTATCCATAGCTTGATGGGCGGCGAAGGTCGCGTGAACAGAATGTTTGACATTCTTGGCGTTCGGTACGCCGATTGGCCGCTCCTTCGAGCGACGACGCGCCGAAGAAGAGGAAGCGTAAGGCTTCGGGAGGAACGGAGATCGTCTCTCGGCCGAAGAGAGGGCGTGGTCGAGGCCGCGGGGAAGCTGGTGGCCGAGCGAAGGTTCTTGCAACAAAGGTCACTGCGGCTCGTTGCTGCTGCGGGCACTTCTTTGGCCGCGGGTCGGAGCGACCGGGGTGCCAGTTCAGTCGGGGGACGCATGCCTCGCGTTGGAGGGATCGGTGCTTTGGTCCAGACTTCGGGCGACGAGGATGAGTCTGATGATGATGTGGAGAAAAAGCAAGGGGGAGACGGGCGAGGGCTCGTCTGATGAAGGTAGCGAGGGTTCTTCTGAAGGGCATGACACGGATGAGGAGGTGTCGATTGGAGGCGGAGCCTCGCCGGTTGTTGGTGCGATGGTTACCCAGGGCGCAGATGAGCTTACACGAGATCTTGAACCAGGTAGCCCTCGACGAGGTGCGGTTCCCAGCTTCGCGGGCTCACACCTTTGGGTGGAGGGGTCAGAGTTTGATGGGGAACTTGACTCTGCGCGGTCCCGGGGGAAAAGACCGTTTGGCGAGGCTAGCCGGTCGAGCCTTCCGGAATACGCCAGAAGCTTGGGATTTCTGATCCGACCACTGCGCTGTTCACCAGTCCTGACCTTCGGGATTGCCACTTGCAGTGTAGCCCGGAGGAAAGGCGTTTTCTGGGCCGGATCTTCGGCCGCATTTGTGTGCCGGAGGCGGAGGTCCTTCTTGCAGATCAAGCGGTTGGAGACACCTTCGATGATGTTGACGTCAAGTTGGCGGAGCTGATGCTCTTGAACCGCTCAGCGAGGCGGAAGGTTAGCTCCGACATGGAGTTTATGAGGAACCATATGACTGAACTTGAGAAAGAGAACAGCAAACTGGCGCGGAGTCTAGAGAACAGAGAAAATGAAATGAGAATTGCTTCGGAGAAGGCCGCGAAGGCTCGAGAGGAGGCGGTTGAGCTGGCGAGGCGTAATGCTGATCTGATTGCCGCGGGAAAGGAGAAGGACAAGGCTTTAGCCGAGGCCGAGGGTCGGCTGGTTGATTTGAAGAACTCTTGGCGGGCGAGCATGGAGAACGTCAAGCGTAAACTTGATTGTTGTCTGACCGAGGCTGGGGTTCAGCCGGAGAGCCGTTGCCTGCGGTTGATGCAGAGGCCTTCGAGGGCTGGCTGGGCAACGAGCTTGATGTGTTTAGCTCGCTAGTCTCCAATGCAGCCGATTTTGGTGGCTACGCCGGGGCCTTGGCAATGGCGAGCACGCTTCGACTGGCGGATTGTGATCATCTTCGCAAGGTCAAAAGGCCGAGCCATGTCTTTCCGACGGTTGAAGAGGTTCGCCAGATGAAGGTTGATGACGCAGATGTCCGGAACTGTGCGATGCGTTATTTGCTTCGCAAGTTTTGGATCTCCGAGGTGGCCGGGCTCTCGCCTTCGAAGAAGCTGCCGAGGCTACGCGCCAGGTTCGCACCTTTGTTTAAGTTTTTTGGTTGTGTTGCTTTTGTTTTAGAGGGGTTGTTTTGTTGATCTTTTTGGCGAGGTTTGTCCTTTTTTTGCTTGTAGGCTCGACGAGATGCAATGCCCTCGCCGCCTGCGGAAGATGCAGGAGGGGTGACCCCGAAGCCGCCCCTGACCAGGCTGTGCGGGGTTACGCTCGCCGAGATCGAGGCGTTTGACCGGGAGCGGGCCGATCGCGGAAGGAGATGCTGCGAAGGAATCCACGGCGGAGGAGGCGTCAGCTGGGACCTCGACTGCCACCGCTGGCGAGGGTGTGGACATCAATCGGGGAAGCTGGGCAGGTGTGATGCCTGGTTTTGTTGGGGCGAGGGAGGCCTTTTTGTAGATACTATGTTGTTTTTTAAAGACTTGGCGAGGCTGAACCATCTCGTATTTTTGTGCAACATGCAGGTTCCTGACGGAACCGTGCTAGACGTGTTCGACGTGACCCCGCTGATGTTGAACTACCAAGATGTTTTTATAACCGTGAATCATGGGCTCGCGCTAGATTTAAATATCCTTCGCTTTCCTTTGAACGTTTTTTTGGTGGTCGAAGTGCGGAGATACGATTTAAAGAATAGTAGGTCGAGTCGATTTTGGCGCGAGACAGACTATACAGATCGCCAGCCGATCGTTATTTGTTTGGGTCTTCGTCGACCTCGCAAGCTGCGGTGATGATGATATTGACGAGGACACAGGCTTTGGAATATTTTTTCGGTCGAAGGGAGCTTGAGTTGGTTCGGATGGGCGCTTGTGATCCCGAAGGAGAACCTTCGGAAGTTATGAGACGAGGCATAGGTACATGTATAGGCGAGGTTTTGCCCGGGGAGCTGCCAATTGTCCCTGCAGCTCCTTTGTTGTGGGGACCCCTGGTTAAGTGGAGGGGGGGTTTGGGTGGAGGCCGAAGGTTTGGATGATTTGAGTTGATTGAGGAGCGGTGGTCCCTTGTAAAGATTTTTTATTTTGGGATATGCTCGTTGTTTGTACATTGTTTTGTAACGGTATGAGAAAGCGTATGGGTTTTGTGTCATATTTGCTGTGCCTATTTTGACGTTTCTTATGGTGTTTTTTACGGCGACGCCCTGCTTGATTCTTGCGAGGCTCGCGCCTTGCTCGTGTGCGCTTGTTTTGAAAAAACATCGACGCCCCTTTTTCTTTTAGCGAGGCTCGCGCACTTGCTCGTGTACGCTTTTTTTGAAAAGCAGCGACGCCCCCTTTTTCTTTTAGCGAGGCTCGCGCACTTGCTCGTGTACGCTTGTTTTGAAAAACAGCGACCGCCCTTTTTCTTTTAGCGAGGCTCGCGCACTTTGCTCGTGTACGCTTGTTTTGAAAAAAACAGCGACGCCCCCTTTTTTTTTAGCGAGGCTCGCGCACTTGCTTTGTACGCTTGTTTTGAAAAAACAGCGACGCCCCCCTTTTTCTTTTAGCGAGGCTCGCGCACTTGCTCGTTGTAGCTTGTTTGAAAAAACACCGACCCCCCTTTTTCTTTTGCGAGGCTCGCGCACTTGCTCGTTGTACGCTTGTTTGAAAAAACGCGACGCCCCCTTTTTCTTTTAGCGAGGCTCGCGCACTTGCTGTGTACGCTTGTTTTGAAAAAACAGCGACGCCCCCCTTTTTCTTTTAGCGAGGCTCGCGCACTGTTTTTAGTCGCGTTGATTGGAGGGCTCGGGCGAGCGAGAATGTGGCGCCGCGCCGAGGCCTGGCTTGGAGGGCTCGGGCGAGACGGAGAATGTGGGGCCCTCGCGAGGCCTGGCTTGGATGGCTCGGCGAGGCGGAGAATGTGGCCCGCGCCGAGGCCTGGCTTGGAGGGCTCGGGCGAGGCGGAGAATGTGGGCCCCGCCGAGGCCTGGCTTTGAGGGCTCGGGCGAGGCGGAGAATGTGGGGCCCGCGCCGAGGCCTGGCTTGGAGGGCTCGGCGAAGGAGCGAGAATGTGGCCCGCGCCGAGGCCTGGCTTGGAGGGCTCGGGCGAGACGGAGAATTGGGGCCCGCGCCGAGGCCTGGCTTGGAGGGCTCGGGCGAGGCGAGAGTGGGCCCGCCCGGCCTTGCTTGCTTGTGCGCGACGGGGTGAAGTTTGCTTTTTTTTTTTTTTTTTTTTTGCGAGCCCCTGTCGTTTGTGCCAGGGTGCTCGACTTTCCTCCTTATCTTAGGCGGAGGTGAGTTTGCTTTTGCGAGCCCCTGTCGTTTTTGCCAGGGTGCTCGACTTTCCTCCCCTTATCTTAGGCGGAGGTGAGTTGCTTTTGCGAGCCCCTGTCGTTTGTGCCAGGGTGCTCGACTTTCCTCCCCTTATCTTAGGCGGAGGTGAGTTGCTTTTGCGAGCCCCTGTCGTTTGTGCCAGGGTGCTCGACTTCCTCCCCTTATCTTAGGCGGAGGTGAGTTTGCTTTTGCGAGCCCCTGTCGTTTGTGCCAGGGTGCTCGACTTTCCTCCCTTATCTTAGGCGGAGGTGAGTTTGCTTTTGCGAGCCCCTGTCGTTTGTGCCAGGGTGCTCGACTTTCCTCCCCTTATCTTAGGCGGAGGTGAGTTTGCTTTTGCGAGCCCCTGTCGTTTGTGCCAGGGTGCTCGACTTTCCTCCCCTTATCTTAGGCGGAGGTGAAGTTTGCTTTTGAAAAGAAAGGAATGTTTTCAAAGCAATCTTAGCAGGTTTTCATCGAATGTAGCGCTCTTGAAAGAGATCCGCTTTTTCGATGCTTGGAGTAGAAGGTTGGAGGTTTTGCTTTTTGGGGTTCTAGCCTGTATTATTGCTTTGGATACTGCCTCATTAAAAAACCTTACGCCCTTCGTAAGGAAAAAGAGTGCAGCTCCTGTTTTTGTTAAGTACATGAGAGTAGGTAACATAGAAAGTGACAAAGATTACATAACGCGAGGGCTCGCTAAGGCTCCGCTATGGGTAGAATTTGCGAAGGTCGTCGATGTTCCAGGTGTGTGGTAGGATATTACCTTCGTTGTCGGAGAGGTGGAAAGAGCCTGGGCGATTGCATTCTGCGATCAGGAACGGGCCTGTCCACTTGGGCTGGAACTTCCGGCCATGCTGGCGTTTTGTTTACGGATGAGGACGAGGTCACCCTTCTGCAGGTTCTTGATTCTGACCTTTTTATCTCTCCACTTCTTGGTCTCTTCCTGATATTTGCGAAGGTTGTGAACTGCGCTGCATCTTGTTTCTTCTAGCAAGTCCTTGTCAGTTAGCATGGCTGGCTCATCACTTGCGAGGGTTGTTCTTGGTGAGCGTGTTTTAGCTCCTCTGGTAACACGGCTTCTTCGCCGAACAAAAGTTTAAAGGGTGTGAACTTGGTTGCTCTGCATTCGGAGGTATTGTGAGACCAGGTGACTGCGGTTAGCTCGTCTGCCCATTTGCCTTTGGGTCTGCCTTGCAATTTTTGGATATGGATTGGAAGATTGTTGCGTTGGCTCTTTCGACTAGGCCGTTGGACTGCGGGTGTCGGACTGAGGCGAAGCATAGAATTGTTCCGATTTGTGTACAGAACTCTTTGAAAACCTCGCTGTCAAACTGGGTGCCATTGTCGACGGTTAGATGTTGGGGGACTCCGAAGCGACAGACTATCTGCTGCCAGAAAAACTTTTTTACTGCGAGGGAGGTTATGGAGGACAGCGGTCTTGTTTCGGTCCATTTGGTGAAATATTCCACGGCTACCACCGCATATCGAAGGTTCCCCGGAGCCGTCGGGAGTGGGCCCACGAGATCCATTGCCCACCTTTGTGAGAGGCCAGGTTGGGCATATGAGGGTTGTGGGAGCCCCTGGGCGTTTTGGTTTTTTGCTGTCAGTTGGCAACCTTCGCACTTCTTGACGATGGTTTCAGCGTCTCTCAGCGCGGTTGGCCAGTAGAAACCTTGCTGCTGGAAAGCCTTTCCTACTAGTGCCCTCGGGCCATTGTGTGAACCACATATACCTTCGTGGATGAGTTTGAGGATGTCGTTACCTTCGGACTGTGACACGCATGAGCCAAGGTGAGGTTACCGAAGCTTTGAACAAGGTGTTATCCGCAATCTTGTACCCTCGCACTCTTTGCTTTAGTCTGTTTCTCTTCTTCTTTGGAGCTGGGCTCATGGAGTCCTTTGATGTAGGTCATGATAGGTGCTCTCCAATCCTCGCTCTGGATTGTGTTGATAAGCTTGATGCTGATTTCGGAAGCTTCGAAAGCTGACCGAGTGGAAACCTCGTAGAACACGTCCGGAGGGAGCTGTAGCTGCTGCGCGGCTGCTTTGGCTAAGCAATCTGCTTCGCTGTTTTCAGTCCTCGATATCGCTTTTACGGTTATGCCGAGGAGAAGGATTCTAACCTTCGCACATACTGAAAAATACTTTTGAAGCTCTGGATCTTTTGCTTTGTAGTTCTTTTCATGTGTCCCGCAATGACTTGAGAGTCTGTATTGATGAGTGCCCTTCGGACTGAAACGATCGCAACCCTGAAAGTGCCAGAATCACAGCCTCATTCAGCGGAGTTGTTTGTGCACTTGAAGTCCAGCCTTCGTGCGTATCTCAGCTTGGACCCGGAGGGCGAGATTAAGATGGCCGAGCACCGGCTCCGGTTTGCGCCCCAGGCCCCGTCGACGTAACGATCCAAAACTGGTCCTGCTGCAGCTCACCGGGGCGAGGTCGGGTGTCCATTCTGCTATGAAGTCAGCCACACCTGCGATTTGATCGCTGTTCTGCCAACGAAGGTTACAGCATAACTATTAAGCCCACTGCCCATTTTGCTATTCTCCCCACTGCTTCGCTGTTTTTGAAAATGTTCTCGAGGGGGTACGACGAAGTACTTGGATCTCGTATGCCTGGAAATAGTGTTTGAGCTTTCTTGATGCCATGACGACTGCGTATGCTATTTTCTCAAGCTCCGAATAATTTCTCTTTGGGCCCTCGAGGGTTTCTGAAACATAATAGATTGGGGCTTGTCTGGTCTTGTCGTTTTTCGCGGAGCTCCTTGATGAGAACCGCGCTTGCAGCGTGAGGCGAGGCTGCGACGTAAAGTAACAATTAAATCTCCCTTGCTTGGGCTGGTTAAGGCAGTCAAAAGGGTCAGATACTTTTTAACTCCTCGAAGGCCTTTTTGTTGGTGGGGGCCCAATTGAATGGAGCGTGCTTCTGAGTGTTCGAAGAAGGTAACCCTCGCTCTCGATCTTGAGATGAATCTGCTAAGTGCTGCCAACCGACCGGTCAGACGCTGAGCTGCTTTCTTGGTCGCCGGAGGGTTCCATGTTTCATGATGGCGTCAATCTTCTCAGGATTAGCTTCGATTCCATTGACTGAGACGAGCAGCCTAGCCATTTACCCTCGCTTACCCCGAAAACACATTTTTCCGGGTTTAGTTTCAGCGGCAGACCGAGGTTGCTGAACACCCTTGATAGGTCTGAAATGTGGTCTTCTTTCAGCTTTGCTTTGAACAACTAGGTCGTCGACATAGGCAGAGACGACGTGTTCGTCCTTGAAAACTTAGAGGTCATGCGAGCGAGCGAAGGTTGAGCCTGCGTTTTTCAGCCCTTCTGCCATTCTTCGGAAGCAAAAGGTTCCCGAAGGTGTGATAAAACTTGTTTTGTCCTCATCTTCTTCATTCATCCAGATCTGGTGATAGCCTGAAAAGCAATCAAGGAGGGATAGCATCTGGCAGCCTGCCGCTCTGTCAACGAGGGTGCTTATGTTTGGAAGAGGGAAGTCATCCTTCGGACAGGCTTTGTTCAAGCAAGTGAAGTCTACGCACATTCGCCACTTTTTGTTCTTTTTTTGAACTAGGACCACATTTGAGAGCCAACTTGGGTATTGACCGGGCGAATGACGCTGCGTCCAAAAGCCTTTTTACCTCAGCCTTCGCTGCCTCCTTTCTTTCTTCTGACATCTTGCGAAGCTTTTGCTTGATTGGCCGATAACCTGTTTTGATGTTCAGGCTATGCTCGATCATTGACCTGTTGACTCCTTTTAGGTCTTCCGCGGACCAAGCGAAGGTGTCTGAATTTTCCCTGAGGAAAGTAACGAGGTTGCTTGACTGAGGGTCTAGATTGGCTGATATGAGCACCTTTCTTTCTGTGTTGCCCTCGAATGTTGAACTTGTTTTGTTTTCCTCCTTTGGGGCTGCCTTCACTTTGTCTTTACAGACTTCACCCTCGTCGTTGATAGCGGGGGTTTGTGGTTTGACAGATTGTGCACATTGCGTTGCCCTGGGGCTACGTTTCCTTCCGCTGCTCTCGCAATATCCTGGTCCCCGTATACTGCGACCACACCCTTCGGAGCGGGGAGCTTCATGCAGAGTAGGCGGGGTGGATAACAGCGTTGAACGCGTTTGTTACCCCTCGGCCAAAGATGGCGTTGTATGGTAAAACATATCAACCACATCGAATGTGATGTGCTCAGTCCTGCAGTTGATTTGGTCGCCGAAGGTTACGGGCAGCGAGATTTTCCCGACGGCTCTCACTTGTTGACCACCGAAACCGTATAGGGGGTTGTCGGCCGGTTGCAGAAGATTTCTGTCAAGCTTCATGCTGTCGAAGGTTTGACGCGAACAAGATGTCAGCGGAGCTACCAGTATCGACCAGTATTTTGGTGACAGTCACCCCAGCGAGGTTGTTTCGATCACCATGGCATCTGTGTGAGGGTAATCCCTTAACTTCATGTCGCTGGAATCGAAGGTTATGGGGATATGAGACCACCGGCCGAATTTATGTGGTCCTTCGACGGCCACGTGGTGAACGCGTCTGGCATGTTCCTTCCTCTGCCGTTTGTTACCATGGTCTTCATTTGAACCTCCGGTGATAGCTAGAATCACACTGAAGGTCGAAGTTGGATTGTTGATGGTCGTTTGGCTCGAGGCTTCGGCTTTCACGGGTTGTGGTGCTGGTAACGCGGGGATTGGCGGTGGTGGTGGCAGAGCGCTGGTGGCTTGGTGGGTTGTTGTGGAATTTGGTTTTTTGGGTGTAGCTGGGTATGTGACTGTATAAGGTGGTTTTGGCGTTGTGGGGTGGTGGTTGGCTGCTGATAAAGGTTTGGTTGTAGAGTGGGTGGTGGGTGTAGGGGGGTTGTTGCGAAGGTAGGCCGTAGTTTTATGGGGGTATAGTGGTATGTTGGATTTGGTGGATGGAAGCTTGGTTTCCTTGTGTGGTTTATGGTTCGGGGGGTCCGACGGAGCAGGTTTCCTGGATTCCTGGAATTCTTTTCCCTTGGCGAGCATTCGCATTGCTTTGTTGTGTGCCCCTTTCCCATTCCACAGAAGTGACAATACATCTTGGCGGGATCTCGCTGCTGGTAGCGCTGGTTTGGCGGAGGTGGCAAACCTGCGGGGCTGGCGCTCGGATTGTTGAGCGTCCCGTGTTTGATGTTCATAGTTTGTTGCTTTGTTTATTGCACCGACGTTGCTTTGCTCTTGGCGAAGGTTGCTTTCTCTCGTTTGAGGCCTCGGCTGTGGCCTCTGCTGAGACCTCCGAGCGTCGGATTTCGCTCTGAATCCATATCAGCTCTACAGTATCTTTCCATTGTTTCATGCAACTCCTCGATCGAGTTTGCCGGTTTTCTGGCAAATTTTGAGGAGCATGGTCCTGGGCGCAGGCCGCTGACTGCAGCGAGGATGACAGCCTCGTCGGATATCCAGGGGTCCTTGCTCTGATTTGAATGAAACCTTCGCCAGTAATCTTGGAGCGGCTCGCGCTCTTCTTGCTTGCAATTGAAAAGCTCGATGGGGTTTAGCGGGGCTGGGGTAATGCCTTGAAATTTGTACACAGCTTGTCTCTGAGGGTGATCCAGGAATCTACAGTTCCAGGGCGAAGGTTGCTGTACCAAGTTTTGTGCGATGTCTCGCAGAATGATGACGAAGGTTTTTGCCATTGTTGATTCATCTCCGCCTGCTGGGCAACTGCTGCTTCGTAGCTCATGATGAACTGGCGAGGGTCGGAAAGTCCATCGTAGCGAGGTAGGTTTTGTGGATTGTAACATGGTGGCCAGGGCTGGTCTGGAGTGTTTGGGAGAGTGGTGACTTTGGATCATACGGCATTTGGTGTTGGTGATGCCTTCGTGATTGCGAAGGTTTTGCTCTCTCTCATGGGTAGAGTTGGCGGAAGTTGGGGTGTCTAACAGGATATGGCTCTGGGTGTACTGGTGGTGGTGTGGGTGGTGGTGGATGGTGGCGAAGGTTGTCTTGATTTGGCTCCTCATTCCCCTCTCGCAACGGGGGTATCTCCTCATTGTCCCAGCCTTCGGCTTCGGCTTCTGCCGCGGCGAGGGATTCCTCCATGCGGCGAAGCTGCTCCCTGGCCTCGTCTGCCCTCTGTCTGATGGAGCGCATTCGGTTATGCCTCTCTAGCTGCTCCAGGCGCCTCTTCTTCTCTTGCAGCTCAGCCTCGAGCCTTTCAAGGGCCTCGAGGCCCACCTCTTCCTCTTCTCCTTCCCCTTCTCCCGAAGTGTGCGGATGTGGCTGCGTCGCCATTCGGACCTGAGGGCCCAGGGATTGGGGTTCTGGGGTGACATTCTCTTCCCCGAGGGTGCACAATTTCTTCCGCATGAGGGACCACCGTCGCTGTCTCTCTGGGCACACGTAGGTCCCTCGCTGGGTGAGCTCTTCTGTTTCCCGCCATGTCAAATTTCGGCTGTCTACTCTTCGCTCCCCGGTCGGCGCCAAACTGTTGGGAACGCTTGCCCGACCTCCGCACTTGTGCAGGGAAGGAGCGAAGGCGGCCAAGTGTCGGATGCAGTAGCGAAGGTTAGGGAAGTAGAAAGTGCACGAATTCTCTAAGAGTCGTCCCTTACACTGTTCATCCCCTTGGTATTTATAGGGAATGCCAAGGGGCACGGGCCAAATTACAAAAGGGTACAGCAAAGATTCCTCGCCTCCGCGCAGGGAGGAAGGGCAAAAGCGTAAACACACAGCTGGAGCGGAAACCCTAATCGGTCACACCCCAGCGCGCCGCCACCTGGCCCCTGTTCCCTTCGGGGAGAGTGCGGCGGTCTTGACCTTCGGCCGCGCTCACCCTTGGGCCCGCGCACCTCCGGCTTCACTTGCCTCCCGGGAGAGGGACGAAAATTCTAGCTCTCGGCCGTGCTCGCCGAACCTTCGGTTTCGCCTGCCTTTGGGGAACGCACGCTTGCTGCTTGCCTGGACCTTCGCTCCAAGCGAAGGTGGCGTCGACAGTCAGCGAAGGTTTCCTGCAGTGCGACATCGCTCAGAACCTGCACGGGAACACAGCAAGAGAGCGAGGGTTGATCCCGCATTCGGGGGTCAGGGTAGTGGCCTCCACTGGGAGAGAGACCTCGCAAGCACGCCAGGCGTTACGCGAGGGCTGATTTTGAGCACCAGTTCGGGCGGCGCTTCTGTCGAGGGTCCTTTTCCCCAA
This sequence comes from Coix lacryma-jobi var. lacryma-jobi, assembly GCA_009763385.1. Classification (NCBI taxonomy): domain Eukaryota; kingdom Viridiplantae; phylum Streptophyta; class Magnoliopsida; order Poales; family Poaceae; genus Coix; species Coix lacryma-jobi. The sequence continues at coordinate 119,438,283 of CM019830.1, read as the reverse complement.
CAGCAGGGGAGAGGTTGACCGCGGCGGAGCTCGCCGCCGGCGACCTCCCCGGCGAAACCATCTCCACCGGCGGACTCCCTTCGACCTTCCGCATCCAACGGTACCCTCGGCTGGCCCGGCGCACATGCGGATCGAGCTCGCCGACGGTGATGGCGGACACGGCGCGCGGCCTTGGCTACGCCGGCCGGCTCCGGCCACGACGGGCTCATCCGACCTCGAGATCTACTCCAGCGACCTTCATAACCCTAATCCAAGGCTCGGGAGCCAGGGCTCCGATTCCGAGCGCCTGTGACCACGGCCATGCCGACTCCGGCGACCATGGCGAGCGGCGGACGCGACGAACTGGGACTACCCAACCCTAACCGGCTCAACCGCCACCATCAATGCCTTCTATGGGCCTCGGCGACTTGCGAACGCTAGCTAGGACCGGCAGACGGGCACGGGAAAGAGGTTGGCCACGGCGGACCGAGCACGGCGGCCCCCCATGGCGGACGACGGCGTTCCGCGGGCGCCTAACCCTAATCGGCTCTAACCATCACCCCTAACTCCTCCTCGAACCTCACTGACCCCTAAACACGCGCTAGGGCAACACGCAACCACGGGACGAAGGGCGGCCACGGCGAACCGAGCTCGGCGGTCATGGCGGCCATGCGGCGGCGCTCATCCGGGGCTCGCCTTGGGCTTCCTACGGGGCGCTAAGAACGCAGAGGTGCGGGGGCTCACGGCGAAGCTATGTGGGTGGTCGAGCTTGTGGCGGAGCGCCTGGACGGCAGTGAACGGCGACGGCGCTGGCTGTTTTCCCCTTTTCCGCTTGGGCGCCGGCGAACGAGAGCGAGAGCGAGAGAGAGGGGACAGAAGGGGGGAGTGCGGCTTCGGCAGGGGCGAGGTGGCCTTGTGCTCGCCACGCCGCGCGCGAACGCTGGCTTGGCCGGCCGTCGGGCGCCACGCGGCGGGGCGACGCTGACGCGGTCGGCCACGACGCAGCGCGCGTCCGGCATGGCACGGCCCGGTTCAAACTGAATCGCCCGATTCATTAAGCCCCGGCGACTGACGGCCAAACTTTGGTTACGATTATGTCCTAATCCATTCGATGAAAAGCTAAACCACTTGCTCCATTGCTTAGAGCTACATGTCGGCTACAACTTTGGTTACAAGATCATGCTTGGTTCGGCTTAGATCGCTCTCGAAAACGCTCCCAAGATGACTAGTCGAAACATTTTGACAGCTAGGACTTAGAAGAATTTTCTAAGTCAACTCTCCCCCATTTCTGTCTTGTAGGTCCTAAAACACCTTGTTTAAACTCATTTTCATGAGTTAGCCCTTACCCCACCTTTGTGTTCGACTCTCAATCTACCCACACTTGGTTAGGGCCCACAACCAAGAAAAACTTCTATCAAGAAGGTCTGGTCTTAGTTAGTCAAACAAAAGGACTACTAGGGCTTATTAAGGCAACTAGGGTTAGGGACTTGGTAGCCAAATGACCAACACAACCTAGCCTTCACTTTGGATCCTCATCAAGTTCAACGAACTTAGGAGACTTAAACCCTCCACCAAACAAGTCAAACAACATCATTCAGAGAGAACATAACAAGTGCACACATTGAAAGCCACTTTACAAAAAGGAATGCAACATGGTATGTGAGGCTTATGCTTATGAGATGTCAAGTTATGTGTGACGTAACGACCCTAATCCCATGGCCCACTGATCACTATCAACCACTGACAGTCGATCCGTACAGCCAAGAGATTAAGACCGGGTTCGCCACTGGGCTACATCAGTGCCCGATGTCCGCAGGATCAGCTCACAATTCAGTTACAATCTCTTGAACATTTTGACAAATAACATCGGAGTAAATAGCGGAAGACTTAAATAACAATAGTTTTACAAACCAGTGTTCAACATAAACTTAAAGTGAAATTATTACAGACCATAGTTCAAATAGAGTTGGCAGGGTAGCAGATGACAACAACTAAAAGATAAAGATACATCACCCAGCCCGAGGGTGAATAATCACTCATCGGCCTCATCGGCCTCTTCCTGAACAACAGTCACACAGCAGGGTCCAAGGCATACTGAGGAGTCTGCCATACCTGCAACATGGGTAAAAGAACCCTGAGTACAAAGGTACTCAACAAGACTTACCCGACTAAAGAAAAGGGAGAAGACTCAGGAATGCAGGCTTAGGGTAGTCAAGGTAAGGCTTAAGCAAGTTCAAGTATTTTGCAGAAAAGCATTTTGGTAAACCTTATTTTTATTTTGAAAGATTCGGTATTCCTTGTTCCATCATAATCTTCATGATTCATTTTACTTTCAAAACAGACCTAGTTGAGAACCACTCCCTGTTGACAGTCAGTGACTAAGTCTCCATAACCGAGGAGCAGCGTTAATCCGGATAAATAATACTCAGCTGAGGGTCCCTATCCACACTGCATATGTAGCACCCAAGCTTGCATATGCCAACTCGTCTACCACGATTCCTCCAAGATTGGGCCCGGTCCTACGCCACCCGGAAGTACAGTACACCACTCCAATCCGGGCCTCTAACCCACGTGGGTACATGCTACTTCCGCCATCTCTCCACTCCCAGTGCGCGGTTGTCGGTCCAATCAAGGATTCCTCGGAGCCGAAGCTTTCCGTAGTATGTGAATAGTTGCAAGTCTTAGTCAATCAGGCCCCCATACAGGTGGTCCCTAAATTTCCAGCCAGCGACAAGCACCTCGGGACTCTAACCCAAGAGTACAGGTCCTGTCAGTCAGTTTTCAACCCTGTCCCGGTCGGTGTCAACTGTTGAGTCCCGGACTACAACATGACGGCACCGTACGCAAGGACAACCTCTCCTTCCCATTGACTAGGTACGGATCAGATACTTAGCCAATGGTGGGAGTAAACCAGAAATTCCCATAAATATTCTTAAAGTGATCACACCTTTGAAATTGGCATTTTTATTGCAAATCTATCATATAGCATTGCTAAGCATTTTGCAAATAGTTTTTGAAAAGCAGGTATCGGGTGTATCATTGGTCAAGGTAGATAATGCATCAGATAGGATTTCACTCAACTCCTATCAACCTAATGCAATAATTTAACTCAAAACATTTAAAGAAAATTTATAAAAGCAAGGTAGGGTTAAATGCACCGGGGCTTGCCTTGGACGGCAAAAAGAGTAGACTCGGGGTAGGTATAAGCGTCGGAGCTCGGGGTGCCTCGGGGACAGATCCTTCGGTGGCTACCTCGACTTCAGGGCCTTCTTCGTCAACTATACGGATGCAATGATGAATGCTCATGAGAATGATGATATGGACTTAAGGTGCAAGACAAAACCACTGATTCAAGATTACTCTTAGGCAAGGCATAATCGAAATCTAGGTTGAGCATAAAAGTAACCATTTCTTCCTTAAGCAAAATTGATTAAACTAGACTTTATCATAACTATCCTAAGCATCAACCAACATAGCATCACAAACATCATAGACCAAAGGGTAGGGGTCTATGAACATCAAGCAATCCCAAAAGTCACATCACAGGGCATTCAACGCTAACCCTAATCACCTTTTCTATTTTCTTAATTATTTAAAAAGGTCATTTTATGAAGGTGCTCCAAAAATTACCAAATTAATCACACAAGTTCATTAGAGTACAAGTATATGGCAAAACAAATTTCATAATTTTTGGAGGTCATTAAGGTGCTCAATTAAATCTAGACATTTAATTAACAAAAGGCACTATTCCTTAATTAAAATAAAGCTCAAAAATCAACTTGTTTCAAAAGACTTCAAAATTTCACCAGAGACTTGTCATGGCATAACTAGCTCACAAAAAGTGATCTCAAAATTTTGGAGTTATAAATCATTTTCTAAAAATCCAAAACCATCATTTATTAATTAAAAGGGAGATTTTTCATTTTCAAATTTTTGCAGAAAAGTCAAGTTTCATATTTTTATAAAATACTTCAGAGCATAAAGAGTCTACCACAAAAATTTCAGAATTTTGGATCAACACAGAAAATCACACAAAAAGATGAAATCAGAACACTATTCATGTATGAGAAAATAAAAAGAAAACGGAGCACGGCGGTGCTCTGTCGCGGCGGCGACCCGAGCGCGGCGGCGTGCTGCGCCGGCCACTGGGCACTCCGCGGCGAAACCGAGGGCATGGGAGGCATCAGGAGCTCACCGGCAGTCGATAGGGCAGCTCGGCGAGGGACGGGGATGGACGGTGGAGGTGGTCGACGGTGACCGGCGGAAGACGCAGCGCGGCGATCGTCACTCCGACGATCCTGAGCACCAACAAGTCCAAGGGGCGGGGTTAGAGTCGCACGGGAGTAAGGAAGGTGATGCGGGGTCGGAGGGAGATGATCAAGGCCGGAGAGGGAGTATTTCACGATCCCGACCTCGACGGGCTTCTCGCCGGAGATGGGAACGGCGAGTTACGCCGGGCAACCAGGGACGGTAGAGACCAAATTGAGGAGTGGGGAAGCTGCACGGCTCAAGGCGGAGCTGCTTGAGCTAGTTGGTTGAGCGGCGGGGAGGGTTGGACTGGGCTGGCCACGGTGGCGGAGGCGGTGAGAGCTTCGGCTCACCGGCGGGGAGGTTTTATAGGCGCGCTCGGGGGCGGAGAGGTGTCACGGGCAGGCGGGTAAGCTTCACGAGGCGTGCGCACTCGATTGTGCTGCGCTGGCAGCAGGGTTGACGCGCGCTCGGGGCCTGGGGTGAGCTCGCCGGCGATGGCCACGCGGCGGCGACGATCTGGGAGCTGTAGGGGACGGCGCACGGGTCACTTGGCGCGTGCGGGAGCGGATGTGATGTCGCGGTTGCGGGCGACAGGTCGGGGGGGCGTGCGGCTGCCAGGCGCGTGGTGCACGCGGCACCGGCGGGGCGCCATGGCCGGGTCCCCCCCCCCTACCGGAGAAGATGAACAGGGTAGGTAGGGTTTGACTTTTGGCTAGTTTCTGAAATTTGCAAATTACTTCCAAAATTGAACTGTGCGACAAAAACTCAAAACACCAAAGTTGTTCAGAAAAATGAGATCTACAACTTTGTCAATATGAACATTTTCAAATTCCAAATAGTTTTTGAACAAATTTGAAAACAGTAAAGGGGACACTTTTTCAAACTTGATTCAAATCAAAATTACTCTGGATTTCAAACTGAAACTTGAAAATCTGTAAACATGAAAGTTGTTCCTTTTATCAAAACCTACAACTTTGCTATTATACACTTTTCCAGAAACTCATTAGTTTTTGAACTCATTTTGAAAACTGAAAAGGGGACAAAAACTGGAGTTTGATTGAATTTGAAATAACTCAAAACTTTGTACTGCAACTTGAAAATTTGTAAATACCAAAGTTGTTTCTCTTTGACAGATCTACAACTTTGCTTTTGGACCAATCCCAAATTTTGAATAATTTTTGAATACAAAAAGAGGGATAAAATCCAGGATTTGGAAATCAGGGTTTCACAAAGGGACTTTGAAATCAAATTCTGATCTTTGAACTTTGGCCAACACAACAACACTACAGACACCAAAGGAACAAGAATTACACAAAGCTAATCACAGAGATGAAATTACCATTTTGCCCTAGTAGAGAGAAGTGGGCTAATTAGGGTTTTTGAAATAGAGGTAATTCACATGATACACTTAGCAAAATGCATACACATGAAATCATGATTAAGATGCTTAATGATGATAATGATGGTATGTCAAGTTAATTACATGCTAAACACCAGAGGTGTTACAGCCTCCCCCCCTAAAAGAAATCTCGCCCCGAGATTCTGCGTCTTAAGGAAGGACAAAGAGGGGATAAAGACAAAACCTTACATGACAGAGATTCGAGAAAGTCGGGGTAGTTCTTTGCTAAGAAGTCTTCGGATTCCCAGGTGGCTTCTTCTTCAGAGTGCTGGTTCCACTGTATTTTGTACCATCTCGTGGTGTTCTTCGAGTAACGCGATCCTTGTGGTCCAACACGCGAACTGGATATTCTGAGTAGGACAGATCAGGCTCTAGCTCACACCTTCAACTTCCACGACATGTTCTGGTACTCTGAGACACTTCTTGAGTTGGGAGACATGGAAACATTGTGGACAGCGGAGAGATGATCGGGCAACTTCAGCTTGTAAGCTACCTTGCCACAACATTCCAAAATCTCAAACGGACCAATGTAGCGGGGTGCTAACTTTCCTTTGACTCCAAAACGAGTGACTCCTTTGGTTGGTGAGACCTTGAGATATACATAATCTCCAACTTGAAACTTCAGAGGTCGACGTCTCTTGTCAGCGTAACTCTTCTGTCGAGATTGGGCAATCTTCATATTCTCTTGTATCTGCTTGACTTTCTCTTCCATATCTTTAACCAGGTCAACTCCAAAGAATTCTCTTTCTCCGGGCTCAGACCAACTGAGGGGTGTACGACAACGACGACCGTACAGTGCTTCAAAGGGTGCCATTTTGATGCTCTCTTGGTAACTGTTATTATAAGAGAACTCTGCCAAAGGCAAACAGTCATCCCAAGTATCTGCGAAGGTAAGAACACAGGCTCTCAACATGTCCTCCAGCACTTGGTTGACTCGCTCAGTTTGTCCATCTGTTTGCGGATGATATGCCGTACTATGTAAGAGCTTGGTTCCAAGTGAGGTATGGAACGCTTTCCAAAACTTAGCGACAAACTGGGTACCACGGTCAGAGACAATGGTCTTGGGTATGCCATGAAGCTTCACTATGTTGTTCTTGTACAAGGTGGCATACATGGGGACGGTGTAACTGGTCTTCACTGGCAGAAAGTGAGCTTGCTTAGTGAGTCGGTCCACAATTACCCAAATGGAATCAAAACCTTTCTGGGTCTTGGGTAGTCCATTGACAAAATCCATACTAATGTCGTCCCATTTCCAAGCGGGTACTGACAAAGGTTGCAATTCTCCTCCAGGCTTCATGTGTACTGCCTTGACTCTTTGGCAGGTATCACACTGAGCGACATACCGGGCAATCTCAATCTTCATTTTAGTCCACCAGAATCTCTGCTTTAAGTCTTGGTACATCTTGTTGCTGCCGGGGTGAATAGAGAATCTGGTCAAGTGTGCTTCATCAAGGATTAACTGTCTCAATTCAGGCACCTTGGGAACTACTAGGCGGTTCTTGAACCAAACAACTCCTACATCATCGATCCTGAAACAATCAGTCTTTCCAGTCTGGACCTTTTCGATGATGTGCTTGATTCCAGGGTTATCCTTCTGAGCAGCAATGACTTGATCCTTGATGGTTGTTTCTATGCTGACATTGTTCAGGCTTCCTTGCGAAATCATTTCGATACCCATCCTTTCGAGATCATGGCACAAGGAAAGATCATAGGGCTTCGTCATCAGACAGTTGCAGTGTGACTTGCGACTGAGGGCATCGGCAACTACATTTGCCTTACCTGGATGGTAATGTACTTTGAGATCATAATCTTTAATCAGCTCAAGCCATCTTCTCTGCCTCATATTCAATTCTTCTTGAGTGAAGATATACTTTAGGCTCTTGTGATCCGTATACATATTGCAGGTACTGCCCAACAGATAGTGACGCCAAATCTTCAAGGCATGCACGACTGCTGCTAGCTCAAGATCATGGGTTGGGTAGTTTTCCTCATGTCGCTTAAGCTGTCGTGAGGCATAAGCAATTACTCGTCCTTCTTGCATCAAAACACAGCCCAAACCAGTACCAGATGCATCACAGTATACATCAAAGGGTTTCTCGATATCTGGTTGAGCTAGGACTGGTGAGGTAGTTAGCAGTTTCTTCAAGGCTTGAAAGGCTTGCTCACAGGCTGGTGACCAAACGAAATCCACGGAATTCTTCAACAACTCTGTGATAGGCTTGGCGACTCTGGAGAAATCTGGGATGAAACGACGATAGTATCCAGCCATTCCCATGAAGCTGCGAACTTCGCGGACAGTGGTAGGTGGCTTCCAATCCAAGATATCTGCCACTTTTTCAGGGTCAACTGACACACCTTCAGCGGACAGGACATGACCAAGGAATTGAATTCGATCTAGCCAGAATTCACATTTACTGAACTTGGCATACAGCTGGTGATCTCTGAGACGAGAGAGAACGATTCGAAGATGCTTGGCGTGATCTTCAGGAGTTCTTGAATAGACAAGGATGTCGTCAATGAACACGACTACAAATTTATCGAGCTCTGGCATGAACACAGAGTTCATGAGATACATGAAATGAGCGGGGCATTGGTCAAGCCAAAGGACATGACCAATACTCATAGAGGCCGTATCTGGTGGTGAAAGCTGTTTTAGGAATGTCTTCTGGACGGATTTTTATCTGGTGGTAGCCAGATCTGAGATCAATTTTGGAGAACACTCTGGCTCCAGATAACTGGTCAAAAAGGAGGTCAATGCGGGCAAGGATATTTATTTTTGATGGTGACCTCGTTGAGTGGGCGATAGTCAACGCACAGACGAAGACTTTTGTCCTTCTTCTTCACAAAAATAGCAGGACAGCCCCAAGGAGATGAACTTGGGCGAATGAGACCCTTGTCCAATAGCTCTTGCAATTGGATCTTCAGCTCTGCCAACTCTCTGGGAGGCATTCGATAAGCTCTGCGGGATATAGGAGCAGTCCCGGGCTTTAGCTCTATGGCAAACTCAACATCACGGTCAGGAGGCAGACCGGGTAGATCTTCTGGAAAGACATCAGGGAACTCACAGACCACGGGAATATCCCTGACTTCCGGAACACAGGCGGTATTCAACTGGGTGTTGCTGGTTTTTGAGGCATAGGAAGTTGGAGAAGGAGTTTGGAAGTGCTGTTAGGAATATCCACTCTCACAACTCTATTCAAGATGTCTATCATGGCTTTATACTGACACATCCAATTCATGCCTAAGATGACATCTATCTCTTGATTGCGCAGTACTATCATGGTGGTAGGAAAGACATGTTCCCCCAACATTACTGGTATACTGCGGACCACTTCCTTAGTATTTATCCGCCCTCCAGGCGAAAGTATACAGAAACTTTCTTTTAACTCCCCCATGGGTAACTCATGCTTGATGACAAAAGTGCGACTGATGAAGGAATGCGATGCACCAGAATCGAACAAGACGACTGCAGGATGATTGGCAACAGGGAACCTACCGAGCATGACGGGCTCTCCTTCTGGGATGTTACTGACGGTGGTGAAGTAGACTTGCCCGTGCTTCTTGACAAACTTGCCCTTCTGGACGTGCTGCTGCGGTGCACGGTGCTGCTGCTGTGATCCTCCAGGGCCTTTCTGTGCATGCTGGGCATTCTTCTTGGGTTTTGGGCAATCGCGAGACCAGTGACCAACTTGGCCACAGTTGTAGCATGGATGGTTGTAAGCTGTTTGTGGGGTGGTGATACGAACACCTGGGGCGTTCGGCTGAGTGGCACTTTGCTGGTTGGCATTATGTGGTGGCCGCGGTACGAACGACCACTTGCTGATGGGGATATGGGGCACGGTTTTGGTGGTGACTGGGGTGGTAGATGATTCTTGGGCGCTTATGGTTGCTGGAGAAGCTGCTAGACCCAGCCTTCTTCTTCTTCTTCTCCTCCTGATACTGGCGGTTACTTTCCTCGAAAGCGACAGCACGGTCAACGACATCATGATAAGATCCGTTGAGGTTGTTGGATAGACCTCTGCGAATCTTAGGGTGCAGACCCCTAAGGAAACAATCTCTCTTCTTCTCATCCGTGTTGACATAGTCGGAGGCATACTGGCTCAGGTGGTTGAACTGACCCACATACTGCATCACTGTGGATTCCTTCTGCTGCAGGGCTAGGAACTGATCAAGCTTCATCTTCATCAGACCTGATGGGATGTGGTGTGCACGAAAAGCGGTGCGGAACTCTTCCCAGGTCAGCTGGTGTCCTTCAGGCTGGGCAGCCAAGAGGTTGGCATACCAAGCACTTGCTGGACCACGGAGCTGCTGAGAAGCGAACCGAGGCTTCTGGATTTCAGTGCATCGGATGAGACCAAACTTCTGCTCCATGGTGCGGAGCCAATCATCAGCTTCGAGGGGTTCATCGGCTCTGGTGAAAACCGGTGGACGGGTTTCAGTGAACTCCACGTAGGTGGTCTCTTGGTTGTGACGACCACGGTGACCAACATTCTGCTGTCCTTGGTTCTGAGCTATTAGGTTGGCAGCGGCGGCCAAGGCTGCAATGGCATCTGCCAGGGTAGCAGGAACTGGTGGAGGGTTTGGAAGGTTGGCACCTCCGGAACTTCCGGCTCCAGTGCGGGTGTTCACAGGCATCTGTTAAGAATTTGGGAACTTAGCATCCAAAGATTGCTTTTGAACGAAACTGACTGATAAGATTCATTGATGTAAGGGTAGATAACTGATACAGAAGTTCGATAGATAGCTACTAACTGACAAAGGAAAGGTACAAGACACGATACAGACTCGACTAGACAGAAGACCAACTAACGTCCCAAACCTAGACTAAGGCTTTAGGTGAGCAGATGGTACAGACACAAGGAATCTAGTCGTCATCGATGATGATCATCTCTTCATCGTCATCTTCATCTTCGATGATGAGCTCAGGCTCTTCCTCCTCATCTTATCTTCAACGTGAACATCTCCAGCAGGTTCCATTTCTACATTCTGGACTGGCTCATGTTCTTCTTCAGGTTCCTCCACGACTCCATCTTCTGGATCCTCAGCAACAGGTGGAGCCACGGGGTGAAGTTGGTTGTACAATTGATGTACCTCCTCATGAAGTATATCATTGTACTGCTCAATCTGGGCAGTGTATTGCTGCAGTCCATGGAGTTGGGCTCTGGTGACATCTTCGCGGGTCCAAGCATCGTTGCGCTGCTCGATAGCGCGAACTGTGTTCCGATTGGCCTGCTCCAGGGAAGCTCGTGCCTCATAAAACTCCATGCGAGAAAGATAGAAGTCATGCTCCATGTTCTCCATTTCAGCCTTTAGATTCTTGATCTCCTCCTTCAGCTGCTTGCGGTTGCGGCGGGACGAGCGACGTCCGTTGGAGGATTCTCCAGTCTCTTCTCCGGTGCGTGGCGCCAGCTGGTGACGCGGCACACCATGCGGTCCAGTCGACTTGCGAGCAGTCCGCTTGAGGATGACCATATCTGGACAAGAGATTATAGGTGAGAAAGGCTAGCAAGAAAAAGGTAAAGGCATACTAACCCAACCGACTTAGAGAGGAAGTTAACTTAAGTGATAATGACATGATGCATGATTCGTTCCTACGGAACAAGGCAATGCCACTACTAAGATAAGGTACATAGGGCTTATACAAGTTGTCTTGCTACTAGTTGCCAAAGACAAGATGAGATGAGAGAAGCAATTTGGACTCAAAATAGTCAAGTTTAGTTTTTGAACTTAAAAACCTTTTGAAATTTTCGCAAAAAGATTGCAACGTCGTAGTGAGATGCTCCGATACCACTCTGTGACGTAACGACCCTAATCCCATGGCCCACTGATCACTATCAACCACTGACAGTCGATCCGTACAGCCAAGAGATTAAGACCGGGTTCGCCACTGGGCTACATCAGTGCCCGATGTCCGCAGGATCAGCTCACAATTCAGTTACAATCTCTTGAACATTTTGACAAATAACATCGGAGTAAATAGCGGAAGACTTAAATAACAATAGTTTTACAAACCAGTGTTCAACATAAACTTAAAGTGAAATTATTACAGACCATAGTTCAAATAGAGTTGGCAGGGTAGCAGATGACAACAACTAAAAGATAAAGATACATCACCCAGCCCGAGGGTGAATAATCACTCATCGGCCTCATCGGCCTCTTCCTGAACAACAGTCACACAGCAGGGTCCGAGGCATACTGAGGAGTCTGCCATACCTGCAACATGGGTAAAAGAACCCTGAGTACAAAGGTACTCAACAAGACTTACCCGACTAAAGAAAAGGGAGAAGACTCAGGAATGCAGGCTTAGGGTAGTCAAGGTAAGGCTTAAGCAAGTTCAAGTATTTTGCAGAAAAGCATTTTTGGTAAACCTTATTTTTATTTTGAAAGATTCGGTATTCCTTGTTCCATCATAATCATTCATGATTCATTTTACATTTCAAAACAGACCTAGTTGAGAACCACTCCCTGTTGACAGTCAGTGACTAAGTCTCCATAACCGAGGAGCAGCGTTAATCCGGATAAATAATACTCAGCTGAGGATCCCTATCCACACTGCATATGTAGCACCCAAGCTTGCATATGCCAACTCGTCTACCACGATTCCTCCAAGATTGGGCCCGGTCCTACGCCACCCGGAAGTACAGTACACCACTCCAATCCGGGCCTCTAACCCACGTGGGTACATGCTACTTCCGCCATCTCTCCACTCCCAGTGCGCGGTTGTCGGTCCAATCAAGGATTCCTCGGAGCCGAAGCTTTCCGTAGTATGTGAATAGTTGCAAGTCTTAGTCAATCAGGCCCCCATACAGGTGGTCCCTAAATTTTCCAGCCAGCGACAAGCACCTCGGGACTCTAACCCAAGAGTACAGGTCCTGTCAGTTTTTCAACCCTGTCCCGGTCGGTGTCAACTGTTGAGTCCCGGACTACAACATGACGGCACCGTACGCAAGGACAACCTCTCCTTCCCATTGACTAGGTACGGATCAGATACTTAGCCAATGGTGGGAGTAAACCAGAAATTCCCATAAATATTCTTAAAGTGATCACACCTTTGAAATTGACATTTTTATTGCAAATCTATCATATAGCATTGCTAAGCATTTTTGCAACTAGTTTTTGAAAAGCAGGTATCGGGTGTATCATTGGTCAAGGTAGATAATGCATCAGATAGGATTTCACTCAACTCCTATCAACCTAATGCAATAATTTAACTCAAAATATTTAAAGAAAACATTTATAAAAGCAAGGTAGGGTTAAATGCACCGGGGCTTGCCTTGGACGGCAAAAAGAGTAGACTCGGGGTAGGTATAAGCGTCGGAGCTCGGGGTTGCCTCGGGGACAGATCCTTCGGTGGCTACCTCGACTTCAGGGCCTTCTTCGTCAACTATACGGATGCAATGATGAATGCTCATGAGAATGGTGATATGGACTTAAGGTGCAAGACAAACCACTGATTCAAGATTACTCTTAGGCAAGGCATAATCGAAATCTAGGTTGAGCATAAAAGTAACCATTTCTTCCTTAAGCAAAATTTGATTAAACTAGACTTTATCATAACTATCCTAAGCATCAACCAACATAGCATCACAAACATCATAGACCAAAGGGTAGGGGTCTATGAACATCAAGCAATCCCAAAAGTCACTTCACAGGGCATTCAACGCTAACTCTAATCACCTTTTCTATTTTCTTAATTATTTAAAAAGGTCATTTTATGAAGGTGCTCCAAAAATTACCAAATTAATCACACAAGTTCATTAGAGTACAACTATATGGCAAAACAAATTTCATAATTTTTGGAGGTCATTAAGGTGCTCAATTAAATCTAGACATTTAAATCACAAAAGGCACTATTCCTTAATTAAAATAAAGCTCAAAAATCAACTTGTTTCAAAAGACTTCAAAATTTCACCAGAGACTTGTCATGGCATAACTAGCTCACAAAAAGTGATCTCATAAATTTTGGAGTTATAAATCATTTTCTAAAAATCCAAAACCATCATTTATTAATTAAAAGGGAGATTTTTCATTTTCAAATTTTTGCACAAAACTCAAGTTTCATATTTTTATAAAATACTTCAGAGCATGGAGAGTCTACCACAAAAATTTCAGAATTTTCGGAGGTCTACAGAAAATCACACAAAAAAGAGAAAACAGAACACTATTCATATGTAGAAAATAAAAAGGAAATCGGAGCACGGCGGTGCTCTGCTCGCCGGCGGCGACCCGAGCGCGGCGGCGTGCTTACGCCGGCCAACCTGGGCACTCCGCGGCAGAGCTGAGGGCACGGGAGGCAACAGGGAGCTCACCGGCGTTGATAGGGCAGCTCGGTGAGGGACGGGGGTGGACGGTGGAGGCGGTCGACGGTGACCGGCGGACGACGAGCGGCGGCGATCGACACTCCGACGACCCTGAGCACCAAACAAGTCCACAGGGGCGGGGTTAGAGTCGCACGGGAGTAAGGAAGGTGATGCGGTGGTCGGAGGGAGATGATCAAGGCCGGAGAGGGAGTATTTCACGATCCCGACCTCGACGGGCTTCTCGCCGGAGATGGGAACGGCGAGTTACGCCGGGCAACCAGGGACGGTAGAGACCAAATTGAGGAGTGGGGAAGCTGCACGGGCTCAAGGCGGAGCTGTTGAGCTAGTTGGTTGAGCGGCGGAGGGTTCGGACTGGGCTGGCCACGGTGGCGGAGGCGGTGAGAGCTTCGGCTCACCGGCGGGGAGGTTTTATAGGCGCGCTCGGGGGCGGAGAGGTGTCACGGGCAGGCGGGTAAGCTTCACGGAGGCGTGCGCACTCGATTGTGCTCTGGCAGCAGGGTTGACGCGCGCTCGGGGCCTGGGCGTGAGCTCGCCGGCGATGGCCACGCGGCGGCGACGATCTGGGAGCTGTAGGGGACGGCGCACGGGTCAACTTTGGCGCGTGCGGGAGCGGTATGATGTCGCGGTTGCGGGCGACAGGTCGGGGGCGGGCGTGCGGCTGCCAGGCGCGTGGTGCACGCGGCACCGGCGGGGCGCCATGGCCGGGTCCCCCCCCCCTACCGGAGAAGATGAACAGGGTAGGGTGTAGGGTTTGACTTTTGGCTAGTTTCTGAAATTTGCAAATTACTTCCAAAATTTGAACTGTGCGACAAAAACTCAAAACACCAAAGTTGTTCAGAAAAATGAGAGCTACAACTTTGTCAATATGAACATTTTCAAATTCCAAATAGTTTTTGAACAAATTTGAAAACAGTAAAGGGGACACTTTTTCAAACTTGATTCAAATCAAAATTACTCTGGATTTCAAACTGAAACTTGAAAATCTGTAAACATGAAAGTTGTTCCTTTTATCAAAACCTACAACTTTGCTATTATACACTTTTCCAGAAACTCATTAGTTTTTGAACTCATTTTGAAAACTGAAAAGGGGACAAAAACTGGAGTTTGATTGAATTTGAAATAACTCAAAACTTTGTACTGCAACTTGAAAATTTGTAAATACCAAAGTTGTTTCTCTTTGACAGATCTACAACTTTGCTTTTTGGGCCAATCCCAAATTTTGAATAATTTTTGAATTACAAAAAGAGGGATAAAATCCAGGATTTGGAAATTAGGGTTTCACAAAGGGATTTGAAATCAAATTCTGATCTTTGAACTTTGGCCAACACAACAACACTACAAGACACCAAAGGAACAAGAATTACACAAAGCTAATCACAGAGATGAAATTACCATTTTGCCCTAGTAGAGAGAAGTGGGCTAATTAGGGTTTTTGAAATAGAGGTAATTCACATGATACACTTAGCAAAATGCATACACATGAAATCATGATTAAGATGCTTAATGATGATAATGATGGTATGTCAAGGTAATTACATGCTAAACACCAGAGGTGTTACATTATGCATTTAGGGTTGCTTAACACCTAGGGTGTTACAGCCCTCCCCTCCTTAAAAGCATCTCGTCCCGAGATTTAAGTTACTAACTAGTCTTTGTAAAACTGTGGATACACTTCCTCTAGATAGTTTTCCCTTTCCCAAGTGGCATCTCGGTCGTCTTGTTCACTCCAAGATACCTTATATTGCTTCACTATTCTTCCGCGAGATACTCTTTCTTTTTCATCAAGCACTTGATAAGGCTTCACCGAGTAGGTGAGATCGGATTGTAACTTGATATTGGCTGGTTGCACTTCTTCTTCGGGAACTCGAAGACATTTCTTCAGCTGTGATACATGGAATACAGGGAAAATAGCCTTCAGATGCTCTGGTAGCTATAGCTGATAAGCTACTTTTCCTCTCCTTTCCACGATTCTGTAAGGTCCTACAAATCTTGGCGCTAACTTTCTTTTCACGCCAAAGCGTCTGACACCTTTCATGGGCGATACTTTCAGATACACGTAGTCGCCTACATTGAATTCAAGCGGTTTCCTTCTCTTGTCGGCATAGCTCTTTTGTCGAGACTGTGCAGCTGCTATGTGTTGTTGGATTATTCTAACTTGTTCTTCTGCTTCCCTAACAAAGTCAATCCCATAGTAACGACGCTCCCCTGGTTCAACCCAATTCACCGGGGTTCTACATCTTCTGCCATACAGAGCTTCGAAAGGTGCCATCTGAATGCTTTCTTGATAACTATTATTGTAAGCAAATTCTGCTAATGGCAACCACTTCTCCCAAGATCCTTTTGCTGAAATCACACAGGCTCTTAACATATCCTCTAATACTTGGTTTACTCTTTCAGTTTGTCCTGATGTCTGGGGATGATAGGCTGAGCTATGGATTAGCTTAGTGCCTAATTCTTTTTGTAGTTTCTCCCAGAACGGTGCGGTAAACTGTGTTCCACGATCCGAATCTATGATCTTGGGTATACCATGCAATCAGACAATCTGATTGATTTAAATCTCTGCATAGTCCGGTGCTCGATAAAAGGTTTTAACGGGAATGAAATGAGCAGTCTTGGTGAGGCGATCAACTATCACCCAAATTGAGTCATTTCCTCTCTAAGTGGTTGGCAAACCGGTGATAAAATCCATACCTATTTCTTCCCACTTCCACTCGGGTACTGTTAACGGTTGAAGTGTTCCGGCTGGCTTCAGGTGAATAGCTTTCACCCGGCAACACGTGTCGCATCTGGCTACATATGCGGAAATCTCTTTCTTCATTTTGGTCCACCAAAATTTTGGGCGCAAATCTTGATACATTTTAGTGCTCCCCGGATGAAGAGATAACTTGGAGAGATGAGCCTCATCCATAATCCGGTTTTTGAGTTCTCTATTCTTGGGTACCACCAAGCGCTGGTCGAACCATAACACTCCTTTATCATCAATTCGAAAATGCTTTATTGGTTCAGTTGCGGCTTTTAGCCTTTCCTTGATATGATAAATTCCCTTGTCTGTTTTTTCCCTTCCTGAATCTGATCAATTAAGGTGCCTTGCAATTCAATATTGTGCAGAATCACAGGGTGTATGAGACTAAACTCGTCCTCTGGTTGTAGCCTCAGACTATTACAATGTGACTTTCGGCTCAGAGCATCGGCAACCACATTTGCCTTCCCTGGATGATAATGTATCTGCAGATTGTAATCTTTGATTAGTTCAAGCCATCTTCTCTGCCTCATGTTCAGTTCAGACTGAGTAAAGATATACTTGAGACTTTTGTGGTCAGTGTACATGTTACAGACGTTACCAAGAAGATAATGTCTCCATATTTTTAGAGCGTGCACCACAGCGGCCAACTCTAAATCATGCGTGGGATAGTTAACCTCATGTTTTCTCAACTGACGTGAAGCATAAGCAATCACTCTGCCTTCTTGCATAAGAACAGAACCTAAACCAACTTTCGATGCGTCACAAAAGACATCAAACGGCTTCTCGATATCCGGCTGGGCTAAGACAGGAGCAGTGGTTAATAGTTTCCGCAGGGTACGAAAAGCTATTTCGCACTTCTCTGTCCACTCAAACTTTTGTTCCTTCTGGAGCAAACTTGTCATGGGTTTAGCAATCTTAGAGAAATCGGGAATGAAACGACGATAATATCCTGCTAAACCAAGAAAACTCCGGATTTCACCAACTGAAGTCGGAGCTTCCCACTCCATCACTTCTTGCACTTTACTAGGGTCCACAGAGATTCCTTCTTCTGACAGGATGTGACCAAGAAACTGTACTTGCTTCAACCAAAATTCGCATTTACTAAACTTAGCATAGAGTTTATGTTCCCGGAGCCTTGTGAAGACAATCCTCAAATGCTCAGCGTGATCGTCCGGGTTCTCAGAGTATACCAGAATGTCATCAATGAACACCACTACAAACTTATCCAGTTCTGGCATGAATACCGAGTTCATCAAACTCATAAAGTAAGCCGGAGCATTCGTTAATCCAAAAGACATGACTAAATACTCATACAGCCCATATCTGGTTGAAAAAGCAGTCTTTGGGATATCTTGTGGTCGAATTCTGATTTGGTGATAGCCTGATCTCAAATCGATCTTGGAGAATACCTTGGCTCTGGTAACTGGTCAAACAGAATATCTATCTGTGGCAACGGGTACTTGTTTTTAACGGTCACGGCATTGAGTGGCCGATAATCCACACACATCCGTAGAGACTTGTCCTTCTTCTTGACAAATAAGGTCAGACATCCCCATTCTGACACACTAGGTTGAATAAATCCCTTATCCAAAAGTTCCTTAATCTGCGTTTTGAGTTCAGCTAACTCATTGGGCGGCATACGATAGGGTCTTCTAGAGATTGGTGCAGTTCCGGGTAGCAACTCAATAGCAAATTCCACTGCCCGCTTGGGCGGTAATTCTGGCAATTCATCGGGAAAAACATCTGGAAAATCCCGAACAACTGGAATTTTTGACAGATCTTCTATAGATAAGGTACAAGATAGATCAACGAAATTAGCACCTCGAGGAAGAGAGATGCGTAACTTTGTGTTCATCCTCCCATCAGATAAGGTAAGGGTCCTATTTGCAGTGTCTAACACCGCATTCCACATGCTCATCCAACTCATACCTAGGACTACATCCATACCGAGTCCTGGCAA
This sequence comes from Coix lacryma-jobi var. lacryma-jobi, assembly GCA_009763385.1. NCBI lineage: Eukaryota > Viridiplantae > Streptophyta > Magnoliopsida > Poales > Poaceae > Coix > Coix lacryma-jobi. The sequence continues at coordinate 119,419,630 of CM019830.1, read as the reverse complement.
AACTACTAGATTGGCCCCAAATCTGTGCCCTCCAATGTCGATGGTTGCGTTACAAACCATCTGCCTAGATAACACGCTACTCCCCACGGAGCTTACGCGAAACCCATAATCCATTTCAGACACCTCTTGATTATGTTTTTGTGCAAATGCTTTGCTCATGAATGAATGTGATGATCCAGTATCAAACAAAACAACTGCAGGATGATGATTAACAAGGCACATACCGGCAGTCACGGGCTCTCCGGCAAGAGCTTCTTCGGCGGTCATGTTGTGCAGGCGTGCGGGGTAGTTAGCCTGTTGCTTCTTTGGGTGGGTGCAATATCTTGCGAAGTGCCCCTCTTGATTGCAGTTGAAGTAGGGTCCCCGAACCAAAGGTTTCCCTCCTGTGGAACTTTCTTGACCTCCACGAGCTTGAGCAGCAGCTATCTTATACGACCTTTGATTGCGCTGAGCTTGCGGCTGATTCCTCTTCTGCGGCGGCCTGAAACGTGCCCCCGACGCTGGTGGTCGATACTGGTTACGTTGAGCTGGTGGTCCTCTAGGTTGAGACGGTCCTGAATCAAAGGTCCTCTTCCGAGCCTTACTTACAGCATGCTTGTTGTTATGATTCTCTTGAATCAGACAGTCACTTATAAAGTCATTGAAGACGGTACGGGAAGATGTACCCACTGACTTTCCCATTTTAGTGTTCAAGGCTCTCTTGAAACTAGCAATTTTCTTGGCATCTGTGTCTACGAAGTCGGGAACATATCGAGACAGCGAATTGAACAAGTAGTGGTATTCTGTGATAGATCGAGTTCCCTGCGTCAGAGTCATGAACTCTGCCACCTTCATCTGGGTCAAGCCTGGCGGAATGTAATGCCCTCGAACAACAGCGGTGAACACTCTCCAAGTGATAGGAACATTGGCAGGATAGGTGGTACGGTGATGTCCCCACCAAATCCTGGCTGGCCCCTGCAATTGATGTGCGGCATATTCTGCTTTAAGTTCCTCGGTGAGCCTGAGCAAACAAAACTTCTGTTCCAAAGTGTGTAACCATTCTTCTGCCTCTAATGGTTCCGTAGCTTCCTTGAAGATAGGTGGTTTAGTGCCCAAGAAATCCTTGAAGGAACTATACTGATTCGGCTCAGGGCATTGATGGCCATGCGCCAAATTCTCTCTCAGCAAGGCTTCAATGTTGCGTTGACTTCCAAGAAATTGAGCAAAAAGCTGCTCCACAGTCGGTGGTGGAGGAGGCGGTGGATTGCGGTTTTCTCTGGGGTCCTGATTTCCACCACTACCACCCGCTCCACTACGAGTTGTCGTCATCTGCATACATTTACAGCAAGTGATTATTAGATGGAGTTGCACTATTGTAGAGAACCTTAAACCATACCCGCTGAAATTATTCAGAAAAAACGAATTCACCAAACAATCACAGAGGTATAATAAATTTCAATCCACATTGCATCAACACATACCAAGATCACTTAACACGTATCATGCAATAGTCAACATAACATCCATAGTTTTGCCCATACATATGGGACTTTCCAAAGTCTCACACCACAACACAAGTCTGCTACTCATGCTTACATCCAGCCCATAATAGAAACAAAAGATCGGGCGTGCTATCATACGCAAAAGATCACGAGTACTCTAAGCATACGATCTAAACTACTCTCTCGCGATGTCTCCGATGTCGCCATCCTCACTAGACACGTCTGAAGAACTACTGGAAGAGCTACTTGGCTCCGGATCCTCCTGCGGAAAGATGGGGTTCCTCTCATTCTCCCTGCGATGGATCTCCTCGTGCAGACGGTCGTTGTAGTCTTGCAGGTGATGAAGTTGCAGCTCTAGGTCTCCCACTCGAAATCTCAATAGCCTGTTCTCCTCTGAAGCACCAATGCCCTCAATGCAAACACCTCGAAGCGACTCCTCGGTCTCCCTCATAACCAATGCTAAGAAGGTAACTGACTCCTGCTGAATGGCGAGCTGATGAGCAGTCTCCTGCTCCCTCTGAAACGCCTGGTCCCTCTCTACAGTTAAGTGAGCTAGCTGTGTAGTGAGGAGGTCTATCTCGGTAGCATGCTCCTCCTGTCGGCGACACTGTGCAGCCATCTCCTCACTAAGGATATGATCCAGATGATCATAGCTGCGCGATAGGCATCCGTAAGTAGCCATAAGAGCAGCCATAGCACTCCCTACTGGTCCAGCACAATGCTCCCTCTCAAGAGAGCTAGCCTCAAGTACTGTAGCTCCTGGCTGACGCCCCACTGCCTGGTAAGGATCTGCTGTCGGGAAAATGCTGGCGGTAGCTTGAGCAACCACCTCCGGATGGTCCTCCATGATGTCCCGAAGAACTGTGTACGCGACCCTATTGGCTGCATCCCAGGGGGTCCTCCCTTGCAAAGCAAACACTCGGCGGCACCAGACGTGATCCTGGTCATCACGGCTAGGCACGTCGACCTCCACCGTGTACATGTGGCGGTCCTCTGAAAACTGCACACGGTGCCAGTCGTACTGCGGCTCCTGGCCCTCCTGATATCCCACCAGGTGCAGAACTCTCCAAAGGATAGTGGGCATGCCGAACTCTCCCAGAAAATCCTCCGACCCTTCAGCTGTCCAGGGTCCCAACATATAATTAGGCCTCTTGCCTCCGGTCGACTTATGAGCTATGCACTTGGTACGGGCCATCTGTAAGAAGTTTACCCACATATATTTTCCATTAGTTTGGGAACAACTTTTATTTAAGAAAACGGGACGAATAATCATATGGAAGGAAGTAAGATTAATGCAAGATTATATGATCATGATGCATGCACGTTACATACGTCCTCACTGCCTAACAATCTAACGGCTAGACGGTGGCATACACAATCACTCATAATGTTAACTAAACGTACTATACATTCGCAAGTTAGCGTACCTGCAGAAACTCACTTCAGCCCTGCCCACAGTATGAATATCATGCATTGCTGAAATTAAATCTAATACTAACTTAGGTGTACACCCGGTATACACGTAAGCAGTATATGCACCCATCAGAATATTATTACTCCCACAATCAATACTTTCACATATACTTGTGTGTAACAGGTATACATGTCGGTATCATTTACGCACTCCCCTAGATTGGCGGTTGTCCAATCATGCTCTCACAACTCACTTGTTACCTTGGCGTAGAGGCAATTGATCCATACATTACTATTCCGGAGAATAGCACCCATACAATTTCACCCTTGCGGTATGGACGACAGAAACAACAGAATTTAAACATGATGCATAGCCCCCAAGTTAATACTTAAATAGCCACCTAGGAACCTACTGGGCATAAGGACTTGATCAAAGGCACACCTTAATCTTTATCAAGAAGGTTTTTCAGATCCTATTATAGCTATAAGTTTTGACAAATAGAAAATTTCATTTGAAAATAAAATTTTCCAAATAGAATTATGAACAGTAACGCTAACCACGCTCTGATGCCAGCTGTGACAGAACCGACCAATTTCCACAAGATTAAGCACCGAATCCCCGCTTTCACAGAGATTAGCAGATACTTAAGCTCGTACAAACCCGGTAGTCCGGAAATCTCAAAGGATTTCAAGACATTCAACTTTAACCAAGATCGTAATAGATTAGCGTACATGTCCACAGCGTACATTCAGTTCGCACATAGTTCAAATACATCGGAGTTCAACAGTTATTACAAACCATAGTTCAAATTCAAAAGCGGAAGCAACATAGTTTTGAAACACAAGTTTTTGGTTCACAATACAGTGCCATTGCCTGATCAGTCCACAAAAGCATCAGGGAAAGATAAGAGTCGACCATGCCCCTGGTCTAATCACTGCCCTCGACGGGGTATAGATAGTTCTCGCAATAGCCATAGAAGCATTGCCCATCTGCAACAACAATGGGAAAAGAACCCTGAGTATGAGAAGGTACTCAGCTAGACTTACCCATCATAAACCAGAAATAAATGATACCAAGGAGTATGCAAGGCTATATCTGGGGTTGGCTATACCTACCTTTTTGCATAAAAAGCATTTTCGTTATTAAATAATTATCATTAGAGTATTAGCAATCAATTTTATGTAATTAACCTGATTAACTAGATTTGCACCTGATCTAGAGCAATCACTTAGCTAATTAATCAAGCAAGAGTGACTATTTCATCAATAGCCTTTCAGATTCAACCTTGTAACACCTCAGGTGTTTACATGAATAAAATGCGGTCATGTCATCATAAGCATTTTCATAGCATCCTGTGCTAGCTCACCCTGTGATGCATTCACTAAAATGAGTTTAATTTCTGTTATATAAGTAGCTTTGTTTGGGAATGTTTGTGAGGCAGTGTAAGAGAACTACTTTGGAATGTCTTTATAAAGTAACTTGTGTTCTTCTCTAAGTGACCCAAAGTCATGTAAAATCATAAACCCAAGTTTAACCTTTTAAAGAGTATGAGGTTTCCTTAGCCAAAAAGGGAAAAATTATCAATTTTCTTTACAAGTTTTAGCCCCTTTTGGGTAACTCAAAATTTATGCATATTTGGGGTTTGGCCCTAAAAGCTTTTTGGTAGATCTTGAAAATAGGTAAAACTTTGGTATTCAAAGTTTTCAGAGTTTCTGTATAGAATTTAAAGTAATTTTGAATTTACTTAAACCCTGGAAATGGTTCCCTTTTGATCTTAAACTTGCATTTTAAAAAATATTTGGAATCTGAGTTTAAGATTTATATCAAAGTTGTAGATAATTTCAAAAGGAACATTTCATACATTGACCAATTTTCAAGTGTCAATGAAGAATCAAGAGTAATTTTGCTTTTATTGCAAAACCCTGATTCTATCCCCTTTTCAAATTCCAATTTGGAATGTTTTTGAACTATTTTGATCAAATTGACTTATTTCCATTTGGAATCAGCCAAAGGGTATTAAAGCAAAGTTGTGGAACTTTTCAATCCCTACATTTCATACATTGGCAAAAATGGAAGTTGTTCAGAAAATTCAAAAGTAATTTTGAATTCAGTTTGAGCCAAATTTGATCTTTTGACCATATTTCAAAATCTAAGCAGAATTTGACTTTGATTCTTTAAGCAAAGTTGTAGAACCCAAAATTTGGAGCAACTTTGGTATTTGCACTTTTTGCCGTGCAGTTCAAAATTTTGAAGAAATTTGAAAGGGGGGAATTCTGAAACTGTAGCTACAGGGTGGGAAGCACCTGCCGGCGCCGGGCGGACCGCCGCGTGCGCGCCGCCGTGGCACGGCCCTCCCCGCGCCGCTCCGCGTGTCCAGCCACGCAGCTGGCTGCTTGCTTACCTTACTCCGCGCCGTGGCAAGCTCTAGGAGCTTCTTCATCTCCTAGCATTCGCGTCCGCCGCTTCCTCTGTTTTCTCTCCCCTGTCTCCGCCATCTCCGACGAGCTCGTTCGTCGTCGTCGTCACGTCTCCGATAACTCCACCTCCCAAGTCACTCCGCCTAAGTCCTCTGCTCCTTCTGAGTTAGCCAGCTTGAGTCCTAGAGCCCGCAATCACCCTCGCCGGGGTCATCTTCCTCCCTGCCGGCCAAACTTCCGCCAAGTTCGGGTTCACCGTTGACAGGTGAGCTCGGGGCCTTACTGGCCAAACCAACTACACCTACCTCTTCTCCTTGATGTGTTGGTTACGGTTGGCTCGCGTTTGAGGTCTCTATCGCTCTATCTTGAGCAGGCCACGGAGGTTGCCACCGGCGGGAGCTCCGCCATCGCCGCCGCCGTCGCCAGAGGTTCCTGGTTGTGGTGCGCTTCTTAGTGCGGTCTCTACCGGGCCGTCGTAGTCGGCCCGCGTGGCTCGCCGTCGGCGCGGGCGTCCGCCATGGCCGCCACCATGGTCCTTCTCGTTCCGGGTCGTCTCCGAGTAGGTTAGGGTGTGCGTCATGGTCGCCGAGAGAGCCTAAGTGCGGTGCCGTGCTTGTTTAGGTCTCTACCGGGTCCTAGAGGTCGGAACGCCGCGACACCGCCGTGCCAAGGCTGGCCGAGCCGCCATGGCCGTCATCCGCTCGAACTCGAGTGAGGGCTAGGTCGGGTAAAGGGTGGAATCGAAGCGCGAGGTCAAGGGAGAGATGTTGGCGTCCTCGCCGTTGCCGGAGACCTCGCCGGCGAGGCGGCGCACGGCCGGTCAACCGGCGGGTGGCCGGTCAAGGCCGGCTGGGTGCGGGCGTGAGCGGGGAAGGAGAGGGAGAGACTGGCAGCTGGGCCCGAGATGTCAGGGGACCATGGGCCGCTGATGGGCCGAGCCCAGTGAGAGGGCTAAAAGGTTTTTTTCTTTTTCTGTTTTCAATGAATAGTGTTAGATTTTGTCGTTTTGATATGATTTTGTAGGAAGCTCCAAAAATTGTGAAATTTTTTGTGTAGCCTTCTCAAACTGTCTAGTATTTATGAAACATACGAAATTTGAATTTTGAACAAATTTTGAAAATGATTTAATTAGGTCCTTTTATTAATAAATGGACTTAAATGATTTTTGTAGGCTTATTTAAAGGTCCAAAAATCATGAAATTATTTTTACCACTGTTTTCCACTGAAAATGGATTCCCACAAAAATTTTGGGTTCTGTTGGTAAAAATAAATTTTTATCCTCTTTTCTATGTTTTATTTTATTTTTTAAATGGAGGGTTTAATGTAATAAAGTGATGAGTTGATTTAAAACTATGCTATTGGTTTACTTTTGTTAATTAATCTGACTTACCATCACTAAATATTTGGATTAGTTAAGGATAATTTGTTTCACCATCTAGGTTCATGTTAATCACTTGATTTCATGTCCTGAAGATGTAATAGGGTTTACACTGAAACCCTAAGCCTTCCTAATGATGAAATTGAAGATTGTACTAGGTGAATTATCTTGATCTGCTGCTTAATGAAAACAAACTTTACTTGTACAAGCATGACCGTTCATACAAGTTGGGTTTGTTGGTTTGCAACTGTACCGTGATGGAAAGTTGTATAAAACAAATGTTTATAACTTAGAAAATTTCCATCTTTACCATGATCATGTCATGAGCATCTCATTAAGCATGCATCCCTTTTATCGTGTAGCATCTGAGGTGTCTGAGTGTTCGGGCGAGGTAGGTCCGGAGGTTGTAGAGTATCCGGCTGACCCGGATTTCCAGGAATTTCAGACTCTTCCCTACGACGAAGGCAAGCCCCGGTTCATTTAACCAATTCCTTGGTCTGATGCATTAACTGTTTATTAAATAAATATTTTATACCTGTTGATGCATGATCCACCTTGCTTTTGATACATTATACCTTGACACCTGCTTTACACAGATGAAAGAAAGGCGTAGCCTTGCTTTCTCACGCTTCCTGTAAATATTTTGAGACTCTTGTTTTGGATAAAGAAAGAATACTGGTTACCACCACACAGGCACCTGCATCGACCCTTGGATCGATGTACGGCCAACCTGATGTGACAGTTTAGGGTTATCCGTTGTTGGCCTGCTAGATTGAGACACTGTGAAGTACCGATCATATGCTACGGTAAGCCCTACCTTGATGGTTCTTAAATAAGAACGGCTAATCGCGCACTGGGAGTGGAGAGATGGCGGGAGTACTAGCTACCCTCGTGGGTTAAAGTCCCGGGTTGGAGGTGTACAAGTGCTCTCGGGTGGCGCGGACCCGGTCTTGTTTGAAGGATCCGAGTGTTGGGGTTGGTATATGTGTGATCAAGGGTCTACATATATCGTATGATCGTGAAAAAACTCCCAGATCTGGTTGAATCGGTTCGAATCGTCGTGCTCCTCGGTTAAGGAGACTCAATCTTTCGACCCGCACGGTAGAATAAGAATGGAAAAGATTTCAGAAAGAATGATAAGGAATTGTTAATAATGTTCACTTTCAAGTAGTTACCATATGCTTAATTGATAAAATAAAGTTTTGGAACTAGGATTATTTAGTAAGCTTTTATGGAAAGGAAAAATCAGTTGAGCCTACCCAAGCCAGCATACCAGTTCCTTCTCTTCTCTTGTCGGTTAAGCCTTGCTGAGTACCTTCGTACTCAGGGTTTGTTAATCCACGTTGCAGGTGACGACCACGAACAGCCTTGTCTGGAGGCTTGTTGCATGACTGTCGTGGAAGAAGAGGTTTCTGGAGAGGAGTGAGGCAACCCCTGGGCAGGGTTGCTTGTGTGAAATAGTGTTTAATTAATGTTGTTTCCAGTTCTCCGAGTACAATCGAAAACTAAGGTTTGTAATAATGTCGTCAGTTGAACAAATGGTTTGTAACTTATGGTGTAATACTTCCGCACTTTTTATCTCCGATGTATAATATTTGTGAAATGTTGTAATACTGCCATGACTCTTGCAATGATCCTGGGAAGGTAAGGAAATGTGAGTGATGTCAAGGTATCCGGCATCACGTGGTGGGACATTTGAGCTATTGGGGGTACCGTGTATAGCTGTCCAAGGTCTGTAGGACAAGGACAGGTACTCGTGGGCCCTGATAATTCAGGAGGTTCCGTCACAGCTGGTATCAGAGCGATCATTGCAGCAGTCTGGGAGTATCGTTGCAAAACTTCAAAATATTTTGAGTCAAAACTAATTGTAAATTTAGTCTGATTCAAAATACCTTGACTTATCTTGTTCATGCTTATCCATCTTTGTTCTATTTTAAGGAAGTAGATCATAGGGGGGGTTAAGTGGAGCAGCATGTTAAGTAAGCCTTAATTTGAAATTGTTGTTAAATTCCTACTCCCGTAATGGAGTATAATTTAAATTTTACCTGCTTTAAGCGTAAGTACGTTTCATGCATCATGCTTAATTAACTTGTGACTAATGGTTTAGTGGGTTAAGGGTTAGAATCCAATCCTTTCTTGCTATCCAAAAATGTATTTCCTTTATCTGTCTAATTCAAAAATCTTGTCTCATTAGGATGCCGCGTGGTAAAGAGACAGCCCGTAAGTGTACAGGTCCTCAGGGAGTACCTCGACATCAGCTTGCACCTTGTACCGAGGAAGGGTCTAGCAGTAATCAAGAAGCTAATGAAGACCTACGAGCTGAGGTACGTGAGCTAAAGTGCCAGGTGGCTACTCTCTCTCAGGAGAAGAGCCTAGCGCTGGCCAAAGCGGGAGGCATGAAGATCAAGATGGAGTCATCCAACAGAGCTGTGGTCAACGCTGAAGCACTCATGACCAAGATGCTGGAAGAAAGGAATACCGCATGGCAGCGGGAGGATGCCGCTTTATCCCGACTACATGAGTTGAAAGCATATGTTGTGGATATAGAAGCTTTTAATGATCAGTTGCATGAGGCAGTTCATGAGTTATACGATCAACTCCATCCACCTCCACCTCCAAATGTACCAGAGGATGAGCTGGGTACGCTCACCGATGAGGAAAAAGAAGAGGGACAGAGTGAGGATGACCCGGAGGTAGCTGAGTCTGCTAATGACAATGCGAGTGAGGGTGACGAGTAAGTCACTCCCCCACCAGAATAGCAGGCGTGGATCTAAAACCCTAGGAGGGGTAGGAGCTGTGTAATATATAGCTTAATATAGTCTTAAGCTAGTTGAACTGAGTATCAGTTCTGTTGTATATGAATAATGTAACATAAGTGTGTAAGCAGTTCCTGTTTTTGTATCATAACTCCAAGGATCAATAAAGTTTGGTTTGCTTATGAACAGATGCCTCGTACTCGTGCTACTGACGGAGCTGGTTCGTCCCAGGATGGGGAGGGTGTTCCCAATGCACCCCCAGTTCCACCGACTCTGGCAGAAGCCATTGCTGCCCTTATGCAGGCAACCACAGAGAATGCACGCCTACTGCAGGGCCTGGCTCAGAATGCACAGCAGGGACAGCGTGGCCGCTATCAGCAACAGGCCCAAGAGAGTACCTATCAAGATTTCACAGAAACGAGGCCACCAGTTTTCGCGAAGGCTGATGAACCCCTAGAAGCTGCAGACTGGCTCCGGACAATGAATCAAAAGTTTGGGTTGATTCATTGCACGGAAACCCAGAAACCGTTCTTCGCAGCTCAGCAGTTGAGGGGAGCTGCGGGAACATGGTGGGCAAATTTTGAAGCCGCTCAAGCACCAGGACATCGCATTACTTGGGACGAGTTCTCAAGAGCTTTTAAGGCTCATTACATTCCAGCGGGGGTAATGCGCATGAAGGCGGAGGAATTCCTAGCCCTCAGACAGGGAGATCCCGGTACAGCAGTATATCGGCAAGTTTAACCATCTGTCTCAATATGCACTAGATCATGTGAATACAGATGTCAAGAAGCGTGCTTGCTTCATGAGAGGCCTGAACACCAAGATGCAAAAATTCCTGGCGATGTGTGATGAGAACATCTCCTTCAACGATGCGGTGAATAAAGCCATATCAGTGGAATTTAAGCATCTTGAAGCCAAGAAGAGAAAGGGGGGAAGCTCGACGGGATCGTCTGGTGGCAGTCAGAGGTGCCAGCGTATCATATATCATCCCATCCAGCACAACCGTCCCCCATACCGTCCACCATATCGACCACCTCAGCAACAGCAAGCCAGCTCACAACAGTCGTCTGCCCGAACTGTTGTGAATCCTAGTTATCCACGACAGCCGAATGCCCCTGGCATTCGAACCCAACCTTCCCAAACTCATAATTACCCATGCTATAACTGCGGGAAGCCGAGTCACTTCTCTCTTGACTGCCCATATCCCAAAAAGAACCCTCTCAATGTTCCTCAAGGGCAAGGGAGTCAGAATATCCAGCCGCGGCCACAGCAGCAGCCACAGCAGAATCGAGGCCGTAATGACAATCAGAGGAACAAAACCCCTCAGAAGACTGGCAGGGTATATTATGCTCAAGCGGTGGATATTCCGGAAGGAGAACCTGTGATGATGGGTATGTTTTCAGTCGCTCACCATCCTGCCATATTACTGTTTGATTCTGGTGCATCGCATACTTTTATCAGTAAAAGATTTGTTGAAAAATATCATATATCAATTGGGGAAACGCAAGAAAACTTCCTTATACATACCCCTGGAGGTCGTATATATACAAAGGAAGTGGTGTATCAGGTGCCCGTAGAATTTGTTGGGCACATATATCCCACTAATATGATAGTTATCAAGGATCAAGATATAGATGTGATCCTCGGGATGAACTGGATGTACTAGCATAAGGCAATATTAGATGCCATGCATAGAATAGTCAGGTTGGTCATACCCAATAGTACTTCTGAACTCTTTATCCAGCTTCCTATTCCAAAGAAAACCGTTGACCAGATGTGTGGTAACGTCTGTGCAACGATAGTTAAAGAGATTCAAGATATTCCGGTAGTCTGTGAGTTCCCGGATGTGTTTCCCGAAGATTTGCCGGGATTACCACCAGATCGTGATGTCGAATTCAGTATAGAGCTAATGCCAGGAACAACACCAATATCTCGACGAGCTTATAGAATGCCACCGAAAGAGTTAGCAGAATTAAAGGTTCCATTGCAGGAATTGCTTGACAAGGGCTATATCAGACCCAGTTCATCACCATGGGGCTGTCCTGCCTTGTTTGTCAAAAAGAAAGATCAAACTTTGAGGCTATTTGTGGATTATTGTCCACTTAATGAGGTAACAGTGAAGAATAAATACCCATTGCCGCGAATTGATCTTCTGTTTGATCAACTCACGGGAGCCAAGGTGTTTTCCAAGATAGATTTGAGATCTGGATATCACCAGATAAAGATAAGACCTGAAGATATTGCAAAAACTGCTTTCACCACCAGATATGGCCTATATGAGTATTTAGTCATGTCTTTTGGGTTGACTAATGCTCCAGCTCGCTTTTATGTACCTGATGAACTTTGTATTCATGCCGGAGCTAGACAAGTTTGTGGTGGTGTTTATTGATGATATTTTGATATACTCCAAGACTCCACAAGAACATGCTGAACACCTCAGAGTAGTGTTGGGTCGTTTGAGAGACCATCAACTCTATGCAAAGTTCAGTAAATGTGAATTCTGGCTAGATCAAGTTCCATTTCTGGGGCATGTACTATCAGCTGAAGGAGTAGCTGTGAATCCCGACAAAGTACGAGAGATCCTCGAATGGGAATCTCCCAGAACTGTCCATCAAGTTCGCAGTTTTCTGGGCATGGCAGGTTACTACCGCAGATTTATTCCAGATTTCTCCAAGATTGTCAAGCCTATAACGGAATTGTTGAAGAATGAGGTCAAGTTCGTCTGGTCGGATAAATGTGAAGATGCTTTCCAGAAGCTGAAAAGATTCTTAACTACAGCTCCAGTTCTGGCCCAACCCGATATCAAGAAACCATTTGATGTGTATTGTGATGCTTTTGGTATCGGGATTGGTTGTGTTTTGATGCAGGAAGGCAGAGTCATAGCTTATGCATCCAGGTAATTGAAGCGTCATGAGGAACACTATCCAACTCATGACTTAGAGTTAGCAGCAGTTGTTCATGCCTTGAAGATCTGGCGTCACTATCTCTTGGGTAATACATGTCACATATATACTGATCACAAGTCTGAAGTATATCTTTACCCAGTCGGAGCTGAATATGCGACAACGGAGATGGTTAGAACTAATCAAGGACTATGATCTGGAGGTACATTACCATCCTGGCAAAGCCAATGTGGTAGCCGATGCTCTTAGCCGGAAGGTTCGTTGTAACTGTGCCACTGTCAGACCAGTAGGTCTTGCTCTCTGTTCCGAATTAGAAAAACTGGGCATTCAAATGATTCCTCAGGGCAGTTTGACTAATATCTCGGTTCAGTCATCTATCAAAGACCATATTGTAGCTGCTCAAAAAGAAAATAAAGGTATTATTCATCTCAGAGAGAAAGCCAAGACAGACAAAACTTCTTGCTTCCGAATTGATGAAGCAGGAGTGGTCTGGTTTAAAGACAGACTGGTCGTTCCAAAGAATCTCGAGTTAAGGCAACAAATTCTGGATGAAGCTCATCTCACCCCGTTTGCGATTCATCCGGGGAGTACAAAAATGTACCAAGATCTTAAACAAAGATTCTGGTGGACTAAGATGAAAATTGAAATTGCAAGATATGTAGCTCAATGTGATACTTGTCAGAAGGTCAAAGCCATTCATCTTAAGTCCGCTGGTGAACTGCAGCCATTGCCAATTCCTGCTTGGAAATGAGAGGATATCAGTATGGACTTTATTGTTGGTCTACCAAGAACATCCAAGGGCTACGACTCTATTTGGGTTATAGTAGATCGACTGACTAAAGTTGCACACTTTATACCAGTCAAGACCCTCTATCCGGCATCAACATATGCCAAGATATACTTTCAAAGGATTATGAGCTTGCATGGAGTTCCAAAGACTATCGTCTCCGATAGAGGTACTCATTTTGTTTCAAAGTTCTGGGAAAGCCTTCATGAGTCTCTGGGTACTAAGCTCCTGCACAGTACAACTTACCATCCACAGACAGGGGGTCAGACTAAAAGAGTAAATCAAATACTAGAAGATATGCTCAGAGCCTGTGCTATCAACTTTCCATTTAAGTGGGATGAGTGCTTACCATTAGCGGAATTCTCCTATAACAACAGTTATCAAGAGAGTATCCGTATGGCACCATTTGAAGCTTTATATGGTAGGAGATGCCGGACTCCGTTGCACTGGTCCGAACCTGGAGAAAGATGGTTCTTTGGTGTTGATCTAGTTCAGGAAACTGAACAGAAAGTTAATCTTATATAAAGTAATTTGAAAATAGCACAATCCCGACAGAAGATTTATGCAGATAAAAGGCGTAGGCCTTTGACTTTTGCTAAAGGCGATTTTGTGTATCTGAAGGTATCACCCATTAAGGGTGTGCATCGTTTCAGGGTCAAAGGAAAGCTTGCTCCCCGTTACATTGGCCCATTTCATGTTTTGGCCAAGTGTGGAAAAGTGGCATATCGCATTCGATTACCCAATCATCTGTCAGAAGTTCATAACGTATTCCACATCTCTCAATTGAAGAAATGTCTGCGAGTTCCTGACCAAGTAATTGATGTTGAAGGGGTACAACTTGAACCTGATCTGACTTATTCAGAGTATCCCATCAGAATTCTTGATCAGCATGACCGAGTGACTCGACGACACACCAACAGATTCTATAAAGTTCAATGGAGTCAGCATTCTGAAGAAGAAGCCACGTGGGAAACCGAAGAATTTCTGATGTAACAGTTTCTAGAATTCTATGCAACCATACAGTCGGAACGGTGAAAGAAGTTGACTAGCAGAATGTGTTTCTAGTTCTTGTAAAAAGTCTGTAATCTTTTCTCCCCGTACCCCACAACCTTTATAGTTAGTTGCTGTATAGTTAAATCTTGGGTCGAGATTTCTTTTAGGGGGAAGGGATGTAACACCTCAGGTGTTTACATGAATAAAATGCGGTCATGTCATCATAAGCATTTTCATAGCATCCTGTGCTAGCTCACCCTGTGATGCATTCACTAAAATGAGTTTAATTTCTGTTATATAAGTAGCTTTGTTTGGGAATGTTTGTGAGGCAGTGTAAGAGAACTACTTTGGAATGTCTTTATAAAGCAACTTGTGTTCTTCTCTAAGTGACCCAAAGTCATGTAAAATCATAAACCCAAGTTTAACCTTTTAAAGAGTATGAGGTTTCCTTAGCCAAAAAGGGAAAAATTATCAATTTTCTTTACAAGTTTTAGCCCCTTTTGGGTAACTCAAAATTTATCCATATTTGGGGTTTGGCCCTAAAAGCTTTTTGGTAGATCTTGAAAAGAGGTACAACTTTGGTATTCAAAGTTTTTAGAGTTTCTGTATCGAATTTAAAGTAATTTTGAATTTACTTAAACCCTGGAAATGGTTCCCTTTTGATCTTAAACTTGTATTTTAAAAAATATTTGGAATCTGAGTTAAAGATTTATATCAAAGTTGTAGAGAATTTCAAAAGGAACATTTCATACATTGACCAATTTTCAAGTGTCAATGAAGAATCAAGAGTAATTTTGCTTTTATTGCAAAACCCTGATTCTATCCCCTTTTCAAATTCCAATTTGAAATGTTTTTGAACTGTTTTGATCAAATTGACTTATTTCCATTTGGAATCAGCCAAAGGGTATTAAAGCAAAGTTGTGCTACTTTTCAAACGCTACATTTCATACATTGGCAAAAATGGAAGTTGTTCAGAAAATTCAAAAGTAATTTTGAATTCAGTTTGCGCCAAATTTGATCTTTTGACCATATTTCAAAATCTAAGCAGAATTTGACTTTGATTCTTTAAGCAAAGTTTTAGAACCCAAAATTTGAAGCAACTTTGGTATTTGTACTTTTTGCCGTGCAGTTCAAAATTTTGAAGAAATTTGAAAGGGGGAAATTTTGGAACTGTAGCTACAGGGGGGGAAGCACCTGCCGGCGCCGGGCGGACCGCCGCGTGCGCGCCGCCGTGGCACGGCCCTCCCCGCGCCGCTCCGTGTGTCCAGCCACGCAGCTGGCTGCTTGCTTACCTTACTCCGCGCCGTGGCAAGCTCTAGGAGCTTCTTCATCTCCTGGCGTTCGCGTCCGCCGCTTCCTCTGTTTTCTCTCCCCTGTCACCGCCATATCCGACGAGCTCGTTCGTCGTCGTCGTCGCGTCTCCGCTAACTCCACCTCCCAAGTCACTCCGCCTAACTCCTTTGCTCCTTCTGAGTTAGCCAGCTTGAGTCCTAGAGCCCGCAATCACCCTCGCCGCGGTCATCTTCCTCCCTGCCGGCCAAACTTCCGCCAAGTTCGGGTTCACCGTTGACAGGTGAGCTCGGGTCCTTACTGGCCAAACCAACTACACCTACCTCTTATCCTTGATGTGTTGGTTACGGTCGGATCGCGTTTGAGGTCTCTATCGCTCTATCTTGAGCAGGCCACGGAGGTTGCCACCGGCGGGAGCTCCGCCATCGCCGCCGCCGTCGCCAACTGCAGTCCGGTGCTCCGCGGGTCAAAGCAAGGGGAGCAGCGTGGTCGCCAGAGGTTCCTGGTTGTGGTGCGCTTCTTAGTGCGGTCTCTACCGGGCAGTCGTAGTCGGTCCGCGTGGCTCGTCGTCGGCGCGGGCGTCTGCCATGGCCGCCACCGTGGTCCTTCTCGTTCCGGGTCGTCTCCGAGTAGGTTAGGGTGTGCGTCATGGTCGCCGAGAGAGCCTAAGTGCGGTGCCGCTCTTGTTTAGGTCTCTACCGGGTCCTAGAGGTCGGAACGCCGCGATGCCGCCGTGCCAAGGCTGGCCGAGCCACCATGGCCGTCATCCGCTCGAACTCGAGTGAGGGCTAGGTCGGGTAAAGGGTGGAATCGAAGCGCGAGGTCAAGGGAGAGAAGTTGGCGTCCTCGCCGTCGCCGAAGACCTCGCCGGCGAGGCGGCGCACGGCCGGTCAACCGGCGGGTGGCCGGTCAAGGCCGGCTGGGTGCGGGCGTGAGCGGGGAAGGAGAGGGAGAGACTGGCAGCTGGGCCCGAGATGTCAGGGGACCATGGGCCGCTGATGGGCCGAGCCCAGTGAGAGGGATAAAAGGTTTTTTTTTTCTTTTTCTGTTTTCAATGAATAGTGTTAGATTTTGTCTTTTTGATATGATTTTGTAGGAAGCTCCAAAAATTGTGAAAATTTTTGTGTAGCCTTCTCAAACTGTCTAGTATTTATGAAAAATATGAAATTTGAATTTTGAACAAATTTTGAAAATGATTTAATTAGGTCCTTTTATTAATAAATGGACTTAAATGATTTTTGTAGGCTTATTTAAAGGTCCAAAAATCATGAAATTATTTTTAGCACTGTTTTCCACTGAAAATGGATCCCCACAAAAACTTTAGGTTCTGTTGGTAAAAATAAATTTTTATCCTCTTTTCTATGTTTTATTTTATTTTTTAAATGGAGGGTTTAATGTAATAAAGTGATGAGTTGATTTAAAACTATGCTATTGGTTTACTTTTGTTAATTAATATGACTTACCATCACTAAATATTTGGATTAGTTAAGCATAATTTGTTTCACCAACTAGGTTCATGTTAATCACTTGATTTCATGTCCTGAAGAAGTAATAGGGTTTACCCTGAAACCCTAAGCCTTCCTAATGATAAAATTGAAGATTGTACTAGGTGAATTATCTTGATCTGCTGCTTAATGAAAACAAACTTTACTTGTACAAGCATGACTGTTCATACAAGTTGGGTTTGTTGGTTTGCAACTGTACCGTGATGGAAAGTTGTATAAAACAAATGTTTATAGCTTAGAAAATTTCCATCTTTACCATGATCATGTCATGAGCATCTCATTAAGCATGCATCCCTTTTATCGTGTAGCATCCGAGGTGTCTGAGTGTCCGAGCGAGGTAGGTCCGGAGGTTGCAGAGTATCCGGCTGACCCGGATTTCTAGGAATTTCAGACTCTTCCCTGCGACGAAGGCAAGCCCCGGTTCATTTAACCAATTCCTTGGTCTGAAGCATTAACTGTTTATTAAATAAATATTTTATATCTGTTGATGCATGATCCACCTTGCTTTTGATACATTATACCTTGACACCTGCTTTACACAGATGAAAGAAAGGCGTAGCCTTGCTTTCTCACGCTTCCTGTAAATATTTTGAGACTCTTGTTTTGGATAAAGAAAGAATACTGGTTACCACCACACAGGCACCTGCATCGACCCTTGGATCGATGTACGACCAACCTGATGTGACAGTTTAGGGTTATCCGTTGTTGGCCTGCTAGATTGAGACACTGTGAAGTACCGATCATATGCTACGGTAAGCCCTACCTTGATGGTTCTTAAATAAGAACGGCTAATCGCGCACTGGGAGTGGACAGATGGCGGGAGTACTAGCTACCCTCGTGGGTTAAAGTCCCGGATTGGAGGTGTACAAGTGCTCTCGGGTGGCGCGGACCCGGTCTTGTTTGAAGGATCCGAGTGTTGGGGTTGGTATATGTGTGATCAAGGGTCTACATATATCGTATGATCGTGGAAAACTCCCAGATCTGGTTGAATCGGTTCGAATCGTCATGCTCCTCGGTTAAGGAGACTCAATCTTTCGACCCGCACGGTAGAATAAGAATGGAAAAGATTTCAGAAAGAATGATAAGGAATTGTTAATAATGTTCACTTTCAAGTAGTTACCATATGCTTAATTGATAAAATAAAGTTTTGGAACTAGGATTATTTAGTAAGCTTTTATGGAAAGGAAAAATCAGTTGAGCCTACCCAAGCCAGCATACCAGTTCCTTCTCTTCTCTTGTCGGTTAAGCCTTGCTGAGTACCTTCGTACTCAGGGTTTGTGTTGGCATTTCTTAACGTTATTACTAAGAATGGACCTTACGATCCATCCCCGGCAACAGCGCCAGAAATGCACGTTGACACTTACTAACGTCGTCACTAAGAATGGACTTTGCAATCCATCCATGGCAACGGCGCCGGATATTGGCATAGAAATGGACCCGAAGATCTATTCCCAGCAACGGCGCTAGAAGTGTCTGTACGATGTCTCTTAACAAGTTGCTTAGAATGACGCGTTTCCAGCAATAGTGTTAAGCATGCATCTTTACGATAGTTCATAGGTTTGGAGTTTAGGTCCGCAAGCGCACGGAATTATCGTGTAGCATTTCACACGGAGATATACCAAGTATCGTGATTTATTGGTTCGCTCGAGGAAGGCTTTGTATGTATCAAGTTCTAGGATAAACATAGTACCAAATACCATGATAGCAATAATGGATCAATTGTCATAACAGGTGATAAACAGTGGTGATTTGAATAGTGGAGAAACACAATCTTGAGCATGGCAAGAGGGCAAAGAGTAAAAAGAGACTAAAAGAATAAATGAATAAAAGAATAATTGAATAACCTAATAGAGTAGGCATGGTCTGGATACAGGTCATTCATAGAACAAGTTAATCATGCAATCATATGACATAGAACTAATCTCATGCTTCAGATGGTTCGGGAGATTACGCGAGTACTGGTCTGCCAGCAACCTCTCGTAACAATTTAGACTCCTACACCCTAGCCGAACGTGGGGGAATGCCAAGGACGGACAGGGCTGTCACCACCTGCCGCCATCCCCACTACCGTGGACTAAGACCATGCAATTACCCGGCCTCTACATCCAAGCACCATGCTTGCATGCACAGAACCCACTCAGACTCCCCCGGGTCCCCGACCCTACGGATCGACAGGTAAGAAGCCTGAGCCTACTCAGAAGAGCATGATAAACCGCCACCCTTGACATAAGCTCATTTCTAATCATATAACAAGCATGAAGCAATTAGACTAATGTTCTATGTGAGAAAAATACAATACACACTTAGCTCTAATTCATATAATACACTACTAACCCTAGGGTAGCAATATATTATAGGAACTATACACTAGAATGTATATTATACTAATTTCACAAGAACTATTCATAAGTTCATATACTAGCAACATGATATAAGACGTAAGATCTAAGTCACATACCAAAATACTAGAACAAGAACTATACTCTAGTTCATATGAAGAACTGTATCGAAAGAATGAAGACAGGGCTTTGGAGATCAGATCTATCTTATTCATACCCAATATCTCTCCAAGGAGCCAAGCCCTCCTTGATAGCTTTGCCTAGCTCTCTCTCTAGCACAAGAACAAGGAAAAACTAAGAAGAGGTAGTGCCCAAGTGTGTAGCTCAAGAGGTGATTGTGTTCTACTTTGGCCTCCCCTCCCCCTCTCCTTATATAGGTGCTTTAGGTCGGTTTAGGAGGGGGCTTGCTGCAAAATTCACCCGAAACCGCCTTAGGGGCATTGATTGCACCGCCTCTGCAAAGGCGGTGGCCACGTGGCGTCTCCAGAGGGGCGGTCGACCCAGGGGGCGGCCGCCCCCTGGCTGGGCCCAACAAGCCCAGGCAAAAGTCTAGGCTTGCTCTTTTGGGCTCCTGAGTTCGTTCCCGGTTGAATTTTGCTGCACTTCTATATGGGCTTTTTGTGTCCTTGTTCATTTTGCGCATTTCGGCGTGTTGGATTGCGCCTTTTTGGTTGTTATCCACCTGTATGCATGTTTATGATCTGCAAAACATAATTTTGCACTACATGTGGAACTTGGTTAGCAATAAAAGTATATATGAGTAAAATACATGCTTTTCTCCTTTTATGTGGACTATGTTGGCGGGATAAATATGTCGATAAGAACCGCCAACAGTTTGTTAATCCACGTTGCAGGTGACGACCATGAACAACCTTGTCTGGAGGCTTGTTGCGTGACTATCGTGGAAGAAGAGGTTTCTGGAGAGGAGTGAGGCAACCCCTGGGCAGGGTTGCTTGTGTGAAATAGTGTTTAATTAATGTTGTTTCCACTTCTCCGAGTACAATCGAAAACTAAGGTTTGTAATAATGTCGTCAGTTGAACAAATGGTTTGTAACTTATGGTGTAATACTTCCGCACTTTTTATCTCCGATGTATAATATTTGTGAAATGTTGTAATACTGCCATGACTCTTGCAATGATCCTGGGAAGGTAAGGAAATGTGAGTGATGTCGAGGTATCCGGCATCACATGGTGGGACTTTTGAGCTATTGGGGGTACCGTGTATAGCTGTCCAAGGTCTGTAGGACAAGGACAAGTACTCGTGGGCCCTGATAATTCAGGAGGTTCCATCACAAACCTCATAACCATTCTTAATTCCATAAGTTACTACGGTAACACATGCTCAGTCAAGTTACTCACTAACCAGGAGCGATGGCGATTATAATCGATTCCTACCAGCTGAGGATAAAAATGTCGCACACTCGCCCGATCACACCCTGCCAGGCGGCCGTCGGCGACCAATTCAGGAGGTTCGAGAACAAAAACGCGGGACGACCATGGGCCCTTCTACACCGGGGGTTATCTCAATGCCAGGTCGCTCAAGCTATTAACTACCCACGGTCATGCCAGGTCGATCAGGCCCTGCCTACCCTCGGACCATGCCAGGTCGATCAGAATAGTTGCCCACGGTACATATAAGGCCCTGGGTTTTAGGCGTCAACATCTCCATAACTGGCTCGAAAAACCTTACTCGGCTTCACGGGAGGTACCCGCACCTGCTCCGTTAAGTGATTGACGCGTTCAAAATGACTGAGGTGTGCCTTCGTCGGTTCCTAATCGACACAGACGGGAGACTACTAGCACACAGAACCCATGTCCTGCTGCTCCTACATCCCGCCCGATCTCAGATTAATTATTACATGGTTATCTCCATGATAGCACGAGGCTATGCGGGAGACAGAAAATCACCCGACTTTTACCGGTCTAAGCAGGGTAAGCATATAACCGAGCCTAAACTAACAGGGATATTAAGATAGTAATTGTAGGTGGACAAGGATAAGTAAGTAATGCATCAACGGTATCACCCAACTCCTATGACCTAATGCAACAAGCATATCAGGTTAACTATGTAAACGGTAATTGCAAACCGTAGGAGTAAGATGCTCCGGGGCTTGCCTCGCTCAAAGTCTGAAGGTTGGTGATCACGGCACTCCGGCAGATCTTCAACGTCTCCTTCCGGGACCTTCTCTTCTGGCGTCTCCTCCTGGTACTGCTCCTCGGGTGGTGGATTCTGAACTTCTGCTACCGATCCTGTATGATACATAGCATGAATGAATAACACGAATGCACATGAGATGCATGGTGATGCAGCATGGAATGAGATATTTCAGGAGATAAGCACATGTCATCTATTGCGTTCTCTTTAACAAGGTAGTTAGCATTAATCCAGCTACTTAACCTACCATAATCAACTTGTTAAGCCATGTTGTCACCACATCAAAGTTTACTTAATGGGTTTATTACTCTCTAATCACTTGCTAAACTAAACCTAATTAAACAAGTCTATAACAGCAACCCATCCTAGACAGCTTTAGAAAAATCTACAAAAAATACTAGAAGTTAACACTACTTAATCTAGTTTCCTGTCCAAATTTGACCCCATTTGGAATTAGACTCCATCCTCTATGAAAAAGACAAACTCTACCATGAAAAGGTGCTTTGAACTACACCTCCTAGCAAAAAGTGTCAAGCAACAGATTTCTTATTTTTTTACTGAACTTCTTAGCACAAGAGCAATGTACAAAAATTCTCAGGTTCACAATTCTTATATTTTAATTACTATAAATTAAACAAGGAAACAACATTTCAACAATTTAATTACCACTGTCAAATTATTCCACAGAGCAACTCCATATTACATTTTTCCCAGAAACTACTCCTCAAAACAAACCTAACAAAACAAGAATCACATTTTTCTGAGCTATACACAGTTTATTATGCATTTATCAAGATTTCAGCCTAAACAAGAATTAAACATAACTACACAGAAATTCATCATAAACTGGGCATATTATACTTTTCCTGCATAGAACTCATCACAACAAACCTAGAAAAACTTGTTTTACCATTTTAGCATTCACAGATTGCAAGAAATGAATCAAACAAGCAATTTCTACATTTCAAAAAACCATTTAAACAAACCCTGAAAAACACCCTAACCTAATCTGCTAGACGCACCCCACTACTTACACCCGGGTAACTGACTAGCGAGACCCAAGCCACTGACGCGCGGACCCCTGGGTCAACATGACCCCACCCGTCATACTCTCCAGAGCAGGGGAGAGGTTGACCGCGGCGGAGCTCGCCGACGGCGACCTCCCCGGCGAAACCATCTCCACCGGCGGACTCCCCTCGACCTTCCGCATCCAACGGTACCCTCGGCTGGCCCGGCGCACACGCGGATCGAGCTCGCCGACGGCGATGGCGGACACAGCGGCGCGGCCTTGGCTACGCCGGCCGGGTCCGGCCACGACGGGCTCATCCGACCTCGAGATCTACTCCAGCGACCTTCATAACCCTAATCCAAGGCTCGGGAGCCAGGGCTCCGGTTCCGAGCGCCTGCGACCACGGCCATGCCGACTCCGGCGACCATGGCGAGCGGCGGACGCGACGAACTGGGACTACCAAACCTTAACCGGCTCCACCGACACCATCAACGCCTTCTTTGGGCCTCGGCGACTTGCGAACGCTAGCTAGGACCGGCAGACGGGCATGAGAGGTTGGCCACGACGGACCTGTAACACCTCCGGTGTTTAATAAGTAATTAACCTGACATGTCATCATCTTTAGTCATTAATCATTCTTGCCATGCATTTATGTTTGCCTAGAGCTTGCTTTTAGCTTTTTCCTGAGGTGACTTGTGTATTGAATCTCTTTTTCAAAAACCCTAAAGGCCCAAATCTTCCTATAAGGGCAAAATGGTAATTTCACCTCTGTGTCTAGCTTTGTGTAATTTGAGTGTCTTGATGTTTTGTTGTGTTGATCAAAGTTCAAAAATCAAAAATAGAATTGGAATCCCTTTTGGAAAACCCTGATTTCCAAACCCTAGTTTTTACCCCTCTTTTATTAATTTAAAAACGATTCAAAATTTGGAGTTGGTCCAAAAAGCAAAGTTGTAGATCTGATCAAGAGAAACAACTTTGGTATTTACAAATTTTCAAGTTTTTGTACAAAGTTTGAAGTAATTTCAAATTGATTCAAACTCCAGTTTTTGTCCCCTTTTTAGTTTTCAAAATAATTTCAAAACTAATGAGTTTCAGAAAAAGTGTATAATAGCAAAGTTATAGGTTTTGACAAAAGGAACAACTTGCATGTTTACAGATTTCAACTTTCAGTATAAAATTAAAAAGTAATTTTGAATTTATTTAAATCCCAAAAGTGTCCCTTTTTTAAATTTCAAATGTGATTTAAAAACTATTTGGATTTTGAAAATGTTCATATTGACAAAGTTGTAGATCTCTTTTTTCTGCACAACTTTGGTGTTTTGAGTTTTTGCTGCTCAGTTCAAATTTTGGGAGTTATTTCCAAAATACAAAAATCAGTTCAAAGTCAAACCCTAGACCCTACTCCTGTTCATCTTCAACCTAGAGCTAGGGGGGGCCCCGGCCCTGGCCACCCCCGCCGGAGCTGCGCGCGCCACGCGTTGGGCTGCCGCTCGCCTGCTCCCGACCTGCCGCCTGCGGCCGCGTGATCATTCCGCCCCCGCACGCGCAAAGCGCTGACCTCCTCTCCCGTCCCCCACAGTGCCCAGCAAGCCGCCGCCGCGTGTTCAACGCCGGCGAGCTTACGCCCGGTCCCTGTGCGCACGCCCGTCCTTCCGCCAGCGTGCAATCGATTGCGCACGCTTCGGCCAAGCTTATCCGCCTGCACGCGACACTTATCCGCCCCCGAGCACGCCTATAAAAACCACCGCCGGTCAGCCGGAGTTCTCAGCCACCTCCGCCACCGTCGCCAGGCCAGTCCAGAGCCTCCGCCAACCAACCACCTAGCTCAGAAGCTCCGCCGTGTCCTCGCAAAGCTTTTCCCCTCAATTTTACCTCCGCCGCCTCCAATCGCCCGGCGTATCCCCATCTTCCCAAACTCCGGCGAAACACCGGTAAGCACGGGATTGAGAAATATTTACTCCCCGGTCGTGATTTTTCTTTCCCCGACCCCTGCTTCATCTTCCTTGCCTCCTTGCGCTCCTATCCGCACATCGGTAACCCCTCTTGGTGGACAGAGCCGCCGGAACGCCGCTCGCCGCCGAGGAGTTCCGCCGAGGCGCCGCCACCGTCGAGTTTCCTCCTTCGACCCTTGTTCCGCCTCGCCGACCCTCGCCCCCGACCCGTGGTGAGTACTCAAAGCCCCCCGGTCTCTGCTTTCACGGCGCAAAGCTCGAGCCAGGCCTCGAGCGGATACGCGTTCACCGTTTGCTCGAGCCAGGCCTCGAGCACACGTTTCCCGTCTCGCTCGAGCCAGGCCTCGAGCGGACTCACACACCCACACCGCTTCGCTCGAGCCAAGCCTCGAGCAAGTACTCACACACTGTCTAGCTCGAGCCAGGTCTCTAGTAGACACACACCCTCACCACTTCGCCGAGCCAAGCCTCGAGCAAGCGTGCACCCTCCGCTTCGCCCGAGCCAAGCCTCGAACGAACCCACGTTTCCGTCTCGCCCGAGCCTCCCAGCCAGGCCTCGGACGGACGATTGTTTCCGTCTCGCCCGAGCCTCCCAGCCAGGCCTCGGATGGACGATTGTTTCCGTTTCGCCCGAGCCCTGCGGTCCGTCGCGCGATTCGTCCGAGCTCTGCGAGGAAGGAGCACAGTGCTCTTTTTCCTTTTTGGAAAGATGTGAATAGTGTTCTTTTTTCATCTTTTTGTATGATTTTCTGTATAGTTCCAAAAATTCTGAAAATTTGATGGTAGACTCTTTATACCATGTAGTATTTTAGAAAAATCTGAAACTTAGACTTTGTGCAAAAATTTGAAAATGAAAAATCCTTCTTTTAATTAAGAAAGGGATGGTTTTAGATTTTTAGAAAATCATGTGTAGTTCCAAAATTTATGAGATAAATTTTTATGTGCTAGTTATGTCATGCTTAGTCTCTGGTAGAATTTTGAGGCCTTTTGGAGCAACTGTATAAAATGACCTTTTTTAAAATAATTAGGAAAAAATAGAAAAGCACTTAGGGTTCATGTTGTATGCCCTGTGATGTGACTTTGGGATTGTTTGCTATTCATAGACCCCCACCCATTTGGTCTATGATGTTTGTGATACCATGCAATGATTTGTGTTTAGGTCGGATAACTGATGCTTAATAGGTTTGATTATTTTTGCTTAGGGATGAAGATAAGTAACTTTATGTCCACACTAAGAAGTTACTTGCGCGTTGGAAAGTGTACTCTAGAATCAGTAGGTTTTGTCCTATGCTGTTTTGTTCATGTCAGCATCCTCATAAGCATACATCATTGCATACGTATAATGACCGAAGGAGAGAACGTCAAAGTTGAGGCAGCCGCTGACGAACCTACCACCGAGGTGACCCCGAGCTCCGACGCCTACACTGCCGACCCCGAGCCTGTTCTCTTTGCTCTTCAAGGCAAGCCCCGGTGCATTTTAACCCTACCTCGCTTTTACAAAAGTTTTCTTAAAATGCTTTTGAGTTAAACTACTGCATTAGGTTATAGGAGTTGTGTGATAACCTATTACCTGCATTGTTTACCTCCACCAGAAGATCCACCTGCCCTGTTTTAAAAACTATTTGCAAAATGCTTAGTGATGCTATACAATAGATTTGCAATAAAAATGCCAATTTCAAAAGTGTGATCACTTAAAGAATTTTTATGGGAATTTGGCTTTACTCCCTGCCTGTTGGCTAAGTATCTGATCCGTACCTAGTCAACAGCGAGGAGAGGTTGTCCGAGCGTACGGTGCCGTCATGTTGTAGTCCGGGACTCAACAGTTGACACCGACCAGGACAGGGTTGAAAAACCGACAGAACCTGTACTCTTGGGTTAGAGTCCCAAGGTGCTTGTCGCTGGCGGAAAAATTTAGGGACCATCCGTATGGGGGCCTGCTGGCCAAGACTTGCAACTTTTCACATACCTCGGAAAGCTCTGGCTCCGAGGAATCCTTTATTGGGCCGACAACCGCGCACTGGGAGTGGAGAGATGGCGGAAGTAGCATGTACCCACGTGGTCGTCGTACCTGGATAGGAGTGGTGTACTGTACTTCCGGGTGGCGTAGGACCGGGCCCAATCTTGGAGGAATCGTGGTAGACGAGTTGGCATATGCAAGCTTGGGTGCTACATATGCAGTGTGGATAGGGATCCTCAGCTGAGTATTATTTATCCGGATTAACGTTGCTCCTCGGTTATGGAGACTTGGTCACTGACTATCAACGGAGAGTGGTTCTCAACTAGGTATGTTTTTGAAAGGTAAAATGAATCATGAACAATGAAGATTTGAGAAATACTGGAATCTTTTCAAAAATTAAAACAAGGATTTCAAAATGCTCTTTCTGCAAAATACTTGATCTTGCTTAAGCCTTACCTTGACTACCTAAGCCTCTCATTCTTGAGTCTTCTCCCCTTTTTCTTTAGTCGGGTAAGTCTTGTTGAGTACCCCCGTACTCAGGGTTTGTTAACCCCTGTTGCAGGTTTCTATAGGTGATGTTGATCACGACCATGTCAGTGAGCTTGACGTGATCTGGTTGTTCTTTTCTCCAACTTAGGTACTCCACCTAAGTGTGGCTCTGTAATACTATTCTACTTCCACAACACCAATTATGTTCATGTAAAAGTAACTTATTCATGTTTTATAAAGGTTATCTATCTTGCTTCCGCACTCCGATGGTATTTTGTATCAACTGTTGTAATGTTGTAATTATTCCAACCTTCATGATGATGGTCCTGTGGTTCGTGGATAATTCGGGGTTCTCTCGGGGACACCCGACAGATCTTTCTTGTGATGTGGTACATGTGCACAGTCATTAGAGCTCAGGGAGACGGTGACGTGTGCGGGAGGACCACATTACCGGGAGGTTCTGCCACAGAATGGTATCGGAGCAGGATTGTCATCAAGGAAAGACTGGTTGCAACATTACTTTCGAAAAACTTCAAAATGATTTCTTAATCTAAAAGTTTTTGAAAGTAACAAGTTAAAAATGATCCTTCCCTAAGTTTCTTTCTTGCTGGAAGACTTCGTGAAGACTCTACTAGCAACTCAAGCTGAAGACACCGAGATGGTTTCAACTCGTCTATAGAAAGATGGAGAATCAACCTCCCTGTCAAACCAAGACAGAAGAGCTATTCAAGACCTATACCAAGTCCGTGAAGCTAAAGTGTAAAGTATAGCCCTATACCTAACTAACAGGTGAAGGCAGAGATCTCCTGTCAGTGAGAGGTCGTATAGGACGAGCATATATATCATATCTTGCATAATGATAAAATGTGCTTCTTTTCTAAATTCTAAAAGCAGCTATGATCCCCGATAGCTGATCGTCCCTAGATTCTGCTACCCTTGATACTTTTGTTCCATAAGTTCTGATCCTTGGAAACTTTTGGATATCTTTCATACACTCTACCACATAAAGTCAGAATCAGGGTAAAATCCTTGGTTCTTTCGGAACACGCGTGTCATGCCTTGAATTGGCACGTGCTAGTTGTTTGATGTCGTGAAAACGACGAATGGTGGTTGAAAGTCACTGAAATTTGTGTTCTTTGAAAGGACCATGATCTGTGGACCGGATAAAAGCGTGGGAACCTAGGGTCACCTATGGATCGGCACCATAGGGCGTTACTGCCAGGTGCTCGCTAATGTCCAGGCCTATAGTCATGTTCTTTCTAGTCCACCGTTAAAGTGCTTTCATTTCTGGACGCCCGAAAGGGAGTTCAAAGCCACTCCCCTTGTAGTTATAACCAACCCTTGCTTTTGGTTATAATTTCCTTCTTATTAAGATGAGAGATATAGAAGTTGTGCTCTATTGTAGTGCCATGATTGGTGACCACGGTGCTGCGTCGGAACCTAGGGAATCTCGTGTGTCCGGATCACATTAGTTTCCACTAGGTGCGTGCAGGTATCGAGGTCTACAGTTATGATCCATTATAGCCCACAACTAATGTACGCTCTCTCTGGATTCTTGATAATCTTTCTTGCTCCACCCAGATATCTTCTACCCTGCTACATGCAACCGTGTTTTGATCCCGGTTGTAATCCTGAATCCAACCCAGTTGCCTTGTGAACTCCTTGTGAGTAAACAAGTGTGACATATTTCCTTTTCCATTACTCAACCCCAGACCTTTAAATGCTTCTTAAATCTCGGGGCGAGATTTCTTTTAGGGGGGAAGGCTGTAACACCTCCGGTGTTTAATAAGTAATTAACCTGACATGTCATCATCCTTAGTCATTAATCATTCTTGCCATGCATTTATGTTTGCCTAGAGCTTGCTTTGCTTTTACCTTTTTCCTGAGGTGACTTGTGTATTGAATCTCTTTTTCAAAAACCCTAAAGGCCCAAATCTTCCTATAAGGGCAAAATGGTAATTTCACCTCTGTGTCTAGCTTTGTGTAATTTGAGTATCTTGATGTTTTGTTGTGTTGATCAAAGATCAAAAATCAAAAATAGAATTGGAATCCCTTTTGGAAAACCCTAATTTCCATGCCCTGGTTTTTACCCCTCTTTTATTAATTTAAAAATGATTCAAAATTTGGCGTTAGTCCAAAAAGCAAAGTTGTAGATCTGATCAAGAGAAACAACTTTGGTATTTACAAATTTTCAAGTTTCTGTACAAAGTTTGAAGTAATTTCAAATTCATTCAAACTCCAGTTTTTGTCCCCTTTTTAGTTTTCAAAATAATTTCAAAACTAATGAGTTTCAGAAAAAGTGTATAATAGCAAAGTTATAGGTTTTGACATAAGGAACAACTTGCATGTTTACAGATTTCAACTTTCAGTATAAAATTAAAAAGTAATTTTGAATTTATTTAAATCCCCAAAGTGTCCCTTTTTTCAAATTTCAAATGTGATTTAAAAACTATTTGGATTTTGAAAATGTTCATATTGACAAAGTTGTAGATCTATTTTTTCTGCACAACTTTGGTGTTTTGAGTTTTTGCTGCTCAGTTCAAATTTTGGGAGTTATTTGCAAAATACAGAAATCAGTTCAAAGTCAAACCCTAGACCCTACTCCTGTTCATCTTCAACCTAGAGCTAGGGGGCCCCGGCCCTGGCCACCCCCGCCGGAGCTGCGCGCGCCATGCGTTGGGCTGCCGCTCGCCTGCTCCCGACCTGCCACCTGCGGCCGCGTGATCATTCCGCCCCCGCACGCGCAAAGCGCTGACCTCCTCTCCCGTCCCCCACAGTGCCCAGCAAGCCGCCGCCGCGTGTTCAACGCCGGCGAGCTTACGCCCGGTCCCTGCGCGCACGCCCGTCCTTCCGCCAGCGTGCAATCGATTGCGCACGCTTCGGCCAAGCTTATCCGCTTGCACGCGACACTTATCCGCCCCCGAGCACGCCTATAAAAACCACTGCCGGTCAGCCGGAGTTCTCAGCCACCTCCGCCACCGTCGCCAGGCCAGTCCAGAGCCTCCGCCATCCAACCACCTAGCTCAGAAGCTCCGCCGTGTCCTCGCGAAGCTTTTCCCCTCCTCAATTTTACCTCCGCTGCCTCCAATCGCCCGGCGTAACCCCATCTTCCCAAACTCCGGCGAAACACCGGTAAGCACGGGATTGAGAAATATTTACTCCCCGACCGTGATTTTTCGTTCCCCGACCCCTGCTTCATCTTCCTTGCCTCCTTGCGCTCCTATCCGCACATCGGTAAACCCTCTTGGTGGACAGAGCCGCCGGAACGCCGCTTGCCGCCGAGGAGTTCCGCCGAGGCGCCGCCACCGTCGAGTTTCCTCCTTCGACCCTTGTTCCGCCTCGCCGACCCTCGCCCCCGACCCGTGGTGAGTACTCAAAGCCTGTGACGGAACGACCCTAATCCCATGGCCCACGTGTCCCTGTCAACCTCTGACAGCCGAACCCATGTTCCATGTGATTAAGACCTGTTCGCCACCGGGCTACATCAGCGCCCAATGTCCGCAGGATCATCTCACAAATTCGGTTACAGCATTGCATACTTTTACAAATAACATCGGAATAAAGAGCGGAAGACTTAAATAGCATTAGTTTTACAAAGCAGGGTTCCAAATAGAAATTAAGGTGCAGTTATTACAAACCAAGTTCTGATAATAGAAATAGACATAGGCAACATAGTGGAGAACAGCAAAGATACTTAAAATCACCCAGCCCGAGGGTGTACAACTATTCTTCGGCCTCATCGGCCTCTTCCTGGACGATGGTCACGCAGCAAGGTGCAAGACACATCAGGGACTCTGTCATACCTGCAGCATGGGTAACAAACCCTGAGTACTAGGGTACTCAACAAGACTTACCCGACTAAAGAAAAAGGGAGAAGACTCAGGAATGAGAGGCTTAGGGTAGTCAAGGTAAGGCTTAAGCAAGATCAAGTATTTTGCAGAAAAGCATTTTTTTTGTAAACCTTATTTTATTTTTGAAAGATTCAGTATTCCTCGATTCTTCATCGTTCATGATTCATTTTACATTTCAAAACATTCCTAGTTGAGAACCACTCTCCGTTGACAGTCAGTGGACCAAGTCTCCATAATCGAGGAGCAACGTTAATCCGGATAAATAATACTCAGCTGAGGATCCCTATCCACACTGCATATGTAGCACCCAAGCTTGCATATGCCAACTCGTCTACCACGATTCCTCCAAGATTGGGCCCGGTCCTACGCCACCCGGAAGTACAGTACACCACTCCTTTCCAGGTACGACGACCACGTGGGTACATGCTACTTCCGCCATCTCTCCACTCCCAGTGCGCGGTTGTCGGTCCAATAAAGGATTTCTCGGAGCCAGAGCTTTCCGAAGTATGTGAATAGTTACAAGTCTTGACCAGCAGGCCCCCATACGGATGGTCCCTAATTTTCCAGCCAGAACTATACCTTGGTCATATCTCACCCAAGCGTAATAGTCCTGTCAGTTTTTCAACCCTGTCCCGGTCGGTGTCAACTGTTGAGTCCCGGACTACAACATGACGGCACCGTACGCTCGGACAACCTCTCCTCGCTATTGACTAGGTACGGATCAGATACCTAACCAACAGCCGGGGAGTAAGACCAAAATTCCCATAAACATTCCTTAAGTGATCACACTTTTGAAATTGGCATTTTATTGCAAAGTCTAATTCGATAAGCATTGCTAAGCATTTTTCAAATACTTTTGAAAAGCAGGTATCGGGTGTATCAGTGGTCAAGGTGGATAGTGCATCAATTAGGATAACACACAACTCCTATAAACCTAATGCAATAATTTCACTCAAAAGCATTTAAGGAAATCATTTTATAAATTCAAGGAAAGGGTTAAATGCACCGGGGCTTGCCTTGAAGAGCAAAGAGGGCAGGCTCGAAGGCGGCAGGGCAGTTGTCGGTAGCCTCGGGGACAGGTTCGTCGGCGGCTGCCTCGATCTTGACTCCTTCTTCGGTGACTATACGAATGCAATGATGCATGCACATGAGTATGCTAGCATGAACAATGAAAAACAGGGCATACAACATGAACCCTAATCACTTTTTTCTATTTTCCTTAATTATTTAAAAAGGTCATTTTATGAAGTTGCTCCAAAAATTACCAAATTAATTACATAAGTTCATTATGGTGTAGATAGATGGCAAAACAAATTTCATAATTTTTGAAGGTAATTAAGGTGCTCAAACAATTCCAGACATTAATTAACAAAAGGCACTATTTAACAATTAAAGATAAATGCTCAAAAATCAACTTGTTCCAAAAGACTTCAAAATTTCACCAGAGACTAAACATGGCAAAGGAAGCTCACAAAAATTAGTCTCATGATTTTTGGAGTTATAAATAATTTTCTAAAAATCCGAAACTATCCATTTATTAATTAAAAGAGGGATTTTACATTTTTAAATTCTTGCAGAAAAGTCAAGTTTCATATTTTTATAAAATACTACACAGTGCATGGAGCATACCATAATTTTATCAAGATTTAAGGAACAACAGATTAATTCACACAAAAAAGAGAAAACAGAACACTATTCACATCTTTCAGAAAAAGAAAAGAGCACTGTGCTCCTTCTATGCAGGGCTCGGGCGAAACGGGCTCGGGCGAGACGGAAGCGACTGCTTCGTCCGAGGCCTGGCCCGGAGGCTCGGGCGAGACGGAAGACATGTGTTCGCCGAGGCCTGGCTCGGGCGAAGCGGAGAGCATGCGCTCGCCGAGGCTTGGCTCGGGCGAAGCGGACTCGGGCGAGACGGAAGGCTCGGGCGAGACGGAAAGCAAGCGTCCGTCAGAGGCCTGACTGGGAGGCTCGGGCGAAACGGAGTGGAAGCAGAGACCGGAGGCTTCGGGTGCTTACCACGGGTCGGACGCAGGGCTCGGCTGCTTCGAGGGAGCGCGGTTCGCAGGCGTGCTCGAGGGTGTGGCTCGAGGGTGAGGCTCGACACGTTCTCGAGGGTGAGGCTCGACACGTGCTCGAGGGTGAGGCTCGATGAAGGAGACGACCGCGGCGGCACTCCGGCGATCCGGCGATCCTGCGCAACACACGAGACCGCAAGGGCCTGGTTAGAGTCGCGCGGAGCCAAGGAAGCTGACACAGGGGTCAGGGGAAGATGATCGTGGCCGGAGAGGAAGTATTTGACGAACCCGAGTTCACCGGTGTTCCGTCGGAGTTTGGGAAGATGGGGTTACGCCGGGCGATTGGAGGCGGGGGAGGTGAAATTGAGGGGTGGGAAAGCTTCACGAGCTCAAGGCGGAGCTTTCGGGCTAGGTGGTTGAGCGGCGGGAGCTTCGGAGTGGGCTGGCCACGGCGGCGGGGTCGAGTGCGGAGCTCCGGCTCCGACGGGCCTTTTATAGCTGCGGCCAGGGGACGGTAGAGAGCACGGGATGGTGCGGATGAGCTCGGACGAGGCGTGCGCACTCGATTGCGAGCCGGCGGGAAGGACGGCGTGCACCCAGGGCCTGGGCGGAGGCTCGCCGGTGACGGCCACGCGGCGGCGACGCCCTGGGCACTGTAGGGGATGGGGCGGAGGTCAGCGCTTGCGCGTGCGGGTGCGGCATGATGGCGCGGGCGCAGGCGACAAGTCGGGGCGGCGCGTGGCGCAGGCGGCGCTGGCGCGCGGCCATGGCCGGGGCCCCCTCCTGCTCTGTGCCGGCTAGAGGTAGGGGATGAACAGGGCTAGGTCTAGGGTTTGACTTTCTGTATTTCGCAAATTACTTCCAAAACTTGAACTGAGCAGCAAAAACTCAAAACACCAAAGTTGTGAAGAAAAAGGAGATCTACAACTTTGTCAAAAAGAATATTTTGAAAATCCAAATAGTTTTTGGACCACATTTGAAAACAGAAAAGGGAACACTTTTGGGATTTGAATAAATTCAAAATTACTTTTGATTTTACATTGAAAGTTGGAAATCTGCAAATATGAAAGTTGTTCCTTTTATCAAAACCTACAACTTTGCTAATATACCCTTTTTCTGAAACTCAATAGTTTTTAAATAAATTTTGAAAACTGAAAAGGGGACAAAAACTGGAATTTTAATGAATTTGGATTTACTTCAAACTTTGTACAGAAACTTGAAAATTTGTAAATACCAAAGTTGTTTCTCTTGGCCAGATCTACAACTTTGCTTTTTGGACCAACCTCAAATTTTGAATAATTTTTGAATTACAAAAAGAGGGATAAAATCCAGGGTTTGGAAATCAGGGTTTTGCAATGGGATTTGAAATCTGATTTTGATTTTTTTAAACTTTGGCCAACACAACAAAACTTCAAGACATCCAACTGAACAAGAATTACACAAAGCTAGGCACAGAGGTGAAATTACCATTTTTGCCCTTATAGGAAGATTTGGGCTTTTAGGGTTTTTGAAAAGAGATTGCTACACAAGTACTAAGCAAACATAAATGCAAGGCAAGGATGATTAATGACTAATGATGATGACATGTCAGGCTAATTACAGTTAAACACCAGAGGTGTTACAGCCTTCCCCCCTAAAAGAAATCTCGCCCCGAGATTCCACGTCTTAAGAAGGAAAAGGCAAAACCTTACATCTACAGAGATTCGAGAAAGTCGGGATAGTTCTTTGCTAAGAAGTCTTCGGATTCCCAGGTGGCTTCTTCTTCAGAGTGCTGGTTCCACTGGATCTTGTACCATCTTGTGGTGGTTCTTCGGGTAACACGATCCTTGTGATCCAACACGCGAACTGGATACTCAGTGTATGACAGATCTAGTTCTAGCTCAACGCCTTCAACTTCAACCACATGTTCAGGTACTCGGAGACACTTCTTGAGTTGGGAGACATGAAACACATTATGAACTGCTGAAAGATGATCGGGCAAACTTAGCTTGTAAGCGACCTTGCCACAACGATCCAGAATCTCAAAGGGACCAATGTAGCGGGGTGCTAACTTTCCTTTGACTCTAAAACGAGTGACTTCTTTGGTGGGTGAGACCTTCAGGTACACATAATCCCCGATCTCGAACTGCA
Source organism: Coix lacryma-jobi var. lacryma-jobi (assembly GCA_009763385.1). Lineage (NCBI taxonomy): Eukaryota > Viridiplantae > Streptophyta > Magnoliopsida > Poales > Poaceae > Coix > Coix lacryma-jobi. Next base: position 119,384,809 of record CM019830.1, on the reverse strand, counting down.
GAGGTCGACGTCTCCTGTCAGCATAACTTTTCTGTCGAGACTGTGCAATCTTCATGTTCTCTTGTATATGCTTGACTTTCTCTTCCATATCTTTTACTAGGTCAACTCCAAAGAATTCCCTTTCTCCGGGTTCAGACCAATTGAGAGGTGTACGACAACGGCGGCCGTACAATGCTTCAAAGGGTGCCATTTTGATGCTCTCTTGGTAACTGTTATTATATGAGAACTCTGCCAAGGGCAAACAGTCATCCCAAGTATCTGCGAAGGTGAGCACACATGCTCTCAACATATCCTCTAACACTTGGTTGACTCGCTCAGTTTGTCCATCTGTTTGCGGATGATATGTCGTACTATGCAAGAGCTTGGTTCCAAGTGAGGTATGGAACGCTTTCCAAAACATTGCGACAAACTGGGTACCACGATCAGAGATAATGCTCTTGGGTATGCCATGGAGTTTCACTATGTTGTCCTTGTACAAAGTGGCATAAGTGGGGACGGTGTAACTGGTCTTCACTGGCAGGAAGTGAGCTTGCTTAGTGAGGCGATCCACGATCACCCATATGGAATCAAAACCTCTTGATGTCTTGGGTAGACCGTTGATAAAGTCCATACTGATATCGTCCCATTTCCAAGCAGGTATAGGTAAAGGTTGCAATTCTCCTCCGGGCTTCATGCGCACGGCTTTGACTTTCTGGCAGGTATCGCACTGAGCGACATACCGGGCGATCTCAATCTTCATCTTTGTCCACCAGAATTGCTGCTTCAAATCCTGGTACATTTTGTTGCTGCCGGGGTGGATGGAGAATCTAGTCAAGTGTGCTTCATCAAGGATTAACTTTCTTAACTCAGGCACTTTAGGAACTACTAACCGATTCTTAAACCATACTACTCCTGCATCATCAATCCTGAAACAATCAGCCTTTCCGGATTGGACCTTTTCAATGATGTGCTTGATTCCAGGGTTATCTTTCTGTGCAGCGATGATCTGCTCTCTGATAGGGGTTTCTATTCTGATATTATTCAGAGTTCCTTGTGGAATCATTTCAATATTTAACCTTTCCAGCTCATAACACAAAGAAGAATCATAGGGTTTCATCATCAGACAGTTGCAATATGACTTGCGACTGAGCACATCGGCGACCACATTCGCCTTACCCGGATGGTAATGCACTTCAAGATCATAGTCCTTAATTAACTCAAGCCATCTTCTCTGCCTCATATTCAGTTCCTCTTGAGTGAAGATATACTTCAGGCTTTTGTGATCAGTGTACACATTACAGGTACTGCCCAACAGATAATGACGCCAGATCTTCAAGGCATGCACTACTGCTGCTAACTCGAGATCATGAGTTGGGTAATTCTCTTCATGTCGCTTAAGCTGTCGGGAGGCATAAGCGATCACTCGACCTTCTTGCATCAAAACACAGCCCAAACCAGTACCAGATGCATCACAGTAGACATCAAAGGACTTCTCGATGTTCGGCTGGGCTAGCACTGGTGATGTAGTTAACAATTTCTTCAGAGTTTGAAAGGCTTGCTCACAGGCTGGTGACCAGACAAACTTCACAGAATTCTTTACTAACTCAGTGATAGGCTTGGCGATTCTTGAGAAATCTGGGATGAATCGACGATAATATCCTGCCATTCCCATAAAGCTGCGGACTTGATGAACAGTGGTAGGTGGTTCCAATCCAGAATGTCTGCCACTTTACCAGGTTCAACTGACACACCTTCAGCGGATAGGACATGACCAAGAAACTGTATCTGATCTAACCAGAACTCACATTTACTGAACTTGGCATACAGCTGATGTTCTCTGAGATGGGATAGAACGATACGAAGATGTTCGGCATGATCTTCAGGGGTTTTTGAGTAGACAAGGATGTCGTCAATGAACACGACCACGAATTTATCAAGCTCTGGCATGAACACAGAGTTCATGAGGTACATGAAATGAGCAGGGGCATTGGTCAAACCGAAGGACATGACCAAGTACTCATATAGGCCGTATCTGGTGGTGAAAGCTGTTTTAGGAATATCTTCAGGACGAATCTTTATTTGGTGGTAGCCAGATCTGAGATCGATCTTGGAGAATACTTTGGCTCCAGCTAACTGGTCAAAGAGAAGATCAATACGAGGCAAGGGATATTTGTTTTTGATGGTGACCTCATTGAGTGGGCGATAATCAATGCACATTCTGAGAGTCTTGTCTTTCTTCTTTACAAAGATTGCACGACAGCCCCAAGGAGACGAGCTTGGGCGAATGAAACCCTTGTCCAACAAATCTTGTAATTGGATTTTTAGTTCTGCCAACTCTCTGGGAGGCATTCGATAAGCTCTGCGGGATATAGGAGCAGTCCCGGGCTTTAGCTCTATGGCAAACTCAATGTCACGGTCAGGAGGCAGACCAGGCAAATCCTCAGGAAAAACATCAGGGAATTCACAAACCACGGGGATGTCCCGGGTTTCCAGAACATAGGCGGTATTTATTTGAGTGGCTGCTGGTTTTTGAGGCATTGGAAGTTGGAGAAGGAGTTTGGCGGTACTGTTAGGAATATCCACTCTCACAACTCTATTCAAGATGTCGATCATGGCTTTATACTGACACATCCAATTCATGCCTAGGATGACATCTATCTCCTGAGCATGAAGCACTATCATGGTGGTGGGAAATACATGTTCCCCCAACATTACTGGTATACTGCGAACCACTTCCTTAGTACTTATATGCCCTCCAGGCGAAAATATGCAGAAACTTTCTTTTAAATCCTCAATTGATATTTCATGCTTGATGACAAAAGTACGACTGATGAAGGAATGCGATGCACCAGAATCAAACAACACAACTGCAGGGTGATTGGCAACAGGAAACCTACCGATCATGACGGGCTCCCCTTCTGGTATATCGCTGACAGCAGTGTAGTAGACTTGCCCGTGCTTCTTGACAATCCTGCCTTTCTGAGCATGCTGCTGCTGCGCACGGTGCTGCTGCTGCTGAGATCCTCCAGGATTCTTCTGAGCATTCTGAGCATACCTCTTGGGCTTTGGGCACTCGCGAGACCAGTGACCAAGCTAGCCACAGTTGTAGCAGGGATGGTTGTAGGCTGTTTGTGGAGTGGTGATACGAACACCTGGGGCGTTCGGCTGTGTGGCACTCTGCTGGTTGGCATTATGGGTGGTGGCCGCGGTACGGACGACCACTTGCTGGTTGGGGTAAGGTAGACGATTGTGGTGGTGGCTGGGGTGATAGATGATCCTCTGGCGTTTGTGACCGCCAGAGAAGCTGCTTGACCCTACTTTCTTCTTCTTCTTCTCTTCCTGGTACTGGCGATTGCTTTCTTCAAAAGCAACAGCCCGGTCAACAACATCGTGATAAGACCCAGTCAGGTTATTGGACAAGCTCCTGCGGATCTTCGGGTGCAGTCCTCTAAGGAAACAATCCCTCTTCTTCTCATCCGTGTTGACATACTCTGAGGCATACTGGCTGAGATGATTGAATTGACCCACATATTGCATGACTGTGGAGTCTTTCTGTTGGAGAGCCAGGAACTGATCAAGCTTCATTTTCATTAATCCGGAAGGGATGTGATGAGCACGGAAAGCAGTGCGGAACTCTTCCCAGGTCAACCGATGACCTTCTGGCTGGGCAGCCAACAGGTTGGCGTACCAAGCACTTGCCGGACCACGAAGCTGCTGGGAAGCAAACCGTGGCTTCTGGATATCTGTGCAGTTGATAAGACCAAACTTCTGCTCCATGGTGCGGAGCCAATCATCAGCTTCGAGGGGTTCATCGGCCTTGGTGAAGACCGGTGGACGAGTTTCGGTGAATTCCACATAGGTGGTCTCTTGGTTGATGTTGTGGCGACCACGGTGAAAGTTCTGCTGTCCTTGGTTTTGAGCCATTAGGTTGGCAGCGGCGGCCAAGGCTGCAATGGCATCTGCTAGGGTAGCTGGGACAGGTGGAGGGTTTGGGAGGTTGGCATCATCAGAACCTCCAGCTCCAGTGCGAGTGTTCACAGGCATCTGTTAAGCAACTTGGAACTTAGCATTCATAGATAGGGTTCTGAAAACAACAGACTGATAGCTTCTTCTGATACAAAAGACTGATGACTTGATAAGGTGACTGACAGATGATACCGACCGATAAAGGGAAAAGATGCGAAAAGAAAGATACATGCCAGACTTGGCAACAGACAGACTAACGCCCCCAAACCTAGACTAAGGTTTTAGGTAAGCCGATGGTACAGACACTACGAGTCTAGTCGTCGTCGATGATGATCATGTCTTCGTCGTCGTCTTCTTCGAGGATGAGCTCAGGCTCCTCCTCCTCGTCCTCGTCTTCAGCGTGGACGTCCTCAGCAGGTTCAATTTCTTCGTCCACGTCTAGCTCTTGTTCCACATCGGGTTCTTCCACTACTCCGTCCTCAGGGTCTTCCATAACCGGGGGTACCAAGGGGTGGAGTTGATCATACAGCTGATGCACTTCCTCATGAAGCATATCATTGAACTGTTCAATCTGAGCTATGTACTGCTGCAGTCCGTGGAGCTGGGCTCTGGTAACGTCCTCGCGGGTCCAAGCATCATTGCTCTGCTCGATAGCGCGAACCGTATTCCGATTGGCCTGCTCCAAGGAAGCTCGTGCCTCATAAAACTCCAGGCGTGAGTGGTAGAAGTCATGCTCCAAGTTCTTCAGCTCAGCCTTCAGATCCTTGATTTCCTCCTTCAGATTCTTGCGGGTGCGGCGGGGAAAGCGACGACCGTTGGAAGATTCTCCAGTCTCCTCCCCAGCGCGTGGTGCCAGCTGGTGGCGTGGCACACCATGCGGTCCAGTCGACTTGCGGGCAGTCAGCTTGATACGGGCCATGTCTGGATAAGAGAAGATGGATGAGAAAGGCTAGCAAGAACAGGTAAAGGCATACTACCCCAACGAACTTAGAGAGGAAGTTAACTTAAGTGATTATGACATGATGCATGAATCGTTCCTACGGAACAAAGCAATGCAATAAATAAATAAAGTACATAGGGCTTAAAACATGTTGTTCCACTAGCTAGTGTTGCCATATGAGAGACAAGATGAGAGAAGCAATTTGAACTTAAAATAGTCAAGTTTAGTTTGTTTGGACTCGAAAGGTCTTTTGAAGTTTTCGCAAAAAAACGAACACTGCAACGTTAAAGTGAGATGCTCCGATACCACTCTATGACGGAACGACCCTAATCCCATGGCCCACGTGTCCCTGTCAACCTCTGACAGCCGAACCCATGTTCCATGTGATTAAGACCTGTTCGCCACCGGGCTACATCAGCGCCCAATGTCCGCAGGATCATCTCACAAATTCGGTTACAGCATTGCATACTTTTACAAATAACATCGGAATAAAGAGCGGAAGACTTAAATAGCATTAGTTTTACAAAGCAGGGTTCCAAATAGAAATTAAGGTGCAGTTATTACAAACCAAGTTCTGATAATAGAAATAGACATAGGCAACATAGTGGAGAACAGCAAAGATACTTAAAATCACCCAGCCCGAGGGTGTACAACTATTCTTCGGCCTCATCGGCCTCTTCCTGGACGATGGTCACGCAGCAAGGTGCAAGACACATCGGGGACTCTGTCATACCTGCAGCATGGGTAACAAACCCTGAGTACTAGGGTACTCAACAAGACTTACCCGACTAAAGAAAAAGGGAGAAGACTCAGGAATGAGAGGCTTAGGGTAGTCAAGGTAAGGCTTAAGCAAGATCAAGTATTTTGCAGAAAAGCATTTTTTTTGTAAACCTTATTTTATTTTTGAAAGATTCAGTATTCCTCGATTCTTCATCGTTCATGATTCATTTTACATTTCAAAACATTCCTAGTTGAGAACCACTCTCCGTTGACAGTCAGTGGACCAAGTCTCCATAACCGAGGAGCAACGTTAATCCGGATAAATAATACTCAGCTGAGGATCCCTATCCACACTGCATATGTAGCACCCAAGCTTGCATATGCCAACTCATCTACCACGATTCCTCCAAGATTGGGCCCGGTCCTACGCCACCCGGAAGTACAGTACACCACTCCTTTCCAGGTACGACGACCACGTGGGTACATGCTACTTCCGCCATCTCTCCACTCCCAGTGCGCGGTTGTCGGTCCAATAAAGGATTTCTCGGAGCCAGAGCTTTCCGAAGTATGTGAATAGTTACAAGTCTTGACCAGCAGGCCCCCATACGGATGGTCCCTAATTTTCCAGCCAGAACTATACCTTGGTCATATCTCACCCAAGCGTAATAGTCCTGTCAGTTTTTCAACCCTGTCCCGGTCGGTGTCAACTGTTGAGTCCCGGACTACAACATGACGGCACCGTACGCTCGGACAACCTCTCCTCGCTATTGACTAGGTACGGATCAGATACCTAACCAACAGCCGGGGAGTAAGACCAAAATTCCCATAAACATTCCTTAAGTGATCACACTTTTGAAATTGGCATTTTATTGCAAAGTCTAATTCGATAAGCATTGCTAAGCATTTTTCAAATACTTTTGAAAAGTAGGTATCGGGTGTATCAGTGGTCAAGGTGGATAGTGCATCAATTAGGATAACACACAACTCCTATAAACCTAATGCAATAATTTCACTCAAAAGCATTTAAGGAAATCATTTTATAAATTCAAGGAAAGGGTTAAATGCACCGGGGCTTGCCTTGAAGAGCAAAGAGGGCAGGCTCGAAGGCGGCAGGGCAGTTGTCGGTAGCCTCGGGGACAGGTTCGTCGGTGGCTGCCTCGATCTTGACTCCTTCTTCGGTGACTATACGAATGCAATGATGCATGCACATGAGTATGCTAGCATGAACAATGAAAAACAGGGCATACAACATGAACCCTAATCACTTTTTTCTATTTTCCTTAATTATTTAAAAAGGTCATTTTATGAAGTTGCTCCAAAAATTACCAAATTAATCACATAAGTTCATTATGGTGTAGGTAGATGGCAAAACAAATTTCATAATTTTTGGAGGTCATTAAGGTGCTCAAACAATTCCAGACATTAATTAACAAAAGGCACTATTTAACAATTAAAGATAAATGCTCAAAAATCAACTTGTTCCAAAAGACTTCAAAATTTCACCAGAGACTAAACATGGCATAGGAAGCTCACAAAAATTAGTCTCATGATTTTTGGAGTTATCAATAATTTTCTAAAAATCCGAAACTATCCATTTATTAATTAAAAGAGGGATTTTACATTTTTAAATTCTTGCAGAAAAGTCAAGTTTCATATTTTTATAAAATACTACACAGTGCATGGAGCATACCATAATTTTATCAGGATTTAAGGAACAACAGATTAATTCACACAAAAAAGAGAAAACAGAACACTATTCACATCTTTCAGAAAAAGAAAAGAGCACTGTGCTCCTTCTATGCAGGGCTCGGGCGAAACGGGCTCGGGCGAGACGGAAGCGACTGCTTCGTCCGAGGCCTGGCCCGGAGGCTCGGGCGAGACGGAAGACATGTGTTCGCCGAGGCCTGGCTCGGGCGAAGCGGAGAGCATGCGCTCGCCGAGGCTTGGCTCGGGCGAAGCGGACTCGGGCGAGACGGAAGGCTCGGGCGAGACGGAAAGCAAGCGTCCGTCTGAGGCCTGACTGGGAGGCTCGGGCGAAACGGAGTGGAAGCAGAGACCGGAGGCTTCGGGTGCTTACCACGGGTCGGAGGCAGGGCTCGGCTGCTTCGAGGGAGCGCGGTTCGCAGGCGTGCTCGAGGGTGTGGCTCGAGGGTGAGGCTCGACACGTTCTCGAGGGTGAGGCTCGAGGGTGAGGCTCGACACGTGCTCGAGGGTGAGGCTCGAGGAAGGAGACGACCGCGGCGGCACTCCGGCGATCCGGCGATCCTGCGCAACACACGAGACCGCAAGGGCCTGGTTAGAGTCGCGCGGAGCCAAGGAAGCTGACACAGGGGTCAGGGGAAGATGATCGTGGCCGGAGAGGAAGTATTTGACGAACCCGAGTTCACCGGTGTTCCGTCGGAGTTTGGGAAGATGGGGTTACGCCGGGCGATTGGAGGCGGGGGAGGTGAAATTGAGGGGTGGGAAAGCTTCACGAGCTCAAGGCGGAGCTTTCGGGCTAGGTGGTTGAGCGGCGGGAGCTTCGGAGTGGGCTGGCCACGGTGGCGGGGTCGAGTGCGGAGCTCCGGCTCCGACGGGCCTTTTATAGCTGCGGCCAGGGGACGGTAGAGAGCACGGGATGGTGCGGATGAGCTCGGACGAGGCGTGCGCACTCGATTGCGAGCCGGCGGGAAGGACGGCGTGCACCCAGGGCCTGGGCGGAGGCTCGCCGGTGACGGCCACGCGGCGGCGACGCCCTGGGCACTGTAGGGGACGGGGCGGAGGTCAGCGCTTGCGCGTGCGGGTGCGGCATGATGGCGCGGGCGCAGGCGACAAGTCGGGGCGGCGTGCGGCTGCCAGACGCGCGTGGCGCAGGCGGCGCTGGCGCGCGGCCATGGCCGGGGCCCCCTCCTGCTCTGTGCCGGCTAGAGGTAGGGGATGAACAGGGCTAGGTCTAGGGTTTGACTTTCTGTATTTCGCAAATTACTTCCAAAACTTGAACTGAGCAGCAAAAACTCAAAACACCAAAGTTGTGAAGAAAAAGGAGATCTACAACTTTGTCAAAAAGAATATTTTGAAAATCCAAATAGTTTTTGGACCACATTTGAAAACAGAAAAGGGAACACTTTTGGGATTTGAATAAATTCAAAATTACTTTTGATTTTACATTGAAAGTTGGAAATCTGCAAATATGAAAGTTGTTCCTTTTATCAAAACCTACAACTTTGCTAATATACCCTTTTTCTGAAACTCAATAGTTTTTAAATAAATTTTGAAAACTGAAAAGGGGACAAAAACTGGAATTTGAATGAATTTGGATTTACTTCAAACTTTGTACAGAAACTTGAAAATTTGTAAATACCAAAGTTGTTTCTCTTGGCCAGATCTACAACTTTGCTTTTTGGACCAACCTCAAATTTTGAATAATTTTTGAATTACAAAAAGAGGGATAAAATCCAGGGTTTGGAAATCAGGGTTTTGCAAAGGGATTTGAAATCTGATTTTGATTTTTTTAAACTTTGGCCAACACAACAAAACTTCAAGACATCCAACTGAACAAGAATTACACAAAGCTAGGCATAGAGGTGAAATTACCATTTTTGCCCTTATAGGAAGATTTGGGCTTTTAGGGTTTTTGAAAAGACATTGCTACACAAGTACTAAGCAAACATAAATGCAAGGCAAGGATGATTAATGACTAATGATGATGACATGTCAGGTTAATTACAGTTAAACACCAGAGGTGTTACAAAGCCCCCCGGTCTCTGCTTTCACGGCGCAAAGCTCGAGCCAGGCCTCGAGCGGATACGCGTTCACCGTTAGCTCGAGCCAGGCCTCGAGCACACGTTTCCCGTCTCGCTCGAGCCAGGCCTCGAGCGGACTCACACACCCACACCGCTTCGCTCGAGCCAGGCCTCGAGCAAGTACTCACACACTGTCTAGCTCGAGCCAGGTCTCGAGTAGACACACACCCTCACCACTTCGCCGAGCCTAGCCTCGAGCAAGCGTGCACCCTCCGCTTCGCCCGAGCCAAGCCTCGAACGAACCCGCGTTTCCGTCTCGCCCGAGCCTCCCAACCAGGCCTCGGACGGACGATTGTTTCCGTCTCGCCCGAGCCTTCCAGCCAGGCCTCGGACGGACGATTGTTTCTGTCTCGCCCGAGCCTCCCAGCCAGGCCTCGGATGGACGATTGTTTCCATTTTGCCCGAGCCCTACGGTCCGTCGCGCGATTCGTCCGAGCCGTGCGAGGAAGGAGCACAGTGCTCTTTTTCCTTTTTGGAAAGATGTGAATAGTGTTCCTTTTTTATCTTTTTGTATGATTTTTTGTATGGTTCCAAAAATTCTGAAAATTTGATGGTAGACTCTTTATACCATGTAGTATTTTAGAAAAATCTGAAACTTGGACTTTGTGCAAAAATTTGAAAATGAAAAATCCTTCTTTTAATTAAGAAATGGATGGTTTTAGATTTTTAGAAAATCATGTGTAGTTCCAAAATTTATGAGATAAATTTTTATGTGCTAGTTATGTCATGCTTAGTCTCTGGTAGAATTTTGAGGCCTTTTGGAGCAACTGTATAAAATGACCTTTTTTTAAATAATTAGGAAAAAATAGAAAAGCACTTAGGGTTCATGTTGTATGCCCTGTGATGTGACTTTAGGATTGTTTGTTGTTCATAGACCCCCACCCATTTGGTCTATGATGTTTGTGATGCCATGCAATGATTTGTGTTTAGGTCGGATAACTGATGCTTAATAGGTTTGATTATTTTTGCTTAGGGATGAAGATAAGTAACTTTATGTCCACACTAAGAAGTTACTTGCGTGTTGGAAAGTGTACTCTAGAATCAGTAGGTTTTGTCCTATGCTGTTTTGTTCATGTCAGCATCCTCATGAGCATACATCATTGCATACGTATAGTGACCGAAGGAGAGAACGTCAAAGTTGAGGCAGCCGCTGACGAACCTACCACCGAGGTGACCCCGAGCTCCGACGCCTACACTGCCGACCCCGAGCCTGTTCTCTTTGCTCTTCAAGGCAAGCCCCGGTGCATTTTAACCCTACCTCGCTTTTACAAAAGTTTTCTTAAAATGCTTTTGAGTTAAACTACTGCATTAGGTTATAGGAGTTGTGTGATAACCTATTACCTGCATTGTTTACCTCCACCAGAAGATCCACCTGCCCTGTTTTAAAAACTATTTGCAAAATGCTTAGTGATGCTATACAATAGATTTGCAATAAAAATGCTAATTTCAAAAGTGTGATCACTTAAAGAATTTTTATGGGAATTTGGCTTTACTCCCTGCCTGTTGGCTAAGTATCTGATCCGTACCTAGTCAACAGCGAGGAGAGGTTGTCCGAGCGTACGGTGCCATCATGTTGTAGTCCGGGACTCAACAGTTGACACCGACCGGGACAGGGTTGAAAAACCGACAGAACATGTACTCTTGGGTTAGAGTCCCAAGGTGCTTGTCGCTGGCGGAAAAATTTAGGGACCATCCGTATGGGGGCCTGCTGGCCAAGACTTGCAACTATTCACATACTTCGGAAAGCTCTGGCTCCGAAGAATCCTTTATTGGGCCGACAACCGTGCACTGGGAGTGGAGAGATGGCGGAAGTAGCATGTACCCACGTGGTCGTCGTACCTGGATTGGAGTGGTGTACTGTACTTCCGGGTGGCGTAGGACCGGGCCCAATCTTGGAGGAATCGTGGTAGACGAGTTGTCATATGCAAGCTTGGGTGCTACATATGCAGTGTGGATAGGGATCCTCAGCTGAGTATTATTTATCCGGATTAACGTTGCTCCTCGGTTATGGAGACTTGGTCACTGACTGTCAACGGAGAGTGGTTCTCAACTAGGTATGTTTTCGAAAGGTAAAATGAATCATGAACAATGAAGAATTGAGAAATACTGGAATCTTTTCAAAAATTAAAACAAGGATTTCAAAATGCTCTTTCTGCAAAATACTTGATCTTGCTTAAGCCTTACCTTGACTACCTAAGCCTCTCATTCTTGAGTCTTCTCCCCTTTTTCTTTAGTCGGGTAAGTCTTGTTGAGTACCCCCGTACTCAGGGTTTGTTAACCCCTGTTGCAGGTTTCTATAGGTGATGTTGATCACGACCATGTCAGTGGGCTTGACGTGATCTGATTGTTCTTTTCTCCAACTTAGGTACTCCGCCTAAGTGTGGCTCTGTAATACTATTCTACTTCCACAACACCAATTATGTTCATGTAAAAGTAACTTATTCATGTTTTGTAAAGGTTATCTATCTTGCTTTCGCACTCCGATGGTATTTTGTATCAACTGTTGTAATGTTGTAATTATTCCAACCTTCATGATGATGGTCCTGTGGTTCGTGGATAATTCGAGGTTCTCTCGGGGACACCCAACAGATCTTTCCTGTGATGTGGTACATGTGCACAGTCATTCGAGCTCAGGGAGACGGTGACGTGTGCGGGTGGACCACATTACCGGGAGGTTCTGCCACAGGACCGAGCTCACCGGCCATGGCGGACATGGCGGACGACGGCGTTCCGCGGGCGCCTAACCCTAATTGGCTAAACCATCACCCCCTAACTCCTCCTCGAACCTCACTGACCCCTAAACACGCGCTAGGGCAACACGCAACCACAGGACGGAGGCCGGCCACGGCGAACCGAGCTCGGCGGTCATGGCGGCCATGGCGACGGCTCATCCCGGGGCTCGCCTAGGGCTTCCTACGGGGCGCTAAGAACAGCAAGAGGTGCGGGGGCTCACGGCGAAGCTATGTGGGTGGTCGAGCTTGCGGTGGAGCGGCTGGACGACGGTGAACGGCGACGGCGCTGGCTGTTTTACCCTTTTCCGCTCGGGCGCCGGCGAACGAGAGCGAGAGCGAGAGAGAGGGGACAGAAGGGAGGGAGTGCGGCTTCGGCAGGGGCGAGGTGGCCTTGTGCTCGCCACGCCGCGCGCGAACGCTGGCTTGGTCGGCCGTGGGGCGCCACGCGGCGGGCGACGCCTGACGCGGTCGGCCACGACGCCACGCGCGTCCGGCACGGCACGGCCCGGTTCAAACTGAGTCGCCCGATTCAGTTAAGCCCCGACCGACTGACGGCCAAACTTTGGTTACGATTATCTCCTAATCCATTCGATGAAAAGCTAAACCACTTGCTCCATTGCTTAGAGCTACATGTCGGCTACAACTTTGGTTACAAGATCATGCTTTGGTTCGGCTTAGATCGCTCTCGAAAACGCTCCAAAGATGACTAGTCGAAACTGTTTTGACAGCTAGGACTTAGAAGAATTTTCTAAGTCAACTCTCCCCCATTTCTGCCTTGTGGGTCCTAAAACACATTGTTAAACTCATTTTCATGAGTTAGCCCTTAAACACTTTTTGTTCTACTCTAAATTCTACACACTTTTGGTTAAGGGCCCACAGCCAAGAAAAACTTCTATCAAGAAGGTCTTAGTTAGTCAAACAAAAGGACTCCTAGGGCTTTATTATGGCAACTTGGGTCAGGGACTTGGTTAGCCAAAATGACCAACACAAATCTAGCTTCACTTTGACTCCTCATCAAGGTTCAACTACTTAGGAGACTTAAACACTCCACAAACAAGTCAAACAAGCATCACTTCAAGCATAACATTACAAGTGCACACATGAAATGACACTTTACAAAAAGGAATGCAACATGGGATGATGATGCTTTATGCTTATGAGATGTCAAGTTATGCATTTAGGGTTGCTTAACACCTAGGGTGTTACAGTTTGGCCTGACACATTCTCAGACCCGGATCCACAACCTCTGCTACGACCAGACGGAGCCACCCCGCCGTCCTCATGGTGGTGCCCAGCCGACGACAGACCTGGTCCGCCCCTGCTTCAGTGAGCCCTTCGGTGAGGGTTTGAGTCACGCGCCTAGGGATCTCACCCCTATGACTCGGATCCTCAACGAGGTTCTTCGGCGGACCCTGCTTCCTAGGGTTGGTTTCCGCGAGGGTCTCTCCCGTCTCCAGCTGTGGTTACTTGCTTACTTGGTCCGGCAGCAGGAGTTCGATGTTTGGGATGTGATTTTGTGTGAGATGGAGGACATAGTGGCAGAGGGCATTAAGGCCCGCAGGCAGCTACCGTACACGCACTGGATCTCCTATATTCTATGGAAGGTAGCTGCCACGACAGGATCTGACCCCGGACAGTCTCTCACCGGGTCCGTGACTGTGTTCCCCGAGTACAACATGAGCCAGCTGTTGGGACGTGGTCGGGATAACAGGCAGCAGCAGCAGGACGCCCCGACCAGCTCACGCCAGAGGTCCGAGGTCCCAGAGACACTCCAGGAGCAGGACGAGGTCGTCCGAGCCCTCGCCGAGCAGGAGTTAGAAGACTTAGAGGGTGGTGACACGTTCGTCACAGAGGACCCCACCGACAGCTCCAACGAGGACTACCAGCTCCCGCCCCGCTACCAGCCCAGAGCTCACGACCACCAGGCAGGGTCTAGCGGTACTGCTTCCTCCGATCCAGCGCTTCTTGCCATTCTAGCACGGATGGAGGAGCAGCAGCGGACTGTCACTCAGGACGTCCAGAGGCTTGCACAGAAGCAGCAGAGGTTGGCTTAGGCCAGGCCCTCGCGCAGCAGCAGGCACAGGAGAGGTCCGATGCACTTCAGCGATAGATGATGGCCCTTCAGCAGTAGACTTTGAGTGTCATGGAGAGACTGGCCAGCGGACCTCCCCAGTGGCAGTGGCAGCAGCCCCCACCTCAGCAGCAGCTCCAGTGGCAGCCCCCAGCTCCTCCACAGCCGTTTGTTCCTCAGTTTGGTCAGCAGCAGCAGCAGCTCACGGGCCCCAGTTCCTCGCAGTTCACGAGTTTCACTACTCCAGGTGGGGCCCCGCTCTTCAGTCCGCTTCGCACAGGATTCACTCCCAGGCCGACAGAGTCGCTCTTCACTACGACGACTTCTGTGACACGTGACCTGTCGGCCACTTTCAGCGAGCTCACTGGGTTTCCCACTCCAGATCTTCTGGATCCCGTACAGACGTCGACGACTCCTGTGACTTCCACTACGGAGACTCTTCTGAGCTCTGTCGTGTCTTCAGAGCAGACAGAGCCTGTGCAGTCTGAGACGACCACGCTAGTTCAGCCTGAGCTTTCAGTTATTCCAGAGCTTCCGCACTCTGATGCTCAGGTTGACACTATTCCCGAGACTGCGATAGAGCCAGAGCAGCCAGAGTCAGAGCAGGCAGAGAAGTCAGTACCAGACCCGACCCAGACCGCTTCTCCACAGTGTCCAGCTACAGAGGGTCAGCAGGCTACCGGTGACTCGTCCTCCGACTCCGAGGCCCTACTTCAGCAGTTTGAGTTCACGCAGAGGACTCCGGAGACGACACCTGACTCGTCTGCACCACCTCCGCCCTCCGACGCTTAGTTTGGCGCTTGATGCCAAATGGGGAGAGTGGCCGAGTATAGTGATAGGGGGAGCGTTGTGAGAGGGCTTCGTTCTTAGGTTGTGTTATGATTCACATACGCTCTTTACTTATCGCTTCTTTTGTGCATGTTTATGAGATATACTCTTGATTTGGACCTTTATGACATGTGTGTGCTTACTATGATATATGATATGTCATGTCATTTCGCCTTACTCGTTTACTTGTGCTCAATTCTCATTTATTATGTATTCGAGCTATTTCACTCTTGCACTTGCTATTCACTCTAACTTGTTGAGTGCAGGATGATGGCATGACATGTGTGAGCTTGCCCCTAATCAATTTCTCTTATTCATTGCAAGTTCATACATGTCATGATTTAAAAACCTCTTCTCTCTATACTCGATCTCGTGTTGTCATCAATCACCAAAAAGGGGGAGATTGAACGCATCTTGGCCCCTAGTGGTTTCGGTGATTGGATGAAACACAAGATTACAGTGACTAACGTGTGTTTTGCAGAAACAGGGATGAGTTAGGTCACGGTAATGGCGACAATACGGGCATATGGAGTTCATGTCCCCTGGCGATGGATATCGTTTCGGTTTTCAAAGGATGGACGACGAAGACGGTGGTAGATTAGGCTAAGTGTCATATGGTGTTGGAGGACACTTAGGTAGTCTTAGGTCTTTGTTTTTCCCTTGGCCGTACTATAAAGGGGAGCGTGAATCAGTAGCTTGACCTAGATAAGACTAATGAGGTAGGTGTGGTGCACACTTGTTATTTCATAGCCCTAGGTAGCTCAGAGAGATGCCTTAAGTCGAGTGGATCAAAATTCGTTTAGGCCGCGTCGCGATCCGAGTTGATTCTGCCCTTGTAAAGGGCATCAGACGCTGGCCAGGTGGGCATCGGATGCGTCCGATGGTCACCCCGACTAGGGTTTAGTCTGGTGTGTGGCATCGGACGCGCCGATGTGTCCACATCGGACGCGCCCATGCCACTGTTCATGT
Organism: Coix lacryma-jobi var. lacryma-jobi; assembly: GCA_009763385.1. NCBI lineage: Eukaryota > Viridiplantae > Streptophyta > Magnoliopsida > Poales > Poaceae > Coix > Coix lacryma-jobi. The sequence goes on along the minus strand of CM019830.1, from coordinate 119,368,822 downwards.
GCGCGTGAACTGGAGGCCGCATCGGACGCTGGCATCGGACGCTGAGGACCAGCGTCCGATGGCCATGCAGAGAGGTTCCAGAGAGGGCAAATCCACATCGGACGCGTCCGATGTGGTGGCATCGGACGCTGCCAGCGTCCGATGTCCCTTTAAACAGTCTGACAAGAAGGTACAGTAGACCGTTAGACGAGGTCATCGGAGCGTCCGATGCTAGGCATCGGAGCGTCCGATGCCCCCGCAGAAAACCTGTCTTGTGCTGTTTTTGGATGGCCGGTTGGGGGAGTATATATACTTCCTTCCCTCCATCCATTTGAGTGTTCTTGCCACTTTCATCAGCTAAGAATCACCTTGTGAGTGTGAGTGAGTGCAAGAGCCCTAGTGAGGTTGAGTGATTTGCTAATTGTGAGAATTAGACACCTCCTAGTGAGAATTGAGTAGCAAGTGTGCATCCATCCATCTCTTTGGCCTTGTGTTGGTCAAGTGAGAGTTCTAGCTTGTTACTCTTGGTGATCGGCATCACCTATACAGCTTGGTGGTGATCGTGAAGCTTGGAGAGCATCCGGAAACTTTGTGGATGACCCAAGCAAGCTTGTGACCGGTAGTGAGCGATTCACCGGGCCGGAGCGGCGAAGAATCAGCTCGTAGTGAGCACTTGATCCTTGCGCGGATCAAGGGGGAGCGATACCCTTGCGCGGGTGCTCCAACGAGGACTAGGGGGGGTGTGCCGACACCTCGATACCTCGGCAAAAAGATCGTCGAGTCATCTCTACTCTTTTACTTACGCATTTACATTCAAGCAATTCAATTCCGCATTACTCTTGTTGTTCATTCTATATTGAATTGCTTTGCTAGAGTAGGAGAGGCTTAGACTTGTCTTTTGTGAGGTAGAATAATTAGAAACACACTTCTAGGCACTAGGGGGTTAATTGAGGCTTGATAGGTTTTATTCTTGCAAGAAGTTTTAGAAAAGCCCAATTCACCCCCCTCTTGGGCATCTTGATCCTTTCAGGCGCTAGAAATGTAGGTAGACAAATCTAACAACATTACATGGATGGTATTTATGATCTTGCCCTTATAAAATATGAAATGAGATTATCCGCAAGCGCACAGATAAAATACATCCGTTGTAGCATTTCACCAAGGAAAGAGTTTGCAAGGTATCGTTATTTGTAACGGAGCAATGCATATCGTTAGCTACCCGGCAGGAGATAAACATCTACAACTATGACACACACATGTATGATTATGATAAGAGTCCCACTAGATCTATACTCAACACAGGAATCAATCATAAATGATAAATAAGATAAATGTAATAGAACAGAGTAAACCATATAAAAGTGTTCCAACAGAGCATTCTCACCCAAGGTCGGATCGTAGCAAAATCTAGAAAGAGAAGATTAACTTCTTAACATGGCTCTAACTATAGGTCATAGACTACATCAATTAGTGCAATTATGTTTAGCAATCATGGTTAGAATAACTTATATTTATATGCTGGAGACATCACGCATGGAGGATCAGATCCAGAGTCTATCACCTCCGGGTGACCAGGTCTTACTTGCCCTATATTCGGGGAGTGGACTACAAAGGACTCAACAAGGCTATAATAGTCACCCTCGTGATCTACCACTTGCTGGCCCAGAATATAGGGTGCATTCGCAGGTAAACAACGTATAAGCACCACGCTTACACAATGTTGACCACTCACCCCGCGATCGACAGAATAAGCGCTATACGAACAAGAGCATAAACATAAAGATATCCTAGCTATGCTAGACATATAATCAAAGTAGACGATGAACATTATAATTATGAACACGAAATAGTAACAAGTCATGACATGTATCAACTAGAACACAACTATAAGATAGATTAGAACGCAGAGATGAATTAGAGAGGTAATTAGAACTAGATTAGAGCACAGAGATGAACTAGAGGGATTAGAAGATGAACTAGAACACAATTAGAACACAAGATAATGAACTAGAAGACATTTAGACAATTAGAAGAACAATGTTGATACAAGAGAGAAGACAAGGCTAATTACCTAGCTCCTCCTGACCAGATCTAGAATCCGAGCTTCCCTTGACTCTTCTAATTCTATTCTAGCTACGCCCTTGGATGGTGGAACTCCTAGTTGTCTAGGCTACCTCTAATCTAATTGATTGATCTATGCTATGAGATATGAATTTGATGAGATGCCAAGAGGTCTGGGGTTTCTTATATAGCCCGGTGGGATGAACCGCAGCCCTCAGATCGAACCGACGTTGAACAACAGTTGAGATACAAAGTAGAGGTCGATTAGGTCATGTCGCGCGAAGGAGGAGGGGCTACCATGTGGGCCCAGGTCGAACGGTCTAGGGTTGTGGTCGGCCGGCCTCCCCCTGGCACCGCCTGCCTCTTCCTTCGACTGGAAGTCTTCTAACACCTTCCTTCTTCGTCTTGAGTCCTTGTTCGGTTGGTTTGCGCAACGAGTCGTGGCGTGGATGGATTCCTTGTCGTCTTCTTCCTGTCTGGTCCCTGGATATCTCTGGTATTCTGTAGCTATTGGAATCTTGTCTGTTACTGTGACAGAACCGACCAATTTATACCAGATTAAGCACCAGATCCCTGCTTTCGCATAGGTCACAGATACTTAAGCTCGTACAAACCCGGTAGTCCGGAAATCTCGAAGGATTTCAAATCATTCAACTTTAGCCAAGATCATAATGGATTAGCGTACCTGTCCACGAGGTACATTTAGTTCGTACATAAATCAAATACATCAGAGTTCAACAGTTATTACAAACCATAGTTCAAATTTCGAAAGCGGAAGCAACATAGTTTTAAACATCAGTTCTTAGTTCACAATACGGTGCCATTGCCTTATCAGTCCACAAAAGCATCAGGGAAGGATAAGAGTTGACCATGCCCATGGTCTATTCATCACCCTCGACGGGGTACATACAGTTCTCGCAATAGCCGTAAAAGTATTGCCCATCTGCAACAACAAGGGAAAGAACCCTAAGTACGAGAAGGTACTCAGCTAGACTTACCCATCATAAACCGAGAATAAAGTCACACCAAGGAGTACGCAAGGCTGTATCTAGGGTTGGCCATACTTACCTTTTTGCATAAAAGCATTTTCATTTTTAATAATCATCATTAGAGTATTAGCAGTCAATTTTATGTAATCAACCTGATTAACTAGATTTGCACCTGTTCTAGAGCAAACACTTGACTACTTATTGAAGCAAGAGTGACTATTTCATCAATAGCCTTTCAGATTCAACAATATAACCATCTTTAGTTCCATAAGTTACTACGGTAACACATGCCCAGTCAAGTTACTCACTAACCAGGAGCGATGGCGATTATAATCGATTCCTACCAGTTGGGGATAAAAATGTCGCACACTCGCCCGATCACACCTTGCTAGGCAGCCGTCGGTGGCCACTTCAGGAAATTCGAGAACACAACACGCGGGACGGTCAAGGGCCCTTCTACACCGGGGGTTATCTCAATGCCAGGTCGCTCAAGCTATAACTGCCCACTGTCATGCTAGGTCAGTCAGGCCCTGCCTGTCCACGGACCATGCCAGGTTGCTCAGAATAGTTGCCCATGGTACATATAAGGCCCTGGGTGTTAGGCGTCAACATCTCCATCACCGGCTCGAATAGCGCTACTCGGCTTCACGGGAGGTACTCCGACCTCCTCCGTTAAGTGATTGACGCATTCAAAATGACTGAGGTGTGCCTTCGTCGGGTCCTAATCGACACAGGCGGGAGACTACCAGCACACAGAACCCATGTCCTGCTGCTCCTACATCCCGCCCAGTCTCAAATTAATTATCACATGGTTATATTTCATGCTAGCACGAGGCTAGTCATGATCAGTATCCACCTATATGCGGGAGACAGGAAATCACCCAATTTTTACCGGTCTAAGTAGGCTAAGCATAAACGAGCCTAAACTTAACAGGGATATCAAGATAGTAATTACAGGTGGACAAGGATAAGTAAGTAATGCATCAACGGTATCACTCAACTCCTATAACCTAATGCAACAAACATATCAGGTTAATTTCGTAATTGCATTTGCAAACCATAGGAGTGGGATGCTCCGGGGCTTGCCTCATTCGAAGTCGGAGGTACGATGGTCGTGGCACTCAGGCAGGTCCTCGACATCTCCTTCTTTGGTCCTCTGGTCCGGGGTCTCCTCCAGACATGGCTCCTCCGGTGGTGGGTTCTGGGTCTCCACTACCGATCCTGTATGATGCAATACACGCATAAGTAATATGAATGCACATGGAATGCATGGGGATGCGACATAGAACAAGATAACTCAGGAGATAAACACATGTCATCTACTGCGTTCTCTTCAACAAGGTAGTCACATCAAACTAGTGATTACGAAAGACCTAAACATCCAACCCAACAAATTAACCTACCTAATTATTTGGTTAGGCTTCACAATTACCACAGCAAGCACTTTACTTAATTAACTAATTCTCCTTTAATTACTTGCTGAAATAAATCCATTTAATCAAGCCTATAGCAGCAACCCATCCTAGACAGCTTCAGAAAAATCTACAGAAATTACTGGAAGTTAACCACACATAAACTAGCCCCCTGTCCAAATTTCACCTCATTTGGACTTAAACTCCATTCTCTATGAAAAAGATAAATTCTATCATGAATAGGTGCTTTGAACTACACACTCTAGCAAAAAGTGTCAAACAACACATTTCTCATTTTCCTACTGAACTTCTTAGCACAAGAGCAGTGTATAAAAATTCTCAGGTTCAAACTCCTCATATTTTAATTAGTACCAATTAAACAAGAAATCAACATTTCATCACTTTAATTATTACTATCAAAATATTCCACAGAACAGTGTCATATTTTATTTTTCCCAGAAACTATGCATCAACACAAACCTAACAAGACAAGAATCGCATTTTTCTGAGCATTACACGGATTACTATGCATTTAACAAGATTTCAGCCAAAACAATAATTAAATATCACTACACATAACTTTATTACAAACTGGACATATCATATTTTTCATGCATAGGACTCATCACAACAAACTTAACAAAACTTGTTTCACCTTTTTAGCATTTACAGAACTCAAGATATGAATTAAACAAGCAATTCAAACAATTCTGAAAACTATTAAAACAAAACCCTGAAAAACCCTTTACACTAAACTGCTACGCGTACCCAACTACTTGCACCCAGACTCACTAACAACAGGACCCGTTCCTCTGACCTGCGGGCCCTTGGGTCAAACCTGACCCCACCTGTCATCCTCTCCAGAACAGGGGAGAGTTTGACCGCGGCGGGGCTCGCCGACGGCGACCTCCCCGGTGAAACCAACCCCACCGGCGGACTCCCCTTCTCCCTCTGCACCCGACGGTACCCCTACTTGGCTCAGCGCACGCGCGGATCGAGCTCTCCGTAGACGATGGCGGCACGGCGGCACAGTCCTTGCTACGCCGGCCGGCTCTGGCCACGACGAGCTCAACTGACCCCCGTGATCTACTCCTTCGACCTCCACGAACTCAGCGCAAGACTTAGAAGCTAGGGTTTTCACCCTGGACACCTCCGGCCACGACCATGCCATCCCCGGCGACCACGACGATGGCGGACGGCGGCGTACCGGCACTACCAAACCCTAATCGGCTCAACCAACACCTCCAACGTCTTCGACGGGCCAAGGCGACCCGCGAACGCTAGCTAGGACTAACGGACGGACACGGGAAGGAGGTTGGCCACGGCGGACCGAGCTCGCCGGCCATGGCGGACATGGCGGACGATGGCGTACCGCGGGCACCTAACCCTAATCAACTAATCCATCACCCCCTATCTCCTCCTCGAGCCTCACTGACCCCTAAACACGAGCTAGGGCAACACGAAACCACGGGACGGAGGCCGGCCACGACGAACCGAACTCGGCGGTCATGGCAGCCATGGCGGCGTCTCATCCCGAGGCTTGCCTAGGGTCTCTTATGGAGCGCTAAAGGTAGCACGGGGTGTGGGAGCTCACGGCGAAGCTTCGTGGGTGGTTGGATGGACGGTGCGGTGGCGGGACGGCGGTGAACGGCGGTGGCGCCCTGCTTTTCCCCTTTTTCGCTCGGGCACCGGCGTATGAGAGCAAGAGCGAGGGAGGGGATAGAATGGAGGGAGGAGCAGCACGGCTCGGGCAGCGGGGCGAGCGACAGCTTATGCTCGCCACGCCGCGCGCAGGCGTCGCCTCCCCAGCCAGCTTGAGCCACGCGGCGCGCGTGTTCTGCGCGCGGTCGGCACGGCACGGCTCGATGCAAACTGAATCGGTCGATTCAGGCGCTGATGGCTGACTGACGGCCGGATTTTGGTCGCTATTAACTCACTAACCACTCGGTGAAACACTAAACCACTTGCTCCATTGCTTAGAGCTACATGCCTGCTACAACTTTGGTTACAAGATCAAGCTTTGGTTCGGCCTAGGTTGTTCTCGAGAAAGCTCCAAAGATGACTAGGCAAAACTGTTTCGACAGTTAGGACTTAGAAGAATTTTCTAAGTCTAATCTCCCCCATTTCTGCCTTGTGGGTCCTAAAACACCTTGTTAAACCCATTTTCATGAGTTGGTCCTTAAACACTTTTTGATCTACTCTAAATTCTACACACTTTTGGTTAAGGGCCCACAACCAAACAAAGCTTCTATCAAGGAGGTCTTAGTTAGTCAAACAAAAGGACTCCTAGGGCTCTATTAAGGCAACTAGGGTTAGTGACTTGGTTAGCCAAAAGGATCAACATAAACCTAGCTTTAAACTAACTCCTCAACAAGGTTCAACTACTTAGGAGACTCACACACTCCAAAAACAAGCCAAACTAGCATCACACCAAGCATAACATTACAAGTGAACACATGAGATGACACTTAACAAACAAAATGCAACATGGGATGATGATGATGCTTATGCTCATGAGATTTCAAGTTATGCATTTAGGGTTGCTTAACACCAGGGGTGTTACAGCCCTCCCCTCGTTAAAGGAATCTCGTCCCAAGATTTAAGTTACTGACCATTTCTTATAAAAGTGCGGGTACAGCTCTTTCAGATAGTCTTTCGTTTCCCCAAGTGGCATCTCGTTCATCTTGCTCACTCCAAGATACTTTATATTGCTTTACCATTCTCCCGCGAGTTATTCTTTCTTTTTCATCCAGCACTCGATACGGTTCCACTGAGTAGGTGAGAACGGATTGCAACTTGATATTGGCCGGTTGTACCTCTTCTTCGGGAATTCGAAGACATTTCTATAATTGTGACACATGGAATACAGGGAATATAGCCTTCAAATGCTCTGGTAGTTGTAGCTGATAAGCTACTTCTCCCCTCCATTCCACGATCCTGTAAGGTCCCACAAATCTTGGTGCTAACTTCCTTTTTACGCCGAAGCGTCTGACACCTTTCATGGGCGACACATTCAAATACACATAATCGCCTTCGTTAAATTCAAGCGGTTTTCTTCTCTTGTCTGCATAGCTCTTTTGTCGAGATTGCGCAGCTGCCATATGCTGTTGGATAATTCTAACTTGTTCTTCTGCTTCGTTAACAAAATCAATTCCATAGTATCGACGTTCTCCCGGTTCAACCCAGTTCACCGGTGTTCTGCACCTTCTACCATAAAGAGCTTCAAAAGGTGCCATCTGTATGCTTTCTTGATAACCATTGTTATATGCAAATTCAGCTAACGGTAACCATTTCTCCCAAGATCCCCTCGCTGAAATCACACAGGCCCTCAACATGTCCTCTAAAACTTGATTCACTCTTTCGGTTTGTCCGGAGGTTTGGGGATGATAGGCAGAGCTACGGATTAGCTTGGTGCCTAGTTCCTTTTGTAGTTTCTCCCAAAACGGTGCAGTAAACTGTGTTCCACGATCCGAAACTATAACTTTGGGTATACCATGCAGTCGAACGACTTGATTGATATAAATCTTTGCATAGTCCGGTGCTCGATAACAGGTTTTGACTGGAATAAAATGAGCAGTCTTGGTAAGACGATCAACTATCACCCAAATTGAGTCATTCCCTTTCAGAGTGCTTGGCAGACCGGTAATGAAATCCATACCTATTTCTTCCCACTTCCACTCGGGTATTGGTAACGGTTGAAGTGTTCCGGCTAGCTTCAGATGAATAGCTTTTACTCGACAACACGTGTCGCATCTGGCTACGTATGCGGCAATCTCTTTCTTCATCTTGGTCCACCAAAACCTTGGACGCAAATCTTGATACATCTTCGTGCTTCCAGGATGAATAGACAGCTTGGATAAATGAGCTTCATCCAAGATCCGATTTTTGAGTTCTCTATCCTTAGGCACTACTAAGCGCTGGTCAAACCATAATACTCCTTTATCATCAATTCGAAAATGTTTTACTGGTCCAGTTGCGGTTTTCAGCCTTTCCTTGATATGATAAATTCCCTTGTCTGTTTTCTGCCCTTCAAGAATCTCATCAACTAAGGTGCCTTGCAGCTTGATATTGTGCAGAATCACAGGGTGTACGAGACTAAACTCTTCTTCTGGTTGTAGCCTCAAACTATTGCAGTGTGACTTTCGGCTCAGGGCCTCGACAACCACATTTGCTTTCCCTGGATGATAATGTATCTGTAGGTTGTAATCTTTGATTAGTTCAAGCCATCTTCTTTGCCTCATATTCAGTTCAGGTTGAGTGAAGATATATTTGAGACTCTTGTGGTCAGTGTACATGTTACAGACATTACCAAGCAGATAATGTCTCCAGATTTTTAGAGCGTGCACCACATCGGCTAACTCTAAGTCATGTGTAGGATAGTTAATCTCATGTTTCCTCAATTGTCGTGAAGCATAAGCAATCACTCTGCCTTCTTGCATAAGAACGCAACCTAATCCAACTTTCGATGCATCACAAAAGACATCAAAAGGCTCCTCGATGTATGGTTGAGCTAAGACAGGAGTAGTGGTCAATAGTTTCCGCAAGATACGGAAAGCTATTTCGCACTTCTCTGTCCATTCAAACTTCTGATCCTTCTGGAGCAAACTTATCATTGGTTTGGCAATCTTAGAGAAGTCGGGAATGAAGCGATGATAATATCCTGCTAAACCGAGAAAACTTCGGATTTCACCAACTGAAGTCGGAGCTTCCCAATCCATCACGTCTTGTACTTTACTGGGGTCCATAGAGATTCCTTCTTCTGACATGATGTGACCAAGAAATTGTACTTGCTTCAACCAAAACTCACATTTGCTAAACTTAGCATAAAGTTTATGTTCTCGGAGCCTCGTCAAAACAACCTTTAGATGTTCTGCATGATCCTCCGGGTTTTCAGAGTATACTAGGATGTCATCAATGGACACAACTACAAACTTATCAAGTTCTGGCATAAACACCAAATTCATCAAACTCATGAAATACGTTGGGGCCTTTGTCAATCCAAAAGACATGACAAGATACTAATATAATCCGTATCTGGTCGAGAAAGCAGTCTTTAGGATACCCTGAGGTCGAATTCTAATCTGGTGGTAACCTGACTTCAAATTGATCTTGGAAAACACCTTAGCTCTGGATAACTGGTCGAACAGAATATCTATCTGTGGCAATGGGTACTTGTTTCTAACAGTCACGGCATTGAGTGGCCGATAATCCACACACATACGTAAAGACTTGTCTTTCTTCTTAATAAACAATGCTGGGCAACCCCACTCGGATATACTAGGTTGAATGAATCCTTTGTCCAAAAGTTCCTTGATCTGAGTTTAAGTTTAGCTAATTCATTGGGAGGCATACGGTAAGGTCTTCTAGAGATTGGTGCGGTTCCAGGTAACAACTCAATTGCAAATTCCACTGTCTGCTTGGGTGGTAACCCTGGCAACTCATCTGGGAAAACATCCGGAAAATCTCGGACAACTGGGATTTTGGACAGGTCTTCTATGGATAAGGTGCAAGATAAATCAACAAAGTCAGCACCTCGAGGAAGAGAAATGCGTAGCTTCGTATTCGTCCTCCCATCAGATAAGGTAAGAATCCTATTGGCAGTGTCTAACACCACATTCCACATACTCATCCAACTCATACCTAGGACTACATCCATGCTTAGTCCTGGCAAAACTACTAAATTAGCTCCAAATTTGTGCCCTCCAATGTCGATGGTTGCGTTACAAACCATCTGCCTAGATAACACGCTACTCCCCACGGAGCTTACGCGAAACCCATAATCCATTTCAGACACCTCTTGATTATGTTTTTGTGCAAATGCTTTGCTCATGAATGAATGTGATCATCTAGTATCAAATAAAACAACTGCAGGATGATGGTTAACAAGACACATACCGGTAGTCACGGGCTCCCCAAAACGAGCTTCTTCAGCGGTCATGTTGTGCATACGTGCGGGATAGCTAGCTTGCTGCTTCTTTGGGTGAGGGCAATATCTTGCGAAGTGCCCCTCTTGGTTGCAATTGTAACATGGTCCACGAACTGAAGGTTTCCCTCCGGTCGAGCTACCCTGACCTCCGCGAGCTTGGTTAGCAACTACTTTGTACGGCCTTTGATTATGCTGAGCTTGCAGTTGATTCTTCTTCTACGGCAGTCTCCTGCTCCCTCTGAAGCGCCTGGTCCCTCTCCATAGTCAAGTGGGCTAGCTGTGTGGTGAGGAGGTCTATCTCTGTAGCATGCTCCTCTCGACCCCGGTGATGTGCAGCTATCTCCTCATTGAGAACATGGTCCAGGTGGTCGTAGCTACGTGACAAGCACCCATAAGTAGCCATGAGTGCAGCCATGGCACTCCCAGCTGGTCCTGCGCAGTGCTCTCGCTCCAAGGAACTGGCCTCAAGTACGGTGGCACCCGGCTGTCGCCACACTGACCGGTAAGGGTCCACCGTAGGAAAGATGCTAGTAGTGGCCTGCGCGACCACCTCCGGGTGATCCTCCATAATGTCCTGAAGAACAATATAGGCGACCCTGTTAGCTCCGCCCACGGGGTCCTACCCTGTAGTGCGAAGACCCGGCGGCACCACACATGATCCTGCGGATCACGGCTGGGCACGTCCACCTCAACTGTGTATACATAGCGATCTTTGGAAAGCTGGACATGATGCCAATCATACTATGACTCCTGACCCTCCTGGTATCCAACCAAGTGCAGCACCCTCCACAGAATGGTAGGCATGCCGAACTCCTCCAGAAAATCCTCTGACCCTTCAGCCGTCCAGGGTCCCAGCATATAATTAGGCCTCTTGCCTCCAGTCAACTTACGAGCCATGCGCTTGGTACGGGCCATCTGTAAGAAGTTTATCCACACATAGGTTTTCATTAGTTGGGAACAACTTTTATTAAGAAAAACGGGACAAAAAACATAAGGAAGGAAGTAAGATTAATGCAAGGTTATATGATCATGATGCATGCACGCAGCATACGTCCTCACTGTCTATCAATCTAACGGCTAGACGGTGGCATACACGTTCAGTCATAGCGTTAACTAAATGTACTATACGTTCGCAAGTTAGCGTACCCGCAGAAAACTCATTTCAGCCCTGCCCACAGTATGAATATCATGCAATGCTGAAATTAAATCTAATACTAACTTCGGTGCACACCCAGTATACATGTAAGCAATATATGCACCCATCGGAATAGTATTACTCCCACAATCAATACTTTCACATATACTCGTCTGTAATAGGTATACATGTCGGTACCATTCGGGCACTCCCCTAGATTGGCGGTTGTCCAATCATGCTCTCACAACTCACTTGTTACCTTGGCATAGAGGCAATTGATCCATACATTACTATTAAGAAGAATAGCACCCATACAATTTCACCCTGGCCGTATGGACGACAGAAACAACAGAATTTAAATATGATGCACCACCCCCAAGTTAGTACTTAAATAGCCACCTAGAAACCTACTGGGCATAAGGACTTGATCATTGGCACACCTTAATCATTTTTTATAAGATTTTTCAAACCCTAATATAGCTTATAAGTTTTTGCAAAGAAAATTTTGATTTGAAAATACAATTTTCAAATACACTCATGAATAGTAACGCCAATCATGCTCCGATACCAGCTGTGACAGAACCGACCAATTTATATCAGATTAAGCACTAGATCCCTGCTTTCGCAGAGGTTACAGATACTTAAGCTCGTACAAACCCGGTAGTCCGGAAATCTCGAAGGATTTCAAATCATTCAACTTTAGCCAAGATCGTAATGGATTAGCATACATGTCCACGAGGTACATTTAGTTCGTACATAAATCAAATACATCGGAGTTCAATAGTTATTACAAACCATAGTTCGAATTTCGAAAGCGGAAGCAACATAGTTTCAAACATCAGTTCTTAGTTCACAATACGGTGCCATTGCCTGATTAGTCCACAAAAGCATTAGGGAAGGATAAGAGTTGACCATGCCCATGGTCTATTCATCACCCTCGACGGGGTACAGATAGTTCTCGCAATAGCCGTAGAAACATTGCCCATCTGCAACAACAAGGGAAAGAACCCTGAGTACGAGAAGGTACTCACCTAGACTTACCCGTCATAAACCAAGAATAAAGTGACACCAAGGAGTATGCAAGGCTGTATCTGGGGTTGGCCATACTTACCTTTTTGCATAAAAGCATTTTCATTATTAATAATCATCGTTAGAGTATTAGCAGTCAATTTTATGTAATCAACCTGATTAACTAGATTTCCACCTGTTCTAGAGCAAACACTTGACTAGTTATTCAAGCAAGAGTGACTATTTCATCAATAGCCTTTCATATTCAACATTAGAACCATCTTTAGTTCCATAAGTTACTACGGTAACACATGCCCAGTCAAGTTACTCACTAACCAGGAGCGATGGCGATTATAATCGATTCCTACCAGCTGGGGATAAAAATGTCGCACACTCGCCCGATCACACCTTGCCAGGCAGCCGTCGGCGGCCACTTCAGGAAATTCGAGAACACAACACGCGGGACGGTCATGGGCCCTTCTACACCGGGGGTTATCTCAATGCCAGGTCGCTCAAGCTATAACGGCCTATGGTCATGCCAGGTCAGTCAGGCCCTGCCTGTCCACGGAGCATGCCAGGTTGCTCAGAATAGTTGCCCACGGTACATATAAGGCCCTGGGTGTTAGGCGTCAACATCTCCATCACCGGCTCGAATAGCCCTACTCGGCTTCACGGGAGGTACTCCGACCTACTCCGTTAAGTGATTGACGCGTTCAAAATGACTGAGGTGTGCCTTCGTCGGGTCCTAATCAACACAGACGGGAGACTACCAGCATACAGAACCCATGTCCTGCTGCTCCAACATCCCGCCTGGTCTCAAATTAATTATCACATGGTTATATTCCATGCTAGCACGAGGCTAGTCATGATCAGTATCCACCTATATGCGGGAGACATGAAGGACCGAGAATGCTACCCGAAAGCGACCAGAGGGGGGGTGAATGAGAGCTTCAAAATTTCCTTCCGGAAACTCAATGCCCCTGTCCCAAAATCAACCCCAAAGACAAACCTTAGAGCTTGTTAATGTCCACGACCCTAGATGTAGGGTGGATGCTTCCTAGAAGCACAGGGGGACACTACACAACTCTAGAAAGTCAACGCAAAAGACGGAAACCAAATCCGACAACGATCGAACAAGCTGCGAACAAAACAGTGCGAAACTTGTCGATGCTTGACCACCGGATGCGTCCGATGCTAACAGAGCAGTTCTGGAACCTTACTGCATGGACATCGGACGCTGTGAACAGTAAACAGCCAGCGTCCGATGCTCAGCGTCCGGCGCGTCTGATGACCAACCGACGCGTCCGATGCTGAGCGTCCGATGCTCACTCAAATGCACGCAGGCTGACACGTGTCACCGGAGCGTCCGATGCTAAGAACCCTAGCGTCCGATGCTCCCGTGTCAGCGTCCGATGGCCTCGAAAACAACACAGTTCTTCGGCGATTCAACCCGATCTCCTCCGAATCAAAAGCTCTAGGGCTAGGATTCGATCTGAGAGGTCACAAGGATGTTAGTGAGCTACTCCTAAGAGATCATGGCTCGAATCTAACTCCAAATCGGTGAATCGAAGAAATTCGGAGGAAAGGGAGGAAACTTGATCCGAAACGAAAAATCGATCGATCTCCTAGACCGTGAGGTTAGAGGTTAATTCCTTCGGGGGAAAGAAGTGCCTCACGACCTAGAACAACTTGGTTCAAATGGATTTGCAAAAGATGAACCGAGCAAAGAGATCAAACAACGGGAAAATCATGGAGAAAAAGGATTCCGCGAAGAACACAAACAAAACGCGAATCACAACCACGATCTTGCAGCCGAAGCGCAAACACACGCTACGACAAGGAGGTTACGACCTCCTTTCCTCAAAATCAACAGTACACAGAGTCAAGTCTCTCTGCGGATCTCAGCTACAGCAGGGAATGGGGAGAGCAGGAAACCCTAAGTGCAAGAGAGCAAATGAGATGGCTAAAACTGAGATGAGGGAGGAGGGTGTCTCCCCGGACTACTTAACCTATTCTAGACTAAGTCTATTTCCTACTCTACCCCTCTCTATTCTAATTACAGAGCGAACCAGCTAAACCCTAGGGTTATTCTGGACCAAGTCGGTGGTAGGTGTATCCGACGGCCACGCCCGCACAACTCGTCTGCGTTGCCTCCACGCAACCTTCCGATTGCCGCCACGTGCCGCCCACGCTCTTCACCCCCGGTTTTGTGGCCCAAACCGGGAAACCAGCCTTTTCCAGCCAACCCCCGGTTTTGAGGCCCAAACCGGGAAACCAGCCCACCAGCGTCTGAGTTTTGAGGCCAAACTCAGCAAACCATCAGCGCCCAGGTTTTGAGACCCAAACCTGGAAACCGTCCACAGCCCGAGTTTTGAGGCCAAACTCGGAAACCCTCAGCTCGAGTTTTGTGGCCAAACTCGGAAACCGTCCACGCCCAGGTTTTGAGGCCCAAACCTGGAAACCGTCCACCCGATGGTTTTTCCCTGGCTCTACCACCAAACCGAAGCTGTAGAGGGGATGCACCGCCCGTGCACCCCGTCCACCGACACGTGTCCCCAGGTCCTCGACCCGAGCAACACCATGCCCCGCAAGTCTTCACTTGTCGCTGTCCCAGGCTGTCAGCCACCACAGCTGATCCTCAGGCACTCCGACCCCTCAGTCCAAGCCTCACGTCCGCCCTTCACTGCTCGATCCATCGGCATGGCACGTCCGCCGCACGGCACGCCCATCCTTCATCGCACCCAGTCCATCGACATGACACGTCTCAACTTGACCTTCACCTTGCCCTCGATCACTGTCTCCGTGCTCGACACCTGCACAACACAAGCAAAAGAACATGCGATCAAACCCGTTGACAATCACTCATCACTCAGAGACCTGGCATACACCCATGTATCCGCAATCTCCCCCTTGATGAGTGCATTGTCAACTACACACACAAATCATAATGAAAAGAGGAAGAAGGAAGAAGGAGAAGAGAGAACTCGACCAAATGACCCAAAAGCATAGTAAAGCCAAAGAAGGTCAAGTGGAAAGAGCGAAACAACTTGGTCCCCAAAGACATGGGCAACGGCTCGACGCAACCAAGCAAAGCAAAACTAGCCCTCAAGAAGAGGTAGAACAGGCTCAACACCGCTAGCAAATACCAATTGAAGTCGGAGAAAGATCGAAGCAAAAATGCTAGTCCCTCAAGATAGAGGCACAGAGGCTCAACACAACTAGCAAAGAAAGCTCGATACCAAAACCTTTCGGCAGAACACGCTCCGAACCAATTAAGGAGTCTCCGAACCATTTGAAGATCAATCAAAATCGAAAAGCCCTGAAACTGTTTGCTAGTTCCTCAAGACAGAGGCAACGGCTCAACACAACTAGCAAAACTCCCCCTTGACAAGTGCAAACAACTGGCTCAACACAACTAGCAAAACTCCCCCTTGACAAGTGCAAACAACTAGGAAAACTCCCCCTTAGTTGAACATCAGGAGTATATGATTTGCAATTTCTCCCCCTTAGTTGAAAATGCATTAATCAAGAAAAGGCAACAAGGCAAGAAACTCCCTCTTCCAACATGCATATGAAGTCAGAAAAGCAAGTCAGGAGCTTCAGGCATATAATCAAAAGAGTGCAAAGATGCTCTAAACAGTATAACTCCAATGTCTCAACTAAGCACTCAAATAGCGAAGGCTCAAACTGATCACACATACGAAATATGAAGCATATGAGCAAGTGAGCAGTTTTTAGCTAAAAAGATAGTCACCATCCAAATAGCACTACATATGTATAGATAGGAATGCAAACAAGTGCTAAACATATATACAAGGTGAACTACCCCTAGCAAAGTTCAATCATCATGCATAGGGATGAAACATACACTTGTGATTTCAGTTTTAATATCGAAGTTGCAGCGGTGAAAATTCACAAGTTCAAATTCAGCATGTGATTGCGAGAGGTTGAAAGCTTGTCATTGCCTAACTTTTGAACCGAGCGAAACCTATGCCGAAGCAATCAGAAGCTTAAAGCTACGGTTTCGGTCATACACTACACGGCTCCAGTTTAACTCAAAGTGCAATGAGAAACAGTCTCGATACCGTGAGGTGTTGACAAGCAATCCCATCTCGATCTTTTCAATTCACTAAAAACTTGGTTCAAATTTGGAACATCATATGAACAGATCAAGCAAGTGAATGACTCAAAACTAGAGACATAGCAACCTAGCATATATGAAAAGCAGGGATGGACTCAACATATCCTACACATGCTAGTTGCATATCTCAATGGTGAACATTTTCAGATTTTATATACATTAAGCAAGATTCACCATTCCAAAATAGCTCAGCTCATAACATGTACTAGTGATCAGAAAGAGCATAAGCTACAAGCATCAACATAAGCATTGGAGCATACTAAACAGAGCACAGTTACATTCTAATGATTATGAACATGAAGCTCAGAATGTAAATGCGTATGCTAAAAAGCAAAAGAAAAGAAAGACAAAAGAAAAGAGTCAGTCTATTATACAACTCAAAATGCTTACCCCATCTAAAAGGGGAAACACACACCAAGCTCCCCCCTCAACCTATTAAAGGTTGATTCGTCTAAAGGCTTGGTGAAAATATCAGCCAATTGGTGATGAGTATCGACATGGCGAAGGTCGATATCACCCTTCTCCTGGTGGTCTCGCAAGAAATGAAAGCGCACGTCAATGTGTTTGGTTTTCGAGTGAAGCACGGGGTTCTTAGCAATGCTAATAGCACTCGTGCTGTCACAAAGCAAAGGCACGCGCGAAAAGCTCAAACCAAAATCACGCAACGTGGCCATCATCCAGAGTAACTGGGAACAGCAGCTAGCCGCAGCAACATACTCAGCCTCCATGGTAGACTGGGCAACACTAGACTGCTTGCGAGAAGACAACGATACAAGAGAAGATCTAATAAACTGACAAGTCCCAGAAGTGGACTTGCGCTCAATGCGACAACCAGCAAAATCGGCACCGGAATAACCGTAAAGGGAGAGGGTGGAGGAAGCAGAATACCAAATCCCGAACTCATGTGTGAAACGAAGGTACCTGAAGATGCGCTTCACCGACTGACGGTGAGAAGTGCGTGGCGACGCCTGAAAGCGCGCGCACAGACACACCGCGAACTGGATGTCCGGGCGTGTCGCCGTCAGGTAGAGTAGCGACCCGATCATGCTGCGGTACTCCATCTGGTCCACTGCTTCTCCATCCACATCCGCATCCAGGGCAGTCGTCGTCGACATGGGTGTTGGAAGAGGCTTGGCCTCACCCATATCGAACCGCTTCAGCAAGTCCTTCGTATACTTGCCCTGGTGCACAAACGTCCCCTCTCAGGATTGCTTAATTTGCAACCCGAGAAAGAATGTCAGCTCGCCCATCATGCTCATCTCGAACTCCCTGCTCATAGTATCTGCCAACTTGGCAACCAAAGCGTGAGAAGAACCACCGAAAATGATATCATCCACGTAAATCTGGACCAAGAGTGTGTCTTTGCCTTGCCTGAGGAGAAAGAGCGTCTTATCTACACATCCCATTTTAAAACCCTTAGCTAGCAGAAAAGTTTTCAATCTATCATACCAGGCTCTAGGGGCTTGTTTCAAACCATATAAAGCTTTGTGGAGTTTGAAAACGTGGTTTGGAAACTTGGGATTTTCAAAACCGGGGGGTTGCTCAACATAAATTTCCTCTTCTATGTAGCCGTTTAAGAAGGCACTCTTGACATCCATTTGAAAAAGTTTGAAACCTTTGGATGCAGCAAAAGCCAAGAGTATCCTAATAGCCTCCAAACGAGCTACAGGAGCAAACGTCTCCTCATAGTCTATCCCCTCCTTCTGACTATAACCCTTCGCTACAAGCCTGGCCATGTTTCTCACAACATGGCCATCCTCTCCTTGCTTGTTTTTGAAAACCCATTTTGTCCCAATAGGCTTACAGTCAGGTGGAGGTGGAACTAGAACCCAAACCCGATTTCTCTCAAAGTTTTCTAACTCCTCATGCATGGCATTGACCCAATCCGGATCCGTCAAAGCGTGTCCAACATCTCGTGGCTCAAAATTAGCAACAAAAGCAGAGTGAGAGAAGTGAGAGATGTGCTGTGACCTGGACCGAGTGACGTGTTCGCCGATGTCGCCGACCATCTGCTGAGGGGGGTGCTGGCACTGTATGTGTCGTGGCGCCTCCCGGGAAGAAGTGACCTCCCCCTCAACAGCAGCTGGTTCCACCCCGGGTACAAAAGGTACCGCGCGAGGTGGAGGATCCCACGGCCCCCAGGAAGAAGAGGTGTCGGGGCCGTGAGTCGTCGTCGAGGCCGCTCTTGGCGGCGCGGCAGGTGGAGGGGGTGTTGGATCATCCATACCTTCAGCACCCTCATCCTCGTCATCGAAAAGAGGCTCTCCAACCTCATGATCACCTGCACGCTCAAAACGAGAAGAAGGACAAACAAGAGTCTCGTCGCAGGTGACATCTGATGTCTCCATGACTCAGTTAGTATCAAGGTTAAGTACACAATATGCTCTAGTGTGAGTGCCATAACCCAAAAATACCCCGTCAGAAGAACGAGACTCAAACTTGTCCAGGTTGCCTTTCTTCAATATAAAACAATGGCAACCGAAGACTCTAAAATAACTCACCTTGGGTTGTCTACCAAAACGCAACTCATAAGAAGTCTTCTTCATAAAAGCTCTCAGAAAAATGCGATTTGAAATGTAGCATGCAGTGTTCATAGCTTCGGCCCAATAGCACCTAGGAGTCCTATGCTCATCGAGCATCGTCCTGGCCATCTCAACAAGGGTCCGATTCTTCCTCTCTACAACACCATTTTGGGGCGGTGTGTAGGGGGAAGAAAACTGATGCTCCAAACCAAGGCGGTCACAAAACTTCTCAAAATCCGAATTCTTGAATTCGGAACCATTATCACTTCTAATAGCTCGCATCGAGTTCAAAGGGAACTCGTTCTGAAGACGCAAAATCAGATTGCGAGCGAAGGAAAAAGTCTCAGTCTTCTCAGTCAAAAAGAAGACCCATGAATATCTCGAAAAGTCATCAACAACAACAAGAACATACCACTTCCCCCCAACCGAGATCACCCGAGCCGGACCAACAAGGTCCATATGCAAAAGCTCTCCAGGGCGCTTAGTCATGACCTGAGTCACCGGATGGTGGGGAGCGGCAACCATCTTCCCATGTCTGCAAGAATGGCAAACTAGATCCTTCTCCATCAAAAGCTTGGGAATCCTCGGATTAGGCCAAGTGAGCTAAGTCTTGCAAGCAAGTCGAAGCTTAAGTGACCGAGCCTCCTATGCCACTTCCCAAGATCGGAGGAAGAAGGACTAGCCAAAAGACAGCAGGAGATACCAAATGACTCCAAAAAATTCGCACGAAAGACTTTTCCAAAGGGCGAAATCAAACATACAAGATTGCCCTGAGGATCTAAGATGCGACTAAGGTTCGTTTTAAAACGAATCTCATAGTCATCATGAAAAAGTTGCGAAACAGAAAGCAAGTTAAAATGCAGGTTAGAAACAAGAGCAACATCGCTCAACACAAAGTGCTCATTAACCCGCACCGACCCGCGAGACAAAACCTTACCTTTACTATTGTCGCCGAAGGTAATGTACTCTTTTCCGGCGACCGGGCTAAGGCTGGAGAACCACTTGGCGTTTCCGGTCATGTGCCTCGAACAACCGGAATCCACCAACCAAATGTCCTCCAACCGTCTTACCTACATCAATAAAAAGACATAGGGTGACCATACGGTCCAACACTGGGGTTAGTGAAGTAAGGGGAATACCAGTGTTGGGCCGGCTGCTCAAAAGAACGGTCAGTGTAAAAACCATTCCTAGCCTGTCTACGGGGGTAGCGATCACCACGCACAGGAAAACGTGGTCCGCTAGGGAAGGAGCGCTCACCGCGATACTCAAAACGCGGTGGGGGAAAGCGCTCAACTGCAAAGCCTCCGCCACGGGGTCCATAGCCTACAACTGCAGGCTCCCGCCGGGCACGCTCTCTATGAGGCCTACGCCTAGGAACTTGAGGTTCAGGACCTCTAGGCCTAGCGTCTCTCCTCGGAGCTCTCCTCTCCTGCCTAGGCCTGGGATCTTGACCTCCGGGCCTAGCAGCTCTCCTCTGGACATTCGGCACATGCCCACCATGGAAAGGGTGGTACAAGTCCGGGTTGTCCATCTCCCGAGCACGGCGCGCCTCTCTCTTGCGCCGAAAGCAGAACTCACTCAAGTGACCATCCGAAAGGCCTCCGTGGCCGACCGGTCGGTCCCTGGATGGGACCGGTCGGTCTGGCCCAGTGGGCCCACGTGGTGGGCCGCCTCGTGGTGTCTTCTGGTGTCTTCTAGATCCTTCTTTTGCAGATTTCGATGCGAAATTAATATCTTTTCAGCCGGGACTCCAAATATAGCAAATGATATGTCCGTTTCGATAGTCTCGATGAGCCCTTCGCAATGGTGCACTCCAATTCATCACTTAAGGTACATTTATATGGTGAAATATTGATGTCCTACAAAACAAGTGAGAGCACCAAAACTCGTGGAACTTGTTAGTTTCAAACCCTACAACTATGCTTTGTAATTCATTTAGTGTCATTTCATGCAATAGTTGATGGTGAATTATGAGCATTAGTGAGTGTCAACATTGACACAAACACAAGACAAGTCATCAACCAAAAGCATATGGGGGTCAGTGAAAAGCATTGAAAGTGACCACAAAGAGTATCGGAGCTGGGGGTATGTACACTAAGCTAAAATGAATGATATGTGCAATTCAATAGCTTCAAGTGTATAGCAATCAGAATGAAAAGACGCTCAAAAGGGTGCTGCCCTAAAAATGTACCAATCAATACAAATGCTAGCAAAGACTCAAACTGATCAAATGAATACGAAATATGAACAAATAATCATATGAGCAGTTTTAAGCCATTTGAAAAGCAGTTCACCACTAAAATAGCACTTAGCATGAATAGACAGGAAATCAACCAAGTGCTAACTCAAGTATAAAAGGTGAACTACCCCTAGCAACGTTCAATCATCATGCCATAGAATGAAGCATAAACTTGTGTTGTTTTTCAAATTTTATCGGAGATTGCAGCGGTATTAACACAAGTTCAAATTAAAGCATGTGATTGCGAGAGGTTGAAATCATGGTCATTGCCTAACTTTTCAACCGGGCTAAGCCTATGCAAGAGAAGCAATCATAAGCTTAAAGCACCGGTTTTGGTCTTACACTACACGGCTCAAGTTTAACTCAAATGTGCAATGAGAAACAGTCTCGATACTGTGATGTGCTGACACATGCAATCCCATCTCGATCTTTTCATTTCACTAGACTTGGATCAAATTTTTAAGCACAAAGTAAATATGAACAATCCAAGCAAGTGAATGACTCAGTGCAAGAGACATAGCAACCTAGCATACAAAAGATAGCACAAGTGATCTCAACACATCCTACCCATGCTAGTTGCCAATCTCAATGGTGAACAAATTAAAGGTTTCATAGTCGATTAGTCAAGTTCACCATTTGCAAAAATAGCTTAGCTCATAACATGTATCAAATGACCAAAAAGAGCCTAAGCTACAAGCATCATCATGAATAAGCAGGGCATACCAATAAGAGCATAGTCTCATTCTCATTACTATATACAGGAAGCTCTAAAATGCACTAAGTCACATGATGAGATTTATGCAAAAGCTAGTCTATCAAAATCAAAACAAAACTAGCCTAAAGAGAAAGACCCAAAACAAAAGGGTATCGGAGAAGACAAACTATGATACAACAAGCAAAATGCTTCCCAAACAAAAAGGGATGAAGGACCGAGAATGCAAAAGCAAGGCGACCAGACGGGGGTGAATGGAAGCCAATTAAATTTCTCTCGAAACTTTGGCAAAATGTCCCAAAATCAACCCCCATGAAGCACGGACCGAAAATGTGATGCTCACGACCCTTGGAACAGGGTGGATGATCCCTAGGATCACAACGGAGCACCACCAAGCACAAGCGAAGCAAAGACCAAAAGCTCTGACTCAAATTTTCCCTTGGAAAACCAAGTCCCGAACGTAGATTGGAGGCTACATCAAGAAATCTCCAAATACCAATGCTAACAAATACCAAAGATACCTAGAAATGTTTCTTGGTTAACTCTAGGGCCAAACGAGAAGTCCAAAAACCAAGCGGAAAAGCCGGGACGGCAAAAGCACTGAAAAACCCCCTTCAGCAGGGTCCTGGACTGTCCAGATCCCAAGTCCCGGACTGTCCGCGGTAAGGGCGGACTGTCCGCCAACAAACCCCGGACTGTCCGTCGGCAAAATCCCAAAATCAGCAAACTTGCTGAAGTCTTGCTGGACGAGTCTCGGACTGTCCGCGTCCTATAACTGCGGACTGTCCGCCGGTCACGTGAACAGTTCCTGGCTGAAGAACTCAGCCACTGAATAGGCTGCTCCCCTGACGCCCGGACTGTCCGCCGGTCAAAACCACGGACTGTCCGCGAGTGTCCAGAGAGGGCGATTTTGGTCGCCCTTCTCTCAAATCTCTCCAAATTCGATCCAAATCAAAATCCCACGTTCCCAATCTTGGAGAAGATGATTACAGAGTAGTTAGGAGACTCCCCCAGAAATCATCCGCTCAAATCGACTAGAACTCTGGGAAATCAAAGGGGAAGGTGGATGAACCGAAAAAGTGCCAAGAAAACGAAATCGTCCCGATCTATTCGTTCATGAGGAGTTAGATGAATTCCTTTGGTCGAAATGACCTCCTCGATGAAACGAACAAAATGATTCAAACGGATTTCGCAAAGACACACTGAGGAGGGAGATCGAGTGACGGGAAAATCGCGGAGAAACGAAGAACGCGAAGAACACGAACCAAAATGCGAATCAACACAACGATCTGCAGCCGTAGCGCAAACACACGCTACAACAGTGAGGTTACGGCCTCACTTGCTCAAAATCTCAAGTACACAGAGGTATGGTTCTCTGCGGATCTCAGTAGCTACAGCAGGGGGCAGGGAGAACAGGAAAACCTAAGCCTGGAGAAGCAAATGACTGAGATAGTTGGGGAGGAGGGTGTCTCCCCCTACTTAACCTATTCCTAATTCCTACTCTACCCCTCTCTAATTACAGAGCGAACCAGCTAAACCCTAGGGTTATTCTGGACCAACTCGTGGTAGGTGGTGATCCAACGGCCACGCCCGCACAACTCGTAGCGTTGCCTCGACGCGACCTCCCGATTGCCGCCACATGCCGCCACCGCTCTGCCCGTCCTTTTCTCGGACGTCGCACCCCCGGTTTTGTGGCCGAAACCGGGAAACCAGCCTTTACGTCATCCCCCGGTTTTGTGGCCCAAACCGGGAAACTAGCCTCCAAGTCCGTCCCCTGGTTTTGTGGCCGAAACCAGGAAACCCGCCAGCGCCCAGGTTTTGAGGCCCAAACCTGGAAACCGTCCTCAGCCCGAGTTTTGTGGCCCAAACTTGGAAACCTGCCGCACGCGCAGGTTTTGTGGCCTGAACCTGGAAACCGAGCACTCGAGTTTTGTGGCCCAAACTCGGAAACCGTCCACCCGGTGGTTTTTCTCTGGCTGAACCACCAAGCCGGCGCTGTAGAGGGGATGCACCGCTCGTGCACCCCGTCCATCGACACGTGTCCCCAGGTCCTCGACCCGAGCAACACCGTGCCCCGCAAGCCTCCGCTCGCCGCTGTCCCGGGCTGTCAGCCACCACAGCTGATCCTCAGGCCCTCCGGTCCCTCAGTCCAAGCCTCACGTCCGCACTTCACCGCTCCCGGTCCATCGACACGACACGTCTCTAGTTGACCATCACCTCTCCTTCGATCACTGTCTGCGGGCTCGACACCAGCACAACACAAGCCAAAGAACATGTGATCAAACCCGTTGACAATCACTCATCACATAGAGACTCGGCATACACCCATGTATCCGCAATCTCCCCCTTGATGAGTGCATTCTCAACTACAAACACAAATTATAATGAATGAAGAAGGAAGGAAGAAGGAGAAGAGAGAACTCGACCAAATGACCCAAAAACATAACAAAGCCGAATAAGGTTAAGTGGAAGAAGCAAAACAACTTGGTCCCCAAAGACATGGGCAACGACTCGATGCAACCAAGCAAAGCAAAGCTAGCCCTCAAGAAGAGGTAGAACAGGCTCAACACCGCTAGCAAATACCAATCGAAAGCTTCAGAAGAAGAGCTCAAGACCAATGCCTTACGGCCAGCAAGAAGCAGCAAAGATGCTAGTCCCTCAAGAAAGAGGCACAGAGGCTCAACACAACTAGCACGACAGCTCGCTCCGAACCAAATACACTCCGAACCAAACGAATTCAAATGCCTTGTAAAATGTTTGCTAGTCCCTCAAGACAGAGGCAAAGGCTCAACACAACTAGCAAACTCCCCCTCGAAAAGTGCAAGCAACCAGGAAAAACTCCTCCTTAGCTGAACACATGGGAAGTAAAAGATTTGCAACAAATTTTCTCCCACTTAGTCAGACGTTCGGAGAACACATGATTTGTCATTTTTACCATTTTTCTCCCACTTAGTTGAAAATGCACTTATCAAGAAAAGGCATCATCAGGCAAACGATCAAAGATCTCCCCCTTCCAAAATGCATATGAGTCAAATGCAAGTTAGCAGCTTCAGGCATATAGTCAAAAGAATGCAAAGATGCTCTAAACAGTATAACTCCAATGACTCAACTAAGCACTTACGTAGCAAAGGCTCGAACTGATCACGAAATACGAAATACGAACATAGGAGCAAAATGAGCAGTTTTGTGTCAAAAGATAGTCACCATCAAAATAGCACTACACATGTATAAGCAGGAATCCAAACAAGTGCTAAACATGTATACAAGGTGAACTACCCCTAGCAAAGTTCAATCATCATGCTTAAGAGTGAAACATACAGTTGTGATTTCAGTTTTAGATCGGAGTTGCAGCGGTGAAATTACACAAGTTCAAACATTAGCATGTGATTGCGAGAGGTTGAAAGCTTGTCATTGCCTAACTTTTCAACTGAGCGAAGCTTATGCCGAAGCAATCAGAAGCTTAAAGCTGCGGTTTCGGTCATACACTACACAGCTCAAGTTTAACTCAAAGTGCAATGAGAAACAGTCTCGATACCGTGATGTGTTGACAAGCAATCCCATCTTGATCTTTTCAATTCACTAAAACTTGGTTCAAATTTTAAACATGATATGAACAGACCAAGCAAGTGAATGACTCAGAACTAGAGACATAGCAACCTATCATATATGAAAAGCATGAGTGAACTCAACACATCCTACACATGCTAGTTGCATATCTCAATGGTGAACATTTTCAGATTTTATGTACATTAAGCAAATTCACCATTCCAAAATAGCTCAGCTCACAACATGTACTAGTGATCAGAAAAAGCATAAGCTACAAGCATCAACATAAGCATTGGAGCGTACTACATAGAGCATAGTTACATTCTAGTGATTATAAACATGAAGCTCAGAATGTAAATGCGTATGCTGAAATGCAAAGAAAAAGAAGGTCAAAAGAAAAAGAGTCAGTCTATTATACAAGAACCAAAATGTTTCCACCATCTAAAAGGGGAAACATACACCAAGCTCACCCCTCAACCGATTAAAGGTTGATTCGTCTAAAGGCTTGGTGAAAATATCAGTCAGTTGATGATGAGTATCGACATGGCAAAGGTCGATATCACCCTTCTCCTAGTGGTCTCACAGAAAGTGAAAGCGCACATCAATGTGTTTGGTCTTCGAGTGAAGCACGGGGTTCTTAGCAACGCTAATAGCACTTGTGCTGTCACAAAGCAAAGGCACGTGAGAAAAGCTCCGACCAAAATCACGCAAAGTGGCCATCATCCAAAGCAACTAGGAACAGCAGCTAGCCGCAGCAACATATTCAGCCTCAATGGTGGACTGAGCGACACTAGACTGCTTGCGAGAAGACCACGATACAAGAGAAGAACCAATAAAATGGCAAGTCCCAGAAGTGGACTTGCACTCAATACGGCAACTAGCAAAATCAGCATCGAAATAACCGCAAAGGGAGAGGGTGTAGGAAGCAGAATACCAAATCCCGAACTCAAGTGTGAAACGAAGGTACCTGAAAATCCGCTTCACCGCCTGATGGTGAGAAGTGTGCGGCGACGCCTGAAAGCGCGCGCACAGACACACCGCGAACTGGATGTCCGGGTGTGTCGCCGTCAGGTAGAGCAGCGACCCGATCATGCTTCGGTACTCCTTCTGGTCCACTACTTCCCCATCCTTGTCCGCATCCAGGGCAGTCGTCGTCGACATGGGTGTTGGAAGAGGCTTGGCCTCACCCATATCGAACCGCTTCAGCAAGTCCTTGGTGTACTTGCCCTGGTGCACAAACGTTCCCTCTCGGGATTGCTTAATTTGCAACCCAAGAAAGAATGTTAGCTCGCCCATCATGCTCATCTCAAACTCCCTGCTCATAGTATCTGCCAACTTGGCAACCAAAGCGTGAGAAGAACCACCAAAAATGGTATCATCCACGTAAATCTGGACCAAGAGAGTGTCTTTGCCTTGCTTGAGGAGAAAGAGCATTTTATGTACACATCCCATTTTGAAACCCTTAGCAAGCAAAAAGGTTTTCAACCTATCATACCAGGCTCTAGGGGCTTGTTTCAAACCATAAAAAGCTTTGTGAAGTTTGAAAACATGGTTTGGAAACTTGGGATTTTCAAAACCGGGGGGGTGCTCAACATAAACTTCCTCTTCTATGTAGCCGTTTAAGAAGGCACTCTTGACATCCATTTGACAAAGTTTGAAACCTTTGGATGCAGCAAAGGCCAAGAGTATCCTAATAGCCTCCAAACGAGCTACAGGAGCAAAAGTCTCCTCATAGTCTATCCCCTCCTTCTGACTATAACCCTTGGCCACAAGATGCGCTTTGTTCCTCACAATGTGGCCATCCTCTCCTTGTTTGTTTTTGAAAACCCATTTTGTCCCAATAGGATTACAGTCTGGAGGAGGTGGAACTAGAACCCAAACCCGATTTCGCTCAAAATTTTCTAACTCATGCATGACATTGACCTAATCCGGATCCATCAAAGCGTGTCCAACATCTCGGGGCTCAAAATTAGCAACAAAAGCAGAATGAGCAAAGTGCGAGATTTGCTGTGACCTGGACTGAGTGACACGTTTATCGATGCTGCCGATCATCTGCTGAGGCGGGTGCTGGCGCTGGATGTGTCGTGGCCCCTCCCGAGCTGAAGTAGCCTTCCCCTCAACAGCAGCTGGTGCCTCCCCGGGTACAAAAGGTACCGCTCGGGGTGGCGGATCCCACGGCCCCCAGCAAGAAGAGGTATCGGGGCCGTGAGTCGTTGTAGAAGCCTCTCTTTGCGGCACAGCAGGTGGAGGCGATGTTGGGTCATCTATGCCTTCAGCATCCTCGTCCTCATCATTGAAAATAGGCTCACCGACCTCATGATCACCTGCACGCTCAAAACGAGAAGAAGGACAAACAAGGGTCTCTTCGAAGGTGACATCGGTTGTCTCCATGACTCGGTTAGTATCAAGGTTAAGTACACGATATGCGCGAGTGTGAGTGCCATAACCCAAAAATACACCGTCAGAAGAACGAGACTCAAATTTGTCCAGGTTGCCTTTCTTCAATATAAAACAATGGCAACCGAAGACTCTAAAATAACTCACCTTGGGCTGTCTACCAAAACGCAACTCATAAGAGGTCTTCTTCAAGAAAGCTCTCAGAAAAATGCAATTTGAAATGTAGCATGCAGTGTTCATAGCTTCGGCCCAATATCGCCTAGGAGTCCTATGCTCATCGAGCATCGTCCTGGCCATCTCAACAGGGGTCCGATTCTTCCTCTCTACAAGACCATTTTGGGGCGATGTGTAGGGGGAAGAAAACTGATGCTCCAAACCCAAGCGGTCACAAAACTTCTCCAAATCCGAATTCTTGAATTCGGAACCATTATCACTTCTAATAGCTCGCATCGAGTTCAAAGGGAACTCGTTCTGAAGACGCAAAATCAGATTGCGAGCAAATGAGAAAGTCTCAGTCTTCTCAGTCAAAAAGAAGACCCACAAATATGTCGAAAAATCGTCGACAACAACCAAAACATACCACTTCCCCCCTACTGAGCTCACCCGAGCCGGACCAACAAGGTCCATGTGTAAAAGCTCTCCAGGGCGTTGTGTCATGACTTTAGTTACAGGATGGTGGGGAGCGGCAACCATCTTTCCATGTCTACAAGAATGGCAAACTAGATCCTTCTCCATCGACAGCTTGGGCAATTCTCGGATTAGGCCAAGTGAGCTAAGTCTTGCAAGCAAGTCGAAGCTTAAGTGACCGAGCCTCCTATGCCACTTCCAAAGATCGGAGGAAGAAGGTGCGGATACATGGGTGTATGCCGGGTCTCTGAGTGATGAGTGATTGTCAACGGGGTTTGATCGCATGTTCTTTGGCTTGTGTTGTGCAGGTGTCGAGCACGGAGGCAGTGATCAAGGGCAAGGTGAAGGTCAAGTTGAGACGTGCCGTGCCGACGGACTGGGTGCGATGAAGGATGGGCGTGCCGTGCGACGGACGTGCCATGCCGATGGATCGAGCAGTGAAGGGCGTACATGAGGCTTGGACTGAGGCACCGGAGTACCTGAGGATCAGCTGTGGTGGCTGGCAGCCTGGGACAGCGACGAGTGGAGACTTGCGGGGCATGGTGTTGCTCGGGTCGAGGACCTGGGGACACGTGTCGGTGGACGGGGTGCACGGGCGGTGCATCCCCTCTACAGTTTCGGTTTGGTGGTAGAGACAGGGAAAAACCATCGGGTGGACGGTTTCCAGGTTTGGGCCTCAAAACCTGGGTGTGGACGGTTTTCGAGTTTGGCCACAAAACTCGGGCTGACGGTTTCCAAGTTTGGCCACAAAACCCGGGCTGAGGACGGTTTCCAGGTTTGGGCCTCAAAACCTGGGCGCTGCGGGTTTTCTGAGTTTGGGCCTCAAAACTCAGGCTGGTGGGCTGGTTTCCCGGTTTGGGCCTCAAAACCGGGGGTTGGCTGGAAAAGGCTGGTTTCCCGGTTTGGGCCACAAAACCGGGGGTGCAGGGCGAGGGCGGCACGTGGCGGCAATCAGAAGGTTGCGTGGAGGCAACGCGGACGAGTTGTGCGGGCGTGGCCGTCGGTTACACCTACCACTTGAGTTGGTCCAGAATAACCCTAGGGTTTAGCTGGTTCGCTGTGTAATTAGAATAGACAGGGGTAGAGTAGGAAATAGACTTAGACTAGAATTAGGATAAATAGACGGGGCGACACCCTCCTCCCACCATCTCAGTTTTAGCCATCTCAGTCATTTGCTCTCTTGCTTCTAGGGTTTCCTGCTCTCCAATTCCCTGCTGTAGCTAGCTGAGATCCGCAGAGAGACTCACCTCTATGTACTGTTGATTTTGAGGAAAGGAGGCCGTGACCTCCTTGTCGTAGCGTGTGTTTGCGCTTCGGCTGCAAGATCGTGGTTGTGATTCGCGTTTTGTTCGTGTTCTTCGCGGAATCCCTTTTCTCCACGATTTTCCAGTCGCTTGATCTCTTTGCTTGGTTCATCTTTTGCAAATCCGTTTGAACCAAGTTGTTCTAGGTCGTGAGGCACTTCTTTCCACCGAAGGAATTAACCTCTAACCTCACGGTCTAGGAGATCGATCGATTTTTTGTTTCGGGTCAAGTTTCCTCCCTTCCCCCGAATTTCTTCGATTCACCGATTTGGAGATAGGTTCGAGCCATGATCTCTTAGAGATAGCTCACTATACTCCTTGTGACTCATCTCACCAAGTTTGATCCCTAGAGAGGATTTGTTTTTGGTGAGATTGAGGCGAATCGGTGGACGAACTGCTCAGTTTCGGGGTGACCGGACGCTGGCTGTTCATCGACAGAACGCTCCATGTGAGTCCGGTCGTTGAAGCCCGAGCTTTGCCTGTTTCGCGTAACCGACCGGACGCTCTGTCAATACAGTGACCGGACGCACCGAGGTTCCTGTTCATCTATTTTGTCCCGTTTGACCGGATGCTTGGTGATCGATCGGATGCTGGCACACAGTGCGTCCGGTCCAACATAGAGAGGTCCAAAATCGGACTTGGCCTGACCGGACGCGTCCGGTGCTCAGTGACCGGACGCAGGCAGAGTCCGGTCACTGCTGTTTCAGCGCGTTTTCGTTCGTAGCTTGCTCGTTCGTTGTCGGATTTGGTTTCCGTCTTTTGAGTTGGGTTTCTATAGTCGTGTAGTGTCCCGCTGTGCTTCTTGGAAGCATCCACCCTACATCTAGGGTCGTGGACACTAGCAAGCTCTAAGGTTTGTCTTTGGGGTTGATTTTGGGACAGTGGCATTGAGTTTCCGAAAGGAAATTTTGAAGCTCCCATTCACCCCCCCCTCTGGTCGCTTTCGGGTAGCATTCTCGGTCCTTCAATTGGTATCGGAGCGGGTTAAGGATCTTCCACCTTAGCCGGTTCCAGATCCACCGAAGGCGACATGGATCGCGGCGTGGGCAAACCACCGTTTTTCGATGGGACGAACTATGCGTATTGGAAGATACGCATGTCGGCATATCTGCAGAGTTTGGGTGCTTCCATTTGGGATATTTGCAACTCTGCCGATTACGTGGTCTTGGCTGCTCGTGTGACTCAGCATCAGATCGATGAGCACGATGCCAATAGCCGAGCCCGTAATGCTCTCTTTTCGTGTTTGAGCTTGGGAGAGTTTGATCGCATTTCTCACCTCTCTACGGCTCGGGAGATTTGGGCCACCCTCATGCGTTTCCATGAGGGCACCTCTCAAGTCAAAACCCGACTCTACGAGTCGTTCAAGCGAGAGTATGGGAACTTTCGACACATGTCTGGCGAAAGCATAGAAAGTTTATTCGCTCGCTTTCAGGTCATTGTCAACAGGATGAAGGATAACAAGGAGCAGTTGCCTTTCGACGATCATGAGAGAGCTTTGAAGCTTTTGCATACTCTTGATCGGTCGGTGTGGGATTCCAAGGTTCAGGCGATCATCGAATCGCCTAACTATGAGACCCTCACGTGCGACGAGCTCTTCAGTAAGCTCAAGTCTATGCGAATCCATCTAGCCTGACTATGGCTTTGGTTTCTGGCTCTTCCGCTAACCCCTCTGCTGGCTTTGCACTTTCTTCACTCTTTTCTGTCACAGAGGACCAGCTGGAGTCTTTGGGAGACGAGGAGTTGGCTTTGCTTGCCAACCGGTTCATGCGGTTCCACAACAACTGCATGAACCGTCGCCGCGGAGGAGGACGCTCAGGATGCTATGAGTGCGGCGACCCCGACCACTTCATCGCCAACTGCCCCAAGAAGAACAAGCATTCGGGGAAGGGCGATCATGGGCACAAGTACAACTCCAAGCTCAAGGAGAAGCATGTCCCCCCAAGGCACAAGAAGCGGGGCGGCTTCGACAAAGAGTACATCAAGAAGAAGTACTTGGAGAAGGCCCAGGCTGAGCAGCGTGCGTTCTTCGCCACGCTCAGCGACGTCGACGGCTCAGATGACGGCTCCGCTTGCTCAAGCGATGACGAGTCCGAGAAGATGAAGAAGATTGAGGACAAGTTCAATGGACTATGCTTCTTCGCCGACGACGGAGGCCTCTGCACCATGGCGCTTGGAGATGAGGTCGGAGGCGAGCTGGAGCACACGCCTCGGAACGACGACGACGACGACACCTCCCAGGTATTTCTCACCTACGACGAGCTTTCTTCCGAGGTTGAGAAGCTTACTGCTGCCCTCCTTAGCCAAGATAAACTGCTTAGGCGTGCTGCTAGAGAGCGCAAGGAGTTTAGGCAGAAGTGGGAGGACACGGTGAAGGAGCTTGAGTTCGCTCGGTCCACCATGGTCGTGTCGGAGGAGGTTGAGTGTGAGTCGTGCACCACGCACATGACTGACCTACTCACTCTGAGAGGTAAGTATGCTGCGTTGGTAGGAGAGGTGGATGAGCTCCGTGCTAGGCCACAGCTGTTGGGTGCGTGCAAGACATGTCCTGTCTTGCAATCCGAGTTGGCAGAGAAGAATGCCAAGATGGAGTCTTTAGAGAAGGCCAGCTCGGATAGCACTTGTGTCACGAGGTGTGTTTTGTGTGAGGGCTTGGATATGGAGATTGCCAATGTGAATCATGGCAAGATGCAAACCGAGGAGGAAAACGCATACCTTCAAACCATCTTGTCATGGGTGTCTTGTGGGGAGCAGCATCTCGGGATGATGATCTCCCAATTCAAGCGAGCTGCTGGAGGTCCAGGTGTAGGTTTTGCTCCGGGTGTTGATCTTTCCGCTTTTGGGAAGATTGGTGAGTCTAGTGGTCTGAACCCGAGTGAGAAGCCCAACTCCACCACTACTCCCAAACTTACCAAGCTTCCTCTCAGAGAGCCACCTAAGCCTACCACCAAGGATGGGGTGTTTGAGTAACCTTTGAGAGCTCCACCCAAGAACCAAGTGTGGGCACCCAAGCCAAACCACCTCAAAAACAAGCTGGACACAATGCCACCCATCCAGGAGGAGTGCTTGCCACAGAAGGGCAAAGTGAGCCATACCCACAGTCCTGTGTACCAACAACCCCCTTTGCGTGCGGTGAGGTACCAGTGTGACTTCTGTGGGAGGAATAGTCACTTGAGTGAGTTCTGCTTTCGGCGAAAGCGAGAGGCACGCCGTGCTCGGGAGATGGACAACCCGGACATGTACCACTCTTTCCATGGTGGGCATGTGCCGAGTGTCCAGGGGAGAGCTGCTAGGCCCGGAGGTCAAGCTCCCAGGCCTAGGCAGGAGAGGAGAGCTCCGAGGAGAGACGCTAGGCCTAGAGATCCTGAACCTCAAGTTCCTAGGCGTAGGCCTCGTACAGAGCGTGCCCGGCGGGAGCCTGCAGTTGTAGGCTATGGACCCCGTGGCGGTGGCTTTGTAGTTGAGCGCTTTCCCCCACCGCGTTTTGAGTATCGCGGTGAGCGCTCCTTCCCTAGCAGACCACGCTTTCCTGTACGTGGTGATCGCTACCCCCGTAGACAGGCTAGGAATGGTTTTTACACTGACTGTTCTTTTGAGCAGCCGGCCCAACACTGGTATTCTTCTTACTTCACTAACCCCAGTGTTGGACCGTATGCTCACCCTATGTCTTTCTATTGATATAGGTAAGACGGTTGGAGGACATTTGGTTGGTGGATTCTGGTTGTTCAAGGCACATGACCAGAAACGCCAAGTGGTTCTCCAGCCTTAGCCCGGTCGCCGAAAAGGAGTACATAACCTTCGGCGACAATAGTAAAGGTAAGGTATTATCTCGCGGGTCGGTGCGAGTTAATAAGCACTTTGTGTTGCGCGATGTTGCTCTTGTTTCTAACCTACATTTTAACTTGCTTTCTGTTTCGCAACTTTTTGATGATGACTATGAGATTCATTTTAAACCGAACCTTAGTCGCGTCTTAGATCCTTAGGGCAATCTTGTATGTTTGATTTCGCCCTTTGGGAAAGTCTTTCGCACGAATTTCTCGGAGTCATTTGGCATTTCCCGCTGTCTTTTGGCTAGTCCTTCTTCCTCCGATCTTTGGAAGTGGCATAGGAGGATCGTTCACTTAAGCTTCGACTTGCTTGCAAGACTTAGCTCACTTGGCCTAATCCGAGGATTGCCCAAGCTTTTGATGGAGAAGGATCTAGTTTTCCATTCTTGTAGACATGGAAAGATGGTT
Organism: Coix lacryma-jobi var. lacryma-jobi; assembly: GCA_009763385.1. Classification (NCBI taxonomy): domain Eukaryota; kingdom Viridiplantae; phylum Streptophyta; class Magnoliopsida; order Poales; family Poaceae; genus Coix; species Coix lacryma-jobi. The sequence continues at coordinate 119,334,592 of CM019830.1, read as the reverse complement.
GCCGCTCCCCACCATCCTGTGACTAAGGTTATGACTTCGCACCCTGGACAGCTTTTACACATGGATCTTGTTGGTCCGACTCGGGTGAGCTCGGTTGGGGGGAAGTGGTATGTTCTTGTTGTTGTTGATGACTTTTCGAGATATTCATGGCTCTTCTTTTTGACTGAGAAGACTGAGACTTTTTCCTTCGCTCGCAATCTGATTTTGCGTCTTCAGAACGAGTTCCCTTTGAACTCGATGCGAGCTATTAGAAGTGATAATGGTTCCGAATTCAAGAATTCGGATTTTGAGAAGTTTTGTGACCGCCTTGGTTTGGAGCATCAGTTTTCTTCCCCCTACACACCGCCCCAAAATGGTGTTTTAGAGAGGAAGAATCGGACCCTTGTTGAGATGGCCAGGACGATGCTCGATGAGCATAGGACTCCTAGGCGCTATTGGGCCGAAGCTATGAACACTGCATGCTACATTTCAAATCGCATTTTTCTGAGAGCTTTTATGAAGAAGACTTCTTATGAGTTGCGTTTTGGTAGACAACCCAAGGTGAGTTATTTTAGAGTCTTCGGTTGCCATTGTTTTATATTGAAGAAAGGCAACCTGGACAAGTTTGAGTCTCGTTCTTCTGACGGGGTATTTTTGGGTTATGGCACTCACACTAGAGCATATTGTGTACTTAACCTTGATACTAACTGAGTCATGGAGACATCAGATGTCACCTTCGACGAGACTCTTATTTGTCCTTCTTCTCGTTTTGAGCGTGCAGGTGATCATGAGGTTGGAGAGCCTCTTTTCGATGACGAGGATGAGGGTGCTGAAGGTATGGATGATCCAACACCCCCTCCACCTGCCGCGCCGCCAAGAGCGGCCTCGACGACGACTCACGGCCCCGACACCTCTTCTTCCTGGGGGCCGTGGGATCCTCCACCTCGCGCGGTACCTTTTGTACCCGGGGTGGAACCAGCTGCTGTTGAGGGGGAGGTCACTTCTTCCCGGGAGGCGCCACGACACATACAGCGCCAGCACCCCCCTCAGCAGATGGTCGGCGACATCGGCGAACGCGTCACTCGGTCCAGGTCACAGCACATCTCTCACTTCTCTCACTCTACTTTTGTTGCTAATTTTGAGCCCCGAGATGTTGGACACGCTTTGACAGATCCGGATTGGGTCAATGCCATGCATGAGGAGTTAGAAAACTTTGAGAGAAATCGGGTTTGGGTTCTAGTTCCACCTCCACCTGACTGTAAGCCTATTGGGACAAAATGGGTTTTCAAAAACAAGCAAGGAGAAGATGGCCACGTTGTGAGAAACAAGGCCAGGCTTGTAGCGAAGGTTTATAGTCAGAAGGAGGGGATAGACTATGAGGAGACGTTTGCTCCTGTAGCTCGTTTGGAGGCTATTAGGATACTCTTGGCTTTTGCTGCATCCAAAGGTTTCAAACTTTTTCAAATGGATGTCAAGAGTGCCTTCTTAAACGGCTACATAGAAGAGGAAGTGTATGTTGAGCAACCCCCCGGTTTTGAAAATCCCAAGTTTCCAAACCATGTTTTTAAACTCCACAAAGCTTTATATGGTTTGAAACAAGCCCGTAGAGCCTGGTATGACAGAATGAAAACTTTTCTGCTAGCTAAGGGTTTTAAAATGGGATGTGTAGATAAGACGCTCTTTCTCCTCAAGCAAGGCAAAGACACACTCTTGGTCCAGATTTACGTGGATGATATCATTTTTGGTGGTTCTTCTCACGCTTTGGTTGCCAAGTTTGCAGATACTATGAGCAGGGAGTTCGAGATGAGCATGATGGGCGAGCTGACATTCTTTCTCGGGTTGCAAATTAAGCAATCCCGAGAGGGAACGTTTGTGCACCAGGGCAAGTATACGAAGGACTTGCTGAAGCGGTTCGATATGGGTGAGGCCAAGCCTCTTCCAACACCCATGTCGACGACGACTGCCCTGGATGCGGATGTGGATGGAGAAGCAGTGGACCAGAAGGAGTACCGCAGCATGATCGGATCGCTGCTCTACCTAACGGCGACACGCCCGGACATCCAGTTCGCAGTGTGTCTGTGCGCGCGCTTTCAGGCGTCGCCGTGCACTTCTCATCGTCAGGCGGTGAAGCGCATCTTCAGGTACCTTCGTTTCACACCTGAGTTCAGGATTTGGTATTCTGCCTCCTCCACCCTCTTGCTTTGCGGTTATTCCGATGCCGATTTTGCTGGTTGTCGCATTGAGCGCAAGTCCACTTCTGGGACTTGCCAGTTTATTGGTTCTTCTCTTGTATCGTGGTCTTCTCGCAAGCAGTCTAGTGTCGCCCAGTCTACCATGGAGGCTGAGTATGTTGCTGCGGCTAGCTGCTGTTCCCAGTTACTCTGGATGATGGCCACTTTGCGTGATTTTGGTTTGAGCTTTTCTCGCGTGCCTTTGCTTTGTGACAGCACGAGTGCTATTAGCGTTGCTAAGAACCCCGTGCTTCACTCGAAAACCAAACACATTGATGTGCACTTTCATTTCTTGCGAGACCACCAGGAGAAGGGTGATATCGACCTTCGCCATGTCGATACTCATCACCAACTGGCTGATATTTTCACCAAGCCTTTAGACGAATCAACCTTTAATAGGTTGAGGGGTGAGCTTGGTGTGTGTTTTCCATTTTAGATGGGGGAAAACATTTTTGATCTTGAATAGACTGACTCTCTTTTCATTTGTCTTTCTTTTCTTTTACATTTTCGCATACGCATTAATATTCTGAGCTTCATGTTTATAATCACTAGAATGTAACTATGCTCTGTTTAGTATGCTCCGAGGCTGATATTGATGCTTGTAACTTATGCTCCTTCTGATCACTAGTACATGTTATGAGCCGAGCTATTTTGGAATGGTGAACTTGCTTAATGTACATAAATCTGAAAATGTTCACCATTGAGATATGCAACTAGCATGTGTAGGGTGTGTTGAGTCCATTCCTGCTTTTCGTATATGCTAGGTTGCTATTTCTCTAGTTTTGAGTCATTCACTTGCTTGATCTGTTCATATCATGCTTAAAATTTGAACCAAGTGTTAGTGAATTGAAAAGATTGAGATGGGATTGCTTGTCAACACCTCACGGTATCGAGACTGTTTCTCATTGCACCTTGAGTTAAACTTGAGCCGTGTAGTGTATGACCGAAACCGTAGCTTTAAGCTTCTGATTGCTTCGGCATAGGCTTCGCTCGGTTGAAAAGTTAGGCAATGACAAGCTTTCAACCTCTCGCAATCACATGCTGAATTTGAACTTGTGTAATTTCACCGCTGCAACTCCGATATAAAACTGAAATCACAAGTGTATGTTTCATTCCTATGCATGATGATTGAACTTTGCTAGGGGTAGTTCACCGTGTATATATGTTTAGCACTTGTCTGGATTCCTATCTATACATGTGTAGTGCTATTTTGATGGTGACTATCTTTTTGGCTAAAAATTGCTCACTTGCTCATATGCTTCATATTTCGTATGTGTGATCAGTTTGAGCCTTCACTATTTGAGTGCTTAGTTGAGTCATTGGAGTTATACTGTTTAGAGCATCTTTGCACTCTTTTGATTATATGCCTGAAGCCCCTGACTTGCATTTCTGACTTCTTATGCATGTTGGAAGAGGGAGTTTCTTGCCTTGCTGCCTTTTCTTGATTAGTGCATTTTCAACTAAGGGGGAGAAATTGCAAATCATATACTCCTGATGTTCAACTAAAGGGGAGATTTCCTAGTTGTTTGCACTTGTCAAGGAGGAGTTTGCTAGTTGTGTTGAGCCGTTGCCTCTGTCTTCAGGGACATATACTCCTGATGTTCAACTAAGGGGGAGATTTCCTAGTTATTTGCACTTGTCAAGGGGGAGTTTGCTAGTTGTGTTGAGCCGCTGCCTCTGTCTTGAGGGACTAGCAAACACTTTCAAGGCACTTTGACCTCAATTTGTTCTCGTTTGACTCAGAGACCTTTTGAGTGATTTTTAGTTGGTTCGGAGCATGTTTGTCCGAAAGGTTTTGGTATCGAGCCTTCTTTGTTGAGCCTCTGTGCCTCTATTTTGAGGGACTAGCATTTTGCTTCGATTTTCCTCCAATTCCAATTGGTATCTTGCTAGCGGTGTTGAGCCTGTTCTACCTCTTCTTGAGGGCTAGCTTTGCTTTGCTTGGTTGCGTCGAGCCGTTGCCCTTGTCTTAGGGGACCAAGTTGTTTTGCTCTTTCCACTTGACCTTCTTTGGCTTTGCTATGCTTTTGGGTCATTTGGTCGAGTTCTCTCTTCTCCTTCTTCCTTCTTCTTCTTCACATTATGATTTGTGTGTGTAGTTGACAATGCACTCATCAAGGGGGAGATTGCGGATACATGGGTGTATGCCGGGTCTCTGAGTGATGAGTGATTGTCAACGGGGTTTGATCGCATGTTCTTTGGCTTGTGTTGTGCAGGTGTCGAGCACGGAGGCAGTGATCGAGGGCATGGTGAAGGTCAAGTTGAGACGTGCCGTGCCGACAGACTGGGTGCGATGAAGGATGGGCGTGCCGTGCGGCGGACGTGCCATACCGATGGATCGAGCAGTGAAGGGCGGACGTGAGGCTTGGATTGAGGGACCGGAGTGCCTGAGGATCAGCTGTGGTGGCTGGCAGCCTGGGACAGCGACGAGTGGAGACTTGCGGGGCATGGTGTTGCTCGGGTCGAGGACCTGGGGACACGTGTCGGTGGACGGGGTGCACGGGCGGTGCATCCCCTCTAAAGTTTCGGTTTGGTGGTAGAGCCTGGGAAAAACCATCGGGTGGACGGTTTCCAGGTTTGGGCCTCAAAACCTGGGTGTGGACGGTTTCCGAGTTTGGCCACAAAACTCGGGCTGTCGGTTTCCGAGTTTGGCCACAAAACTCGTGCTGAGGACGGTTTCTAGGTTTGGGCCTCAAAACCTGGGCGCTGCGGATTTTCTGAGTTTGGGCCTCAAATCTCCAATACTAACAAATAGCAAAGATACCTAGAAATGTTTCTTGGTTAACTCTAGGGCCAAACGAGAAGTCCGAAAACCAAGCGGAAAAGCCGGGACGGCAAAAGCACTGAAAAACCCCCTTCAGCAGGGTCCCGGACTGTCTGGACCCCTAGTCCCGGACTGTCCGCGGTAAGGGCGGACTGTCCGCCAACAAACCCCGGACTGTCCGCCGGCAAAATCCCAAAATCAGCAAACTTGCTGAAGTCTTGCTGGACGAGTCCCGGACTGTCCGCGACCTATAACTGCAGACTGTCTGCCGGTCACGTGAACAGTTCCTGGCCGAAGAACTCAGCCACTGAACAGGCTGCTCCCCCGACGCCCGGACTGTCCACCGGTCGAAACCGTGAACTGTCTGCGGGTGTCCAGAGAGGGCAATTTTGGTCGCCCTTCTCTCAAATCTCTCCAAATTCGATCCAAATCAAAATCCCACGTTCCCAAACTTGGAGAAGATGATCACGGGGTAGTTAGGAGACTATCCCCAAGAAATCATCCGCTCAAATCGACTAGAACTCTGGGAAATCAAAGGGGAAGTTGGATGAACCGAAAAAGTGCCACGAAAACAAAATCGTTCTGATCTATTCGTTCATGAGGAGTTAGATGAATTCCTTTGGTCGAAATGACCTCCTCGATGAAACGAACAAAATGATTCAAACGGATTTCGCAAAGACGCACTAAGGAGGGAGATCGAGTGATGGAAAAATCGCGGAGAAACGAAGAACACGAACCAAAATGCGAATCAACACAACGATCTGCAGCCGTAGCGCAAACACACGCTACAAAAGTGAGGTTACGGCCTCACTTCCTCAAAATCTCAAGTACACAGAGGTATGGTTCTCTGCGGATCTCAGTAGCTATAGCAGGGGGCAGGGAGAACAGGAAAACCTAAGCCTGGAGAAGCAAATGACTGAGATAGTTGGGGAGGAGGGTGTCTCCCCCTACTTAACCTATTCCTAATTCCTACTCTACCCCTCTCTAATTACAGAGCGAACCAGCTAAACCCTAGGGTTATTCTGGACCAACTCGTGGTAGGTGGTGATCCGACGGCCACGCCCGCACAACTTGTAGCGTCGCCTCGACGCGACCTCCCGATTGCCGCCACGTGCCGCCACCGCTCTGCCCGTCCTTTTCCCGGACGTCGCACCCCCGGTTTTGTGGCCGAAACCGGGAAACCAGCCTTTACGCCATCCTCCGGTTTTGTGGCCCAAACCGGGAAACCAGCCTCCAAGTCCGTCCCCTGGTTTTGTGGCCGAAACCAGGAAACCCGACAGCGCCCAGGTTTTGAGGCCCAAACCTGGAAACCGTCCTCAGCCCGAGTTTTGTGGCCCAAACTCGGAAACCTGCCGCACGCCCAGGTTTTGTGGCCCAAACCTGGAAACCGAGCACCCGAGTTTTGTGGCCCAAACTCAGAAACTGTCCACCCGGTGGTTTTTCTCTGGCTGAACCACCAAACCGGCACTGTAGAGGGGATGCACCGCCCGTGCACCCCGTCCACCGACACGTGTCCCCAGGTCCTCGACCCGAGCAACACCGTGCCCCGCAAGCCTCCGCTCGTCGCTGTCCCAGGCTGTCAGCCACCACAGCTGATCCTCCGGCCCTCCGGTCCCTCAGTCCAAGCCTCACGTCCGCCCTTCACCGCTCCCGGTCCATCGACACGACACATCTCTACTTGACCTTCACCTCGCCTTCGATCACTGTCTCCGGGCTCGACACCTCCACAACACAAGCCAAAGAACATGCGATCAAACCCATTGACAATCACTCATCACACAGAGACTCGGCATGCACCCATGTATCCGCAAGGGAAACACACACGAAACTCACAAAAGAAGAGCCAAGAAACGCTCAAGCAAACAGTCAGCAAAATCCACATCGGAAAGACCACACGGTAGAAAGAGGTCGAAGAAGAAGAGTACCAAAATCCGAACACAGAAGTGTGTCGGAGGTAGCTCATGAAGCGCATGACCTCCTGCTGGTGTGATACACGAGGGGACGCCTGTATCTGCTGAACTCGGGGGCTCCTGTGTGGCAGAACCGACCAATTTATACCAGATTAAGCACCGAATCGCTGCTTTCACAGAGATTGCAAGTACTTAAGCTCGTACAAACACGGTAGTCCGGAAATCTCGAAGGATTTCAAGTCATTCAACTTTAACCAAGATCGTAATAGATTAGCGTACATGCCCACAAGTTACATTCAGTTCGCACATAGTTCAAATACATCGGAGTTCAACAGTTATTACAAACCATAGTTCGAAATTCTGAAGCGGAAGCAACATAGTTTTGAAACATAAGTTTTCAGTTCATAACATAGTGCCATAGCCTGATCAGTCCGCAAAAGCATCAGGAGAGAATAAGACGTGACCATGCCCTTGGTCTACTCATCACCCGTAACGGGATACAGGCAGTTCTCGCAATAGCCGTAGAAGCATTGCCCATCTGCAACAACAAAAGGGATAGAACCCTGAGTACGAGAAGGTACTCAGCTAGACTTACCCATCATAAACCAGAAATAATTGACACCAAGGAGTATGCAAGGTTGTATCTGGGGATTGGCCATACTTACCTTTTTGCGTAAAAGCATTTTATTCAGAAATACTCATTGTTTAAGTAAGAGCAGTTACTTTTAAGTCATCAACCTGATTAACTAGATTTGCACCTGATCTAGAGCAAACACTTGACTACTTAATCAAGCAAGAGTGACTATTTCATCAATAGCCTTTCAGATTCGACGTCATAACCATCATTAATTCCATAAGTTACTACGGTAACACATGCTCAGTCAAGTTACTCACTGTCCAGGAGCGATGGCGATTATAATCGATTTCTACCAGCTGGGAATAAAGATGTTGCACACTCGCCCGACACACCCTGCCAGGTGGCCGTTGGCGACCAATTCAGGAGGTTCGAGAACACAACACGCGGGACGGTCATGGACCCTTCTACACCGGGGGTTATCTCAATGCTAGGTCGCTCAAGCTATTGCTGCCCACGGTCATGCCAGGTCGATCAGGCCTTGCCTGCCCTGGGACCATGCCAGGTCGATCAGAATAGTTGCCCACAGTACATATAAGGCCCTGGGTGTTAGGCGTCAACATCTCCATCACCGGCTCGAAGAACCTTACTCGGCTTCACGGGAGGTACTCCGACCTACTCCGTTAAGTGATTGACGCATTCAAAATGACCGAGGTGTGCCTTCGTCTGTTCCTCATCGACACAGACGGGAGACTACTAGCACACAGAACCCATGTCCTGCTGCTCCTACATCCCGCCCGGTCTCAAATTAATTATCACATGGTTATCTCCATGATAGCACCAGGCTAAACATGTTTAGTATCCACCTATATGCGGGAGACAGGAAATCACCTGACTTTTACCGGTCTAAGCAGGCTAAGCATAAACGAGCCTAGACTTAGCAGGGATATCAAGATAGTAATTGCAGGTGGACAAGGATAATTAATCAATGCAGCAACGGTGTCACTAAACTCCTATAACCTAATGCAATAAACATATCAGGTTAACTTTGTAAACAGTAATTTGACTCGTGATCTTTTGTGTTGTAGTAGCCCGATCTTTTGTTGTTATGGGCTGGATGTAAGCAAGGGTAATAGACTTATGATGTTTTGTGAGACCTTGACAAGTCCCATATGTATGGGCAAGACTGTGGATGTTTTATGTTGACTACTGCATGTTATGACTAAGCGATCTTATTATGTGTTGATGCGATGTGGATTGAAATTTATTATACCTCTGTGATTGTTTGGTGAATTTGTTTTTCCGAATAATTTTAGTGGGTATGATTTATTGTTCTCTACAATAGTGCAACTTCGCCTAATGGTCACTTACTATCGTATATGCAGATGACGACCACCCGTAGTGGAGCTGGCGGTAGTGGTGGAAATGAGGACCCCAGAGGAAACCGCGATCCACCACCTCCTCCACCACCGATGGCTGAGCAGCTTTTTGCTCAATTTCTTGGAAGTCAGCGCAACATCGAAGCTTTGCTGAGGGAGAATTTGGCGCATGGCCATCAACGCCCTGAACCAAATCAGTATAGTTCTTTCAAGGATTTCTTGGATACCAAACCACCTATCTTCAAGGAAGCTACGGAACCGTTGGAGGCTGAAGAATGGCTACATACTTTGGAACAGAAATTTTGTTTGCTCAGGCTCACAGAGGAGCTGAAAGCAGAATATGCCGCACATCAGTTGCAGGGACCAGCCAGGATTTGGTGGGGTCATCATCGTACCACCTATCCTGCCAATGTTCCTATCACCTGGAGAGTCTTCAGTGAGGCTGTCAGAGGTCATTACATTCCACCGGGCTTGACCCAGATGAAGGTGGCAGAGTTCATGAATTTGACACAGGGAACTCGGTCTGTCACAGAATACCATCACTTGTTCAATTCACTGTCTCGTTATGTCCCAGATTTCGTGGACACAGATGCTAAGAAAATTGCTAGTTTCAAGAGAGGTTTGAATACTAAAATGGGAAAGTCAGTGGGTACATCTTCTCGTACCACTTTCAATGACTTCATAAGTGACTGTCTGATTCAAGAAAATCATAACAACAAGCATGCTGCAAGTAAGGCTCGGAAGAGGATCTTTGATTCAGGACCATCTCAGCCCAGAGGACCACCCGCACAGCGTACTCAGCATCGACCACCAGCGCCAGGGGCACGTTTTAGGCCGCCACAGAAGAAGAATCAGCCACAAGCTCAACGCAACCAGAAGCCGTATAAGATAGCCGCTGCTCAAGCTCGTGGAGGTCAAGGCAGTTCCTCAGGAAGTAAACCTTTGGTTCGAGGACCCTGCTTCAACTGCAACCAAGAGGGGCACTTTGCAAGATATTGCCCCCACCCAAAGAAGCAACAAGCTAACTACCTTGCACGTCTGCACAATATGACTGCTGAAGAAGCTCGTGCCAGAGAGCCCGTGACTGCCGTTATGTGTCTTGTTAACCATCATCCCGTAGTTGTTTTGTTTGATACTAGATCATCGCATTCGTTCATGAGTAAAGCATTTGCACTAAAGCATAATCAAGAGGTGTCTGAAATGGATTATGGGTTTCGCGTAAGCTCCGTGGGGAGTAGTGTGTTATCTAGGCAGATGGTTTGTAATGCAACCATCGACATCAGAGGGCACAAGTTTGGAGCCAATCTAGTAGTTTTGCCAAGACTCGGTATGGATGTAGTCCTAGGAATGAGTTGGATGAGTATATGGAAAGCGGTGTTAGATACTGCAGATAGAACTCTTACCTTATCTGATGAAAGGACAAACACCAAGTTACGCATCTCTCTTCCTCGAGGTGCTGATTTCGTTGATCTATCTTGCACCTTATCTATAGAAGACCTGTCAAAAATTCCAGTTGTTCGGGATTTCCCAGATGTCTTCCCAGATGAGTTACCGGGATTACCGCCCAAGCGGGCAGTGGAGTTTGCTATTGAGTTGTTACCTGGAACTGCACCAATCTCGAGAAGACCTTATCGTATGCCGCCCAACGAGTTAGCTGAACTCAAGACTCAGATTAAGGAACTTTTGGACAAGGGTTTCATTCAACCTAGTGTGTCAGAGTGGGGATGTCCTGCATTGTTTGTCAAGAAGAAGGACAAGTCTTTACGGATGTGTGTGGATTATCGGCCGCTTAATGTCGTGACTGTTAAGAACAAGTATCCATTACCACGGATAGATATTTTGTTTGATCAATTATCCAGAGCCAAGGTATTTTCCAAGATTGACTTGAGATCAGGTTATCACCAGATCAGGATTAGGCCGCAAGATATTCCAAAAACTGCTTTTTCAACCAGATATGGGCTGTATGAGTATTTGGTCATGTCTTTTGGTTTGACAAATGCTCCAGCATACTTCATGAGTTTGATGAACTCGGTATTCATGCCAGAACTGGATAAGTTTGTAGTGGTGTTCATTGATGACATTTTGGTTTATTCTGAGAACCCAGACGATCACGCAACACATTTGAGGATTGTTTTGACGAGGCTGCGAGAGCATAAACTCTATGCCAAGTTTAGCAAATGTGAGTTTTGGTTAAGGAAAGTGCATTTTCTTGGTCATATCCTATCTGAAGAAGGAATTTCTATAGACCCTAGTAAAGTTCAAGAAGTAATGGATTGGAAAGCCCCAACCTCAGTTGGTGAGATTCGGAGTTTTCTCGGATTAGCCGGATATTATCGCCGATTCATTCCTGACTTCTCTAAAATTGCGAAGCCAATGACAAGCTTGTTGCAGAAGGACCAAAAGTTTGAATGGACCGAGGAGTGTGAAGCAGCTTTTCGTACCTTGTGAAAACTGTTGACCACTGCTCCTGTCTTAGCGCAACCGGATATCAAGAAGCCATTTGATGTCTTTTGCGACACATCGAAAGTTGGCTTAGGCTGTGTTCTTATGCAAGAAGGCAGAGTGATTGCTTATGCTTCACGCCAGTTAAGAAAACATGAGATAAATTATCCTACACATGATTTGGAGTTAGCTGCTGTGGTGCACGCTCTGAAAATTTGGAGGCACTATTTGCTGGGAAATGTCTGCAACATGTACACCGATCATAAGAGTCTCAAGTATATCTTCACCCAATCGGAATTGAACATGAGGCAGAGAAGATGGCTTGAATTAATCAAGGATTACAATTTGCAGATACATTATCACCCAGGAAAGGCAAATGTGGTTGCCGATGCTCTCAGTCGGAAGTCACACTGCAACAACTTGAGGTTACGACCCGAGGACGAGTTTAGTCTCATACACCGTATAATTCTACACCATATTGAACTGCAGAGCACTCTAGTCAATCAAATACTTGAAGGGCAGAAAACCGATAAAGGAATTTATCACATTAAAGAGAGGCTAAGAACTGCCACTGAGCCAGTAAAGCATTTTCGAGTTGATGACAAGGGAGTGTTATGGTTTGATAATCGCTTAGTGGTACCCAAAGATAGAGAACTCAAAAACCGGATAATGGATGAGGCTCATCTCTCTAAGTTGTCTATTCATCCTGGAAGCACCAAGATGTATCAGGATTTACGTTCAAAATTTTGGTGGACCAAAATGAAGAAGGAGATTGTCGCATATGTATCTAGATGCGACACATGTTGCCGAGTGAAAGCTATTCACCTGAAACCAACCGGAACACTTCAACCGTTACCAATACCCGAATGGAAGTGGGAAGAAATAAGTATGGACTTCATCACCGGTTTGCCAACCACCCAGAAGGGAAATGATTCGATTTGGGTGATAGTTGACCGTCTCACCAAGACCGCTCATTTCATACCAGTTAAAACCTGTTATCGAGCACCGGACTATGCAGAAATTTATATCAATCAGATTGTCCGATTACATGGTATACCCAAGGTCATAGTATCAGATCGTGGAACGCAGTTTACTGCACCATTCTGGGAGAAACTGCAAAAAGAATTAGGCACTAAGTTAATCCGTAGTTTAGCTTATCATCCCCAAACATCAGGGCAAACTGAAAGAGTAAATCAGGTGTTAGAGGATATGTTGAGAGCTTGTGTAATTTCAGCGAAGGGATCTTGGGAGAAGTGGTTGCCATTAGCAGAATTTGCTTACAATAACAGTTATCAAGAAAGCATTCAGATGGCACCTTTCGAAGCTCTGTATGGCAGAAGATGTAGGACACCAGTGAATTGGGTTGAACCGGGAGAGCGTCGTTACTATGGAATTGACTTTGTTAAGGAAGTAGAAGAACAAGTTAGAATAATCCAACAACACATAGCCGTTGCACAGTCTCGACAGAAAAGTTATGCCGACAAGAGAAGAAAACCGCTTGAATTCAATGTAGGTGACTATGTGTATTTAAAGGTATCACCCATGAAAGGTGTTAGACGTTTTGGCGTGAAAAGGAAGCTAGCGCCAAGGTTTGTGGGACCATACAGGATAATAGAAAGGAGAGGAGAAGTAGCTTATCAACTACAGTTACCCGAACATTTGAAAGCTATATTCCCTGTATTCCATGTGTCACAACTGAAGAAATGTCTTCGAGTTCCAGAAGAAGAAGTGCAACCAGCCAATATCAAGTTACAATCCGACCTTACTTACTCAGTAGAGCCGCACCGAGTGCTTGATGAAAAGGAAAGGATAACTCATGGAAGAATAGTGAAGCAATATAAGGTATCTTGGAATGAACAGGATGATCGAGATGCCACTTGGGAAACCGAAGACTATCTGAAGGAGGTGTATCCCCACTTTTATAAGAAACGATTAGTAACTTAAATCTTGGGAGGAGATTCTTTTAAGGAGGGGAGGGCTGTAACACCCTAGGTGTTAAGCAACCTTAAATGCATAACTTGACATCTCATGAGCATAAAACATCATCATCTCTTGTTGCATTCTTTCTTGTTAAGTGTCATTTCATGTGTGCACTTGTAATGCTATGCTTGGTAGAATGCTTGTTTGTCTTGTTTGTGGAGTGTTCAAGTCTTCTAAGTAGTTGAACCTTGATGAGGAGTCAATATGGAGCTAGGTTGATGTTGGTCATTTTGGCTAACCAAGTCTCTAACCCTAGTTGCCTTAATAGAGCTCTAGGAGTCCTTTTGTTTGACTAACTAAGACTTTCTTGATAGAAGCTTTGTATGACTGTGGGCCCTGAACCAAAAGTGTGTAGAATTTAGTGTAGAACAAATGTTGTTTAAGGCCCAACTCATGAAAATGGGTTTAGCAAGGTGTTTTAGGACCCACAAGGCAGATTTGAGGGAGTTTTGACTTAGAAAATTTTCTAAGTCCCGAACTGACAATACAGTTTCATCTAACCAACTTTGGAGCTTTTTTGGGAGCAATCTAGGCCGAACCAAAGATCAATCTTGTAACCAAAGTTGTAGTTGGCACATAGCTCTAATCAATGGAGCAAGTAGTTTAGCGTTTCATCGATCGGATTAGTAGTTAATCGCGTGCAAAGATCGGCTGTCAGTCGGCCTGATGGCCACTGAACCGGGTCGGGCCGTGCCGTGCCCGATGCGCACGCAGCGTCATGGCCGACCGCGTCAGGCGTCGCCCGCCGCGTGGCGCTCGACGGCCAAGCCAGCGCTCGCACGCGGCGTGGCGAGCACAAGCCGCCTCGCTCCCCCCTGTCCGAACCTCCCTCCCTCCATTCTGTCGCCTGCGCGCGCTCTCTTTCCCTCTCTCGCTCTCTCGCCGTCGCCCGAGCTGGTAAGCACCGCCGCGAGCCCGCCGGCGTTCCCCCGCCGCTCCGCCGCTTTTCCATCCCAACCAAACCGCCAAATCCAGTCGCCGTGACCCGCTCTACCCCCTGCCCTAGCTAGCTCGAGCCAAAAGCCCTTGGGTGAGTCGTGGAGCACGAGTCCGCCATGTCCGCCATGGACGGCGAGCTCGGTCCGCCGTGGCCAACCCCCTTTCCGAGCTTATCCGTCCGTCCTAGCTAGCGTTCGCGAGTCGCCTCGGCCTACCGGAGCTAGTGGTGGTGATGGTTTGGCCGATTAGGGTTCGGTAGTGGCTAGTTCGCCGCCGTCCGCCGCTTGCTTGGTCGCCGGAGTTGGCATAGCCGTGGATGCGGGTGCCCGGAGCATGCACCCTAACTTCTAGGCCTTGGATTAGGGTTAGGAAGGTCACCGGAGTAGGTAGCGAGGGTTAGTTTAGCTCGTCGGGGTCGGAGTCGGCCGACGTAGCCAAGGCCGCGCCGCCGTGTCCGCCATCGCCGACGGCGAGCTCGATCCGTGCATGCGCTTGGCCAAGTAGGAGCACCATCGGGTGCGGAGGGAGAAGGGGAGTCCATCGGTGGGGTTAGTTTCGCCGGAGAAGTCGCCGACGGCGAGCTTCGCCGTGGTCAACTCCTCCCCTGTCTCGGTGGGGATGACAGGTGGGGTCGGTTTGACCCGGGGGCCCGCGCGTCAGTGGCTCGGGTTCTGTTGTTAGTGAATCTGGGTGCACTAGTCTGGGTGCACGTAGCAGTTTAGGTTTGAATGTTTTTCAGGGTTTTGTTTAAATAGTTTTCAGAAAATGTTGAATTGCTTGTTTAATTCGTATCTTGCAATGTATAAGTGCTAAAAAGGTGAAATAAGTTTTGTTAGGATTGTTGTGATGAGTTCTATGCATGAAAAATATAATATGGCCAGTTTGTGATAAGTTTTTGTGTAGTTATATTTAATTCGTGTTTAGGCGGAAATCTTGTTAAATGCATAGTAAATTATGTATAGCTCAGAAAAATGTGATTCTTGTTTTGTTAGGTTTGTGCTGAGGAGTAGTTTCTGGGAAAAATGTAAAATGAGATTGCTCTGTGGAATAATTTGGCAGTAATAATTAAAATGGTTAAATGTTGTTTCTTTGTTTATTTTGTAGTAATTAAAATATGAGGAGTATGGACTTGATAAATTTTGCTGACTGTTCTTGTGCTAAGAAGTTCAGAAGAAAATTATGAAATTTATTGTTTGACACTTTGTGCTAGGGTGTGTAGTTCAAAGCACCTTTCCATGATAGAATTTGTCTTTTTCATAGAGGATGGAGTCTAGGTCCAAATGGAGTGAAATCTGGACAGAGGATTAGATTGTGTGTTGTTAATCTCCAGTAATTTTTGTATATTTTTCTGAAGCTGTCTAGAATGGGTTGCTATTATAAGCTTGTTTAATTAGATTTATTTCAGCAAGTAATTAGAGGGGAGTGAACTCAATAAGTAGACTTTGATGTGGTGACAACAGGGCTTAGTAAGCTATTTATGGTAGATTAAGTGGTTGAGTAGCAGTAGATGACATGTGCTTATCTCCTGAAATGTTTTGCTTCGTGTTGCATCACCATGCATCCCATGTGCATTCATGTTATTTATTCATGTCATGCATCATGCAGGATCGGTAGTGGAAGTTCAGGATCCACCACCAGAGGAGCCGTGCCAGGAGGAGACGCCAGAGGAGAGGGTTCCGGAAGGATACGTTGAAGACCTGCCGGAGTGCCACGATCACCGACCCTCTGACTTTGAGCGTGGCAAGCCCCGGAGCATCTTACTCCTACGGTTTGCAAATTACTGTTTACAAAGTTAACCTGATATGTTTGTTGCATTAGGTTATAGGAGTTGAGTGACACCGTTGCTGCATTGATTAATTATCCTTATCCACCTGCAATTACTATCTTGATATCCCTGCTAAGTCTAGGCTCGTTTATGCTTAGCCTGCTTAGACCGGTAAAAGTCGGGTGATTTCCTGTCTCCCGCATATAGGTGGATACTAAACATGTTTAGCCTGGTGCTATCATGGAGATAACCATGTGATAATTAATTTAAGACCGGGCGGGATGTAGGAGCAGCAGGACATGGGTTCTGTGTGCTAGTAGTCTCCTGTCTATGTCGATTAGGAACCGACGAAGGCACACCTCGGTCATTTTGAATGCGTCAATCACTTAACGGAGTAGGTCGGAGTACCTCCCGTGAAGCCGAGTAAGGTTTTTCGAGTCGGTGATGGAGATGTTGACGCCTAACACCCAGGGCGTTATATGTACCGTGGGCAACTATTCTGATCGACCTGGCATGGTCCGAGGGCAGGCAGGGCCTGATCGACCTGGCATGACCGTGGGCAGCAATAGCTTGAGCGACCTGGCATTGAGATAACCCCCGGTGTAGAAGGGCCCATGACCGTCCCGCGTGTTGTGTTCTCGAACCTCTTGAATTGGTCGCCAACGGCCACCTGGCAGGGTGTGTCGGGCGAGTGTGCGACATCTTTATTCCCAGCTGGTAGAAATCGATTATAATCGCCATCACTCCTGGACAGTGAGTAACTTGACTCAGCATGTGTTACCATAGTAACTTATGGAATTAATGATGGTTATGACGTCGAATCTGAAAGGCTATTGATGAAATAGTCACTCTTGCTTGATTAAGTAGTCAAGTGTTTGCTCTAGATCAGGTGCAAATCTAGTTAATCAGGTTGATGACTTAAAAGTAACTGCTCTTACTTAAACAATGAGTATTTCTTGATAAAATGCTTTTACGCAAAATGGTAAGTATGGCCAATCCCCAGATACAACCTTGCATACTCCTTGGTGTCAATTATTTCTGGTTTATGACGGGTAAGTCTAGCTGAGTACCTTCTCGTACTCAGGGTTCTATCCCTTTTGTTGTTGCAGATGGACAATGCTTCTACGGCTATTGCGAGAACTGCCTGTATCTCGTTACGGGTGATGAGTAGACCAAGGGCATGGTCACGTCTTATTCTCTCCTGATGCTTTTGCGGACTGGTCAGGCTATGGCACTATGTTATGAACTGAAAACTTATGTTTCAAAACTATGTTGCTTCAGCTTCAGAATTACGAACTATGGTTTGTAATAACTGTTGAACTCCGATGTATTTGAACTATGTGCGAACTGAATGCAACTTGTGGGCATGTACGCTAATCTATTACGATCTTGGTTAAAGTTGAATGACTTGAAATCCTTCGAGATTTCTAGACTACCGGGTTTGTACGAGCTTAAGTACTTGCAATCTCTGTGAAAGCAGCGATTCGGTGCTTAATCTGGTATAAATTGGTCGGTTCTGTCACATCCTGCCTCGCCGAAGTCGTCTCTTCCTCACCTGATGCTGTCGCTCGCATAGGTGCTGCTAGTGCTTGCTGGAGAGCTGCTCGAATGGAACTGCAAGTTGTGGAAGAAATGGGATCGGGTCTGTGAGCCAAAATGCTCTCTCCAGGCTCCTATTATCCTGCACACTCAAAAGCAGAAGAAAACACAAGACATTGTCTCGTCCAGTGTGACCTCAAGGTCCCCACAAAGCGGTTAGTCACATAATAAGCATAAGGTGAACACTCAACAAAAAGGGCCTACCTATGAATAATACCGCAAGGAGAACTAAACTCAAACTAGTCAAGACTACCATGCAACAGGATAAAGCACTATATAGCAAAATGCAGCCTAAAGACATGATCAACTCAAACACAGCCCAAACTTCAACACATGCTACAATGCAAGATAAAGATAGCAATAGATCCAAAAGCATGTAACATGATAAAATCGAGGAAAGACTAGTGCTCAAACTAAATATGTCAATAGGGTACATGTAGCTAACCACAACTAGCACCTGACAAGTGACACCTAATGAACATCATACCACTACAAATCAAGCTCATGGATAAATATGGTAAAACATGGCATAATGTTCATGAGGATCACAAACTAGCATGAAAAGTGGATTAACCACCAAAGTTGTACACAAAGCTAGCATGACATGATATACAAGATAGCACATGCTAGACTAAAACAAAACATGATACAAAAGAAAATGCACATGTAACAACTATACAAGTGAGCACATGAAAGACCATCTCATACCACAAGGAATAGAACATGGATGTACAAGGTATGAGTGTAAAATAATGCTCACCGAGTAGCAAAAGCCTCTTTGGAGGCAAATCTAAGCGGGATGCAGAGAACCTTCAAAACTTGATCACATCTAAACGACAAAGTTCCATTCGGCGCATGTTCTCCACCCTGTGTCCTCATATCTACACACAAGAGGACAAAATAACCCGAGTCTTGGATCCCGAAGGGTTAGCAAGCATGTACTTGGGAACCCAAGACTTGGTCACAAAATTCAACTTATCATGTGGGTTAGCATGATGCAAATGTTGGTTCAAATGCAATTTTGAAACACCCTTGGAAGCATTCCTCAAAATGACAACTCGAGGAGAAGAACGAGTCGTACCACAGGAAAAGAGCCAAACATCTTCCAAGGTTATTGTAGAAGAACCAATAGAACCACCATGAGAAGCATGATGTGGACCGAGAGAAGAAGCACTAGAAGCATGTCCACGACCATGACCTATCCCACTAGAGAAGGTGTCATAAAACCCATCAACAAAGAGGGGCTTCTTACTAGGAGCACAAGCATTCATGCCATGAGAAGGGCTATGAATCACCATCTTCCTAGAAGAGCGAGCTTGGCGCAAACGTTTGGCATGCCGATAGCAAAAGCTTTCTTGATGCCCATCTTTCTCACAAAAAGAGCAATGGTACAAAGGCCTATCGGAAGGCACACCATTCTCCGACAAGTGAGAAGTCTCTTGGGACTTAGAACAAGAAGCATCAATGTTCAACTTGGTGCCAACACTAGGAGCACACGTGCCATGGGAAAGGAAAAGCCTTAGCTCGAATACGCCGCTCGTGCTTGACACGACAAAAACAAAAATCGAATGAGTGTCCATCCTTGTTGCAAAAGGTGCAATGGTAAACCAGATTGGGAGCACGAGTCCCAAAAATACGAGGAGCACCCTTATCAAGAGAAGTCCCTTGGACATCACTCAAAAAACAGCAAGGTTAGGAGTAGGTATGAAAGAGCTATCCGAAACCTTGGCACAAGTGCTACCGTCAAAAGACTCACACGCAACACAAGAACACAACTCCGGTTGCAAAGATGCAAACTTGGAAATATCAACATCGGAGTTGCAAGAAATGCGTGACTCAAAAGAGTTAGCACAAAGACTCTTGCATCTTTTGGCCCTCATTCTCAAACATGAGGCGATCACAAGTACCACAAGGAGTGTTTCTCAAGTTTTCCATCTCCTTTTCAATGCACTCAGCATATGTGGTATGCAAGAGTTCAATTTCTTTTTCAAGGTTGGCACTCATATCATTGTGCTCAACCAACTTGGCGCTCATATCATCGCGCATTTGCTTCAAAACCAAAACTTCTTTTTCCAAATCAATGCATGATGTGCACATGAAATCGGTGGAAGAAACATCACCATTCACATCAAGCAATGAATCATGAATAGCACTAGAAGTAAGGAAAGCATTTTTATTCAAAGAGCACAAGCTACAATACCTAGCATTTATCTCAACAATTTCAGCCCTAGCATGCTCAAGTTCATCTACACATGTGGTGTGAGTCAATTTTAGTTCATTTATTTCAGCATGTAAAGACTCACAAGAAACACATGGTTCAACAGCTTTTGACCTAAGCAAGGCTATTTCAGATTTAGCACGAACAAGATCCTTGCGCAAGTCAAAGCATACAAGAGATGGTATGGAAGCATTTGATTTCAACATTTCATTTTCAGATTCTAAGCTAGCAAGAGAAAAGCATAGCTCATCATTCTTCCTAACCAAGTCAACACAGGAGGTGCAAGGCAAAGATGCACTAGATTGCCAATGAAAAAGACCACATTTTAACCTAGTGATGGAGCAATTCAACTTCTCAATCTTTCTACGCAAGGTATCACAAAGCTCTTCATATATAACATTATCATCACAACAAGCTTCAAATCATTGGGACAAAGCCCCAAGACTAGCAACAAGTGTACCTTTCTTGGACTTGCCAAGTTCACGTACAAGATCCTCCGTCGAGTGCTCATCATCTCCTAGGAAGTCCAGCAAAGCCTCCACCTCACGTTCCGTCTCAAGAATCGCACTCCTCCTTCTTGCCAAAATGTCATCCTCGGTCGCATGTCGAAG
Organism: Coix lacryma-jobi var. lacryma-jobi; assembly: GCA_009763385.1. Taxonomy (NCBI): domain Eukaryota; kingdom Viridiplantae; phylum Streptophyta; class Magnoliopsida; order Poales; family Poaceae; genus Coix; species Coix lacryma-jobi. The sequence goes on along the minus strand of CM019830.1, from coordinate 119,314,201 downwards.
ACTCAAACCTAAGGACAAAGACACATTGGAAGAAGAACTTGGTGCCATCTCCAAAAGCATCGTTAGTGTTAGCCAAAACACAAGCTCAACACCTCGACAAGCAAAGTCGGAAACACACTTGCTCTCAAAAGGTTGCCTTTGCGGATCCGGAACCGGTTAAGGTAGAGAGATCCTTAACTGGCTCTGATACCAATTGAAGGACCAAAAATGCTAAAGCAAGGCGACCAGAGGGGGGGGGGGTGAATGGGAGCCAAAAATTTCTTTCGAAATGTTTAGGCCTCTGTACCAGAAAATCAACCGCAAGAGCAAAGCCGACACGGGTGATGTCCACGACCCAAGAGATTGGGTGGATGTTCCCTAGGAACACAGCGGGACACCACAAAAACTCACTCACCCAAGTTCGCGCAAGTCAACTAGTGACAAAATGAACTTTGGGTAACGGAGTCAGGAATCCAACGCAAGAAGCGAATCTCAAAACAAAGCTCGAACGCAAAAGATACGGACGAAAACGTGCGTTGACTGCACTGACCGGACTCTGACCAGCGTCTGATCAACAGGGACCAGACACGTCCGGACAGCTGAAAGCAGTCCTTGAACTTCTCTGTTTACGATCGGACGATGCACCAGGGAGAGTCCGGTCACATGCATGGTGCGTCCGGTCAGTAGCGAGAAAAACGGTGAACAGTAACACCAGCGAGTCCGGTCACTCTACCCTAGGTGAGTCCGGTAAAAATTGCCCTGAGCAAAAACATCCGGCCTTCAACGATCGGACGCACGGAATAGCGTCTGGTCGATACGAGGCGTGCGTCCTGTCATCCCGATCAGAACTGTTTGTCCACCGAATCAACCCGATCACCCTCAAATCAAAACCACTAAAGCACAAACTCTATGAGGGGAGTCACAAGGATGTTAGTGAGCTACTCCTAAGAGATCATGGCTCGAGTCTAACTCCAAATTGGTGAATCAAAGAAAAATGGTGACGAACAGGCAAGAACTCGATCCCAAAACTAAATCCGCCCGATCTGTGAGTTCATGAGGTATTAGAGAAATTCCTTCAGTATAAAGAAGACTCTCATGAAGCTACACAAGATAGTTCAAACGGATTCACAAATCATCCCTCGAAACAACCGATTTCGTGAAGAGCGAAAGAGGGAAAAACGTGCAACGCGAAGAACAAAATCACAACACAAAGTAAAGCACGAATTTGATCCTTGGATTCAACGAGATGGATGATTGATTAAGCACTTGGTGTCGGGCTACAAGCCACTCCTAGCAACACAAAGCTTGGATGGCAAAAAGCTCAAGAACAAGATCCCTCTCTCCTCTAACCTTAGCCTTCTCTCACAAGAACAAAATGAGAGTGGCACCGTCCAAGAGATGGCTGTCCAACACAGCCCCTTCATCTATATATATGTGCATGTCCGAATGACACAAATGCCCTAACATGAAGTACTAACCCAAATACCCCCTAGGGGTAAAACTGTCCAACTCTGGCAGTTTCCATCCGACGGCCATGCGCCTTCTCATCCTTCGCTTCGCCTCGACGCATGATCCAGGATGCCGCCACGTGTCATCACCATCGACCACCGCGCCTTCCTCACCGATAGCTTCGCCGCAACGCAAGCCTCTTGGTGCCGCCACGCGTCGACCGTTCCGCATAGGAACCTCCGCCCGGTTTTGAGGCCCAAACCGGTAAACCCGCCAGCCCAGGTTTTGAGGCCCAAACCTAGAAAACCGTCCACCCCGAGTTTTGAGGTCCAAACTCAGAAACCCGCCAGCCCAGGTTTTGAGGCCCAAACCTGGAAACCGTCCACCCCGAGTTTTGAGGCCCAAACTCGGAAACCGGCCACCCTGAGTTTTGAGGCCCAAACTCGGCAACCATCGATGGTAGCTTTTTAAGGCTCAACTACCAAACCCGCACCATAGACGGGATGTGGTTCGCACACCCCAACCACCGGCACAGATGCCGATGCATGTCCAGCCTCCACGCCGGGCACAATGCCTTCGCCTTCCTTCTTGACTCGGCCGACGACACTTTGCGAACACAAGGTTGATATGTGTCCTTGTGGTTCCCTTCCTGAGTGATGAGTGATCGATCAACGGGCAACATGTCTCTTGGTTGTGTTGATGTGCAGGTGTGGAGCTCGGGCAGTGGTCGAAGGTGAGGTGAAGGTCAAGTAGGAACGTGCCATGCCGACGGACCGTGTGCGGTGAAGGGCGGATGTGGAGCTTGGACCGACGGACCGGGTGACCTAAGGACTAGCTGTGGTAGCTGGCACGTGGCGTCGACAAGCAAGAGAACATGGGGATGTGCGGTGCATCGGCCGAGTCAGGAGGAAGGTGATGGCGTCGTGACACTTGGCGGGAGGCCGAGAAGGAAGGCGCATGCACTGTGCCTGGCGTGGAGGCTGAACATGCTCCAACATCAATGCTGGAACTCGGGGTGTGCGAACCACATCCCGTCTACGGCACGAGATCGGTAGCTGAGCCTCAAAAAGCTACCCTCGACGGTTTCTGAGTTTGGGCCTCAAAACTCGGCCTGGACGGTTTCCAGGTTTGGGCCTCAAAACCTGGGGCTCGCGGGTTTCTGAGTTTGGGCTACAAAACTCAGCCGGAGGATAGGTTTCCCGGTTTCAGCCTCATAACCGGGGGAAGGCCCAGGTTTCCCGGTTTCAGCCTCAAAACTGGGGGGAGGTCCGCAAAAAGGACGATCGATGTGTGGCGGCGTGGAGAGGCTGGCGCGGCGGCGCAGCTATCAGCGAGGAAGGTGCGGCGGTCGACAGGGCAGCACGTGGCGGCATCCTGAGGCTTGCGTCGAGGCGAAGCTAAGGATGAGGAAGGCACGTGGCCGTCGGATCGAAAACCAGCAGAGTTGGACCGGGATACCTCTAGGGTTGGCCGCTTCGCTCTTGTATCTAGGGGTAGAAAGGGGATTATTGTAATAGGCTATAAATAAGAGAGGCATCCCTCCTCTCCTATTATCCTGGCAGTCATTTGTTCCTAAGCACTCTCTCTCTCTCCTTAGCCCCCGCTTAGGTTCTAATCATACCTAGCTGCAAGCGATCCACAGGAAAGACTCAATCATGTCTCTGTGTTTTGGGAAGTTCAGGAAGTGAGACCTTAATCTCACGTTTGTAGCATGTGGTAGCCACATGGTTGCAAATTCGTGGTTGTGATTCGCATTTTGTTTGTGTTCTTCGCGGATTGCTTTTCTCCACGTTTTTCCCGTCGTTTGATCTCTTTGCTTAATGCGTCTTTTGCAAATCCATTTGAACCAAGTTGTTCTAGATTGTGAGGCACTTCTTTCCACCGAAGGAATTCACCTCTAACCTCACGGTCTAGGAGATCGAGCGATTTTCGTTTTGGATCACATTGTTGCTCCTTTGACACGAAATCTTTCAATTCATCAGTTTGGAGATATGTTCGAGCCATGATCTCTTAGGAGTAGCTCGCTAACATTCTTGTGACCACCTAGATCGAATCCTAGCCCTAGAGCTTTTGATTCGGAGATCGGGTTGAATCACCGAAGAACTGTACTGTTTTCGGGGGCATCGGACGCTGGTCAGGGGAGCATCAGACACTGTAGCTCATAGCATCGGATGCTCCGGTGACACGTGTCACTTCTAGTGTTTTTGAGTAGGCATCAGACGCTGTTGACGCTGGTTAACTATCATAATTAAGTGATAAATAAATATGAAAAGGGCAAGAATACGATCACCAACAAAGATTTAGGGATTCAACTGACAATATTCCATGAGTTTTGGTGAGTTATGATTCTGCAGGGACTAAACCAGGAAATCAACACTAATAGCTTCCCATAGAAGGAAACCGAAGGGAGGTAGCGTAGCCGCCACGTCGGGATACTTCTAGAAGACTCCAGGGGACATAAGATTGCACCACGACGAAGATCACCACCAGAGGCCGCTAAGTGGGACCGACCGGTCCCACCCTTAGACTGACCGGTCGGCCCCCGGGCCCACTGGCTTCCGTCCTCTACAAGCTACCTCAACCGAACCCTAAGATGCATCTCGACCGTACCCTGCGTCGGTTTGATCCAAGGGCCACGATTCATCGCCCAGGGCTATAAATACAGCCCCTGACCCCCCTCTCCAGATCATTCTGCAATTCCAGAGCAACCAGGCAATTAGGGTTAGACAATCAGAAGGAGATCAATCGGAGGCTTCAGAACTTCATCCGCCTAGATTAGTAGATAGAATAGGATTAGAGGAGGCAAGCTTCGCTTGGATTCCTGATCTAGTCACGAGAAGTCTCGGTAAACCCAAGATCTTCTCTCTTGTATTAACATTATGGATCTAATTCATATTTGTTCTTCTAGTTCATCATTGTTCTTCATCGTTTATGTTCTAGTTCATCGTCTAGTTCATGTTCATCGTCTAGTTCATCATCTAGTTCATAATCTTGTTCTAGTTCATGTTCTAGTTCGTACTTTAGTTCTTATCGATGATCTAATTCACTTTGTTGTTCATTATTGTGTTCTAGATATTAATACAATTGATATGATTGAGACATTATTGATTATATTCTTAGTTATAATGCTTATAGTTTGCTTTGATTATATATTTGGCATAGATAGTTCATCTTTATGTTTATACTCATGTTCGTATAGCGCCTATCTTAATGATCAATGGGTGGGTGATGAATGCTGTGTAGGCATGGTGCCTATACATTATTTATCTGCGAATACGTCCTATGTTCTGGATAGAGTGGTAGATCGCGGGTGTGACAGACCTGTTGAGTCCTTTGTATTCCACCTCCCGAATATAGTGTTCGGTATGGCTCAGTTAACTCATGGTTTAAGGGTTACTATGCTTAACACCTTAGCTATGGAGATGCCTCTTGATTATAAATATGATGTGACCTAGTCAATGATTGCTAAATATAATTGCACTAATCAATGTATGCTATGACTTATAATTAGAATAACTTAGGAATGTTCCTTGTTTATACCTGTTCTAATCATCTTGCTAGGCAGTACTGTTCTAAGTTTATCCTTGATTGATCTGATCTCTGTTATCCTTTATCTATTACATTATTTACTCTGTACCTATTTCCTGTCTATAGTAGTCAGTATGTTATCAATCTTATTATTAATGTGTGCCATGCTGTTAAGATCTTTCAATACTTTCATCACCTTGAATTGATTAGTCTCTAGGCTTAATATAAATAACGATACCTGAGACTAGCTTGGGTGAAATGCTCTACAACGGGTATGTTTATCTGTGTGCTTGCGGGTAAATATAAGTATCTCATAATCCAGTGCTCTGATATAATTACATTACTAGCTTCATGTTGGGGATGACAACTTGACGTTAAGTGGAGTTAGTAGTGTCCTGTACTCTCTTTTGTGCTTTCACTAGTTTATTATTTTATGTGACTCATTCTTAGAGTGAATCCATTAAGGAGTGTCAACAAGCATTTCTGGCGCCGCTGCCGGGGATCACATCAATTCAACTAGGGATGATACCTAGGGTTTTCATTATAATCTTTATAAACATTGAAAGGACATTGCATTAACAGCATTTAGAACGGTAGCTAGAACATATCATATCATTTACACACATGTGATAATGCACTAATTACTTACTTTTGCAGACTTACCCTGGCCTTGTTTATCTTTATTATTTTATATAGGGTAATGTATGACTGGTTTCCAACTTCCGAACAACTACACTGAGGATCCCGAAGCTTTACTAAGGAAAACTAGACGCAAACTCAAGAGGCCCTCAGTACCACTACCAGAAGTTGACCAGATAAGAAGAAGCCTGACACCAGAGTTAGACGCTATGGCCGACAAGACACTCTGCGAGTTCTCTGCACCAACCGCTGCCAACATCAGAACTGGACCAACAGTCAATGTAGGGGAAAACGGATTTGAACTCAAGCCAGCCTTGATCAACATGGTGCAAGCTAATCAATTTTGCGGAAAGGCACATGAAGACGCAAGCGCTCATCTCCAACACTTTCTGGAGATCTGCAGCACTTTCACCATCAGAGGAGTCGAAAGGGACGCCATTCTACTTCGCTTATTCCCATTCTCACTCTTGGGAAAAGCAAAACAATGGTTCTACGCCAACAAAGATAAAAACACCTCATGGGCGATCTGTTCAACCGCCTTCCTAGCAAAGTTCTTTCCAGTGGGCAAGACGAATGCCCTCCGTGCCAGAATTTCAACTTTTCAACAACAACATGAAGAATCAATCCCAGAAGCTTGGGAACGCTTTCAAGACTACATATCAGAATGCCATCACCATGGGATGGAGAATTGGCTACTCATGCAGACCTTCTACCACGGGCTCACTTCGAGTACTCGTGAGAATGTAGATGCCGCTGCTGGAGGATCATTCTTATCACTCACAATCAACAATGCAACTAAACTCATAGAGAAGATGGCCTCGAACCAAGGATGGAATGAGGAACGCTCTCAACCACGCAAGAGGGGAGGAATACATCAACTAAAGGAAGTAGACATGTTGTCTGCTAAACTTGACCTACTCATGAAGAAGTTCGATGAACACACTCCCAAGAGAGAAGACGTCAAGCAAATCTACGAATCTCGCATGACATGTGAAGAGTGTGGAGGCACAGGACACTCAGGGAGCAACTGCCCTGAAATTCAAGAGGACACAAAGTACATCAACAACATCAATTACTATCGTACTCAACAAGCTCAAGGATGGAACCAGCAATCAAGACCTAATTACTCAGGTAATTACTCAGGTAACTACCAAGGTAATACTTTTCACCAACCACCTTTGAGAGAGATGATATCTAATCAAAAATAAAATTATTGATAATATGTCTAAGAAGATAGCTTCCAATGATAAACTACTCGAAAATATCAATACTAGAATGGATAGCTTTACTTCTGCCATAAAGAATCAGCATAGCTTTAATAAAATGATAGAATCTCATTTATCTCAGCTAGCAGCTTCAGTCCCGGTGACTGAAAATGGTAAGATTCCAGTAAATCCAAAAGAACTAGAAACTGCAAATCTTGTAGACATCTTTGATGCAGGACACCTCATACCCAGACCTTCAAGGGAATGGATGGATGACTCCATTGCCCCAAAGAAAGGAGATCCAGGAAGACCTGTGATTCCAATCCATATTGGACCTCACAGTTTTGAAGAAGCAGTCTGTGACCTTGGAGCAAGTGTCAACATTATGCCAAAGGTAATATATGAACAGATACATGGTGAACCTCTATTATATACAACCATGTGTTTGCAGCTTGCAGATCAGACACTGTGCTACCTATTGGGAATTCTTGAAGACATCTGTATACGAGTGGGGAGCTCGTATGTGTGTGCAGACTTTATGATCATTGAAACAGGTGGAAACGAAAGAGCACCCATCATTCTTGGACGCCCGTTCCTAAGCTCAACCAAAGCCATCATCTACACGGACAGCGCCAAGATCTGTTTCACAATCACAGGCAACAAAGAGAGATTCAGCTTCAAGAACCGTGCACTTACTACTAAAGTCCACCCTCAGACGCCCTACGAATATGCAACCATCGCATCATCAAAAAGGAAGAATAAAAACAGAAGAAGGAAGAACAAGACTACACAACCACATCAAGAAACAGTATGGATGGTCAGCTCTGCTCAAGCAGAATACGACCACCTTCTCGTATCACCATTCCTCGCCAAGAGAGATGACCCAGGTGTACCCACCATCGATTGCAAGATCGAAGGAAGTACATTCCATAAGACGTTCTGCGACATTGGCTCAAGCGTCAATATAATGCCTAAGGTAACATATGAGCAATTATATAAGAATAGACCTATGTATTCGACATATGTGTAGCTGCAGATGGCGGACCAAACTTATCGATTCCCGGAGGGAGTAGTGAAGGATGTAATGATCCAAATTAAAGACCACTATGTTCCCACTGACTTCGTAGTACTAGACATGGGAAAAGAAGATGACGTTCACATCATCCTAGGAAGACCCTTCCTCAACACCACTGGCGCCATCATCTACATGAGATCCGGAGAGATCCACTTCCAGTTCTTCACAGAAAAGGTACGTTGTTACTTCAATAGTTATGCCACTAATGTACAGGGAAAGAAGAATCACTCTCGAAGGAGACGTCGCACATCCCGACACAACAAGAATCAACCAATCAAGGATGGATGGGCTGACTATGAAGGAGAAGTCACCAGAAGCGAAGATATCCCATTGGAGGAAACGAAGGACGAGGGAGTAAAGGAGACAAGTCCACCAGTCAAGCAAGTATGGAGAAAGAAAGAGAGTTCTACTGATGTGCAATCATCAAGGTCCTCCTCAGGATCTGCTGATGCACCCAAGGAAGAATAAAGAGCATACAAGAAGTCTTGTTCGAAAGACTATAAACATCGAATCCTCGCCGGAAGGTAACTCGGTATTTATCCATAAATCATTAGCATTAAATTTATAATTAGATAGAGCATGATCATTTTTCATTAGCATCATATTCTTAAGCAATTATATCTGCATCAGAAAATAAAAATATGGATACTCTAAGCCCCATGAGAGTAGTATACTTTCTGTGGAGCCATAAAAATAATAATACAAATAGATATACATTTGCATGTTTACTTCTGCATTGCATCCTGTAGCATAAAATTAAAAATAAGTTTTGAGAAGAGATCTTACTGAAATTCTAGACACCTAAGACTTGAGTGGACAACCACCACTACTTAATCTGTTCCACAAGTTTTGCTGTCTATTTGAGTTTCACAGGATTTGAAAGATCAGGAAAAGCGGACGAACAAGTAAATGTTCCATCCACTGTTTGAGCACTGTTCCAACAACTTCGACATCAATCAAAGCTCTGATAGAGGAAGGACATACCCACTGCCAGTCTACTACATTATAAAGTGACTACATCAACATTCAGCTTGGGGGAAGGCACCCCCATATATCCATAAGTATCTCTATCCTTTTAAGTTTTTCATAAATAAATTCAAAACACCAAAAATATGTGAGCACATGAAGGCTCACCCCAAGAAAAAGACAAAAATATGTGGGCACATGAAGGCTCACCTTTAAAACCTAAAAAGAGACACTATAGAAACACTGCTGAACTATGCTTAGTGGATAGAAAGAACATAAATAATTTAAGAGCTTTTTAAGACAACCGGACAAATGGAGGAATATTTATCACTAACGCATAATCAAGTTCCACTAGTTGTGTTGTCTATCTTTGAATTCAGCAAGAGGAGAAGAAGAGGACTCAGGAAGTCATTATTAGTCTACTCAACTTCTGAGGAAAAGTATAAGTCATGTCCAGCTTGGGGGAGAGCACCCTCAATTATCACGATAAGTATCACTGTTTTTTATATTAGTCCAATCTAGTTAGATTAAGTCAATAAATATAGAAAAGATAAATACTGTTATAAAACTAAATAAAGATTTTATAAATGTCTAGGTGGATAAGAACCTATGCCCATATTAAATAATAAATTTATTGCTCTGCCTTTTTAAGTACTTAATGTTTAAACCTGAATTTTCCTTGAGTTTTAGACAAAGTTGTTCTGAATAAACTCTGAACCTAAAACCTGTGGATGCAAATACTTGATCCAAAGTCTAGATAATTGTGAGATATGATATAAAAAGGTTTGAGCTGCTGTTTATCTAATTCCTAGAGATACTAGAGTTCTGGAGATTTACTTTTTTGAAAGATTAAAATTACATGATGAGATCCTGTATGACATAACATGAATTCCTACCTAGAGCCATTAATATGATTTTAAGATAAGGCTACTTGCTTTGTTCTGAGTTTTAAGTTTTGGTTGAGAAATTTATCATGCTCTAGAGATCAAGAAGGTTTTATTAAAAGATTCACTCTTCCGAAGTAGTATTGTGTTAGAGGCATGGGCTATGCAAAAATATAAAAGGAGGAAATAAAAAGGGACAAGTGTCCGACTACCTCAAAGAAAAGAGAAAAGAATTATGATAAAAGTATGAGAAAAAGAATGATAACCCATGGTTCCTCTAATTACAATATGCCAGCAAGAGATGACAAATTTCAAATGTTCTAATGTCTTGATCTATGAGTATGACATCTTTCTTCCTAAACTTTGAACTTTGACTTAGTAAGATATGCTTTCATTTCTTAAAGCTCCAGATATATATCAATGGAAGAAGGAAAATTGCATCAGTGAGAAATCATAAAATATAAAGAGCGATTTGAGAGTGTCATACAAAGGAATCTCTGAGCTTTATTTTTGAAAATATATACAAAAACTCCAGAATGAAGGTTGATCAAAGGGTTAGAGATACAGTGCTTAACTTGATTGTTCTATCTTTCAATTGTTCAAAGATCCAGGTAAAGGCAAAAGCTCCATGGTTAAAGGTAAGATTAGAAAGTCAGAATAATTAACTCTAAATTAAGAAAGATTGTTTTTATAAGGCATAGTAACAATAAATATTTGCTAAGGGACTAGCAAAAGGTTAGCTTGGGGGAGTTGTTGACGCTGGTTAACTATCATAATTAAGTGATAAATAAATATGAAAAGGGCAAGAATATGATCACCAACAAAGATTTAGGGATTCAACTGACAATATTCCATGAGTTTTGGTGAGTTATGATTCTGCAGGGACTAAACCAGGAAATCAGCACTAATAGCTTCCCATAGAAGGAAACCGAAGGGAGATAGCGTAGCCGCCACGTCGGGATACTTCTAGAAGACTCCAGGGGACGTAAGATTGCACCACGACGAAGATCACCACCAGAGGCCGCTAGGTGGGACCGACCGGTCCCACCCTTAGACCGACCGGTCGGCCCCCGGGCCCGCTGGCTTCCATCCTCTACAAGCTACCTCAACCAAACCCTAAGATGCATCTCGACCGTACCCTGCGTCGGTTTGATCCAAGGGCCACGATTCATCGCCCAGGGCTATAAATACAGCCCCTGACCCCCCTCTCCAGATCATTCTGCAATTCCAGAGCAACCAGGCAATTAGGGTTAGACAATCAGAAGGAGATCAATCGGAGGCTTCAGAACTTCATCCGCCTAGATTAGTAGATAGAATAGGATTAGAGGAGGCAAGCTTCGCTTGGATTCCTGATCTAGTCACGAGAAGGCTCGGTAAACCCAAGATCTTCTCTCTTGTATTAACATTATGGATCTAATTCATATTTGTTCTTCTAGTTCATCATTGTTCTTCATCGTTTATGTTCTAGTTCATCGTCTAGTTCATGTTCATCGTCTAGTTCATCATCTAGTTCATAATCTTGTTCTAGTTCATGTTCTAGTTCGTACTTTAGTTCTTATCAATGATCTAATTCAATTTATTGTTCATTATTGTGTTCTAGATATTAATACAATTGATATGATTGAGACATTATTGATTATATTCTTAGTTATAATGCTTATAGTTTGCTTTGATTATATATTTGGCATAGATAGTTCATCTTTATGTTTATACTCATGTTCGTATAGCGCCTATCTTAATGATCAATGGGTGGGTGATGAATGTTGTGTAGGCATGGTGCCTATACATTATTTATCTGCGAATACGTCCTATGTTCTGGATAGAGTGGTAGATCGCGGGTGTGACAGACCTGTTGAGTCCTTTGTATTCCACCTCCCGAATATAGTGTTTGGTATGGCTCAGTTAACTCATGGTTTAAGGGTTACTATGCTTAACACCTTAGCTATGGAGTTGCCTCTTGATTATAAATATGATGTGACCTAGTCAATGATTGCTAAATATAATTGCACTAATCAATGTATGCTATGACTTATAATTAGAATAACTTAGGAATGTTCCTTGTTTATACCTGTTCTAATCATCATCTTGCTATGCAGTACTGTTCTAAGTTTATCCTTGATTGATCTGATCTCTGTTATCCTTTATCTATTACATTATTTACTTTGTACCTATTTCCTGTCTATAGTAGTCAGTGTGTTATCAATCTTATTATTAATGTGTGCCATGCTGTTAAGATCTTTCAATACTTTCATCACCTTGAATTGATTAGTCTCTAGGCTTAATATAAATAACGATACCTGAGACTAGCTTGGGTGAAATGCTCTACAACGGGTATGTTTATCTGTGCGCTTGCGGGTAAATATAAGTATCTCATAATCCAGTGCTCTGATATAATTACATTACTAGCTTCATGTTGGGGATGACAACTTGACGTTAAGTGGAGTTAGTAGTGTCCCGTACACTCTTTTGTGCTTTCACTAGTTTATTATTTTATGTGACTCATTCTTAGAGTGAATCCATTAAGGAGTGTCAATAGACGCAGGGCATCGGACGCGTCCATTGGTCATCAGACGCAGCGGACCCTGAGCATTGGACGCTGATCAGTCACTGTTCACAGCGTCCGATGGGTGTCCAGTAAGGTTCCAGAACTGCTCTGTTTGCATCGGACGCGTCCGGTGCTTTGACATCGGATGCTCGTCAGCGTCCGATGCTGCTGGTTCCGAATAGTTTCGTCCGCGGTTCACTCGTTTGTTGTCAGTTTTGATTTCTGACTTTTGGGTTGGGATTCTAGGGTCGTGTAGTGTCTCGCTGTGCTTCTTGGAAGCATCCACCCTACATCCAGGGTCGTGGACACTTCCGAGCTCTAGGGTTTGCTCTTGGGGTGACTTTTTGGACAGTGGCAAAAACTTTCCAGTAGGAAATTTTTAAGCTCCCATTCACCCCCCCCCTCTGGTCGCTTATTCGGTCCTTCAATTGGTATCGGAGCCGGTTAAGGATCTTCTCTACCTTAATCGGTTTCGGTTCCTAAGGGCGACATGGAACGAGGGAATGGCAAGGCTCCGTGGTTTGATGGAATGAACTATCCCTATTGGAAGATTCAGATGCGTGCTTATCTCAACGGCATCAGTTCTTCCGTTTGGGAAATATGTGAGAACGCTGAGTACGTGGTCCTTCAAGCTCGTGTGGGTCAGGTCCAGATTGACCAGCACGAGGCCAACTCAAAGGCCCGTAATGCTCTTTTGGCCAGCATCTCCCTTCCTGAGTTCGAACGTGTCCCTGAGCTTGAGACGGCACGAGAGATCTAGGTGAAGGTTCAGAGCTATCACGAGGGGACCGCTCAGGTCAAGACCAGACTCTTCGAGACGTACAAGCGAGAGTACGAAAACTTTGTTCAGTTGGAGGGAGAGATGATTGACACTATGTTCGCTCGTTTCCAGACGATCGTGAACAAGATGTGTGCCAATCAGGCCAACCTACCCTATGACGATCATGAGAGGGCTCTCAAGTTGCTATATGCCCTGGATCGGAGGGTATGGGAGGTGAAGGTCTTGATCATCATTGAGTCTGCTGCTTACGACACCCTCACCATGGACGAGCTGTTCAGCAAGCTCAAGTCCACCGAGATCGATCACTTGACTCAGGCCAAGCTGAAGAACCCATGTCCACATTCCATGGCTTTGGTCTCAGGCAAGGGTGGATCGACTCTTTCCGCTGACGCTTCACCACCTCTCTTTGCTTTGTCTTCTTTGCTTTCAGGGACAGAGGAGCAGGTGGAGGCATTCGACGATGATGAGCTCGCCCTCATCATCACCCGGTTCTCGCGGTTTCACAACAACCGCCTGAATCGCCGGCGTGGTGGCGCACGTGAGGGCTGCTACGGATGTGGAGATCCGGATCACTTTGTCGCGAGCTGCCCCAAGCGTGACAAGACCTTCCCCGGCAACAACCGCAATTCCATGCGCAAGGGCAAGCCGGAGAACAAGACCAGGAAGAAGAAGAAGGGCGGCTATCGCCGAGAGGACATGGAGAAGGCTTTTGACGCCAGCAAGCGTGCCTTCCTTGCCACCTTCAGCGACGGCGAGAAGACCACTAACGGTGACTCCAGCGACGATGGGTCCGAGCACAAGACTGAAGAACGCTTCAACGGACTCTGCTTCTTCGGCAAATCCTCCAAGGGCCTTTGCACCATGGCCTTGGACGAAGAGGACCACGAGTGCCAGGACAAGGACGTTGGCACCGATGATGACGGCGACGACGCTTCCGAGGTATCATCCTCCTCTCTTGTCGATCGTCTTACTGGTGAGCGTGATTCTCTGGTCGATATAGTTCTCGATCAGGACAAGCAACTCAAGCGAGCTATCCGAGAGCGCAATGAGTTTAAGGCTAAGATGAATGATGCGCTTAAGGAGCTTGAGTTTGCTAAGTCTGAGGTGAATGTGTCCGATGAGGAGGAGTGTGAGGAGTGCACGATGCATATGACAAACTTTGCCACCCTGCAAACCGAGTATGCCTCTTTGATTGAGGTGTATGATGAGCTGAAGAGTAGGCTAGACTTGGTGGGTGATTGCAAAGAGTGTCCCTCCCTGAAGAAGGAGCTGGAGGAAGTGAAGGCCAAGCCTTCTCTGCTGGGTGCGTGCAAGTTTTGTCCTAGCTTGCGAACTAAGTTGACAGAAGTTAGTGCAAAGCTTGCTGAAGCTATGAAGGCCAGCTCAGTTAGCACCTTGCCCGCTCCATGTGAGCGATGCGTGGGGATGGAGCTTGAGATTGCCAACTGTCGGCATGCCAAGATGCAAACCGAGGAGGAAAACACATACCTTCGGTCCATCCTGAGTTGGGTGTCATGCAGTGAGCCACAGTTGGGCATGATGACCAGTTAGTTCAAGAGGGGAACTGATTGTTCGGGAGTAGGCTTTGCTTCAGGTGGGAAGGGCGCTAGTACCTTTGGCAAGATCGGTGAGTTTAGTGGAGTGAGCCCTAGTGAGAAGCCATCTGCTATCCCTAAGCTTATCAAAATCACCCCACCTGAGCCTCCCAAGCCTATCACCAAGGATGGCATCCTTGATGAACCTCCCAAGGCTCCACCTCGCAATCAAGTGTGGGTTCCCAAACCTAATCATCTTAGGAACACACTTGACACCCTTCCTGATGTCTCTAGTGATCCCCTTCTGAAGGGGAAGCAGCCAGTTAGAGTGAACAACCCTCGCAACCATAGGAACCAACAACCTAAGAGAGTGGTGAGGTTTGAGTGCGAGTACTGTCATCGTGAGTGTCACCTAGCTGAGTTTTGCTTTCGGAGGAAGAGAGACGCTAGGAAGGAGTTGGAGCTCAACAACCAGGCCAGGCACCACCCTTTCCATGGTGTGCAGGGTCAGGGAGTTCAGAGGCAGGGCGCTAGGCCTGGGGGTGCACCCCCTCAGGTAGCTAGGCCCCAGGCAGCCAGACCATGGGGTGGTGGTCGTGCCCGTCGCGGTTCCAGTCGTCCTCAATATGACCATGAGCCGAGTGTAAGAGGCTTTGCTGCTCAGTCCCATAGCAGACCACCTTTTCAGTATGGTGGTGATCACTTTGCTCAGATGGGACAGGTTGGTCAGTTTGGAGGTTTTCCGTTCCATAGCAGACCACCCTTTCAGATTGGTGGTGATCGCTATCCACCCATGGGACGAGGACAGCTTGGTGTTGCTATTAACACTTTTTCTGGGCCTATGACACAGCACTGGTATCCTTCTCAATATACTAACCCCAGTGTTGTGCCATTTGCTCAATTCCTACCTTTCTATTGATGTAGGAACTTCGGTTGGAGAACATGTGGCTCATGGATTCTGGGTGTTCACGCCACATGACTGGAAAGAAGGAATGGTTCTCCAGCCTTAGCCCCATGATGCACAAGGAGTACGTCACTTCGGGGATAATTGTAGAGGTAAGGTTGTTTCTCATGGAGCGATCCGGCTCAATGAGAATTTTGTTCTTAAGGATGTTGCTTTGGTTTTGAATTTGCATTACAATTTGCTTTCTGTTTCGCAACTTCTTGAGGATGATTGTGAAGTGCGCTTTAAGAAGGGTTTGAGTCGTGTCTTAGACCCTCGGGGAGATCTTATTTGTTGGATTGTCCCATTTGGCCGTGTTTTCAGAGCTGACTTTTCTCGTTCTTTCGGCTCTGCTAGATGTTTGATGGCTGGTCCTTCTTCTGATTTGTGGAAGTGGCATAGGAGGCTCGGTCACTTGAGTTTTGACTTGCTTGCAAGACTTAGCTCACTTGGCCTAATCGAAGGATTGCCCAAGCTTAAGTTTCAGAAGGACCTTGTTTGCCATCCTTGTCGTCATGGGAAGATGGTTGCTGCTTCTCACCGACCTGTTAATTAGGTGATGACAAAGCGACCCGGCGAGCTCTTACACATGGACACAGTTGGTCCCGCTCGAGTTTGCTCAGCGGGTGGGAAGTGGTACGTTCTTGTGATCATTGATGATTTTTCGAGGTACTCTTGGGTCTTTTTCATGGGGGTAAGGATGAAGCTTTTCCTTTTGCTCGTGATTTGATTTTGAGGTTGAAAACTGAGTTTTCCCCTGATACCATTAGAGCTATTCGTAGTGATAATGGTACTGAGTTTGATAACTCTCAGTTTGCCTCTTTCTATTCTTCTAATGGAATCGAGCATCAATTTTCTTCTCCTTATGTCCCTCAGCAAAACGGTGTTGTTGAGCGCAAGAACCAGACCCTTGTTGAGATGGCCAGGACGATGCTCGATGAGCATAGGACTCCTAGGCGTTTTTGGGTCGAGGCGATCAACACCGCTTGCCATGTTGCAAATCGCATCTTTCTTTGGGCTTTCATGAAGAAAACTTCTTACGAGTTGCGTTTTGGGCGGGTACCCAAGGTGTCTCATTTTCGGGTGTTTGGGTGTAAGTGCTTTATCCTGAAGAAAGGCAATTTGGACAAATTTGAATCTCGCTCTGCTGATGGTGTGTTTCTTGGTTTTGCTTCGCATTCGCGCGCTTATCGAGTTCTTAACCTTGAAACTAACCGGATAGTGGAGACCTACGAGGTCACATTCGATGAGACTATGCCTTGTGTTTCTTCTGCTTTTGATGTTGCAGGAGAACAGGAGCTGGGAGAGATCATCTTTGTGGAGGAGGAGCAGGAGAATGCCAATTGTGGTGATCCCGAGCCAACTCCACTGGCTGCCCCCGTCGACCCTGCGACAACTACTTCAGCTCGAGGACCCGATCCCATGACTTCTTCTTCTTGGAGTCCTCTTGAGCCAACTCTCCAGCAAGCACCAGCTGCACCCGGGAGAGCAACAGCATCTGGCGAGGGGGAGACGACTTCGGCGAGGCAAGGGCCCCGGAGCGTTCAGCAGACTCACCCCCCGCAGCAGATGATCGGCGGCATCGACCAGCGAGTCACGCGATCGCGAGCGTATGAAATCTCACACTTTGCTCATTCTTCATTCGTTGCTTCTTTTGAGCCCAAAGATGTTGGACACGCACTTTCTGATCCTAACTAGGTAAATGCCATGCATGAGGAGCTAGAAAACTTTGAGCGAAACCGAGTTTCGACCCTAGTTCCACCTCCACTAGAATGCCACCCGATAGGTACCAAATGGGTTTTCAAAAACAAAGAGGGTGAGGATGGGATGGTAGTAAGGAACAAGGCTAGGCTAGTAGCCCAGGGTTTTTGCCAAAAAGAGGGGATAGACTATGAGGAAACCTTTGCCCCTGTAGCCCATTTAGAAGCCATTAGAATCCTTCTAGCCTTTGCTGCTTCGAAGGATTTTAAGCTTTATCAGATGGATGTCAAGAGTGCCTTCTTGAACGGGTATATAGAGGAAGAGGTTTATGTTAGGCAACCCCCTAGTTTCGAGGATCCCAAGTTTCCAAACCATGTTTACAAACTTTCAAAAGATTTGTATGGTTTGAAACAAGCCCCAAGAGCATGGTATGATCGTTTGAAAACCTTTTTACTCTCTAAGGGTTTTAAAATGGGACGAGTTGATAGAACTTTGTTTCTCCTCAAGCAAGGCAATGATACCCTGATAGTCCAGATTTACGGGGTTGATATCATCTTTGGTGGCTCTTCTCATGCACTTGTTGCGAAGTTTGCAGATACTATGAGCAGGGAGTTTGAGATGAGTATGATGGGCGAGTTGACCTTCTTCCTCGGGTTGCAAATCAAGCAAACCCGAGACGGGACGTTCGTGCATCAAGGCAAATACACGAAGGACATCCTGAAGGAGTTCAACATGGGCGAGGCCAAGCCTCTTACAATGCCCATGCCGATGACTGCGGCGATGGACGCGGACCAAGACGGAGAGCCAGTTGACCAGAAGGAGTACAGAAGCATGATTGGCTCACTTCTATACCTGACGGCGACGAGGCCGGATATACAGTTTTCTGTGTGTCTGTGCGCTCATTTTCAGGCGTCCCCTCGGACTTCCCACAAGCAAGCAGTAAAACGCATCATGAGGTACCTCTGATACACTCCTGAGTTCGGACTTTGGTATTTCTCTTCTTCGAATCTCTTGCTTTGTGGTTATTCCGATGCGGATTTTGCCGGCTGTCGGCTTGAGCGCATGTCTACTTCAGGGACTTGTCAGTTTCTTGGCTCTTCTTTGGTTTCGTGGTCTTCTCGCAAATAGTCAAACGTAGCCCAGTCTACTACAGAAGCCGAGTATGTTGCCGCTGCTTCACCTCGCCATCGACCACTGTATCCGAGCTCCAAACCTGCACATCAACACAACCAAGAGACACATGTTGCACACGCACACCAACCCGGTAAACACACACAACTCAACACCACCGGTTAGTCATAAACATTAAGCGCATAGCGAGATAATGACTCAACCGGGAAAAGCCTCAAACCTTCCTCATCAAAGTCAATCATTCATCATATATGTTCTCACAGACAGACACAGACTTGAGACTTGCTCCAAAAGACCAAAAGTGCCTGCAAAAACATACATAATTGATAATTAGATGAAGCAGAAAAATCAGAATTAGTTATAGCTATCTCTAGTTCTTTACATAACACAGATGAGTACTTTACCTCTCTAGTTCTTTATTCTCCAATCTAACCAGCACCAGCAGCACTGCCGTTGTCGCTGCCTTCACCTTCTTCATCCAAGAACACGTTCTTGAAGGCCTCCTCCAAGTCTGGGTCTTCAGCTTCATGTTGCTGTCTTCTTGCTCCTAACTCACAGTCCTTGATGCAGGTGAGCATCTCCACATGCTCTGGCAACAAGCGGCGCCGACGTTCTTCGATTATCCTCCCTATCAAGCTGAAACAGGACTCCGAGGACACAGTAGATACAGGAACAAACATGATATCTCGAGCCACAGTAGATAGGATTGGATAGGTTAGCTTATGGTCACGCCACCAGAGCAGCATGTCAAAGGATTCCTCATAACATGTGACAGGGTCACTGTCCAAAGTAAGCTGAAAGCTCACTAACAGCAGATGGAGCAGATGAAGATGAAGGGGAGCAACCAGGGGATGCACCAGGACCTGCAAAGATCCTTCCCCATGCCTGCTTTGTCTTACCAGAATGACCTGAAGGATGTGCAACCCTTTGAGTTGTCCTGGCTGCACCAAATTTTTGCTCATATTTGCCAAACAAGATGTATAATTCATCTTTCACATCAGCATAGTAGGAACTATAAGAGCTACCAGTATATGTAGCAAGTAATTCAAGCACATTAAAGAATCCTTTCATCTTAGCTCTGGGATCAAGAATGAATGCATATGAATAAAGCAGTGGAATTTTCTCCCAATATTTAAGGAATTTAAGCTTCATAGGATAAGCAATCATTCTAAAATTTTGATCTCTTTCAGCTTTATACAAATGCTCAGCAATGTAAAGAATATGGTGCAAAACAAGTGGAGCAGTGGGATAATAAACACCTGACAGAACAACTGTAGAGTCATAAAACAGTTCCAGGAACACCATTATTTGCTCAGCAATATACCAATGTTGTGCTGTCAACAATTCTAATCCATAATTAGAGTTAATGAACACAGAAAAGACTTCCTTGTATGGCAGCAAGTGTTTTAGCATTAAATAAGTAGAATTCCATCTAACATCCATATCCAAGCCAAACTTTCTTGGTCTAAGACCCTGAGCAGTACAATAATTCTTAAACAATGCAATTCTTTGATTAGAGGAATTCAAAAATTTATGGCAATTCTAAAATCTTCAGCATAAGGTTTCAGCCTCTTTAGGCCAGATTTGACAATAAGATTAATGATATGACAAGCACAACGCTGATGCACAAGCAAATACTTTACTTTGTGAGGATCATCTCTTGTAGGTGTTGGAATAGAACCCAAGTAACAAAAGAAGATAGGTTGCAAAATATCATAAGCCTTACAATTAGATGAAGCATTGTGAAGAGTGATAGCAAAGACTTTATCTATTAAACTAAACTCCTCAACCACACTAGCAATCCTATCAGCAATATTTTCACCAGAATGTGACACCTCAATCAACCTAAGACCAATAACCTTTTTGGCAACTCCCAGTCAGCACTAACATAATGTGCAACAACAGAAATATAGTCCTCTTTAGCATTACCAGACCAAATGTCAGATGTCAAAGAAACAGATGAACAAGCAGGCAACAAAGAATTCATAAGCATAGAACGTTGCTCTAGTAGTGGTCTGCCTAGAAACCTTTTCAAATCTAGGGTTATGAGCACATTTAATGTAATCCTCCCAGGCCTGTGTTTCACCAATGCCTAAGGGAAGGTCAAGTCTAGCAATCAACCGACACAATTCAGTACGGGCAATAGCAGGATCATACACCCAATTATGCAAACCATCAACATTTAGAGCAAGCCTAGACTGGACCCTACGATCATTATCATGTTTAGACTTACAAGATTTCTGGTGTCGTTTCAAATGACCAGTGCTAGCAGCTGATCTTGCACTATATCCGTTACCACAATGTTTACAGATAGCAGCATATCTCACCTTGTTCACATCCTTGATCTCAATGAAATCCTCCCAAACAGGAGAGAAGCGCTTACCAGTTGATGAGGTACCATGGGTGTCAGTGGAGGCATCCACATCCACCCCACCGTCGCCATCGCCGCCATCAACATCGATGGGGTTGTTGTCGTCACCCATATCGATGTCGAACAGCCGACGGGCATCTTCGTGGATGTCATCGTCGTCCTCGATTTCTAGCTCATCCTCGGGCTCGGGGTCCTCACCGTTGGCGTGGTGGGAATGGACATCCACCACTGGTAGCATGGTCACCCCGGCCGAGGAAGGGATGGACGGCTGGCTCCGGCCCTGACCTCCAGCTCCAGCACCGTCCCTCGATGGTAGACAGGGGAGCTTTGCCACTGGCGGCCTTGCCATGGCGCCTCTAGAGGCGGAGGACGTGGCGTCAGGCACCAACCTGCGAAGAGGGAAGAGTCGAAGACGAAGAAGATGAACAAGAAGATGATCAGTAATGGGTTAATGGAGTGAGAGAAAGAGACAGAGATGATAGATCTAGGGTTAGGGTTTGCACTTACCTAGTCCACCGGAGCCTAGTGCTGGAGAAGAGGACCGGTACCCAGGAACCGAGCCAGAGGAGACGACGACGACCGATTAGAATGGTGCTGAGCGGGGACGGAAGCACATAAATGCACAACGAACTCACATGGTTCACCGAAGGAGGAGGGGAAAGGAAGGGAAAGGAGAGAGGAGATGGATAGCGAACTCAAGTCCCAAGGCGAGGTCACCGGAGCAGAGCCGGTGAGCTCACTACTACCGTTGGCGGTAGATCAAGGCGGAGCGGACACCGAGAGGGCGAGAGCGGAGAGCCGAGAGCGATGCGAATGCGAGCGAGATCGAGGGAGCGAGGCGATAGGCGAGGTGAGTGCGGTTAGGTTAGGGTTCGCCGCCGCCGCAGCGTTCATTATATATGCGGCGCGGGTGGCGGTTCATGGGCTGATGGCGATGGGGTGGGCCGGTGGGGGAAGGGGGCAGGCCGGCATGGCACGGGCCTGTTACCGGGCCGCCTCCTAGATCGGGCCGTGCCTGGGCCGTGCCACGGGCCTGGGTGACGGCCCAAGCACGGCCTGGTTCCTCGGGCCGGGCCGGCCTGTGCCCGGTGGCCATCGTGCTGGGCCGTGCCTCATGCCGGGCCACCTGGGCGGGCCGAAGGTCGGGCCGAGGCCTGCGGGCTGCATGGCCATTTATATTAATAAGAGTGGAGAGTCCTGAAAGTAGACGTCGAGCGGGGAGTCCGCAGCCGAGTGCTCGAGACTATTGTTAGGAGATGAGAATGAGCTAATGGGCCTTAGAATTTATTGTTTTTGGACTTGTGAGTTGAATCCATTGCTTACTATTGTTTATAGGGTTCGGGCCCATGGGCACGCACATGGTGAATATAAAATCAACCTCGCCCTCAACCAGTTCAGGTCCCTAAACCCGAGACCTGTGAGTGCGAAAACAGACTCGCCTACCCCCTCAGGTTTGAAACCCACAGGTCATGGTTCTAAACCCACCCAATTGCCATATTTATCCATATTGATATATATCATTTGCAAGGCATATAACAATGATGAGGAATATAAGAAACCCAGTTCGTAACATAAACGAGTGTTGACGTCTATTAACTATCATTATTTACCGTCAACAATTCTTGAATAAATGCTAAGAAGGATTGCCAACATAGAAATAGGAGGTTTAAACTAACAAATTCCACGAGTTTTGGTGATTCTATATTTTCTAGGGATTAAACAGGAAAACCAACTATATTTCTTCCCCAAGAAGGAACCCGATGCAGATTACTTCACCGCCACGTCGGGATGTTACTAGAAGACTCCAGAGGATACCACAAGACACCACGAGGTGGGGCACCACAGGAGGCTGACCTGTGGGACCAACCGGTCCCACAGGGCCCACCGGTCGGTCATGGCCAGAGCCCTCATGCCTCCTTGAAGGACTGAGAATGCTAAAGCAAGGCGACCAGAGGGCGGTGAATGGGAGCCAATCAAATTTCTTTCGAAACTTGGGCCAACTGTCCCAAAATCAACCCCAAGAAGTATGGACCCAAAACGTGATGCTCATGACCCTTGGAAGAGGGTGGATGATCCCTAGGATCACAGCGGAGCACCACAAAACTTCCCTCGCCCAAGTTCACGCAGGTCAACTAGTGACAGGATGAACTTTGGGTAACCTCAACCTCATAGAGCTCGAAGTCCGGAACCCAACGCAAAAGTCTAAAACAAAATCCGAGATCGCACGAATGAACAGCGAACGAAACTGCGCAGTCACAGCAGCATCGGACGCTGGCAGCGTCCGATGCCCAACCAACGGACGCGTCCGATGCGAAAAGAGCGAGACTGAACCCTTACTGGACACCCATCAGACGCTGTGAACAGTAGACCCTCAGCGTCCGATGGTCTCACTCCGGCGCGTCCGATGCTCAACGGAGCTTCCGGTGGCAGCGTCCGATGTCCCTTAGAAAATGTCAGAAACTGACACGTGGCAACGGAGCGTCCAATGCCAAAGTGGTCAGTGTCCGATGCCAAGAACTCGAGCGTCCGATGCCCCCGACGCAGTGCTGTTCTTCCGCAAAAATCACTCGATCTCCTCCGAATCGAAAGCACTAAGGCTTAGACTTGATGTGAGGAGTTCCAAGGAAGTTAGTGAGCTAACCCATGGGAATCGTGGCTCGAACCTAACTCCAAATCGAGGAATCGGAAGAATTCGGGGCAAGGGAGCAAAAACCGATCCAAAACTAAAATCGCTCGATCTCCTAGACCGTGAGGTTAGAGATTAATTCCTTCGGGGGAAAGAAGTGCCTCACGATCTAGAACAACTTGGTTCAAACGGATTTGCAAAAGATGAACCGAGCAAAGAGATCAAGTGATGGGAAAATCGTGGAGAAAAAGATTCCGCGAAGAACACGAACAAAACGCGAATCACACCCACGAGTCTGCAATCGTAGCGCAAACACACGCTACGACAAGGAGGTTACGTCCTCCTTTCCTCAAAATCAACAGTACACAGAGGTGAGTCTCTCTGCGGATCTCAGCTAGCTACAGCAGGGGATGAGAGAGCAGGAAACCCTAAGGATGAAAGAGCAAATGACTGAGATGATGGGAGGAGGGTGTCTCCCCGACTACTTATCCTAATTCTTGCCTAAGACTATTTCCTACTCTACCCCTCTCTATTCTAATTACAGAGCGAACCAGCTAAACCCTAGGGTTATTCTGGACCAACTCAACTGGTACGTGTATCCGACGGCCACGCCCGCACAACTCGTCCGCGTTGCCTCGACGCAACCTTCCGATTGCCGCCATGTGCCGCCCTCGCTCTGCACCCCCGGTTTTGTGGCCCAAACCGGGAAACCAGCCTTTTCTAGCAACCCCCAGTTTTGAGGCCCAAACCGGGAAACCAGCCCACCAACGTCTGAGTTTTGAGGCCCAAACTCAGCAAACCCGCAGCGCCCAGGTTTTGAGGCCCAAACCTGGATACCGTCCTTAGCCCGAGTTTTGTGGCCAAACTCGGAAACCCTCAGCCCGAGTTTTGTGGCCAAACTCGGAAACCATCCACGCCCAGGTTTTGAGGCCCAAACCTGGAAACCGTCCACCCGATGGTTTTTCCCTGGCTCTACCACCAAACCGAAGCTGTAGAGGGGATGCACCGCCCGTGCACCCCGTCCACCGACAGGTGTCCCCAGGTCCTCGACCCGAGCAACACCATGCCCCGCAAGTCTTCGCTCGTCGCTGTCCCAGGCTGCCAGCCACCACAGCTGATCCTCAGGCACTCCGGTCCCTCAGTCCAAGCCTCACGTCCGCCCTTCACCGCTCGGTTCGTCGGCATGGCACGTCCGCCGCACGGCACGCCCATCCTTCACCGCACCCGATCCGTCAGCACGGCACGTCTCAACTTGACCTTCACCTTGCCCTTGATCACTGTCTCCGTGCTCGACACCTGCACAACACAAGCCAAAGAACATGCGATCAAACCCGTTGACAATCACTCATCACTTAGAGACTCGGCATACACCCATGTATCCACAATCTCCCCCTTGATGAGTGCATTGTCAACTACTCACACAAATCTTAATGAACAGAAGAAGGAAGGAAGAAGGAGAAGAGAGAACTCGACCAAATGACCCAAAAGCATAGCAAAGCCGAAGAAGGTCAAGTGGAAGAAGCGAAACAACTTGGTCCCCAAAGACATGGGCAATGGCTCGACGCAACCAAGCAAAGCAATGCTAGCCCTCAAGAAGAGGTAGAACAGGCTCAACACCGCTAGCAAATACCAACTGAAAATCGAGACAAAATGCTAGTCCCTCAAGATAGAGGCACAGAGGCTCAACACAACTAGCAGCGAAAACTCGATACCAATGCCTTTCGGCCAAGTACGCTCCGAACCAATTGAGGATCAATCGAAAACGAGATGCCATGCAAAATGTTTGCTAGTCCCTCAAGACAGAGGCAACGGCTCAACACAACTAGCAAACTCCCCCTCGACAAGTGCAAGCAACCAGGAGCTCCCCCTTACGTCCAACATGGGAAGGGTACAAAGATTTGCAAATTTTCTCCCAAAAACTCCCCCTTAGTTGAACATCCAGGGAACATATGATTTGTCAAAAATTCTCCCCCTTAGTTGAAAATGCACTGATCAAGTAAACAACATCTCTAGAAATGGAGCAAAAGATCTTCCCCTTAGAAAATGCACCATCCAAAAGTGCCAACTGAAGAACCAACATCCCTTCCAAAATGCATATGAAGTCAGAAATGCAAGTTAGGAGCTTCAGGCATATAATCAAAAGAGTGCAAAGGTGCTCTAAACAGTATAGCTCCAATGACACAACTAAGCACTCAAATAGCGAAGGCTCAAACTGATCACAAAATACGAAATATGAAGCACATGAGCAAGTGAGCAGTTTTTAGCCAGAAAGATAGTCACCATTAAAATAGCACTACACATGTATAGGTAGGAATCCAAGGAAGTGCTAAACATGTATACAAGGTGAACTACCCCTAGCAAAGTTCAATCATCATGCATAGGAGTGAAGCTTACACTTCTGATTTCAGTTTTATATCGGAGTTGCAGCGGTAAAAATACACAAGTTTAATTTCAGCATGTGATTGCGAGAGGTTGAAAGCTTGTCATTGCCTAACTTTTCAACCGAGCGAAGCCTATGCCGAAGCAATCAGAAGCTTAAAGCTACGGTTTCGGTCATACACTACACGGCTCAAGTTTAACCCAAAGTGCAATGAGAAACAGTCTCGATTCCGTGAGGTGTTGACAAGCAATCTCATCTCGATCTTTTCAATTTACTAAAGCTTGGTTCAAATTTTAAACATGATATGAACAGACCAAGCAAGTGAGTGACTCAGAACTAGAGACATAGCAACCTAGCATATATGAAAAGCAGGAATGGACTCAACACACCCTACACATGCTAGTTGCAAATCTCAATGGTGAACATTTTCAGATTTTATATACATTAAGCAAATTCACCATTCCAAAATAGTTTAACTCATAACATGTACTAGTGATCAGAAGGAGCATAAGCTACAAGCATCAATATAAGCATCGGAGCATACTAAACAGAGCATAGTTACATTCTAGTGATTATAAACATGAAGCTCAGAATGTAAATGTGTATGCTAAAATGCAAAAGAAAAGAGAGATAAACAAAAGAGTCAATCTATCATACAAGAGCAAAATGCTTCCCCCATCTAAAAGGGGAAACACACACCAAGCTCACCCCTCAACCTATTAAAGGTTGATTCGTCTAAAGGCTTGGTGAAAATATCAGCCAGTTGATGATGAGTGTCGACATGGCGGAGGTCGATATCACCCTTCTCCTGGTGGTCTCGCAAAAAATGAAAGCGCACATCAATGTGTTTGGTCTTCGAGTGAAGCACGGGGTTCTTAGCAACGCTAATAGCACTGGTGCTGTCACAAAGCAAAGGCACGCGAGAAAACCTCAGACCAAAATCACGCAAAGTGGCCATCATCCAAAGCAACTAGGAACAGCAGCTAGCCGCAGCAACATATTCAGCCTCTGTGGTAGACTGAGCGACACTAGACTGCTTGCGAGAAGACCACGATACAAGAGAAGATCCAATAGACTGACAAGTCCCAGAAGTGGACTTGCGCTCAATGCGACAACCAGCAAAATTGGCATCGGAATAACCGTAAAGGGAGAGGGTGGAGGAAGCAGAATACCAAATCCCGAACTCAGGTGTGAAACGAAGGTACCTGAAGATGCGCTTCACCGCCTGACGGTGAGAAGTGCGCGGCGACGCCTGAAAGCGCGCGCACAGACACACTGCGAACTGAATGTCCGGGCGTGTCACCGTCAGGTAGAGTGGCGACCCGATCATGTTGCGGTACTCTTTCTGGTCCACTGCTTCTCCATCCACATCCGCATCCAGGGCAGTCGTCGCCGACATGGGTGTTGGAAAAGGCTTGGCCTCACCCATATCGAACCGCTTCAGCAAGTCCGTCGTATACTTGCCCTGGTGCACAAACGTTCCCTATCGGGATTGCTTAATTTGCAACCCGAGAAAGAATGTCAGCTCGCCCATCATGCTCATCTCGAACTCCCTACTCATAGTATCTGCAAACTTGGCAACCAAAGCGTGAGAAGAACCACCGAAAATGATATCATCCATGTAAATCTGGACCAAGAGTGTGTCTTTGCCTTGCCTGAGGAGAAAGAGCGTCTTATCTACACATCCCATTTTAAAACCCTTAGCTAGCAGAAAAGTTTTCAATCTATCATACCAGGCTCTAGGGGTTTGTTTCAAACCATATAAAGCTTTGTGGAGTTTAAAAACATGGTTTGGAAACTTGGGATTTTCAAAACCGGGGGGTTGCTCAACATACACTTCCTCTTCTATGTAGCCGTTTAAGAAGGCACTCTTGACATCCATTTGAAAAAGTTTGAAACCTTTGGATGCAGCAAAAGCCAAGCGTATCCTAATAGCCTCCAAACGAGCTACAGGAGCAAATGTCTCCTCATAGTCTATCCCCTCCTTCTGACTATAACCCTTCGCTACAAGCCTGGCCTTGTTTCTCACAACGTGGCCATCCTCTCCTTGCTTGTTTTTGAAAACCCATTTTGTCCCAATAGGCTTACAGTCAGGTGGAGGTGGAACTAGAACCCAAACCCGATTTCTCTCAAAGTTTTCTAACTCATCATGCATGGCATTGACCCAATCCGGATCCGTCAAAGCGTGTCCAACATCTCGGGGCTCAAAATTAGCAACAAAAGCAGAGTGAGCGAAGTGAGAGATGTGCTGTGACCTGGACCGAGTGACGCGTTCGCCGATGTCGCCGATCATTTGCTGAGGGGGGTGCTGGCGCTGTATGTGTCGTGGCGCCCCCCGGGAAGAAGTGACCTCCCCCTCAACAGCTGCTGGTTCCACCCCGGGTACAAAAGGTACCACGCGAGGTGGAGGATCCCACGGCCCCCAGGAAGAAGAGGTGTTAGGGCCGTGAGTCGTCGTCGAGGCCGCTCTTTGCGGCACAGCAGGTGGAGGGGGTGCTGGATCATCCATACCTTCAGCACCCTCATCCTCGTCATCGAAAAGAGGCTCTCCAACCTCATGATCACCTGCACGCTCAAAACGAGAAGAAGGACAAACAAGAGTCTCATCGAAGGTGCCGTCTGATGTCTCCATGACTCGGTTAGTATCAAGGTTAAGTACACGATATGCTCTAGTGTGAGTGCCATAACCCAAAAATACCCCGTCAGAAGAACGAGACTCAAACTTGTCCATGTTGCCTTTCATCAATATAAAACAGTGGCAACCGAAGACTCTAAAATAACTCACCTTGGGTTGGCGACCAAAACGCAACTCATAAGAGGTCTTTTTCAAAAAGGCTCTCAGAAAAATGCGATTTGAAATGTAGCATGCAGTGTTCATAGCTTCGGCCAAATAGCGCCTAGGAGTCCTATGCTCATCGAGCATCATCCTAGCCATCTCTACAAGGGTCCGATTCTTCCTCTCTACAACAACATTCTGTGGCGGTGTGTAGGGGGAAGAAAACTGATGCTCCAAACCCAAGCGGTCACAAAACTTCTCAAAATCCGAATTCTTGAATTCGGAACCATTATCACTTCAAATAGCTCGCATCGAGTTCAAAGGGAACTCGTTCTGAAGACGCAAAATCAGATTGCGAGCAAAGGAAAAAGTCTCAGTCTTCTCAGTCAAAAAGAAGACCCACGAATATCTCGAGAAATCGTCAACAACAACAAGCACATACCACTTCCCCCCAACCGAGCTCACCCGAGCCGGACCAACAAGATCCATGTGTAAAAGCTCTCCAGGGTGCGAAGTCATAACCTTAGTCACAGGATGGTGGGGAGCGGCAACCATCTTTCCATGTCTACAAGAATGGCAAACTACATCCTTCTCCATCGAAAGCTTGGGCAATCCTCGGATTAGTCCAAGTGAGCTGAGTCTTGCAAGCAAGTCGAAGCTTAAATGACCGAGCCTCCTATGCCACTTCCAAAGATCGGAGGAAGAAGGACTAGCCAAAAGACAACGAGAAACACCAAACGACTCCGAGAAATTTGCGCGAAAGACTTTCCCAAAGAGCGAAATCAAACATACAAGATTGCCCTGAGGATCTAAGATGCGACTAAGGTTCGGTTTAAAATGAATCTCATAGTCATCATCAAAAAGTTGCGAAACAGAAAGCAAGTTAAAATGCAGGTTAGAAACAAGAGCAACATCACGCAACACAAAGTGCTCATTAACCCGCACCGACCCGCGAGACAATACCTTACCTTTACTATTGTCGCCGAAGGTGATAAACTCCTTTCCGGCAACAGGGCTAAGGCTGGAGAACAACCGGAATCCACCAATCAAATGTCCTCCAACCGTCTTACCTACATCAATAAAAAGACATAGGGTGAGCATACGGTCCAACACTGGGGTTAGTGAAGTAAGGGGAATACCAGTGTTGGGCCGGCTGCTCAAAAGAACGGTCAGTGTAAAAACCATTCCTAGCCTGTCTACGGGGGTAGCGATCACCATGTATAGGAAAGCGTGGTCCGCTAGGGAAGGAGTGCTCACCGCGATACTCAAAACGCGGTGGAGGAAAGCGCTCAACTACAAAGCCACCTCCACGGGGTCCATACCCTACAACTGCAGGCTCCCGCCGGGCACGCTCTCTACGAGGCCTACGCCTAGGAACCTGAGGCTCTGGACCTCTAGGCCTAGCCTCCCTCCTCGGAGCTCTCCTCTGCCTAGGCCTGGGGACTTGAGGTTCAGGACCCCTGGGCCTAGCAGCTCTCCTCTGGACGTTCGGCACATGCACACCATGAGAAGGGTGGTACATGTCCGGGTTGTCCATCTCCCGAGCATGGCGCGCCTCTCTCTTGCGCCATAAGCAGAACTCACTCAAGTGACCATCCCTCCCACAGAAGTCACACTGGTACCTCACCGCACGCAAAGGGGGTTGTTGGTACGCAGGACTGTGGGTATGGTTCACTTTGCCCTTCTGTGGCAAGCACTCCTGCTGGATGGGTGGCATTGTGTCCAGCTTGTTTTTGAGGTGGTTTGGCTTGGGTGCCCACACTTGGTTCTTGGGTGGAGCTCTCGGGGGTTCCTCAAACACCCCGTCCTTGGTGGTAGGCTTGGCAGGCTCTTTGGGTGGAAGCTTGGTCAGTTTGGGAGTAGTGGTGGAGTTAGGCTTCTCACTAGGGTTCAGACCACTCGACTCTCCAATCTTCCCAAAAGTGGAAAGATCAACACCCGGAGCAAAACCTACACCTGGACCTCCAGCAGCTCGCTTGAATTGAGAGATCATCATCCCGAGCTGCGGCTCCCCACAAGACACCCATGACAAGATGGTCCGAAGGTATGTGTTTTCCTCCTCGGTTTGCATCTTGCCATGCTTCACGTTGGCAATCTCCATCTCCAAGCCCTCACACAAAGCACACCTCATGACACAAGTGCTATCCGAGCTGGCCTTCGATCTAAAGACTCAATCTTGGCATTCTTCTCTGCCAACTCGGATTGCAAGACAGGACAAGTCTTGCACGCACCCAACAGCTGTGGCCTAGCACGGAGCTCATCCACCTCTCCAACCAAAGCAGCATACTTACTCCTCAGGGTGAGGAGATCAGTCATGTGCTTGGTGCACGACTCGCACTCACTCTCCTCCGACACGACCACGGTGGACCGAGCGAACTCAAGCTCCTTCACCGTGTCCTCCCACTTCTGCCTAAACTCCTTGCGCTCTCTAGCAGCACGCCTAAGCAGCTTATCTTGACTAAGAAGCGCGGCAGTAAGTTTCTCAACCTCAGCGGAAAGCTCATTGTGAGTGAGAGATACCTGGGAGGTGTCGTCGTCGTCGTCATCGTTGAGGGGTGTGCTCCAGCTCACCTCCGACCTTGTCACCAAGCGCCATGGTGCAGAGGCCCCCATCGTCGGCGAAGAAGCATAGTCCATTGAGCTTGTCCTCAATCTTCTTCATCTTCTCGGACTCGTCGTCGCTTGAGCAAGCAGAGTCGTCATCCGAGCCGTCGACGTCGCTGAGCGTGGCGAAGAACGCACGCTGCTCAGCCTGGGCCTTCTTCAAGTACTTCTTCTTGATGTACTCCTTGTCGAAGCCGCCCCTCTTCTTGCGCCTTGGGGGGACGTACTTCTCCTTGCGCTTGGAGTCGTACTTGTGCCCATGATCGCCCTTCCCCGAATGCTTGTTCTTCTTGGGGCAGTTGGCGATGAAGTGGTCGGGATCGCCGCACTCGTAGCATCCCGAGCGTCCTCCTCCACGGCGATGGTTCATGCGGTTGTTGTGAAACCGCGTGAACCGGTTGGCAAGCAAAGCCAACTCCTCATCTCCCAAAGACTCCAGCTGATCCTCTGTGATAGAAAAGAGAGATGAAAGCGCAAAGCCAGCAGAGGGGTTAGCGGAAGAACCAGAAACCAAAGCCATAGACGGTCCAGAAGGATTCTCATAAGAAGCCCTCACCATGGCGTCAATCTCATTGGACTTGAGCTTACTAAAGAGCTCGTCGCACGTGAGGGTCTCATAGTTAGGCAATTCGATGATCGCCTGAACCTTGGAATCCCACACCGACCGATCAAGAGTATGCAAAAGCTTCAAAGCTCTCTCATGATCGTCGAAAGGCAACTGCTCCTTGTTAGCCCTCATCCTGTTGACAATCACCTGAAAGCGAGAGAATAAACTCTCTATGCTCTCGCCAGGCTGATGTCGAAAGTTCTCATACTCTCTCTTGAACGACTCGTAGAGTCGGTTTTGACTTCAGAGGTGCCCTCATGAAAGCGCATGAGGGTGGCCCAAATCTCCTGAGCCATAGAGAGGCGAGAAACGCGATCAAACTCACTCATGCTCAAACATGAGAAAAGAGCATTACGGGCTCGGCTATTGGCATCGTGCTCATCGATCTGATGTTGAGTAACACGAGTAGCCAAGACCACGTAATCGGCAGAGTTGCAAATATCCCAAATGGAAGCACCCAGACTCTGCAGATAGGCCGACATACGTATCTTCCAATACGCATAGTTCGTCCCATCGAAAAACGGCTGTTTGCCCACGCCGCAATCCATGTCGCCTTCGGTGGATCTGGAACCGGCTAAGGTGGAAGATCCTTAACCCACTCCGATACCAATTGAAGGACCGAGAATGCTAAAGCAAGGCGACCAGACGGGGGGTGAATGGGAGCCAATCAAGTTTCTTTCGAAACTTGGGCCAACTGTCCCAAAATCAACCCCAAGAAGTATGGACCCAAAACGTGATGCTCACAACCCTTGGAAGAGGGTGGATGATCCCTAGGATCACAGTGGAGCACCACAAAACTTCCCTCGCCCAAGTTCACGCAGGTCAACTAGTGACAGGATGAACTTTGGGTAACCTCAACCTCATAGAGCTCGAAGTCCGGAACCCAACGCAAAAGTCTAAAACCAAATCCGAGATCGCACGAATGAACAGCGAACGAAACTGCGCAGTCACAGCAGCATCGGACGCTGGCAGCGTCCGATGCCCAACCAACGGACGCGTCCGATGCGAAAAGAGCAAGACTGAACCCTTACTGGACACCCATCGGAAGCTGTGAACAGTAGACTCTCAGCGTCCGATGGTCTCACTCCGGCGCGTCCGATGCTCAACGGAGCTTCCGGTGGCAGCGTCCGATGTCCCTTAGAAAATGTCAGAAACTGACACGTGGCAACGGAGCGTCCAATGCCAAAGTGGTCAGTGTCCGATGCCAAGAACTCGAGCGTCCGATGCCCCCGACGCAGTGCTGTTCTTCCGCAAAAATCACTCGATCTCCTCCGAATCGAAAGCACTAAGGCTTAGACTTGATGTGAGGAGTTCCAAGGAAGTTAGTGAGCTAACCCATGGGAATCATGGCTCGAACCTAACTCCAAATCGAGGAATCGGAAGAATTCGGGGCAAGGGAGCAAAAACCGATCCAAAACTAAAATCGCTCGATCTCCTAGACCGTGAGGTTAGAGATTAATTCCTTCGGGGGAAAGAAGTGCCTCACGATCTAGAACAACTTGGTTCAAACGGATTTGCAAAAGATGAACCGAGCAAAGAGATCAAGCGACGAGAAAATCGTGGAGAAAAAGATTCCGCGAAGAACACGAACAAAACGCGAATCACACCCACGAATCTGCAATCATAGCACAAACACACGCTACGACAAGGAGGTTACGGCCTCCTTTCCTCAAAATCAACAGTACACAGAGGTGAGTCTCTCTGCGGATCTCAGCTAGCTACAGCAGAGGATGAGAGAGCAGGAAACCCTAAGGATGAAAGAGCAAATGACTGAGATAATGGGAGGAGGGTGTCTCCCCGACTACTTATCCTAATTCTAGCCTAAGACTATTTCCTACTCTACCCCTCTCTATTCTAATTACAGAGCGAACCAGCTAAACCCTAGGGTTATTCTGGACCAACTCAAGTGGTAGGTGTATCCGACGGCCACACCCGCACAACTCGTCCGCGTTGCCTCGATGCAACCTTCCGATTGCCGCCACGTGCCGCCCTCGCTCTGCACCCCCGGTTTTGTGGCCCAAACCGGGAAACCAGCCTTTTCCAGCAACCCTCGGTTTTGAGGCCCAAACCGGGAAACCAGCCCACCAACGTCTGAGTTTTGAGGCCCAAACTCAGCAAACCCGCAGCGCCCAGGTTTTGAGGCCCAAACCTGGAAACCGTCCTCAGCCCAAGTTTTGTGGCCAAACTCGGAAACCCTCAGCCCGAGTTTTGTGGCCAAACTCGGAAACCATCCACGCCCAGGTTTTGAGGCCCAAACCTGGAAACCGTCCACCCGATGGTTTTTCCCTGGATCTACCACCAAACCAAAGCTGTAGAGGGGATGCACCGCCCGTGCACCCCGTCCAACGACACGTGTCCCCAGTTCCTCGACCCAAGCAACACCATGCCCCGCAAGTCTTCGCTCGTCGCTGTCCCGGACTGCCAGTCACCACAGCTGATCCTCAGGCACTCCGGTCCCTCAGTCCAAGCCTCATGTCCGCCCTTCACCGCTCGGTTCATCGGCATGGCACGTCCATCGCACGGCACGCCCATCCTTCACCGCACCCGGTCCGTCAACACGGCACGTCTCAACTTGACCTTCACCTTGCCCTCGATCACTGTCTCCGTGCTCGACACCTGCACAACACAAGCCAAAGAACATGCGATCAAACCCGTTGACAATCACTCATCACTCCGAGACTCGGCATACACCCATGTATCCGCAACCATCATAGTAGGACAATAAAAACCGGCTCTATGCATTAACCATTTCATCTTCGGGGTCGATTGATGTGTACCACAAATACCTTCATGGACCTCCCTCATAGCCACTCTTGCTTGATCAGACCCCAAGCATTTGAGTAACAAGTCTTTAGCGGTCCTCCGATAAAGCTCATTGTCATGTATCACATATTTAAAAGCACTTCGCCAAACACTTTTATCAACTTTAACACTTGGATCTCGAAAATACCTCAATAAAGGAGTCCTCCAATCCTCCAAATCTGTCTCAATTTCATTAATTTATTCGAACCGATCTGGAGGCCCCATGTATGAATCAACACGGCTAGCCGTTCTTGAGCCGACCAGGTTAATTGGGCAAGCCGACTGAGTTAGTTTGCAACCGATCTGGTCTACCGAGCAACCCGACCAAACATGCTTAAGACTGACCTGGTCTCTTAAACAAACCAACAGAATTGGCTCAAAACCGATGTGGTCGGTCGGACAAGCTGATTGAGTCGGCTCTTCATAACCTGCACATAAAAACTCCAAAGATTGATGCATCGGCTTTTCTTTTACGTGAAAATTACACCTATTGACATTATAGCTAGATGCCTGTTGGGCTAACATATTGGCTTTATGATTTTCATGCCTTGGAATATGCCGAATTTGGAATTCGACAAAACGAGTAATGATATCAAGGCACATATCAAGATAAGCGTTTAGTGATCCTTCTAAACATTGAAATTCACCAGTAACTTGTTGTACTACTTGCAAGGAATCACTGTAAGCCTCAATATGCTTAGCTCCCATGGAATACAATATTTCTAAACCGAATAAAAGAGCTTCATATTCGGCTTGATTATTGGTGCAAAAGTATACTAATCGGCTTAACATCTCAAATTCAGCGCCATTAGGAGAGATAATGACTACACCAACACCTTGGCCCTCCTTACAAGCCGATCCGTCGAAATAAAGTTTCAATGGTGTAAAAGTAAGGTAATTGACCTCATCCTCTAGATCAATACCATGCTCAACAATAAAATCAGCAAGAACTTGACCCTTTAATGCCTTTAATGGCTCATAAGTCAAGTCATATTCAATTAATGCATATGCCCATTTGCCTATCCTTCAGCTAAGGATTAGCCGATATAACATGTGTTTAATTACATCGGCCTGACATGCAAAAACACATGTACTAGATAGCAAATAATGTCTCATTTTAGCACAAGCATAATACAATGATAAACATAATTTCTCAGTATGGGCATACCTTGTCTCAGGATCAAGAAGACGACGACCGATGTAAGCAATCACATATTCCTTACCTTCATCTTCTTGAGTCAAATCACCCCCGATAACCTTCTCTTTGGCAGCAATATATAATTTGAAAGGAACCCCTCTCCTAGGTGCACGAAGAACTAGTGGAGATGATAGATATTCCTTTATCTTATCAAATGCTTCTTGTTGCTCTACCCCCAAGTGAATTCAGATTCATCCTTCAACTTTAATATAGGGGTAAAAGGAATAATCTTCCCGAACAAGTTCACAATAAATCTCCTTAAATAGTTCACCTTCCCCAAGAACTTTTGCAAGTCCTTCTTGCATGTAGGCGCCTGAACCTTCTTAATCTTCTCTATTCTCTTAGGATCAATCTCTATGCCCTTGTCGTGAATAATAAACCCTAAGAACTTCCCAGCCAATACACCAAAAGCACACTTCAGTGGGTTCATCTTGAATCCATAGTGGCACATTCTTTCAAATGCAGGACGAAAATTGGCTAAATGAGACATATAAGCAGCCGATGTGATCATAATATAATCAATATATACTTCCATGATTACACCAATTAAATCATGAAAAATCAAATTCATAGCACGTTGATAAGTGGCACCTGCATTCTTCAATCCAAACGTCATTACAACCCACTCAAAGAGACCAACAAACCAAGAACAAATGAAGGTCGTTTTAGACATATCTTCTTCTACCATAAATATCTGATTATAACCAGCATTGCCATCAAGAAAACTAACAACCCGATGTCTTGAGCATCATTAAAACATATCGGCTATAGGCATAGGATACTCATCTTTTGGAGTGGCTCTATTCAAGTCTCTAAAATCAATACAGACTCTGCTCTTCCTAGTTTCCTTCTACTCCATAGGCACAATATTAGAGACCCACTCTGCATACCTGCATGGTTGAATAAACCCTGCTTGCAACAACCGATTAATCTCTTCTTTAATTCTGTTGTATATCGTAGAATTAAAACAATGAGGATGCTGTTTGAAGGGCCTAAACCTAGGTTTAATGGGGAGCCGATGTTCAATAAGCTCTCGGTTCAACCCAGGCATCTCTGTATAATTCCATGCAAAACAGTCAACATACTCTTTTAAAAGCGCGATTAACTCAAGCTTATAATCGGCTTTTAAATTTTGATTTACAAACGTCGGCCTAGGCACAGAACCATCCCCAATATCAACTTGTTCTAAAGGGTTAGCCGATGTGAAACCTTGACCCAACTTATTGAGCTCAACAAAATCATCAATGGCTTCACAAGCATCGGTCTTACAGGTCCGATATTGTTCAACACGATGTTTTAACCAATCAATGTTAGCATCCATTAAGACAATTACATAATAATATTGAGCCAATTGTCAATTGGCTTCAGAGATACTAGTACGAAACCTTCCTTAGTAACACTAATAAACTGGAAATCAGAGAGGTCTCGACCAGATAAACAAGCAATAGCATCATGCCCGCCGAGCAAAGGAGCATCGGTCGCAGCAACATAGGCCGATGAATCTAAATGCACAATCTCTACATCGTCTCCCACCAACTGAATGAGAAACTGATGCAAACTAGAAGGGATACATCGATTAGCACGAATCCAATCACACCCAAGTACTCTGTATTAGATTATAGCTACCTTGTACATCAGCAACGTAAGTTCCATGGATGCAACTCCTTTGGCTGGGATAGGATCTCCTCCTCCAACTCCAGTGATAGTCATGTTGGTCTTGACCAGTTCTTCATCAGCGCCACCAAGCTTCTGGTAAAGCGAGTATGGCATCAAGTTCACAATTGCCCCGCTGTCGACCAACATCTTGTGGACTCGTATACCATTGATATAGCCCTTTATATGCAATGGCTTGAGATGATTGACGGAGTCTTCTGGCTTCTGAAACACAACACTCTGTGTGGCAAAATTAAACTCCGTTGTTGTTGAATCATCTCCGACCACATAATAATCAATAGATAAATAAACCACATTGACCTCCACCCTTTCTGAGGAAGGCTCATATTCCACCATTTCCTCATCTTGCTCTTCAGGTGCATCTTCATTGGCCGCAGCAATACCAATAGAAGAGGTAGGATCATCTGGTAATGTGCCAGAAGCCACTGACACATCAGGAACCAATTTAGTCGGCTCAAGATGCAGCCTGGCTGGCTCAACAAATGTCGCAGAAAAGGTCAACTTAACCAGTTCAACAATCAACTCAGCTAACTGTTGGTAGTTCTTAACTTCACTAAAGATAGAGCTAGGCACTATCCCCGGTAACGGCCCAGAAATGCTTGTTGGCACTTGCTAACGTTGTCACTAGGAGTAGACTATGGAGTCTATTCCCGGCAACAGTGTCAGAAGTGCTTGAAGCAAGTCCAGTCACTATACCTAAAGGAGTGAAGCTAAAGCAGCTGTCTACCAATGCCAAACGGGGTTGTCAATCCCGACACTAGTAGGAGCTAGCTAGAGAGAATGCAATCTATCAGGAGAAGATTCTGCAAGCGCACAGAACTATCGGTTGTAGCACTTCGCCTGGGAGTACCAGGTGTCGATTTATTTGATCCCAAGGGAAGGCTAGGGTGGTGGATGAGTTGAGTCAAGGAGGGGATGAGAGTCGAAGAAAAGGAAAAAGAGAAAAGGGGAGAAGGGAAGATGGAAGGCTAGAAAGAATATGGATGGCTAGGTAAGGATGAAAAGGATGGTTAAGGTAGGGTGGATGGATAGGTAGGTAAGGGTATAGGATAACTAAAGGATAACTATGATAACTAAGATAACTAACCTGGGTAACCACTAAGCAAGATAACTACCAAGCAAGATAATGATGAAGCAGGGCAGGCAATAGACAATAAAGCAACCAAGTTGAGTAAAGTTTTAATCCTATCTTGTCAAGTATCGAGGCGTACTAGCCTTTACCACTTACTTAGGTTGAACGCTAGCACAACGAGCCTTACTGTTAAACTGGGCCAACTACGTGGTGGAATTCAAGGCGCACAGGGCTGTCACCACCTGCTTGCTACCACAGCTATCCGGGGGTCCAGCCGTATCTGAAGGTAAGTCTATAACTAAGCACCACGCCTAATTATATTCTAACTATCTCTACCCTGGCCTAGAATAGAGACACCCTTGCGGACGTCAGAGCAAACACTTGACTTAATAAGCTAAACACTAAACTAACTAAGCAACCTATTGGCAAAGATCAAACACTAAGCTCACTAGAGATTAACTACTATGGCTAAGTGAATTGAACTGTGGGATAGCTAGGCACTCAAGCAATCAATCAAGTATAGCATATAACACTCAATACTGATAAGTAGAGTAAAGTAATACTTGAAATGAAAGTACTAGAATATAGTAAAGCTTGAGTAACAAGAGCAATACCTGAACTGGAGATGAAGGAAGACTCTTCCTAGCTCCAGAACCGATCACTCGCACGCCTCTGCTCTTGAGCTAAGCCTTGAGCAGCGCTACCGCGAGGGCAAAGATGCCTTGCTCAACTAGCTACCTACTTGCCTAAGCTCTCTAAGCTTCTAACCTAACTCTCACTTCTCTAGCTTGGAGTTGCTTTGCTTGGAATGGTACTGGGATGAATGGAGAGGTGCCTCCAGGGGGGTATTTATAGCTTGAGAAGTGAGGGGGGTATTTATAGTGGGCAGCCACCCGACCTAGGGTTAGGTCAGGTGGCGGGCGCCACTCCCCACTGGCCGCCGCCAGGTCACTGGCCGTTGGATGAACTGCCATTGATCCAACGGTATCCAGGAGGAGGTCCGAGGTGATTTGGATGTCGGTTGCATGTCCTATCAACCGTCCATCAGCCTTGATCCGCGTCACTTCACCCTGAGCCGTCCGATGCCACTGACCTAGTGACCAAGGGCCGAGATTGGGCCCTGGGGAGGTCACACAGATCGGTGACGTGGCAGGGAGTGAGGATGGGCCAACCCAAGTGGCGGGCGCCACTTGGGACTGGCGGGCTCCACCTAGGGGTGGCGGGCGCCACCCCTCTTCAGCCCATTTGGGCCCTGTTGAGTGGGCTCATTTCCTGGTGGGTCAAAATGTCCAAATTTGGTTCAAATCCTGCATTCAAATAAAATTCTATGGACATGTGGAATTCGGTTAGTTTGAAACCTATTTGACTACATTTCATGCCTTTTCGGTGGACTTTAGGGTCAAATGTTGACGGTAAAACAGGGGTTTAAGGACCGTCAACAAACTCCCCCAAGCTAACCTGTTGCTCGTCCTCGAGCAACAATGCGGTTTTAGCATTAAGCATGAGATAGATAGCAAAATTAAAATGTATGCAAGTGCATATTGTATAGTAAGAATTAACTTAGCATATATCATGAATCATAGCAATGTGGGGCTTATAGCTATTCACTTCAAACATGCAAGA
Organism: Coix lacryma-jobi var. lacryma-jobi; assembly: GCA_009763385.1. Lineage (NCBI taxonomy): Eukaryota > Viridiplantae > Streptophyta > Magnoliopsida > Poales > Poaceae > Coix > Coix lacryma-jobi. The sequence goes on along the minus strand of CM019830.1, from coordinate 119,274,107 downwards.
GTGAAATTAAAGCAGTAGATAGGAAACTTTTATCTTGCTTAGGTGTGACTAGGATTTTGTCTGGAGGTTTTTCAAGGTTTTCAAAAGATAACAACTTGCTTAAGTCCTCCTAGATCACTCAATCACTCAATGGTGTTTAAATCCTCACTTAGGCCAAAATGTAGCCTTTCCTATTTCTAAAGAATGATATGTGGAGCTATAGGTAGGCTAGGAACCATGAGCAAATTGCCTGATGTTTATTGTTAAGTTAGACACTCAGATCATAAGGAGCAGCAAATCATAAAAAATTGATCAAGATGTGCATGTGGGGTTATGTGGAAGTGTATGGAGAGACATTTCATAATCCTTCCTAGTTGATTTTCTGGGGTCTAGAGCTAATGATAATTCTCTCTTTTTTTTGAATACAAAGTGAGTGGACAAAAGTTGTGTCCTCACACTTTTCTTAGGACATGGTCCTTTCTTGAGCTACTTTGCTCTTTTTTTTGAATACAGTGTGAGTAGACAAAAATGTGTCCTCACATTTCTAGGACATAGTCCTCTTTTGAGCTAATTTGCTCAAGAGCTTTTTCTCTCTCTTTTTTTTAGCTCTTGAATTCCCCAGATTATCTATAGGAAAGGGTTTTTGAAATGAATAAGCAAAGGGAGAGAAATGCTTATTCCCAGTGTAGGAATAAGCAATAGGCTATCAATGGGATGTTTGGCAGGGTATTGCATATCTCCAGTGTAGAGACTAAGCAATTTATTTGGTGGTTGCAAACTTCCCGAGTGCATAGTAGGCAATTTATGGTGGGTGTACGTGTATCTTGATTCAAAACTTATGATAAGCTTCTCTACTAAGATCTATGAGGCCTAACAAAGCTCAACACAAACAAAGCTCTATGTGGTTTTGACTAATGACTAGCAAATATTTGGCTGGTGGTGGGATGGGATAAAATCTAGGAGGAACTTTTAGCAAGGTTTTCATAATTTTTAAAAGAAATCCTCCAGATTAGGTCCTAATTTCACCTTAACAAGTTTAATGAATTACTCCATTTCTCACTAACTTTACTCACTAAGCATGATTTCCGTTAAAGCATGTGCAACCCACAAAAGCTACAACTTAGACAATACCAGTTATTCAAACCATAGCAATAGCATTTGCATGTCATCTTTCAAATCTTATTCAGGTTTCAACATGTTTAAGCAGATTTTATCAATTTTATTCGTGGAATGGATACTTAGGCAAGCATATGACATTCAAAAAAGATATAGAATTTAAGAACTGAATGTAAAGGGTAGGCTGGAGACATACCTTATTGGAGCGGGAGTCTCCCCCAAGCTGGCTTCTTGCTTGGTGAAGGGCCTTCTTCTTCTCAGTCGGAGCTCTTGTTCTCATTTTTATTAAAAGGGAAACTATCTAATGTTGTGAAAAGGGAAACTATCCTATGATATTATTCTAACTATGTTAACATATACCTATGCATATAACTAATGATAACTGATTTTTTTTAGTTGCATGCATGACATAAGTTATTTATTCGAAAAGGGAAATAAAAAGTAAAATAAAAGAAAGTAAAACCATACCTTAGGTCCATGGAGTTTCATCCTTATCAGGTGGATCTTCTTCCTTGGGCACTTCTTCTCTTAGTACTCCATCTGGTTCTTCTTCTTTTGGCACCTCTCCTTTGTTATGTGAATCACACAACTTAGGAGGAGGTGGTTCTTTCTTTCTGTTCCACCTTGTTCCTGGGCGCCTCCTCTTGGTATGAATGGGCTTTGTTACCTGCATGTTGTAACATCCCGGCCTAAGGCTTAATAGGAATAATAGGATACTCATACCAACAAGTTGCAACTTCTTTTTCGGAAGCCCGTCTCCAAAGAACTCTAAAGTTAAGCGTGCTTGGCCTGGAGAAATTTAGGGATGGGTGACCGACCGGGAAGTTCTTCCTGGGTGCGCACGAGTGAGGACAAAGTGCGCAGAAAAGACTGGTGTTGGTCTGTGAGGGAAGTCTATGTCCTAGAAAAGCTGCCATATGTAAGTGGTCCCGGCCGCGTGGAGGCGGGACGTTACACATGTTAGCGGCATATGCGGGACCACGGGAGAAGGAGAATATTTCCTTCCTCCCTCCTAATGTCATATGAATTTTACCAGTCCCGACATATATGCAAGCATTAACAGTATTCAAGAAGGGTCTACCCAAAATTAAAGGCACATCTTTCCTATTTCCCATATCTAGTATTATGAAATCAGCAGGAACATAGGAGCCTCTAATATGAACAGGTAAATCATTAACTATTCCTTCTACATAGCAAGTGGATTGATCAGCTAGCATAATATAGGCAGATGTGGATGACATGGGTGGAAAGAATGAGTTTTCATAAAAATCTTTAGATAGAATGTTCACACTTGATCCTAAATCACACATGGCATTTTTAAAGACTTCACCAAAGATTGAGCATCTAATTATGGGACTACCAGGATCACCCTTTTTAATAGTCATGGTTTGATCTTCATAATAGTTAAAATATTTAATTTCAACCATATTAGCAGTTTCCATGTCAGGTTTAGCAGGAATTTTACCAGATTCAAAAGATGGGATGATAGCAGCAAGTTGAGCTAATTGGGTTTCTAACATCTTATTAAAGCTAAGTTGATTTTTCAGAGCAGATGAGAAATCTTCCAATTTAGCATTTATCTTCTCAAGAATTTTATCATTCGCCATTAATTTCTTATTCAAAAATTCAGTAGTTCTACCTTGTGAGTAAACTAAATCTTTTAAGAACGAGAAATTATCAGAATTATGGAAATTAGAGCGAGGGAATGAATTGTTACCTTGAGAATTGGAGTGCTGATTCCATCCTTGATTTGGTTGACGGAAACCGTTGTTGTTGTTGATGAAGTTCAAATCTTCATGTAGCTCGGGGCAGTAGTTCCCAGAATGTCTGGTTTCTCCACAGACTTCACAAGTCATGTAGGATTCCAGAGATTGGACACTCTCTTGTTGGTTCATCTTCTCACAGCTGTCCAGCTTCTTTGCCAGCAGGTCCATCTTGGCCACGATCATGTCGGCTTCCTTAAGGGAATGCATACCTCGCTTACGGGGCTGCAGCCTCTCGTCATTCCATCCTTGGTTTGACACCATCTTCTCTATGAGAGCCTTAGCATCTGGGACATTCAAAGAAAAGAATGCACCGCCGGCGGTGGCATCCAAATGGCTTCTAGAGAGAGGGGTTAGGCCATGGTAGAAGTTCTGGATCAAGAGCCAGTCCTCCATACCATGGTGCGGACAAGCAGCGATATACTCTTGCAACCTCTCCCAAGCCTCGGGAATAGATTCCTTGGCTTGTTGCGTAAAGCTGGAGATTTTGTTGCGCAGAGCATTCGTCTTGCCCATAGGAAAGAACTTAGTGAGAAAAGCATTGGAACACTTGTTCCATGTGTCTACAATGTTGCGATCGGCATAGAACCATTGCTTCGCTTTTCCTAGCAAAGAGAAAGGAAAGAGACGAAGGCGGATGGCTTCTTGGGTTATCCCCTTAATGGTGAAGGTGCCGCAAATCTCCAAGAACTGTTGGAGGTGAGCGTTGGCATCCTCATGAGCCTTGCCACAGAACGGGCTAGCTTGGACCATCGTGATCAGAGCCGGTTTTAACTCAAAATTGAGGTTGGCATCGATCACGTCTGGTCCCGTCGATATATTAGCGGCAGAAGGAGCAGAGAATTCATGAATGGCTTTGTTGGCCATCGCGAAGATAGAACGAGATAAGAAGGAAAGAAGTTGAAAAAGATGAAGGAAAAAGATAAGAAGAGTTAAGGAAAGAGAGAATGGGTTAGGAAGGGATTCGCTAAGCGGGAGCTTAAGCGAAGATAAATTCGACACGGACTCAACCGATACACCGATTGCCTTCCCCGGCAACGGCGCCAGAAATGCTTGTTGGTAGTTCTTAACTTCACTAAAGATAGAGCTAGGCACTATCCCCGGTAACGGCCCAGAAATGCTTGTTGGCACTTGCTAACGTTGTCACTAGGAGTAGACTATGGAGTCTATTCCCGACAACAGTGTCAGAAGTGCTTGAAGCAAGTCCAGTCACTATACCTAAAGGAGTGAAGCTGAAGCAGCTGTCTACTAATGCCAAACGGGGTTGTCAATCCTGACACTAGTAGGAGCTAGCTAGAGAGAATGCAATCTACCAGGAGGAGATTCTGCAAGCGCACAGAACTATCGGTTGTAGCACTTCGCCTGGGAGTACCAGGTGTCGATTTATTTGATCCCAAGGGAAGGCTAGGGTGGTGGATGAGTTGAGTCAAGGAGGGGATGAGAGTCGAAGAAAAGGAAAAAGAGAAAAGGGAAGAAGGGAAGATGGAAGGCTAGAAAAAATATGGATGGCTAGGTAAGGATGAAAAGGATGGTTAAGGTAGGGTGGATGGATAGGTAGGTAAGGGTATAGGATAACTAAAGGATAACTATGATAACTAAGATAATTAACCTGGGTAACCACTAAGCAAGATAACTACCAAGCAAGATAATGATGAAGCAGGGCAGGCAAAAGATAATAAAGCAACCAAGTTGAGTAAAGTTTTAATCCTATCTTGTCAAGTATCGAGGCGTACTAGCCTTTACCACTTACTTAGGTTGAACGCTAGCACAACGAGCCTTACTGTTAAACTAGGCCAACTACGTGGTGGAATTCAAGGCGCACAGGGCTGTCACCACCTGCTTGCTACCACAGCTATCCGGGGGTCCAGCCGTATCGGAAGGTAAGTCTATAACTAACCACCACGCCTAATTATATTCTAACTATCTCTACCCTGGCCTAGAATAGAGACACCCTTGCGGACGTCAGAGCAAACACTTGACTTAATAAGCTAAACACTAAACTAACTAAGCAACCTATTGGCAAAGATCAAACACTAAGCTCACTAGAGATTAACTACTATGGCTAAGTGAATTGAACTGTGGGATAGCTAGGCACTCAAGCAATCAATCAAGTATAGCATATAACACTCAATACTGATAAGTAGAGTAAAGTAATACTTGAAATGAAAGTACTAGAATATAGTAAAAGCTTGAGTAACAAGAGCAATACCTGAACTGGAGATGAAGGAAGACTCTTCCTAGCTCTAGAACCGATCACTCGCACGCCTCTGCTCTTGAGCTAAGCCTTGAGCAGCGCTACCGCGAGGGCAAAGATGCCTTGCTCAACTAGCTACCTACTTGCCTAAGCTATCTAAGCTTCTAACCTAACTCTCACTTCTCTAGCTTGGAGTTGCTTTGCTTGGAATGGTACTGGGATGAATGGAGAGGTGCCTCCAGGGGGGTATTTATAGCTTGAGAAGTGAGGGGGGGTATTTATAGTGGGCAGCCACCCAACCTAGGGTTAGGTCAGGTGGCGGGCGCCACTCCCCACTGGCGGCCGCCAGGTCACTGGCCGTTGGATGAACCGCCATTGATCCAACGGTATCCAGGAGGTGGTCCGCGGTGATTTGGATGTCGGTTGCATGTCCTATCAACCTTCCATCAGCCTTGATCCGCGTCACTTCACCCTGAGCCGTCCGATGCCACTGACCTAGTGACCAAGGGCCGGGATTTGGCCCTGGGGAGGTCACACGGATCGGTGACGTGGCAGGGAGTGAGGATGGGCCAACCCAAGTGGCGGGCGCCACTTGGGACTGGCGGGCGCCACCTAGGGGTGGCGGGCGCCACCTAGGGGTGGCGGGCGCCACCCCTCTTCAGCCCATTTTGGCCCTGTTGAGTGGGCTCATCTCCTGGTGGGTCAAAATGTCCAAATTTGGTTCAAATCCTGCATTCAAATAAAATTCTATGGACATGTGGAATTCGGTTAGTTTGAAACCTATTTGACTACATTTCATGCCTTTTTGGTGGACTTTAGGGTCAAATGTTGACGGTAAAACAGGGGTTTAAGGACCGTCAACACTAACCCAGGATTTGACCCGGTCGGTCCATGATCTGACCTGGTCGACTCAAAACCTGACCTGGTCAACTCGGATTCCGACCTCGTCGACCCAACAATTGACTTACCTGGCTCGATATTTAAACTGGTCGTCTTAGAATCCGACCCAACTGGTTCAGTGATCATCGGTTCCTGGCTAACAGAACTTGACTTTTCGCCCCCTCGTTTGCCTTGAGGAAATGTCAAATGATTTGAATTGAATATATCTTCCCTCATCCTTTCAAGTCCCTCTTGTTTTTGTTTATTATATCGAGCCCTTTGTAACTTCCTCCGTTGAGTTTTACTCAAACCAGGGGGACACCTCCTAGGCTGAGCATATTTGGGGTCTCGCTCAATAGGCCTTTTCTCTTCCACTCCGGCTGAGTCATTTGGAGCATCTTCTTGCATCTTCGCTGGAATTGGATTCTCGATTACCATCGGTTCAGTTTCACTAACAATGGGAGCCTCAATAGAACCGATTGTAATCATTGGAACATGATTAGGCTTGGTCAGGGAAACAGCGGGAACACGTTGCACCTTTTTAGGTACATAAATTTGTCATACCTGTGTCTTCGCTGTCTCTTGAGGAGTCAAAACTCTTGAAGTAGTCGTTCAGTTTTGGCTCACACTGCTAGAGCCAGATTGATCACCCAATCGGCTAAATATCGATATCCTTGCATTTGCATGTTGATTGGTAGGCATTCCCCAACCTTGCTGATAATACATGGGTGCCGACATAGGATATGGTACCCAAACACCTTGGGGACCCCATTGTGGAGGTGGTGAAATAGGGGGAGCCCACTAAGGAATATAAGGAACAATCCTCGGCTTTGGAGACGCTGCTTGAGTGTTAGAAACAGCAAGGGATAGGCAATGCAGGAATCGAACTTAGGGTAGGCAGCAAGAACTGGATAGGTTTAGACGAAACAATCAAAGGAAAATACAAAGTTCAGGTTCTTCTCTCCCTTTTCCCTCCTCTCCATCAAGTACATATCTCACGACACATCGCTTAGGAGCTAACCCATACTGGGCCGAAGACTCGCGAGTTGGGCTTCTTGGGCCGACGAGCTCTTGGGCTTGCTTGCTGTGTTGCATCCGCAGGTGCGCCCGGGTTTGGAGTAGTAGTGCTGCTGACAATCCCCTCCGCTTGAGATGAGGCATGTCCCCATGCTGGTGCATGAGGAAACTGCTCTTGGAAGTGATCAGCAGCTTCCCATGTCGCCAGCGACACCGACATATGGGACCACTTGACGAAGACTAGTTCCACCGGGTGATCACCGGAAGTCCAACGCCACTGCAGAATGCGTTCCGGAACCTGATACATCACAATGTCAGAGGGAATAGTAGAACTGACCACATTGCCACCCGGAGAATGCTTCAGCTGAGAAACGTGGAAGAAGGGATGAACAGCGGCCGAATCAGGAAGAGCCAGCTTGTATGCGACAGCCCCCACACGGGCCAAAATGCGGAATGGCCCAAAGAACTTGAACGCCAGCTTATGACTAGAGCGCCAAGCCACAGAAGCCTGGACATACGGCTGGAGCTTGAGAAACACCCAATCACCCTCTGAAAAGACACGCTCAGACCTGTGTTTATCGGCCTGGCAGCGCATACGGTCTTGAGCCCGCTGGAGACGAGATTAACCAATTTAGTCATCAATTCACGATCTTCCAGCCACTTTTGTAGGTCAGGAACCGGTGCTGCAGCTGCAATATCCAGACCCAGAACTCGTGTCTTATAGCCATATAAAACCTCAAACGGGGTGCGACCCAAGGCTGAATGAGTGCTTGTGTTATAGCAGAATTCAGCTATTGCCAGCCATTTGATCCAGGTTGACGGACAAGCATGAACGAAGCAACAAAGGAACGTCTCAAGGCACTGGTTGACCCATTCAGTTTGTCCGTCGGTCTTTGGGTGATATGAAGAACTCATGCGCAGCTGTATGTCGGCCATCTTGAAAAGCAACTGCCAGAGCTTGCTTGTGAAAATACGATCACGATCAGAGACTATAGACTTGGGCAACCCTTGGAGGCGATAGATATGATCCATGAACAACTGAGCCACCGAAGTAGTGGTAAATGGATGACGGAGTGGCACAAAGTGAGCGAACTTAGAAAACTTGTCAACAACAACCATAATGACATTTGCATGAGCAGACAAAGGCAGTCCTTCAATGAAATCCATGGAGATTATTTCCCATGTAGCCGTTGGCACTGGCAAAGGCTGCAACAACCCGGGATAACGGACGCGGTCCGGCTTAGCTTGAAGGCAAACTGTGCAGTTTTGTACATAAGTCAACACATCCTTGCGCATACCCGGCCAGAAGAAGAGATTGCTGATTTTCTGCATGGTCGCTGGAGCTCCAGAATGGCCACCCACTGCGCTGTCATGAAGGGCCGCCAAAATAAGTTGTTGGAGTTGTGAATTTGAGCCCAACCAAATGCGATTTCTGTAACGAATCACCCCTTGCTACAGAGAGAACGGTGGACGAGCGGACCCATCCAGGGCCAACTGAGCCAACAAGGAAGCAGCCTCCGGATCAGAATCGTACCAAGACTGGAGTGACGACAGCCACTGCAGTGATGGAGAAGAAATGGCGAACAGGGACTCAGAATGTTACGGCGAGAAAGGGCATCTGCGACACCATTATCCACTCCCCGGCGATACACTACTCGATAGCGAAGGCCCAGCAGCTTGTAGAAGACTTTCTACTGCCATGGGGTGTGCAACCGTTGTTCATTGAGATGGATAAGGCTCTTGTCATCCATGTGAATTACGAACTCATTCTACATCAAATAGTGCCGCCAAGTATCCACTGCCAATAAGATTGCCAAATATTCCTTTTCATAAGTAGAAAGGCTCTGATTACGCTGGCTGAGGGGCTTGCTGATAAAGGCCAATGGGTGTCCGTTCTGCTGCAGCACAGCTCCAATTCCTGAACCAGAAGCATCGGTTTCAACATGAAAAGGCAAGGAGAAATCTGGAAGCGCCAATACTGGTGCAGACGACAAGGTTGTTTTCAATGCATCGAAAGCGGATTGATGAATGGAAGTCCAGATGAACAGTGACTGTTTCTTGAGGAGGTCTGTCAATGGGTGAGCAATAAGGCCAAAATGCCGCATGAACTTCTGGTAATATCCGGTCAAGCCCAAAAATCCTCGAAGTGCCCGGACGTTGGTTGGAACTGACCATTCCACCACTGCCTTGACATTAGTCGGGTCAGTAGAGATGCCTGCCTCACTGATCACATGGTCGAGGTACGCAATGGAGTGTTGAGCAAATGAGCACTTCAAAAGCTTAACCTTCCATTTGTCTGTCGTCAACCAAGAAACAACCAGTTTCAAGTGTTGTAGATGATCCTCCAATGATCGGCTGTAAATCAAGATGTCATCAAAGAACACAATCACAAAACGACGAAGCCCCGGAGCCAAAGTGGAGTTCATAGCACCCTGAAAGGTACCCGGAGCGCCTGTCAAGGCGAAAGCCATAACCTTGAACTCATATTGCCCGAAATGAGTTTGAAACGCCGTTTTGAATGATTCACCCGGCTGCATGAGGATTTGATGAAGCCCCGCCTGCAAATCGAGCTTGGAAAACCAACTGGCGTGGGCCAACTCATCCATTAGCTGTTCGAACACGGGCACTGGAAACTTTGACTTAGCAGTCACTGCATTGAGTTGCCAAAAATTAACACAAAAGCGGTACGAACCATCCTTCTTCTTGACTAACAACACAGGCGATGCGAAGGGGTTGGAGCTAGGTTGAATGATTCCTTGATCGAGCATCTCCTTCACTTGTTTTTCAATTTCATCCTTCAAATTCGGTGGGTACCGATAAGGGCGCATAAACACTGGTTGAGCGTCGGGCAGTAAAGGAACGACATGGTTACAGCTCCGTGACGGCGGCAAGGTTGATGGAGGCTCAAACAAGGGTTTGAAGGAATCCACTAGTTGCTGAATTTGAGGACAGAGCTGAATTGGGGCCAGGTCTGAAGATAGCTCAACTTCCGGAGCCAAAATTTGAAGACATATGGAATGGGGTGTGGCTGCATCCAGACCTTGTAGAACGGACCAGTTGCCCTGGTAAAGAATAGCCACTCATTTCTGTTCCCAATGTATTTGCATTGGACTGAAAGTTTGGAGCCAATCCATCCCAACGATAGCGTTGGGGATTAGGACCCTCGGCAGCGGCACCACGCGGAGCATAGGCAAAAAACGACCTTCGCTTGATCCACGCATCCCCTCTCGACTCTTTTCCTCGAGGGACAGAGCCCCTCGGATCCGTTTTCTAACCCTCGCCATGGGTTCGACCCTCGAGGCTCTGTTGCACTTCCCTGCAGGTTAAGGCTCGAAGACAACCAGGCAAGTGACCCTCACTCGCCTTGTGGGGCTACTCCGCTTGGAGCGAAGGGTTCAGCAAGGTGACGGAAGGGCGCTGGCTCGAGGGCAAGTGGAACCGAAGGTCAAGTTTTACGTCTGACCCCGAAGGTGGGCAGGACCAAGTGGCAGCGCGCAGAGGGAAGGCTGATTAGGGTTTCCGCTGCAACTGTGTGTTTACTTCTTTGCCCTTCCTCCCTGCATGGGGGCAGGGAATCTTTGTTGTCCCCTTTTGTAATTAGTCCTGTGACCCTTGGTATTCCCTATAAATACCAAGGGGTGAACAGTGTAAGGGGAATGATTTTTGGGGAATAGAGCCACAATTACTGTCCTTGTTTCTTCGACTTTCGTTCCCATCTTCGACGTTTGGCCACCTTCGCTGTTCCTCGCACCAGAGCGGAGGTGGGCAAGAGTGCTCCCAACAGTTTGGCGCCGTCCATGGGGATGATAGTTTGAGATGGCGGGAAACTGGCGAACCAACACCACCAGAGACCTTCGCACAGCTAGAGAGACAGCGACGGTGGTTCCACCTGCCGAGGAGATACTGGAACCCTCAAGGGCGCAGGATGTCACCCCGGACACGGAGGTCCCGGGCCCTCAAGCCCGAACCGTTTTGCACCCTCACACCCCCGAGGAGGGAGAGGGAGCTGACGAAGAGGAGCTCTGCCTCGAGGCCCTCGAAAGCCTTCAGGCCGAGTTGCAGGAGAAGAAGAGGCGCCTGGATCAGCTAGAGAGGCACAACCGGCTGCTCGCCATCAGGCAGAAGGCAGACGAGGCTAGGGAGCAGCTTCATCGAATGGAAGAGTCCCTCGCCGCGGCTGAGGCTGAGGCTGAGGGCTGGATTGACGGGGAGATGGCCCCGCTGCAGGAGGGAAATGAGGAGCGAGACCAAGACAACCTTCGCCATCCACCACCCCCACCACTGCCAATCCAAGAGCCTCACCCAATGAGACAGCAAAACTTCCGCCAACTTTACCCAGATGAGAGGGAGCCAAACCTCCGCATCCAAAGGAGGCCTCAGCAACACCAAATTCCCTATGACCCGAAGTCACCCCTCTCTGAGATACTCCAAACTCAACCCTGGCCTCCGTGTTACAATCTGCAAAATCTGCCATGATACGACAGACTCTCTGACCCTCGTCAATTCATAATGAGCTACGAGGTTGCGGTTGCCGCGGCAGGCGGAGGTGAATCAACAATGGCAAAGTCTTTCGTCATCATCTTGCGTGACATCGCACAAACCTGGTACAACAACCTTCGCCCAGGGTCCATGGACTCCTGGGCAAACCTTAGAGACAGGCTGTGCACTAATTTCAAAGGCATTACGGTAGCCCCCTCGAACCCTATCGACTTGTTCAATTGCAAGCAGGAGGAGCGAGAACCACTTCAAGACTACTGGCGAAGGTTCATCCAAATCAGAGCAAGAACCCCGGGCATCTCCGACGAAGCTGTAATCCTCGCCGCAGTCAGTGGCCTGCTGAAGGGTCGAGATGGCGGACTAGAGGGGGGGTGAATAGTCCTTTCTAAAACTTAAACATAATCGCAGCGGAGCGGCTAACCGAAACAAATGCGGAATTAAAACTATCGGTCTAGCCAAGACTACACCCCTCTACTTATACTCTATGACACCTTATAAAAGATCCTAGACAATGCAAATAAGGTGTCGGGCTAGCTAGAGCTCACCTAACCAATTCTAGAATCAAGGTCACACAAACCTATGCAACTAGTACTTCAAGCACCGGGGAGCTCCTACACAATCTAGTAAGCAAAGCACAAAGCTCCTAAGCTCACTAGCAATGCTCAATAACAAGGCTAAACAAGCCAAATTAGAGAGCTTAAATCACTTAGCTACACAAACTAAGCAATGTGACTAACAAAACTACTCAAGCCAATTAGTCACGCAAGAAAGCTACTTCTAAGCTACACAAGCAAAGAAGGTAACTAGCAAGCTACACAAGCTAACTAATTACAAGAGCAACTACATAAGCACAATATATATGAAATTAAATACAAGCTTGTGTATGGGGAATGCAAACCAACGGGATGAACAAGGTTGACACGGCGATTTTATCCCGAGGTTCACTTGGTCGCCACCAAGCTACTCCCCGTTGAGGCAAGCCCAAGGTTGCCGCCGATCCTCTTTCTAGTGGTGACCCTAAGTCACACTCTCCACGATGGAGTGCTCACCAAGAGCTCTAGCATTCGATCCGGCCGGACCACTTCGCACTCTTCGCACCTCTCTTCTACTAGAGTTGCTCTTCGCGATCTCCCGCGGGGCGAGCACAATACCCCTCACAAAGCTTCTCCGGAGCCACGCACAATCTTCACGCGGGCTTCACGACGGAGACTCGAACACCAAGCCGTCTAGGAGGTGGCAACCTCCAAGAGTAATAAGCAACACCGGCTTGCAACTCGAACACCTAGTGCCACTCGATGCAATCTCTTAAAGCAACGCACTAGAATCGCTCACTCGCAATAGATTCGCACACTAGCAAGCACAAGCGAGTTAGAGGGCTCCCAAGCACTCCCCAAGCATGGACACCAAGTCCCAAGGGTGCTAACCACTAGCCCAAGGCCGGCCACCAACGACATATATAGCCCCAAGGGCTAACTAGCCGTTGCCCCTTCACTGGGCAACCTGCGCCACCATCGGACGCTCCGGATCGGGACCATCGGACGCTGAGGCCAGCGTCCGATGCTTGGATGCTCGCCACGTGTCCCCCACGTTCAACTTCGGTCGAACGATCCCAACGGCTATATCACTTCCCGTGCCAGTTAAAGTGGCATCGGACGCGCCGATGCCTAGCATCGGACGCTCCGATGCCTCTGCTCGATTCTGTGCAAAAACTGCTCTCACATCGAACGCGCCGGACCCTTAGCATCGGATGCTAAGGACCAGCGTCCGATGACACACCAGAGAGGTTCCAGAACGCTCCCAACCACATCGGACGCGGGCCAGCGTCCGATGCTCCCAGCTAAACCTGCTCACGCCACGTCACTGCCATCGGACGCTCGGACCAGCGTCCGATGCAGCGTCCGATGCTCCCACTGCAACAGACTGAAACTAGGGTTTGCCATCGGACGCTCGGCCCAGCGTCCGATGCCCCTCGGACCAGCGTCCGATGCTCCCCGAGCATAGCACTTCACCTCCTTTCAACACAACTTCTTCTCCAACAACTTCTCCTTTGCAAATGTGCCAACACCACCAAGTGAACATCAACATGTGCATGTGTGTTAGCATTTTCACAATCATTTTCCAAAGGATTTTCACTTGCACTCACCACGCCACTGGATCCTAGCAACATCGCAATGTTAGATCGCTCAAGTGGCACTAGATGACCGATATGCAAACAAGTTTGCTCCTCTTAATAGTACGGCCATCTATCCTAAACCCGGTCATAATCTTCTCTACACACCTATGACCGGTGAAATGAAATGCCCTACAAGTATACCTTTGCCTTGCGCATTCCATTCCATCTCCTCCGGTGTTGATGCAACACATGCACCAACCTCTTCATCAAATGATATGATCCACTTCATATCATCATATGGCCTCCATGGTCCATCAATTTTGACCTCACTTGCTCTTCACCATTGCTTCGGTCCTTCGGCGCCAAGTCTTTGCTCAAGCCTCCCGACACTCGGTACCAACGGCTTCAAAGCCTCCAAATTGCCCTTCACCTTCGCAACTGGTCCATCAAGCCAAGTCTTGCCTTGTCTTCACCATCTTAGCCAAATGACCACATGTCATGTCTCATGTGCATTAAGCTCCTTCTTCACATGTGTGAGCCTTGCAACATATTCCAAGCCATTTCTCCTCTATGGCATATGTTGCTCACACATGATCACCTGTGGACTAATCACCTGTGTAATTCACTTCAAACACATATTAGTCCACCTAAGTTGTCACTTAATTACCAAAACCAAACAAGGACCTTTCACCTGCGTCCAGGACCATGCTCATCAAAGTTTGCCAGGTGTCGGTGTTTCGAAACTGGGGGTATGACACCAACGAGTAATGTGATCGCGTGCTCTCTTCCTGGATGGTGATGCAAGGTGACACAAGGATTTATCCTGGTTCGGGCAAAGAAGGCCCTACGTCTAGCGGGGGAGGATGTTCTTGTATTACTTGCACCTAAGTGCTTGTACAGGGGCGAATACAAGCTCGGTGAGTGTGGACCGGAGTCCGGACTTGAGCGTGTGCGTGTATGTGCGTTCTAACGTGTTCGTAATCGGCGGAATGAGGGCCCTGGTGTCCCCTTTTATAGAGCAAGGGGAGGCCAGGGTTACATATGGGTATTACAGATGTCGGGGCGTACTGTGCCCAATACGAAGTAGGGTAGGAACCTTGTCTTGTCGAAGACATTGTAGCCGACGTGGGCGTTGCTGTTGAAGCATCCTTGATGCGTGGCCTCCATCCCGGGCGCGGTCGTGGGGGCGTGGCAACGTGGAGACAGTACACTGCCCACTCCGGTACGTACGGGATGTGACTGGAGCCCTCCGGGTCTCGGGGTACCTGCCCGCCAATCATATGAAAGCAACAAAGGCTCGAGGGGCGCTGGGCCGGCGTCGAGGTGGCGCCTATGGGGGGCTCGAGCCTCCGCAGGTATGGGCGAGTCCGGAACGCCTGGGTGTACAGCGGGATCCCAGACCTCGAGAGGCGGCTCGAGGGTGTTACAGTGCGGGGTATGGCCGAACAGTGCAGTACTAGCGCCCTTTAGCCCATGCTTATGGTGAAAACGAGGTTTGACTCTGGCTCGAGTCCTGACGTGGAGGGCTCGGGCGAGACGGAGAACGAGCGTTCGCCCGAGGCCTGGCTCGGAGGGCTCGGGCGAGACGGAGAGCGAGCGTTCGCCCGAGGCCTGGCTCGGAGGGCTCGGGCGAGACGGAGAGCGAGCATTCGCCCGAGGCCTGGCTCGGAGGGCTCGGGCGAGACGGAGGGCGTTCGCCCGACGCCTGGCTCGAGGCCTGGCTCGGAGGGCTCGGGCGAGACGGAGAGCGAGCGTCCGCCCGAGACGGAGAACGAGCGTTCGCCCGAGGCCTGGCTCGAGGCTTGGCTCGGAGGGCTCGGGCGAGACGGAGAGCGAGCGTTCGCCCGAGGCCTGGCTCGGAGGGCTCGGGCGAGACGGAGAACCCTGGTGGGCCAGGCAGGTCTCTTATTTGTTTTGCATTGATTGGGGTACCCCTTTGGCGTTCCCCCGACAGCAGCCATCGTGCCTTTGTTTGAGTGCTTGCACTCGAGCAGGGGCTCTTGATTTGGGTTTCGAGGGCTTGGCTGTGTTGGTTGCGATTTTTAGGTTCGGGGGCGTATTAAATGTGGGCAGTTACCTTTCCTCTGTCGTGGGAGCTTCCGCCCGAGGCCTGGCTCGGAGGGCTTGGGCGAGACGGAGAAAGAGCGTTCGTCCGAGGCCTGGCTTCGAGGGCTCTGGCGAGACGGAGGACGAGCGTTCGCCCGAGGCCTGGAAATCTCATGTTCACACAAAAAAAAGATTAGTCGTAACTGTCTGAGTTTTTAGACCCTCTTTCGTCGAGGGGTGCCAGGCTGAACCGACTGGCCAGCTCCTCGAGCTGTCCGGCACGCCGATTGCCCTAGCTTGTCATCCCGCGAGTCCTTTCGATCGGATGCGAGGGGGGATGCCTCGTACTACCCCGAGTGGGCGAGTATCGAGGTTTCCGGTGAGATGGTAACGGGGAATCCATGTGAGAGCTCGTGCCCCGTTCGATAGGGGTCGACTGTGGCCCGGAGGCGGTCTCATAAAGCATGGGTGCTCAGTCTGTGGGAGTGCCGGGTCCATTCGATAGGACCCGGTGGCTCGATGCCTCCCCCCGAGGGGATCTCACTGCACGTTGAGCTCCCCGCCTTGGATACACGTGAGGGGCCTCGAGGGCTTGGCCCTCTAGTGATGCCGCGAATGGCGCCCCTTGGTGTCCCTAACTCGGTTGCTCGAAGCCGGCTGTCGAACCCTTTTTGAGGGCCAGCCATCGCTGCTTCGAGACATAGGGCCGGGGCCCATTCTTACCTTCTGCCCGTTGGGCACGCCTTTTTAGGCAGAAACCATCAGGGAATGGAGATCGTGGCACCAGGGCGACAGACAGGAAATTAGAGCGGCGGCCGCGGAGGGCCCCGGTAGTTGCTGTGTGTACCTGTCAACCGGCTCGAAACGCGGTTAGATTGGCACATTAAAGGTATGCGGTTACCTACTCGCCGTCGCGAGAGACGGCGTCGGTTTGTCGATGAGGACGTGCTGCCTCCCGATGCGGACGGTGGTGTAGGCGGCCCTCCTTCTCCTGGCTCAGGCGTCGAGGCTGAGCTCGCGGCAGAAGATCTTGAGGAGGAGTACCAAGTCGAGGCTTTGATCGTTGCAGAGCTCGCAGGCAGTCGAGGGAGGGCGTCCGCCAGTCGAGGTGCCGTTGCCGGGGAGCGGCGCTGAAGGTCGAGACCCCATGCTCGGTTGGAGGGGTGGCGTCGAAGGTCGAGGCACCGTGTCCGGCTCGAGGGGTGGCGCCGAAGGTCGAGGCCCCATGCCCGGCTCGAGGGGTGGCGCCGAAGGTCGAGGCCCGTGTCCGGCTCGAGGGGTGGCGCCGAAGGTCGAGGCACCGTGTTCGGCTCGAGGGGGGGCGCCGAAGGTCGAGGCACCATGCCCGGCTCGAGGGGTGGCGCCAAAGGTCGAGGCCCGTGTCCGGCTCGAGGGGTGGCGCCGAGGGGCCGTCGAGTCTCTGTGCCCGGCTTGAGGGGTGGCGTCGAAGGGCCAGCCCCCGGGCCGATTTTGACGGACGGCTTCATCTATTTTGAAATTAGAATTCTGCTCAGAGTGAATCTTTTCTTTTAGATGGATCATTCCCTTGCTTTCCTTCTGGGCTGCAATGATCTGATCTTTAATGGATGATTGAACGGTCACATTTGCAAGATTTCCTTGTGGAATCATTTCAAGATTTAACCTTTCAAATTCATAGCACAAGGTAACATCTATTGGCTTGACTTCCAGACAATTGCAATGACTCTTTCGACTGAGTGCATCTGCAACTACATTGGCTTTACCGGGGTGATAGTGTACTTCAATATCATAATCTTTTATCAGTTCTAACCATCTTCTCTGACGCATATTCAACTCAGACTGAGTGAAGATGTATTTCAAACTTTTATGATCAGTATATATGTGACAGAGATTACCCAACAAATAATGTCGCTAGATCTTTAGAGCATGGACTACAGCTGCCAACTCTAGATCATGTGTTGGATAATGTTCTTCGTGCCGCTTAAGCTGTCGTGAAGCATAAGCAATGACTCTGCCTTCTTGCATCAGTACACACCCAATGCCTTTGCCAATTCCATATACAGGCGGTCTACTTCCGCCTGCAGCTGTGAAGTGGCAGTGTTACTACCTTCTCCTTCTTCGTAAGTAACCATGGGCTGGTTACTCCCTTCACTCTCAGCAGAGTTATCATTCCTTGGGGCAAGGACGTGTCGAGGAACACCTCGAGGTCCAGTACACTTGCGTGCAGTCTGCTTGGTACGTACCATCTGCTAAAATATATACATTTTGAACATTAGAACTATATATGTTCCAGGATTAAGAGATAGAGTTTTATAATTAGATAGATATATCAACTCTATTTAGATACAATTTCTAAGAGGGAAAGTTAATTATATGTTATCAATCATGATGCATGAATCGAACTTACGAGCAAAGCATATCAAACAAATAATTAACTTTAAGGTAATCACTTACCATAGAAGTGAATAAACTTTCTTTTCGTAAATAGGGCAATATTATATTGTTATAAGTATTGTTCCTTAGATATAAATATCACCATAACTATACTAAAAACATACCCATTTAGATAGAAGGATAAGTCTAAAGAATGAATTAAGGCAAGTCAGAAGCATAAGATAAGTCTAGAAACAATTTGGACTCAAACTAATTTGAACTTTAGTTTGACTCAAAACTTTTGAAGTTTTCAGAAATAAATACTGTTATACTTTATAAGGAATTCCTGCTCTGATACCAGCTGTGGCAGAACCTCCTGAATTAAGTGGCCCACGTGCACCCATCATTGTCCTAAAGACCTTTGATTGGCGTACACGTGTTCCAAATGACTCAAGAGGTCTGTCGGGTGTCCTCGGGAAACCCGGATCATCCACGTTACATTACTTCCAGGAAAATTCCTCATCAAGCATCACAGTATTACAACAGTTTTATAGATAAGATAAATCAGAGTAAAGCGGAAAGATTATAACACATAGATTAAAACTTAGGTTTAAAAGTTTACATCACCAAATAACTTATTACATAACTTGTTCGGAACTTAACATTACATATTCCACTCAAAAGTTGTTACTTGCCCAAGGTCACACATCAGAATCGTTATCACTCTCTTCTATAAGAGTGAAGTAGCACTGCCCATTAAAAGGTGGATCCATGTACTCTCCTGCAACAAGGGTTAACAAACCCTGAGTACAAAAGTACTCAACAAGACTTATCCGTCAACAGAAAAGACTTCAGGTCATGCTAGCTTTAAGGGATGTAGTGGGGCTAGCAATAGAGAAGGAATTTGCAGAATAAGCATTTTTAACAAAACATTCTTCTTTTCCTTAGTAATTCCAAAAATATACCATCAAAAGCACTCTTTTAGGATGAAACATCATTTCCCAAATGCTTTGGTTTTGAAAACTCTACGTTGAGAGTCAGAGATCGAGTCTCTTTTTATCGTAGAGCAACGACGATTCGAATCGCTTTATCTACCCAGCTGGGGTTTCCCAATCACACAATATGGCAGGACTCTAACCTGCAACATATTGCACAATCACAAGTGATTTGTATGGCAGGACTCTAACCTGCAACATACCAAAGCACCACGGCGTTGTATGGCAGGACTTTAACCTGCAACATACTAACCCGTATCCCGTGATTGGTACTATCATGCACTCGATCAAGGACCAACAACGAACGACTCCTAACCGACACAGACAGGAACACTACATCAAGATTCCATTCCGGATGCAAGTTACCTGTCTGGTCTGAATTTCATTTTTCATCCATTTATCAGTTTGTACCTGAGAGAGGTATCCTAACAATGATGACTCATCATCCCTTAGTTTGCTCAAGGCCTAAGCGGAGGATAATCTCATCACCGTGCATCTTGGCTAAGCATTTATAAACAAATAGGTAACAGGGATAGGGTAAAGGTAACCAACTGGTAATGCAACTACTGGTGTCATCCAACTCCTATTACTTAAATGCAATTGATAAATCATTGTATAAACTTTGCAATAGAAACAGAAAGTTTAAATGCACCGGGGCTTGCCTTGAGGATCAGCGAAGTTCGAAGATTCTGAAAATCGAGAAGGGTCTACACCCTCAGGAGGAATCCACTGAGAGTTAGGACCTTCCGAAGCGGGATCTACACGTAGAAGTGCATATGCATGAATAATGAGATGCTTATGATATGATCATGGTAAAGATGAAAATTTTCTTAAACTATAACTTTTATGGAGTACAACTTTCCCTCGCGGTAAAGTTGCAAACCAACAAACCAACTTTAGCTATTAAAAGTACTAAACAAGTTTTGTTATTTTCTTTAAATATGGTTATGCAACTTAACAAGCAACAAAAGGTTATTTGCATAAAGGAATCCATAACCAGGGAGCAAATCTTGCTAGTTTTCCACTGGTTGTCAAACAATTCCAAAAGTCACATAATTCTATAGTGATCAACTATTCCTATTTATTTTATAAACCATTTTAATTAGCCTTTTACTTATACACAAATCATACTTGGTCAAACAGGGATGAAATTAAACATGAAGGTGTATATCAGTGATATAAACTCACATGTCAAATTTCAGGATTTTTGGAGAAACACAGAAAATTACAAAATTCATTAAAGTTACATTTATTAAATAAAGCACAGATTTAATTGTCCTATAAAAAGTACTCAAAACATAAGTTTTATAATTTTTATATTAGCATAGACAGGTTAGCATCTATCATGTCAAATTTCATAATTAACAGAGCTATAGATTAATTATAGCAAAAACAACAAAACTGATTACTGTGCATAAAGCCAGAAAAAAGAACCCAAACTGGGCTTTCGGCCCAAGCCAACTCGGCCCAGCGTGACGCGAGCGCACGACGGTAGGTGAGTGTGTGTGCGTTCGCTCGAGGCTCGGCGCGAGCGAGACAGCGCCCGAGGGTCCGCTCGAGGCCTGGCTCCAGCGAGACAACGAGACAAACGTCTACCCGAGGCCTGACTCAGGGCTCGGGCGAGGCGGAAAAACGCTCGTCCGTCCGAGGCCTAGCTCGGGCGATACGTTGCGCATGTGTCCGCTCGAGGCTTAGCTCGAGACTTAGCTCGAGGCTCGGGCGAGACGGAAAAACGCTCGTCCGTCCGAGGCCTAGCTCGGGCGGGACGGTGAACGCGTTCGCCCGAGGCTTAGCTCGAGCGAAGCGGTGTGCCTAACAGCTTTGCAGAAAAGCCCTTCGGCTAACACTAAAACAACCCGCAGTCCATGGCGCTATTCACCTGAGTCTGCGACTTTGCAACCAACACCCTGGAACTTCTCATCTTTACAACCACAAGGTCCCCGACCATGGCCGGTGTGCACGACGGCGAACCGAGCGCCGACGGGCCTTACGCCGGCCGACTCTGGCCAGAAGAGACTCGACTGACGCGAGCATCAACACCGGCAAGACAGCCGCAGTCGATTGAGCTCTCAACCCTACACTCTACCACTCGGGTTGAGCCTGGCCACGCATGGCGGCGGATCGGATCTCGGCTAGCCCTGTTCCGGCGATCCTAGACCGGTAGCAAGCAAACGGAGAGGCTAGGAAGGTCTAGAAGCTCACCCTGGTGCTGATGGAGAAGCCGGTTTGAGCAGAGGTTGCTTGGAGAGTAGGCGTCCACGGAGCAGTGACCTTCGGCGGTGAACTCCGGCGAAGACGACGCTGTTCCGGTAAAACCTAAGCATCAGACAAGGAACCATCGAGCCTATGAGCTCTTTGGGATCAAGACGAAACACAAACACGAGAAAGAGAGAGTAGAGGAGTGCCCAGTGGATCGGACCACGGCAAGATTGAGCTCGGCGGAGCTTTTTCAATGGCGGAAGGAAGAACAGCGATTGCTTGCTCTCTGAGTGAGTAGAGTTTGAACGAAAGGGTTCTGGAGATGCGCAAGGTCGTGGGGTATTTATACCCGTGGTTAAATTGGGATGAGAACGATCGGTGTGCGGTGAATCGGAGATTGAGCCGAGAAGGTGCTCGTCGGGGCTTCGTGGCAAGAGGTCGACGGCGAGCGCGAGAGAGGACGCCACGACGTGAGAGAAAAGGGTCAGCAGCTGAGTAACTTCGCCACGGAGACGGTCGCACGCTTATTCGAGAGGGAGCGATACCCAGAACGCTGGCGTCGCCGGTCAAAACTTCGGCGGCCACCGCCATGAACAGAGCCAGAAGCTTATCTCCCCCTTTTCCCATTTCCTTTTCTACCCTTTCTGAAAAAAAACTAAAATTACATTTGATTTTTGAATAAAAGTTGAAAATATGCCAAAATATCAAATGCTCAGAATTCAATACTGAACACCTTTCATTTTTGCAAGATACCTAAAATATGCTCAGATTTTGAATTAGGATTTGAAATACAAAAGAGGACAAAAAGGGCAAAAGAGGACTTTTACAATTACTTTTGATTTCACAAGAACACTTGAAAAACTTTAAACACCAAAGTTGTTCCTAATCAGAAATAGAGCAACTTTGCTTTTTAAAGCATACCCAAATTCTTTCAAAATTTTGATTTATAGAAAAGGGGATAAAATAGGGTTTTTGAATTATTTAAACTATTCATTTGAATTTCATTCCAATCTGGAATTACACCTCAAAGGTAGCTTGAAACATGTTCTCACTACACCTTTGAGACATAATACCAGGGTTGGGTATAAAATTCGACTACTATACATAAGATTACCATAATACCCTTATAAAGCCTAAAAGCATTATTCTTAACAAGAAAGCATAAACTAGGATTGCAAACTTAAACACTCCTTATCACTAAGCACAAGCATGAAAATTAAACTTGTTTTAAGTGAATGCATAATCAGGTTATTAACTCAGATAAAATGCCAGTGCATATGATGACATGTCAAGTTTTAGTCTTGCTTAACACCAGAGTGTTACAGCCCTGCTGAAGACCCTGGGGCCCGGGGGCTCGAGGGTTTGCCGGCTGTCGGTGGCCCGCTCCTGGGCTGGCCTGGCTCGAGGGGTGGCCGGCTGGTGAACGGATATCTCGCGTTCGCTGCGGGGCATGTCTGCTGGCTTCCCCGAGGCTACCCAGCACCGGCGCGAGGCCGAGCTCTCGGCCATCTGCACAGCGGCTGTCTCGAGGAGGCCCTTCATATCCCCGAGCATGCGTCTGGCGTCGGGGTTGGAGATGGCGGGCAGGTCGCGGAGCAGCATTGCGTCCACCACCACGTTCTGCCCGGCCCGTGGGAAGCACACCTCGGGACGCACCGATGCTCCATCCTCGAGGATCTGCCGGCGGACCTCTCGAGCCTGGCCTCGAGCTCTGGCGCCTCGAGGCTGGGCTGGTTCCTGCATAAGAGTTTTTTCGAGCTGCAGCAGGCGTTGCCGTTCCTCCTCGGCCTCGGCGATCGCTTCCCTCAGCTGTGCGAGCTGCGCCACCCGGTCATCATTGCGGTGAGGTGGTGCACCCGAGGCCGGGGGTTCGTCCCTCCCCTGATCGCATGGTCCTCCTGCCGCAGCCATGTTTCCGGGTTCTTCGAGGTTGAGCGCCGGCCTGGTGTCGTCGTCACCGTCGTCTTCGGCGTCGTCCACGACCCCCTCGAGCTGGAAGCACTCCCTGGAGGGATCCCAGAGGTCGGGGTCGTGGTAGTCGTTCTCGTTGGAGTCGAAGTCGTTGACATCGCGCCGCCCTGGCTCGTGCTGGGATCGCAGCTCGCGGTACCATTCTCCGATGGTGGCTCACCGGGGTGGCTCGACGGCTTGTGTGAGGCTGCGGTCGACGTGCGCGGGGTGGTCGATCTCCAGGTCAGCGATGGCTCGTAGAAGCAAGCCCGGACGCTGCTCCCGGTCCGCCACCGTCCGGTCCTGATGGCGCTCGTCGAGGTGGTGGGCGTAGACAGCTGCGGAGTTGTTGAGGCCGAACGGAAACCGCTGGCGTCGAGCGCGGCGCAACCCGTGCGGGAGGAAGCCGGGTGGTGTCGACGCAGCGTGGCTCGGGGGCCTCTGGCCAGGCCCCTGGTTCGTGCGCGTGACGAACGCGAACTCGCCAGGAGAGTGCGCGCGCACCCTAGGTGCCACTGGCCGCACGCCGGGTAGGTTCCTCCTTGGGGACATTACGCCGGCCGCGGGGGTGTGGGCGTACGCCGCGGGCACCGCCTGTGCCTGGCGACGATGGTGAAGACGGCGCTGCTCATGAGGTGGCGACGCGCGGTGGTGCGGACGACGCGCCACGCGCCCTGCGCGGGGTGGCGTGACACGCCCTCCGCTCGGGCCCTCCGTGGAGAACAGGGTCAGTTCGTTGCCGTTGCCGGTGGCCAGGAACCCGAGGCTCCCGAACCAAATGATGGCGCCAGCAGGGAATGAGGGAGCGGAAGAAGCCATCCAGGAAGCAACGAGAAATCGACTCGACACGCGAAGGCCCCTACCTGGCGCGCCAACTGTCGGTGTTTCGAAACCGGGGGTACCACACCAACGAGTAATGTGATCGCATGCTCTCTTCCTGGATGGTGATGCAAGGTGACACACGGATTTATCCTGGTTCGGGCAAAGAAGGCCCTACGTCCAGCGGGGGAGGATGTTCTTGTATTACTTGCACCTAAGTGCTTGTACAGGGGCGAATACAAGCTCGATGAGCGTGGACCGGAGTCCGGACTTGAGCGTGTGCGTGTATGTGCGTTCTAACGTGTTCGTAACCGGCGGAATGAGGGCCCTGGTGTCCCCTTTTATAGAGCAAGGGGAGGCCAGGGTTACATATGGGTATTACAGATGTCGGGGCGTACTGTGCCCAATACGAAGTAGGGTAGGAATCCTGTCTTGTCGAAGACATTGTAGCCGACGTGGGCGTTGCTGTTGAAGCGTCCTTGATGCGTGGCCTCCATCCCGGGCGCGGTCGTGGGGGCGTGGCGACGTGGAGACAGTACACTGCCCACTCCGGTACGTACGGGATGTGACTGGAGCCCTCCGGGTCTCGGGGTACCTGCCCACCAATCATATGAAAGCAACAAAGGCTCGAGGGGCGCTGGGCCGGCGTCGAGGTGGCGCCTATGGGGGGCTCGAGCCTCCGCAGGTATGGGCGAGTCTGGAACGCCTGGGCGTACAGCGGGATCCCAGGCCTCGAGAGGCGGCTCGAGGGTGTTACAGTGCGGGGTATGGCCGAACAGTGCAGTACTGGCGCCCTTTAGCCCATGCTTATGGTGAAAACGAGGTTTGACTCTAGCTCCGGTCACTATGGCACATGCTGCGTACCAGAGGATGTGACCGGAGTTGGTGAATGCATTGAATGCGTGGTATGGGGCTAGCTGCCAGTGTCCGTGCCGCTCGTGGGGCGACGGAGCGCTCGCCCGAGTCCTGACGTGGAGGGCTCGGGCGAGACGGAGAACGAGCGTTCGCCCGAGGCCTGGCTCGGAGGGCTCGGGCGAGACAGAGAGCGAGCGTTCGCCCGAGATGGAGAACGGAGGGCTCGGGCGAGACGGAGAGCGAGCGTTCGCCCGAGGCCTGGCTCGGAGGGCTCGGGCGCGACGGAGAGCGAGCGTTCGCCCGAGGCCTGGCTCGGAGGGCTCGGGCGAGACGGAGAGGGAGCGTTCGCCCGAGGCCTGGCTCGGAGGGTTCGGGCGAGACGGAGGGCGTTCGCCCGAGGCCTGGCTCGAGGCTTGGCTCGGAGGGCTCGGGCGAGACGGAGAGCGAGCGTTCGCCCGAGGCCTGGCTCGGAGGGCTCGGGCGAGACGGAGAACCCTGGTGGGCCAGGCAGGTCTCTTATTTGTTTTGCATAGATTGGGGGTACCCCTTTGGCGTTCCCCCGACACCAGGAAACCGGCGAATTCAATCGAGGAATTACATGAAACAATGGAACGATATTGCAGAGCAGACATGGACTTCAGAGCGAAGTCCGACGCTCGGCGTTCACAACAGAAGCCGCAGCCGAGGCCTCAACCAAGAGAGAGCAACCCTCGCCAAGAGCAAAGCAACGTGGGTGCAATCAACAAAGCAACAAATTACGAGGATCAAAGACGAGACGCTCAACCTCCGAGTAACCAAGCCTCTCAGGGTTTGCCACCCCCGCCGAATCAACGAAACCAGCAGAGGGATCCCGCAAAGATGTATTGTCATTTCTGTGGTCTCGGAAAGGGACACACAACCAAGCAATGCGAATGCTTCGCCAAGGGAAAAGAATACTAGGAATCCAGGAAAGCTGCCTCGACAGACACCCGAACCATCAATCACACCAGGAAACCAACCTTCCACCCTTCAAATACCCAGTTCCATTACACCACCATAAACTACGGCCTACCATCGCAACAACCCATTTACTCCCACCACCCACACTTCAGCCAAGCCTCCTACCAGGCAACAACAATCCCACAACGTCAAAACACTCCATACACAGTCACATACCCAACAACCCCCCAAAACCAAATTCCAACAACCCACCAAACCACCAACGCTCTACCACCACCACCGCCAATACCAGCCTTACCAGCACCCCAGCCTGTCAAAGCCGAAGCACAGAGCCAAACGACCGTCAATAACCCAACATCAACCTTCGGTGTGATACTGGTTATCACCGGAGGTTCAAACGAAGACCATGGTAACAAGCGGCAGAGGAAGGAACATGCCAGATGAGTTCACCACGTGGCCGTCGAAGGACCCCACAGATTCGGTCGCTGGTCTCACATTCCCATAACCTTCGATTCCAGCGACATGAAGCTGAGAGATTACCCTCACACCGATGCTATGGTGATCGAAACCAACCTCGCAGGGTGGACCGTCACCAAGATCTTGGTTGATACAGGAAGCTCCGCTGACATCCTATTCGCCTCAACCTTCGACAGCATGAAGCTTGATAGAAACCTCTTGCAACCTGCTGACAACCCTCTATACGGCTTCGGCGGTCAGCAAGTGAGAGCTGTTGGCAAAATATCCTTGCCCGTGACCTTCGGCGACCAAACAAACTGCAGAACTGAGCACATAACCTTCGATGCTTAGAACACAAGGTTGATATGTGCCCTTGTGGTTTCTTTCCTGTGTGATGAGTGATCGATCAACCGGCAACATGTTTCTTGGCTGTGTTGATGTGCAGGTGCAGAGCTCGGAGAGAGTGGTCGAAGGTGAGGTGAAGGTCAAGCGGGACGTGTCGTGCCGACGGACCGGGAGCAGTGAAGGGCGAACGTGGAGCTTGGACTGATGGACCGGGAGACCTGAGGATCAGCTGTGGTAGCTGGCACATGGCGTCGACAAGCAAGAAGACATGGGGATGTGTGGTGCATCGGGCGAGTCAGGAGGAAGGTGATGGAGTCGTGACACATGGCGGGAGGCCGAGGATGGCGAATGCACTGTGCCCGGCGTGGAGGCTGGACATGCTCCGGCATCGGTGCTGGAACTCGGGGTGTGTGAACCACATCCCGTCTACGGCGCGGGTTCGATAGCAGAGCCTCAAAAAGCTATCATCGACGGTTTCCAGGTTTGGGCCACAAAACCTGGGGTGGCCGGTTTCCGAGCTTGGGCCTCAAAACTCGGCGAGGACGGTTTCCAGGTTTGGGCCTCAAAACCAGGGCGCGCGGGTTTCTGAGTTTGGGCCACAAAACTCAGCCGGAGGACAGGTTTCCCGGTTTCAGCCTCAAAACCGGGGGAAGGCCCAGGTTTCCCGGTTTTGGCCTCAAAACCGGGGGGAGGTCCGCAAAAAGGACGGTCGACACGTGGCGGCGTGGAGAGGCTGGCGCGGCGGCGCAGCTATCCGCGAGGAGGGCGCGGTGGTCGACAGGGCGGCACGTGGCGGCATCCTGAGGCTTGCGTCGAGGCGAAGCTAAGGGTGAGGAAGGCGCGTGGCCGTCGGATCGCCTTCAAGCAGAGTTGGACCGGGATACCCCTAGGGTTGGCCGATTCGCTCTGTTATCCTAGGGTTAGAAGGGGATTATTGTTTAGGCTATAAATAAGAGAGGCACCCCTTCTCTCCAGTTATCCTTTATCCAGCAGCCATTAGCTCTAAGCACTCTCTCTCTCTCCTTAGCCCCCGCTTAGGGTTCTAATCATACCTGGTTGTAGAGGATCCACCGAGAAGACTAAATCATGCCTCTGTGTTTTGGGAACTTTAGGAAGTGAGACCGTAATCTCACGTTTGTAGCGTGTGTTCGCCACACGGTTGCAATTTCGTGTTTGTGATTCGCGTTTTGTTGTGTTCTTCGCGGATTGCTTTTGGTCACGATTTTCTCGTCGCTTGATCTCTTAACTTGGTGTGTCTTTCGCAAATCCTCTTGAACCAAGTTGTTCTAGATTGTGAGGCTATTCTTTCCACCAAAAGAATTTATCTCAAACCTCACGGTCTAGGAGATCGAACGATTTTCGTTTGGGATCACTTTTTGCTCCCTTGCCCCGAAATTTCTTCGATTCACCGATTTGGAGATAGGTTCGAGCCATGATCTCTCTGGGATAGCTCACTATACTCCTTGTGATTCATCTCTCCAAGTTTGATCCCTAGAGGATTAGTTTTGGAAGAGATCGGATTGAATCGGTGGATGAACTGCTCACAGTCGGGGTGACCGGACGCTCAACTTTCATCGACCGGACGCTTGGTCAGAGTCCGGTCACTGAAGGCGTTGCCTGTGCTAGGGTTTTTGGTTGACCGGACGCTGGTTTTGAGGTCTGACCGGACGCACCGATCTTACTGTTCACGTCGGTCTATCTGTGTGACCGGACGCTATGTGTTGTGACAGGACGCTGGACACCGTGAGTCCGGTCCAATACAGAGAGCTCCGAAAACGGCTTTTGACTGACCGGACGCGTCCGGTGCTCTATGACCGGACGCAGGCAGAGTCCCGTCAATGCAATTGTGCGTTGTCTCGTCTGCAGTTAGTTCGTTCGTTGTCGGTTTTGGTTTCCGACTTTTGCGTTGGGTTCCTAGAGTCGTGTAGTGTCTCGCTGTGCTTCTTGGAAGCATCCACCCTACATCTAGGGTCGTGGACATTATTCGAGCTCTAGGCTTGCCTGTTTGGGTGACTTCTGGGACAGTGGCTTGAAAGTTTCTGAGAAGAAATTTTAAAGCTCCCATTCACCCCCCTCTGGTCGCTTTTCCGGTCCTTCAGATGTCGTCGACATGTTCTATCCATACAATGCCATTTTTGGCCGAGGGGTCACAAACAAATTCAATGCTGTCATCCACCCTGCTTACCTCTGCATGAAGCTTCCCGCTCCGAAGGGTGTGGTTGCAGTATTCGAAGACCAAGACGTTGCAAGGGCAGCCGAAGGAAACGTAGCCCCAGGGCAACGTAATGTACACAATTTGTCAAAACCTCAGACCGCCGCCCTCGGCAAAGAGGGTGAAGTCTGCACTGACAGAGTGAAGACAGCGCTAAAGGAGGAAACCAAACAAGTCCAACTTCTCGAGGGCAACGTCGAAAGAAAGGTGCTTATCTCAGTCAATCTAGACCCCCAATCAGAAGGCAACCTTGTTACCTTCCTCAGAGAAAATTCTGATACCTTCGCTTGGTCCGCAGAGGATCTAAAAGGAGTAAACAGATCAATGATAGAGCATAGCCTGAACATCAAAGCAGGCTATCGCCTGGTTAAATAAAAGCTTCGCAAGATGTCTGAAGAAAGAAAAGAGGCAGCGAAGGCTGAGGTGAAAAGGCTTTTGGACGCAGGCGTCATACGCCCTGTCAAATATCCAACTTGGCTATCAAATGTTGTCCTGGTCCAAAAGAAGAACAAAAAATGGTGAATGTGCGTGGATTTCACCTGCTTGAACAAAGCTTGTCCGAAGGATGATTTCCCTCTCCCAAACATAAGCACCTTGGTTGACAGAGCGGCTGGTTGCCAAATGCTGTCCCTTCTTGATTGCTTTGCAGGCTATCACCAGATTTGGATGAACGAAGAAGATGAGGAAAAAACAAGTTTTATCACACCCTCGGGCGCTTTTTGCTTCCGAAGAATGGCAGAAGGCTTAAAAAACGCAGGCTCAACCTTTGCTCGCATGACCTCTGAGGTTTTTAAATATGAGCATGTTGTCTCTGCCTATGTCGATGACCTGGTTGTCCAGAGTGAACTGAAAGAAAACCACATAGCAGACTTATCGAGGGTGTTCAGCAACCTCCGGTCCGCCAGATTGAAACTAAACCCAGAGAAATGCGTTTTCGGGGTAAGCGAAGGTAAATTGCTAGGTTGCATCGTCTCAGCCAGGGGAATCGAAGCTAACCCTGAGAATATTGATGCCATCATGAACATGGAACCTCCGGCGACCAAAAAAGTAGCTCAACATCTATCTGGTCGTTTAGCAGCACTTAGCAGATTCATCTCAAGATCCGCAGAGCGAGGGTTGCCTTTCTTTGAAACACTCAGAAGCAATGCTCCATTTAATTGGGGCCCTTGGCAGCAAAAGGCCTTCGAGGATTTGAAAAAGTACCTGACCAGCTTGACTGCCCTAACCAGCCCAGGCAAGGGAGACCTATTACTGCTCTATGTCGCAGCTTCGCCCCACACAGCAAGCGCAGTTCTCATCAAGGAGCTGAACGAAAACAACAAGACCAGGCAAGCTCCAATCTACTATGTGTCAGAATCCCTCGAAGGTCCAAAAAGAAATTACTCGGAGCTTGAGAAATAGCATACGCCATGGTTATGGCATCAAGAAAGCTCAAGCACTATTTCCAGGCACACGAAATCCTTGTACCTTCATCATACCCCCTCGAGAACATTTTCAAAAATAACGAGGCAGTTGGAAGGATAGCAAAATGGGGAGTCGAGCTTAACAGTTACGCTGTGACCTTCGTCGGCAGAACAACAATCAAATCTCAGGTACTAGCTGACTTCATAGCAGAGTGGACACCCGACCCTCATGGCGATGAACCTCAACATAACCAGTTTTGGATCGTTTATGTCGATGGAGCCTGGGGTGCAACTGGAGCCGGTGCCTCGGCCATTCTAATCTCGCCATCCAGATCGAAACTAAGATACACTCGAAGACTTGACTTCAAATGTACAAACAACTCCGCTGAATACGAAGCTGTGATTCTGGCACTCTCAAGGCTACGGTCGCTGTCAGTCTGAAGGGCACTCATCAACACAGACTCACAAGTCATTGCGGGACACATTGAGAAAAACTACAAAGCAAAAGATCCAGAGCTTCAAAAGTACTTTCAATATGTCCGGAGGTTAGAATCTTTCTTCCTTGGCATAACAGTAAAAGCAATATCAAGGACTGAAAACAGCGAGGCAGAATGCCAAGCTAAAGCAGCCGCACAGCAGTTACAACTTCCACCAGATGTGTTCCACGAAGTCGCCACTCGGTCAGCTTTCGAAACCTCCGAAATCAGCGTTAAGTTGATCAGTGCAATTCAGTGCGAGGATTGGAAAGCACCTATCATGTCCTACATCAAGGGGCTACTCGAATCAGATAACAGAGAAGAAGAGAACAGACTAAAGCAAAGAGCGCGAGGTTACAAGATTGTTGACAATACCTTGTACAAAGCTTCGGTAACCTCGCCTTGGCTCAAATGTGTGTCGCAGTCCGAAGGAAATGACATTCTCAAGCTAATCCACGAGGGCATCTGTGGTTCTCACAACGGCCCGAGGGCCCTAGTCGGCAAAGCCTTCCGGCAAGGTTTCTACTGGCCAACAACACTAAGAGATGCAGAAACCATCGTCAAGCATTGCGAGGGTTGTCAACTGATGGCAAAGAACCAAAACGCCCCGGGGGCACCTACAACTCTCATATGCCCAACTTGGCCTCTACAAAGGTGGGCGATGGACCTCGTAGGCCCACTGCCAACGGCTCCACGGAACCTTCGCTATGCGGATGTAGCTGTGGAATACTTCACAAAGTGGATTGAAACAAGACCATTGGCTTCCATCACTTCCCTCGCAGTCAAAAAGTTTTTTTGGCAACAAATAGTTTGTCAGTTTGGAGTTCCCAAACATCTAACTTTTGACAATGGCACTCAGTTTGACAGCGAGGTTTTCAAAGAATTCTGTGCGCAAGTTGGGACAATGTTATGCTTCGCCTCAGTCCGGCACCCGCAATCCAACGGCTTGCTTGAAAGAGCCAATGCAACAATTTTCCAAGCCATATCCAAAAAGTTGCAGGGCAGACCCAAGGGTAAATGGGCGGATGAACTACCTTTGGTCACCTGGTCTCACAACACCTCCGAATGCAGAGCAACCAAATTCACTCCTTTCAAACTCTTGTTCGGTGAAGAAGCGATGCTTCCAGAAGAGCTAAAATATGGGTCGCTTAGAACAACCCTCGCAGCTGACGAGCAAGCCCAACCGCTTGGCAAAGATCTACTCGAAGAAGCAAGATGCAACGCAGTGCACAACCTTCGTAAATACCAAGAAGAAACCAAAAAATGGAGAGACAAAAAGATCAGAATCAAAGATTTGCAGAAGGGTGACCTCGTCCTCATCAGAAAACAAAACGCCAGCCTGGCGGGGAAGTTTCAGCCCAAGTGGCCAGGTCCATACTTGATCGTGGAAAGCAATCACCCCGGTTCTTTCCACCTCTCCGACAGCGAAGGAAACATCCTGCCTCACACCTGGAACATCGACGACCTTCGCAAATTCTACCCATAGCGGAGCCTTAGCGAGCCCACGCACTATGTAATCTTTTGTTTCCCTTTTTGCTTTCTTCCATTTTTGTGCATGTAACAAAAACAGAAGGAGCTGCACTCTTTTTCCTTACGAAGGGGCGTAAGGTTTTTTAACGAGGCAGCATCCACAACCTTAATGCAGGTTATAACCCCCGAAAAAAGAAGAGTCGTCAAATCTCTACATTCACTAGAAAACATCGAAAAAGCACCTTTTCTTCAAAAAGAGTGCTATAATCGATGCAACCTGTTTTAAGATTGCTTCAAAAAACGAACGTTCTTTAAAAGCAAACTTCACCTCCACCCAAGATAAGGGGAGGCGCGAAGTCCAAAAAGTTGAGCACCCTCGCAAACACGCCAGGGGCTCGCAAAAAGCAAACTTCACCTCCACCTAAGATTAGGGGAGGCGCGAAGTCCAAAAAGTCGAGCACCCCCGCAAACACGCCAGGGGCTCGCAAGAAGCAAACTTCACCTCCACCTAGGATGAGGGGAGGCGCGAAGTCCAAAATGTCGAGCACCCTCGCAAACACGCTAGGGGCTCGCAAAAAAGCAAAACTTCGCTTCTACCTAAGATAAGGGGAGGCACGAAGTACAAAAAGCCGAGCACCCTCGCTACAAATGTCAGGGGCTCGCAAAAAGCAAAACTTCGCTTCTACCTAAGATAAGGGGCACGAAGTATAAAAAGCCGAGCACCCTCGCTACAAATGCCAGGGGCTCGCAAAAAGCAAACTTCACCTCCACCTAAGATTAGGGGAGGCGCGAAGTCCAAAAAGTCGAGCACCCTCGCAAACACGCCTGGGGCTCGCAAAAAAAACTTCGCCTCTAATCAGGATAAGGGGAGGCGCGAAGTCCAAAAAGCCGAGCACCCCCGCTACAAATGCCAGGGGCTCGCCAAAAAAGCAAACCCCGCTGCCTATGCTAACAGTAGACGCGAAGTCCAAAATCAGCTTCGAAAAGCTTTACGCGAGCCTCGCTAAAAAAGAATGGGGGCGTCACTGTTTTTTCCAAAATCAGCTTGTCGAAAAGCTTTACGCGAGCCTCGCTAAAAAAGAACGGGGGGCGTCGCTGTTTTTTCCAAAATCAGCTTGTCGAAAAGCTTTACGCGAGCCTCGCTAAAAAAGAACGGGGGGTGTCGCTGTTTTTTCCAAAATCAGCTTGTCGAAAAGCTTTACGCGAGCCTCGCTAAAAAAAGAACGGGGGGCGTCGCTGTTTTTTCCAAAATCAGCTTGTCAAAAACCTTTACGCGAGCCTCGCTAAAAAAGAATGGGGGGCGTCGCTGTTTTTTCCAAAATCAGCTTGTCGAAAAGCTTTACGCGAGCCACGGTAAAAAAGAACGGGGGAGTCGCTGTTTTTTCCAAAATCAGCCCGTCGAAAAGCTTTACGCGAGCCTCGCTAAAAAAGAATGGGGGGCGTCGCTGTTTTTTCCAAAATCAGCCTGTCGAAAAGCTTTACGCGAGCCTCGCTAAAAAAGAATGGGGGGCGTCGCTGTTTTTTCCAAAATCAGCCTGTCGAAAAGCTTTACGCGAGCCTCGCTAAAAAAGAATGGGGGGCGTCGCTGTTTTTTCCAAAATCAGCCTGTCGAAAAGCTTTACGCGAGCCTCGCTAAAAAAGAATAGGGGGCGTCGCTGTTTTTTCCAAAATCAGCCTGTCGAAAAGCTTTACGCGAGCCTCGCTAAAAAAGAATGGGGGCGTCGCTGTTTTTTTCCAAAATCAGCCTGTCGAAAAGCTTTACGCGAGCCTCGCTAAAAAAGAATGGGGGGCGTCGCTGTTTTTTCCAAAATCAGCCTGTCGAAAAGCTTTACGCGAGCCTCGCTAAAAAAGAATCGGGGCATCGCTGTTTTTTCCAAAATCAGCTTGTCGAAAAGCTTTTACGCGAGCCTCGCTAAAAAAGAATGGGGGCGTCGCTGTTTTTTCCAAAATCAGCTTGTCGAAAAGCTTTACGCGAGCCCTCGCTAAAAAAGAATGGGGGCGTCGCTGTTTTTTTCAAAATCAGCTTGTCGAAAAGCATTACGCGAGCCTCGCAATTACTTCAATTCAATTAACATAAACGAACAAATCACAATGTCATAACCTGTACGCGTTAAAATGACAACACAACATACAAAAAACAAAAAGGAAAAATCAAACTTACACAGGTCCATCTCCTTCCTCAATCGGTATCAAACCCTCTTCATCCTCTGTCAATATCAAACCATCCAAAACTTCGGCTCCACCCTCAAACTCCCCTTCCACTGGAACCAGGGGTCCCCACAACAAAGGAGCTGCAGGGACAATTGGCAGCTCCCCGGGTAGAACCCTCGCCCTATACATGCATCTATGCCTTGTCTCACTAACTTCTGAAGGTTCTTCCTTCGAAATCATAAGCGTCCCATCCGAACCTATACCAAGTTCTCTCTGCCCGAACAAATATTTCAAAGCTGTGTGCTCGTCAATATCATCATCACCGCTAGCTTGCGAGATCGAAGAAGACCCAAACAAATAATGGTTGGCCTGACGATCTGTGTAATCTGCTTCACACCAAAAACGACTCGACCTACTATTCTTTAAATCATACCTTCGCACCTTCGACCACCAAAAGCGTTCAAAGGAAAGCGAAGGATGTTTAAACCTAGCGCGAGCCCACGATTCACCAGTTATAAAAACATCTTGGTAATTTAGCATCGGTGGAGTCACGTCGAATACGTCTAGCACGGTTCCGTCAGGAACCTGCATGTTTCACAAAATACGAAGATGTTTCAGCCTTATCAAGTCTTTACAACCACAATTCTACAAAAGGGCTACCTCGCCACAACAATCCCAAAGATCACACCTGACTAGTTTCCCTATGGGCCCCACTCGCAGCTCCGTCCTCGATAGCTTCCGAACCTTCGCCAATGGCGACGGGCGAGGTTCCAGCAGGCACCTTCTCTGCCGCCGATACCTCCACGGTAGCCTCGGCGATCGAAGCAGGGTCCTCTTCCGTCGCCGCTTTTTGCACGGCGGCTTCTTCGGTGCTCGGGACATCCCCAGTCAAGGCCTCGATCTCGGCGAGCGTAACCCCCGCAGCACTTGACTCAGGGGCAGCTTCGGAGCCACCTCCCGCTTCAACCTCCGTGGGCGGCGAAGGCATCGCTTCCCTCCGAGCCTGTAAGCAAAACAAGAGCAAACTTCGCTGAAGTCACCAATCATCCATTTGAAACAAACCGACAAAATCTAAAATCCCTACAAAAAAGGACACGAACCTGACGTGTAGCCTCGGCAGCTTCCTCGAAGGCGAGGGCTCGGTCGCCGCCAGAAATCCAGAACTTGCGAAGCAATCGCATCGCATAGTTCTGAACTTCAGCGTCATCGACCTTCATGCGGCGCACCTCGTTGACTGACGGGAACGAATGGTTCGGCTTTTTTATCTTGCGAAGGTGCTCACAATCCGCTTGACGCAATGTGCTAGCCATCGCCAAGGCCCCGGCATAACCACCAAAATTCGCCGTGTTGTCAACTAACGAGCTGAAAACGTCCAGCTCGTTGCTCAGCCAACCTTCGAAAGCTTCCGCGTGAGCCGCAGGAAGCGGCTCTCCGGCAGAACCTCCGGCCTCGGTCAGGCAACAATCAAGCTTACGCTTGACATTTTCCATGCTCGCCCGCCAAGATTTGTTCATATCCTCCAAGCGAACCTCGGCATCGGCCAACGCCTTATCCTTCTCCTTTCCTGCGGCAATAAGGTCAGCATTACGCTTCGCCAGTTCAACCGCCTCCCCTCAAGCCTTCGCGTCTCTTTCCGAAGCATTCTTCAGTTCAATTTCCTTATTCGCCAAATTCCGGGCCAGTTTGCTGTTTTCCTTTTCAAGCTCAGTAATCTGGTTTCTCATGAACTCCATGTCAGAGCCAACCTTCCGCCTCGCCGCGCGGTTCAAGAGCATTAGCTCCGCCAACTTGACGTCAATGTCGTCAAAAGTATCACCAACCGCTTGGTCCGCAAGACGAACCTCTGCCTCTGGCACACAAATGCGGCCGAAGATCCGGCCTAAAAAATGCCTTTCCTACGGGCCACATTGCAAGTGACAATCCCGAAGGTCCGGACTGGTGAACAGCTCAGTCGCTGGATCAGAAATTCCAAGCTTCCGAGCATATTCTGGGAGGCTTGACCGACTCGCCTCGCCGTACGGCCTCTTTCCCCGGGCTCGGTCAGACTCGAGCTCTCCGTCAAATTCAAAACCCTCTACCCACAGGTGCGAGCCCGCAAAGGTGGGAATCGACCCTCG
Source organism: Coix lacryma-jobi var. lacryma-jobi (assembly GCA_009763385.1). Taxonomy (NCBI): domain Eukaryota; kingdom Viridiplantae; phylum Streptophyta; class Magnoliopsida; order Poales; family Poaceae; genus Coix; species Coix lacryma-jobi. Next base: position 119,237,764 of record CM019830.1, on the reverse strand, counting down.
CCGAGGACTATCTGGGTCAACATCTTGAACGATGTCCTCCGCGCTCTGGGTAACCATCGCACCAGCGTTTGGCGAGGTTGCCCCTCCTCCGTGGGTGTCATCGATGCACACCTCCTCGTCAGTGTCATTTCCTTCACTAGAGGCTTCGCTGGCCTCATCAGACGAACCCTCGTCCGTTTCCTCCTCCTTTCCATCCTTCTCCTCAATCTCATCATCATCAGATTCATCCTCGTCGTCTGAAATTTGAATCAAAGCACTGATCCCTCCAACTCGGGGCGCCCGCCCTGCAGCCCTACCGACACCTCGGCCTGAAGCAACAATAGCTGACGACAAAGTACCAGCCGACACGGCCACGACCTTCGTCACAAGTGTTTTCCCCCGGCCACCGGCACCAACACGGCCTCGTTTCGGCCGAGAGACAATTCCCCTCTCTCCTGAAGCTTCGTGTTTCCTCTTCTTCGGCGCATCCTCGCTCGAAGGAGCAGGCCAGTCTGCATACCGGATCCCAAGAATATCAAACATTCTGTTCACCCGACCTCCGCTACCCACCGAGCTGTGGATCGCTTTAGTCTCCAGCGTGGACAGCTTCCCGACAAGCTCCACAGTCCACTGCTGAACACGCTTGTAGATGACCTCAACCCCATCCCCACGCGAGGGAAACTTTTGGAGAGTTCTCTCCCAAACCTTGTCCAGGTCCAGGCTCGGCCTCTTCAATCCCCTATCTTCGTACTTAGGATCACTCTCCACTTTGAACCATGCCTGCCTTCGCCCAAGAGGCCAAATCTTGGCACAACAATATTCCTCCACCAGGTCGCGCGCGCACTGCGAGCGGGCAACGACCCTCAGGCAGTCAACAGAGGCGTGAGCCTCGATGCTCATCTTAGCTTCGGCGCTAACATCCCCAAGCAATGGAAGCTCACCGCAAAGTTCAACATTATCACTGAGTTTGTAGTAGAACCAGAACTCTTGCCACCCACTACTCCACTTATTTTTCTATGCTTGCACCGGTAACTCTGTGCCGGCGCGATGGCAGAAAGTGTAGACAGCAAATTGACCAAGACTAGCCCTGCCCTCGCTATCAGTAAGCTTCTGAGGCTGCATGTGGACACGATGAGTGCGGACAAACCCCTCGACATGAGGGACGATCCCCTGAGATCGGCAAGCCCAAACATAAACAGACATCTTCGTGAAGCACGAAGGTGTCAGCTGGTGAAAGCGCAAGTTGAATCTTCGCAAAACTGAAGTCACGAAGGAGTCAGCAGGAAAGCGAAGTCCGGCGGAAAAGAATTACTCGAAAACAACAACCCCGTATGTACCTGGCTTCGGCACCGTCTCCCCATCACTGACCTCGCCTTTCCATCCTCAATCCAACCCCACCTAACATAGGATGCGAGCTCGGTGGCGCAAACCCGACTAAGCCCGAACTCGAAGGTACTACCTTCGTCCGCTGCGGCGGGAGATACAACGTGAGCCGTTTGCTTCAATCTCGCCATCTCTAAAAAACTAAGCTTCGCTAGACGCAAAGCAGACTAAACCTTTGCAACTATGCGAAAAAGTTACCTTCGCAACAACAAACGAGCAGCAGCAGGATGGCAAGCGCGATTGAAGGCACAAGGCGAAAGCCCCCCACCTACCCCTCCTATTTATAAGACAAGAAGCGGAACGATCCACCCGACAAAATCGGCACGGTAGCCGAAAAACACGACACAAAAAACGGAGCGGGCTTCAACAGTACAAAAGCAGAACAGTACTACGGCCCGGCCCAAAAGCAGCCGCGGGGCGTCGCTGCCTAGGGTCCTCTCACGTCTCCCATCAAAAGACGCTGCTTGGGCCTAAGCTATGCTCCTTAGATCCGAAGCAACGAGGGGCTACTGTTGGGGATTAGGACCCTCGGCAGCGGCACCACGCGGAGCACAGGCAAAAAACGACCTTTGCTTGATCCACGCGTCCCCGCTCGACTCTTTTCCTCGAGGGACAGAGCCCCTCGGATCCATTTTCTAACCCTCGCCATGGGTCCGACCCTCGAGGCTCTGTTGCACTTCCCTGCAGGTTAAGGCTCGAAGACAACCAGGCAAGTGACCCTCGCTCGCCTTGTGGGGCTACTCCGCTTGGAGCGAAGGGTTCAGCAAGGTGACGGAAGGGCGCTAGCTCGAGGGCAAGTGGAGCCGAAGGTCAAGTTTTACGTCTGACCCCGAAGGTGGGCAGGACCAAGTGGCGGCGCGCAGAGGGAAGGCTGATTAGGGTTTCCACTGCAACTGTGTGTTTACTTCTTTGCCCTTCCTCCCTGCGTGGGGGCAGGGAATCTTTGTTGTCCCCTTTTGTAATTAGTCCTGTGACCCTTGGTATTCCCTATAAATACCAAGGGGTGAACAGTGTAAGGGGAATGATTTTTGGGGAATAGAGCCACAATTACTGTCCTTGTTTCTTCGACTTTCGTTCCCATCTCCGACGCTTGGCCACCTTCGCCGTTCCTAGCACTAGAGCGGAGGTGGGCAAGAGTGCTCCCAACAGATAGCATCAAAGGCAGTGAGATCCAGAACTCGAAAATCCGAGCAGAACTGACAAGCATCCACTGACCAAGGCACCGATGGCAAAACAACAGAACTCCATAGGAAACCCCCACCAGCAATCTGCACTTGAGCTGGTTGAGGCACAGGTCAAAACTGAGGTAACCTTGCCGCCACTGCTGTACTGATAAAAGATGAGGAACTGCCCGAATCCAAGAGTAACACTGCCTGCACCCCAGCTATCGAAGCCCTAAAACGAATAGTATGAGAAGCAGCAGGACCGCCAGAAGACACTCATGATAAGGCAAGTCACAGCTGCTCATCTGCTGTCAGAGTTGGGTCTGGTACAGTAGTGGAGTCACCATCATCATTCGGAGAATCCCATAGAATTTCCATAGCATGCAACAATTTAGGGGAACAAGTGTGATCGCGTGACCATTTCATGCCACATTTGAAACAAAGGCCCAAAGCATGCCGATATTGCTTGATTGCTCCCAATTTGGAATCTGGCAGAGTAGAGGGTGCCGACGCCGGAACATGAGGCTTGTCGTTGCGTGGTGGTGGTGGTGGTGGAGGTAGAGGTAACGCCTGCCGAGGAACCGCACCATCTTAGTAGAAGAAGACCAATCACCAGAACGCGAAGGCCGTGGAAGCGCGGACAACCCAACCTCCTCCTGTAATAAAGCAACAGTGCAAGCAGTATCCAAATCCTTGGGCCGGAGAACAAGCACAATAGCCTTAATATCAGCGTGAAGACCATCAATGAAATGCATAGTGTAGAACATAGGATCTGTGGACTGAGAATAAGATTTTAATTGGTCCACCAATTCGGTGAACACCTGGACATAGTCGGCAACGGAGGATGTTTGCTTGGCGTGAAATAGTTGGCGCATGAGCAATTCCTTCTGATCGCGGTCGAAACGATCATGAAGGAGACGACAGAACCCGTGCCAATCCGAAAAGTCCAGGCCGGGCTCAATCGACTGGAACCAACGAGCAGCAACGTGATCTAAATGTTGCTTAGCCACTCAAACCCACAATGAAGGAGGCACAGTATACATCTCAAAATAGTCGGTGCAGAGGGAACGCCAATGGCGAGGATTGTCCCCAACGAAGCTGTAACACCCCGGTGTTAAGCAATCCCTAAATGCATAATTTGGCATGGCATAAGCATAGCATCTCATCATTTCATGTGCATATGTTTGTTGAAGGCTTAAGTCCTTGTTTGGTCTCTAGTGTAACCTTGTTATGCTTACTGTTTCTGACCAAGTGCCTTATAACAAAGTTGTAGATCTTGATGAGGGGAACAACTTTGCTTTAAAGCACTTTCTCAGAAAAAGCTTTTTAGTTAGGATTTCTTGCATTAGAAAAATGGTTTAGCACTAAATTTCTTTTAAACAACAGAATTTGGACTGGAGCCTTAAGGATGATTTGTTCCTTACAAAATTCTAAGCAACTTTGCTGTTGGGACCTTTTCCTAGTTCGGTCTAGTTTAGAAGTTATAGAGCATCAAAGTTTGAAACAAAACCTCTTTAGTTTAATCTTGACCGTGGACCCCACCGGTCAGTCCCTCTCTTCCTCCCCGCGCGTGCGCCGCTCCCTCCGCGCCGACCGAGCCTGCCGCCGCCGCGAGACCGCCTCGCTGGCCGGCAAAACCACCGGCATCGCCGCCCGCGGTTTTGCGCCGCGTGCGCCATGTCACCCCCTCGCTCTCTGCAAACTCGCCACGACGCCCAGGAGCTCGGTGCATGCCCGCCGCGTGGAGCTCGACGCCTGACGCCGCCGCGTCCGGTCGGGAGTTCCCCCGACGGGAACTGGCCAGGTGTAACACACCCAGGCACTTGTTCCTTTTGCCTTGTCCGCCTTGAGCTTGCAAGCCAGGAAGTCCACTCCACTCCACTCCACCCACCTTCACAGAGCGGAGCGCCGCCGCCATTTCCGCCGCCGCCCGCTGAACCTCGGCGAGCGATTACTCGCTCCACCGCTCACCGCCGCTCGATTCCTCCCGCCAGTTTCTCCGCCGTGACCTCCTTTTTCTCCGGCAAAGGTTGGTTTCACCTCTCTTCCTCTCTAGCTGCCGGAACAGCGGACGCCGTCCGCAAGCTTCCGCCATGGCCGCCACCGTGACCTTCATGTGGACCGGTCATCTCCGGCCAAGCCATCCCAAACCGAGCCATGTTCTAGTCTTCTCTACCGCCGTAGTAGCTTAGAGTCAAATGGAGACCCCTCTCGCGCCCTGAGCTCGCCGGACCACGGGCCAGTCGCGCTGTGTCCGTCATGGACCGCCGCCGTGCATCGCGCCGGGCAATGCCGGGGATGCCGAAGCCTGGGAGTTGCTCCAATAGGTTGCTTAGGTCTTGCGTGGGCTAGTGCTAGCCTTGCCGAGTCGCAAGCCGCCGGGGAGAGTTCCGCCGCCGAGTCGCAGAGCCGCCGCTCCGCCATGGCCGCCGTCGAGCTTGCTCCGGTATCCCTCTGGCTCAGCCAGTTAGTCGGTCGTGTTCGTCTCGTAAACCCGCACCCAACGATGGTCTCAGTGTCGTCCGAAGTGTCGCCGTCGACGAGTTAGGGCCGGTCAACGACCACGGCGCCAAACTCCGCCGTTGACTGCCGAGCCTGGCCTCGCGCGGTAACGTGCCGAGCCTGGCCTCAGAAGCTTGGTCGCCCTGACCAGCGGGCCCCGACTAGCAGAAAAGGGAAGGGCCTGGTTGCCGTAGGCCTCGGTAAGTCGGATGAACCGAGCCTTCGCCTCGAGCCTCGATCGGGTCGGTTGTGTAAGCCTCAGTTGAGTCGAGCCAAGTCAGTAAGCCTCGGTTGAGTCGAGCCAAGTCAGTTAGTCTCGGTTGAGTCAGTAGCCTCGGCTGAATAGGAGCCTCGGGCCTCGGGCGAATCGGAAAATTGTGTCTGAGCCTCGGGCCTCAGCCGAATCGCGCTGAACGTGCCGAAGCCTTCGTCTGAGCCTCGGGCGAGTCGCACCAGACGTGCCGAAGCCGTGTCTTGAGCCTCGGCCGAAGTCTGTAGCGTATAGGATTGAGTTTCCCTTTTTAGTGTGTTTTGCAGAATTCATGTAAAGGCTTCAAAATTCCCACAAGGCTCATTTTAAGTCCAAATCCTGTGAAACAAATTTTGTTGTGTTAAGCATGATTAGATCTACCTGTGAAGGATGTTAATTGCATTGTTGGTAATACTTTTATGTGTAGATTTATTTAAATTAGAAAAGTGCTGATAACTTGGAAAATGCATAACTAATCAAGTATGAGTCGGAAAAATGTGATTCCAGTTTTGTTAGGTTTGTATGGATGAGTAGCTTCAGAGAAAAATATAAGATGAGGTTGCTTGTGAAATACTTTAGCAGTAGTAACTAAAATGGTTAAATACTGTTTCCTTGTTTATTTTGTAACAATTAAAATATGAGGAATATGAACCTGAGAAATTAAGCACATTGCTCTTATGCTAGGAAGTTCAGTAGAAAAATAAGAAATCTGTGGTTTGACACTTGTTGCTAGGGTGAGTAGTTCAAAGCACCTGTTCATGATAGATTTTGTCTTTTTCATAGGGGATAGAGTCTAGGTCCAAATGGGATGAAATTTGGACAGAGGGTTAGATTAAGTACTATTAATCTCCAGTAATTTTTATAGATTTTTATGAAGCTGCCTAGGATAGGTTACTGCTATAGGCCTAATTAACTAGATTTAATTCTACAAATATTTAGAGGGTAATAAACCCGTTAAGCAACTCTGATGTGGTGACAACAAGACTTAGTAAGTAGTATGTTAAATTAAATAAGAGTAGCAGTAGATGACATGTGCTTATCTCCTGAATTGTTACTCCATGTTGCATCACTGTGCGTCCCATGTGCATTCATGTTATTCATTCATGTACCGCATCATGCAGGGTCGGTAGTCGAAGCCCAAGACCCGCCGGAGGAGCAGCGTCAGGAGGAGACAACCGAGGAGGGGATCCCGGAAGGAGACGCTGAGGACCTGCCAGAGTGCCGTGATCACCGCCCCGCCGACTTCGAGCGAGGCAAGCCCCGGAGCATTTTTCTCCTACGGTTTGCAAATTACCGTTTACAAGTTAACCTGATATGATTGTTGCATTAGGTCATAGGAGTTGTGTGATACCGTTGCTGCATTGATTAATTATCCTTGTCCACCTGCAAATATTATCTTGTGATCCCTGTTAGGTCTAGGCTCGATTATATGCTTAGCCCTGCTTAGACCGGTAAAAGTCGGGTGATTTCCTGTCCCCCGCATATAGGTGGATACTAAACATGTTTAGCCTGGTGCTATCATGGAGAGAACCATGTGTTAATCAATCTGAGACCGGGCGGGATGTAGGAGCAGCAGGACATGGGTTCTGTGTGCTAGTAGTCTCCCGTCTGTGTCGATTAGGACCCGACGAAGGCACACCTCAGTCATTTTGAACGCGTCAATCACTTAACGGAGTAGGTCGGAGTACCTCCCGTGAAGCCGAGTAAGGTGTTTCGAGCCGGTGACGGAGACGTTGACGCCTAACACCCAGGGCCTTACATGTACCGTGGGCAACTATTCTGATCGACCTGGCATGGTCCGAGGGCAGGCAGGGCCTGATCGACCTGGCATGACCGTGGGCAGTTAATAGCTTGAGCGACCTGGCATTGAGATAACCCTCGGTGTAGAAGGGTCCATGGCCGTCCCGCGATTTGGGTTCTCGAACCTCCTGAGTGGTCGCCAACGGCCGCCTGGCAGGGTGTGTCGGGCGAGTGTGCGACATTTTGTCCCCAGCTGGTAGGAATCGATTATAATCGCCATCGCTCCTGGTTAGTGAGTAACTTGACTGAGCATGTGTTACCGTAGTAATATATGGAATTAATGATGGTTATGGTTGGTGAATCTGAAAGGCTATTGATGAAATAGTCACTCTTGCTTGAATAAATAGTCAAGTGTTTGCTCTAGATCAGGTGCAAATCTAGATAATCAGGCTGATTACATAAAAGTGACTGCTAATGCTCTAATGAGGACTATTTAATAATAAAATGCTTTTATGCAAAAAGGTAAGTGTGGCCAACCTCAGATACAGCCTTGCATAATCCTTGGTGTCAATTATTTCTGGTTTATGACGGGTAAGTCTAGCTGAGTACCTTCTCGTACTCAGGGTGCTATCCCTTGTTGTTGCAGATGGGCAGTGTTTCTTCGGCTACTGCGAGAACTGTCTGTATCCCGTCGAGGGCAGTGACTAGACCATGGGCATGGTCAATCCTTATCTTTCCTGATGCTTTTGTGGACAGATCAGGCATATGGCACCGTATTGTGAACCAAGGACTTGTGTTTCAAAACTATGTTGCTTCCGCTTGAATTCGAAACTATGGTTTGTAATAACTATCGAACTCCGATGTATTTGAACTATGTGCGAACTGAATGTACCTTGTGGGCATGTACGCTAATCTATTACGATCTTGGTTAAAGTTGAATGACTTGAAATCCTTCGAGATTTCCGGACTACCGGGTTTGTACGAGCTTAAGTACTTGTAGTCTCTGTGAAAGCAGCGATTCGGTGCTTAATCTGGTACAAATTGGTCGGTTCTGTCACAGCTGGTATCGGAGCGTGGTTAGCGTTACTGTTCACAAGTGTATTTGAAAAACCGTATTTTCAATTAAAAATTGCCTATTTGACAAGAACTTATAGCTATATTAGGATTTGAAAAACCTTTTTGACCAAGAGTAAGGTGTGCCATTGATCAAGTCCTTATGCCCAATAGGAACTTAGGTGGCTATTTAAGTACTAACTTTGGGGGTCGTGCATCATACTTATTTTCTGTTTATTCTGTCGTCCATACGGCAAGGGTGAAATTGTATGGATGCTATTCCTCGAAATAGTAATGTATGGATCAATTGCCTCTACGCTAAAGGTAATGAGAGTTGTGAGAGCATGATTGGACAACCGCCAATCTAGGGGAGTGCTTGAAGGATGCTGACATGTATACCTGTTCCACACAAGTATATGTGAAAGTATTGATTGTGGGAGTAATAAATTTATGATGGGTGCATATACTGCTTACGTGTATACCGGGTGTACACCTAAGAGAGTATTAGATTTAAATTTTCGCAGTGCATGCTATTCATACTGTGGGAAGGGCTGGAATGGTTTCTTCTGCAGGTACGCTAACTTGCGAACGTGTAGTACGTATAGTTAACGCTATGAGTGAACGCGTATGCCACCGTCTAGCCGATAGATTGTTAGGCAGTGAGGACGTATGTTACGCTCATGCATCATGATCATACAACTTTGCATTAATCTTACTTCCTTCCTTATGGTTTCCGTCCCGTTTTTTTCTAATAAAAGTTGTTTCAACTAATTAAAAACCGTGTGGATAAACTTCTTACAGATGGCACGCACCAAGCGCACTGCTCGCAAGTCCACGGGAGGCAAGAGGCCTAACTACATGCTGGGGCCATGGACTGATGAGGGATCAGAGGACTTTCTAGAGGAGTTCGGGATGCCCACTATTCTTTGGAGAGTTCTGCACCTGGTGGGATATCAGGACGGCCAGGAGCCACAGTACGACTGGCACCGTGTGCAGTTGTCAGAGGATCGCCACGTGTACACGGTGGAGGTCGACGTGCCTAGCCGTGAGGACCAGGATCACGTCTGGTGCCGTCGGGTGTTTGCCTTGCAGGGGAGGACCCCCTGGGATGCAGCCAACCAGGTTGCCTATACCGCTCTTCGGGACATCATGGAGGACCATCCGGAGGTGGTTGCCCAGGCTACTGCTAGTATCTTCCCGACGACAGACCCTTACCAGGCAGTGTGGCGTCAGTCAGGCGCTACCGTACTTGAGGCTAGCTCTCTTGAGAGGGAGCATTGTGCTGGACCAGCAGGGAGTGCTATGGCTGCTCTGATGGCTACTTATGGCTGTTTATCCCGCAGCTATGAGCAGTTGGACCATGTTCTTAGCGAGGAGATTGCAGCACAGCATCGCCGGCAGGAGGAGCACACTACGGAGATAGACCTCCTCACTACACAGCTAGCTCAGTTGACAGTAGAGAGAGACCAGGCACTTCAGAGGGAGCAGGAGACTGCTCATCAGCTTGCCATCCAGCAGGGGTCGACTACTTTCTTGGCCTCGGTCATGAGGGAGACTGAGGAGGCGCTTCGAGGAGTTTGTGTTGAGGGCATTCGTGTTTCAGAGGAGAACAGGTTGCTGAGGTTGCGAGTGGGAGACCTGGAGCTCCAACTCCATCACTTGGAGGACTACAACGATCGTCTGCACGAGGAGATCCACCGTAGGGAGAATGAGAGGAACCCCATCTTTCCCCAGGAGGATCCGGAGCCGAGTAGTTCTTCTAGTAGTTCTTCAGATATGTCTAGTGAGGACGGTGACGTTGGTGAGATCGCTAGAGAGTAGTCTAGATCGTATGCTTAGCACCTAGAGATCTTTTGCGTATGTTGGCACGCCCGATCTTTTGTTGTTATGGGCTGGATGTAAGCATGAGTATGGACCTAGGTGATGTGGTGTAAGACCTTGAAAAGTCCCATATGTTTGGGCAAGACTATGGATGTTATGTTATCTATTGCATGATGTGTTAAGCGATCTTATTATGTGTTGATGCGATGTGGATCGAAATTTATTATACCTCTGTAATTGTTTGGTGAATTTGTTTCCGAATAATTCCAGTGGGTATGATTTATTGTTCTCTACAAGTTGCAACTTCGCCTAATGGTCGCTTACTATACTATATGCAGATGACGACAACTCGTAGTGGAGCGGGCGGTAGTGGTGGAAATGAGGACCCCAGGGAAAACCGCAATCCACCACCTCCTCCACCACCAACGGCTGAGCAGCTTTTTGCTCAATTTCTTGGAAGTCAGCGCAATATTGAAGCTTTGCTGAGGGAGAACTTGGCGCAAGGACACCAACGCCAAGAGCCGAACCAATATAGTTCTTTCAAGGATTTCCTGGATACTAAACCACCAATCTTCAAGGAAGCTATGGAACCATTGGAGGCAGAAGAATGGCTGCATACTCTGGAGCAGAAGTTCCGTTTGCTTAGGCTCACAGAAGAGCTTAAAGCAGAATATGCCGCGCACCAGTTGCAGGGACCAGCCGGGATTTGGTGGGGACATCATCGTACCACCTATCCTGCCAATGTTCCTATCACTTGGAGAGTGTTTACTGCTGCCGTTCGAGGTCATTTCATTCCGCCGGGCTTGACCCAGATGAAAGTGGCAGAGTTCATGAATCTGACTCAAGGGACTCGGTCTATCACAGAGTATCATCATCTGTTCAACTCGTTGGCTCGCTATATCCCAGACTTCGTTGACACAGATGCCAAGAAGATTGCTAGTTTCAAGAGAGGCTTGAACACTAAGATGGGAAAGTCAGTGGGTACGTCTTCTCGTACCAATTTCAATGACTTCTTAAGTGACTGTCTGATTCAAGAGAATCATAACAACAAGCATGCTGCTAGCAAGGCCCGGAAGAGAACCTTTGAATCAGGATCATCACAACCCAGAGGACCACCAGCTCAGCGAAATCAGTATCGACCACCAGCGCCGGGGGCACGTTTTAGGCCGCCACAGAAGAGGAATCAGCCACAAGCTCAGCGCAATCAGAAGCCATACAAGATAGCTGCCGCTCAGGCTCGTGGAGGTCAAGGCAGTTCTTCAGGAAATAAACCTATAGTTCGGGGACCATGCTACAACTGCAACCAAGAGGGGCACTTCGCAAGATATTGTCCCTACCCAAAGAAGCAACAGGCCAATTACCCCGCACGCCTGCACAACATGACCGCTGAAGAAGCTCGTGCTGGAGAGCCCGTGACTGCTGGTATGTGCCTTGTTAATCATCATCCTGCAGCCGTTTTGTTTGATACTGGATCATCGCATTCGTTCATGAGTAAAGCATTTGCACAAAAGCATGATCAAGAGGTGTCTGAAATGGATTATGGGTTTCGCGTAAGCTCTGTGGGGAGTAGTGTGTTGTCTAGGCAGATGGTACGTGATGCAACCATCGACATCGGAGGGCATAAGTTTGGGGCTAATTTAGTAGTTTTGCCAGGGCTCAGTATGGACGTAGTCCTAGGAATGAGTTGGATGAGTATGTGGAAAGCGGTGTTGGACACTGCAAATAGGACTCTTACTTTAACCGATCCAAGGAGGAACAACAAGTTACGTATCTCTCTTCCTCGGGGGGCTGATTTTGTTGATCTATCTTGCACCTTATCTATAGAGGACCTGTCAAAAATTCCAGTTGTTCGGGATTTCCCAGATGTCTTTCCAGATGAGTTGCCGGGTTTACCGCCCAAGCGGGCTGTAGAGTTTACCATTGAGTTGTTACCAGGGACTGCACCGATCTCGAGAAGACCTTATCGTATGCCGCCCAATGAATTAGCCGAACTCAAGACTCAGATTAAGGAACTTTTGGACAAGGGTTTCATTCAACCTAGTGTGTCAGAGTGGGGATGTCCAGCCTTGTTTGTTAAGAAGAAGGACAAGTCCTTGAGAATGTGTGTGGATTATCGACCGCTTAATGCCGTGACTGTTAAGAATAAATATCCGTTGCCACGGATAGATATTTTGTTTGACCAGTTATCCAGAGCCAAAGTTTTCTCCAAGATCGATTTGAGATCCGGTTATCATCAAATTAGAATCCGACCACAAGATATCCCAAAGACTGCTTTTTCAACCAGATATGGCCTATACGAGTATTTAGTCATGTCTTTTGGATTGACAAATGCTCCGGCTTACTTTATGAGTTTGATGAACTCGGTATTCATGCCAGAACTAGATAAGTTTGTAGTGGTATTCATTGATGACATTTTGGTTTATTCGGAGAACCCGGACGACCATGCAAAACATTTGAGGATCGTTTTGACAAGGCTACGAGAGCATAAACTTTATGCTAAGTTTAGCAAATGTGAATTTTGGATGAAGCAAGTACAATTCCTTGGTCACATCCTGTCGGAGAAGGGAATCTCTGTGGACCCTAGCAAGGTACAAGAAGTAATGGACTGGGAAGCTCCAACTTCAGTTGGGGAGATTCGGAGTTTTCTCGGTTTAGCAGGGTATTACCGTCGTTTCATTCCAGATTTCTCCAAAATTGCCAAGCCCATGACAAGTTTGCTTCAGAAGGATCAGAAGTTTGAGTGGACAGAGAAGTGTGAAACAGCTTTCTGTACCTTGCGGAAACTGTTAACCACTGCCCCTGTCTTAGCTCAACCAGATATCGAGAAGCCGTTTGATGTCTTCTGCGACGCATCAAAAGTTGGTTTAGGGTGTGTTCTTATGCAAGAAGGCAGAGTGATTGCTTATGCTTCACGACAGTTGAGAAAACATGAGATAAATTATCCTACGCATGATTTGGAATTAGCTGCTGTGGTGCACGCTCTGAAGATCTGGAGGCACTATTTGCTAGGAAATGTCTGCAATATGTACACTGATCATAAGAGTCTCAAGTATATCTTCACTCAACCGGAGTTGAATATGAGGCAGAGAAGATGGCTTGAATTGATTAAGGATTACAATTTGCAGATACACTATCACCCTGGAAAAGCAAATGTGGTTGCTGATGCTTTGAGTCGGAAGTCGCATTGTAATAACTTGAGGATACAACCAGAAGACGAGTTTAGTCTCGTACACCCTGTGATCTTGCGTCACATCGAGTTGCAGAGCACCTTAGTTGACCAGATTCTAGAAGGGCAGAAAACAGACAAGGGAATCTACTATATCAAAGAAAAGCTAAGGGCTGCCACTGAACCCGTAAAACATTTCCGAGTTGATGATAAGGGAGTGTTATGGTTTGATAATCGCCTAGTGGTACCCAAGAATAGGGAACTGAAAAATCAGATCATGGACGAGGCTCACCTTTCTAAATTGTCTATCCATCCCGGGAGCACTAAGATGTATCAAGATTTGCGTCCAAGATTTTGGTGGACCAAAATGAAGAAGGAAATTGCCGCATATGTAGCCAGATGCGACACGTGTTGTCGGGTGAAGGCTATTCACCTGAAGCCAGCCGGAACACTTCAACCTTTATCAATACCTGAATGGAAGTGGGAAGAAGTGAGTATGGACTTTATCACCGGTTTGCCTACCACTCAGAAGGGAAACGATTCGATTTGGGTAATTGTGGATCGTCTCACCAAGACCGCTCATTTCATACCAGTTAAATCTTGTTATCGAGCACCGGACTATGCAGAGATCTATGTCAATCAGATTGTACGATTACATGGTATACCCAAGGTCATAGTTTCGGATCGTGGAACGCAGTTTACTGCACCATTCTGGGAGAAACTGCAAAAAGAGTTAGGTACTAAGTTAATCCATAGCTCAGCTTACCATCCTCAGACATCAGGGCAAACGGAAAGGGTAAATCAGATTTTAGAGGATATGTTAAGAGCCTGTGTTTTATCAGCAAAAGGTTCTTGGGAGAAATGGTTGCCATTAGCAGAATTTGCTTACAACAATAGTTATCAAGAAAGCATTCAGATGGCACCTTTTGAAGCTCTGTATGGCAGAAGATGCAGAACACCAATAAGTTGGGTTGAATCAGGAGAAAGTCGTTACTATGGAAATGATTTTGTCAAGGAAGCAGAAGAACAAGTTAGAATAATCCAACAAAACATAGCCGCTGCCCAGTCTCGACAGAAGAGCTATGCCGATAAGCGAAGAAGGCCGCTTGAATTCAAAGTAGGTGACTATGTGTACTTGAAAGTATCACCCATGAAAGGAGTTAAACGTTTTGGCGTGAAAAGAAAGTTAGCGCCAAGGTTTGTGGGACCCTACAGGATAATGGAAAGGAGGGGAAAAGTGGCTTATCAACTACAGTTACCTGAACATTTGAAGGCTATATTCCCTGTATTCCATGTGTCGCAATTGAAGAGATGTCTTCGAGTTCCAGAAGAGGAAGTACAACCAGCCAACATCAAGTTACAATCCGACCTCACTTACTCAGTAGAGCCGCACCGAGTGCTTGATGAAAAAGAAAGGATAACTCGCGGAAGAATAGTGAAGCAGTACAAGGTATCTTGGAGTGAGCAAGATGATCGAGATGCCACTTGGGAAACAGAAGACTATCTAAGAGAAGTATATCCCCACTTCTTTAAGAAATGGTTAGTAACTTAAATCTCGGGACGAGATTCCTTTAAGGAGGGGAGGGCTGTAACACCCCGGTGTTAAGCAATCCCTAAATGCATAATTTGGCATGGCATAAGCATAGCATCTCATCATTTCATGTGCATATGTTTGTTGAAGGCTTAAGTCCTTGTTTGGTCTCTAGTGTAACCTTGTTATGCTTACTGTTTCTGACCAAGTGCCTTATAACAAAGTTGTAGATCTTGATGAGGGGAACAACTTTGCTTTAAAGCACTTTCTCAGAAAAAGCTTTTTAGTTAGGATTTCTTGCATTAGAAAAATGGTTTAGCACTAAATTTCTTTTAAACAACAGAATTTGGACTGGAGCCTTAAGGATGATTTGTTCCTTACAAAATTCTAAGCAACTTTGCTGTTGGGACCTTTTCCTAGTTCGGTCTAGTTTAGAAGTTATAGAGCATCAAAGTTTGAAACAAAACCTCTTTAGTTTAATCTTGACCGTGGACCCCACCGGTCAGTCCCTCTCTTCCTCCCCGCGCGTGCGCCGCTCCCTCCGCGCCGACCGAGCCTGCCGCCGCCGCGAGACCGCCTCGCTGGCCGGCAAAACCACCGGCATCGCCGCCCGCGGTTTTGCGCCGCGTGCGCCATGTCACCCCCTCGCTCTCTGCAAACTCGCCACGACGCCCAGGAGCTCGGTGCATGCCCGCCGCGTGGAGCTCGACGCCTGACGCCGCCGCGTCCGGTCGGGAGTTCCCCCGACGGGAACTGGCCAGGTGTAACACACCCAGGCACTTGTTCCTTTTGCCTTGTCCGCCTTGAGCTTGCAAGCCAGGAAGTCCACTCCACTCCACTCCACCCACCTTCACAGAGCGGAGCGCCGCCGCCATTTCCGCCGCCGCCCGCTGAACCTCGGCGAGCGATTACTCGCTCCACCGCTCACCGCCGCTCGATTCCTCCCGCCAGTTTCTCCGCCGTGACCTCCTTTTTCTCCGGCAAAGGTTGGTTTCACCTCTCTTCCTCTCTAGCTGCCGGAACAGCGGACGCCGTCCGCAAGCTTCCGCCATGGCCGCCACCGTGACCTTCATGTGGACCGGTCATCTCCGGCCAAGCCATCCCAAACCGAGCCATGTTCTAGTCTTCTCTACCGCCGTAGTAGCTTAGAGTCAAATGGAGACCCCTCTCGCGCCCTGAGCTCGCCGGACCACGGGCCAGTCGCGCTGTGTCCGTCATGGACCGCCGCCGTGCATCGCGCCGGGCAATGCCGGGGATGCCGAAGCCTGGGAGTTGCTCCAATAGGTTGCTTAGGTCTTGCGTGGGCTAGTGCTAGCCTTGCCGAGTCGCAAGCCGCCGGGGAGAGTTCCGCCGCCGAGTCGCAGAGCCGCCGCTCCGCCATGGCCGCCGTCGAGCTTGCTCCGGTATCCCTCTGGCTCAGCCAGTTAGTCGGTCGTGTTCGTCTCGTAAACCCGCACCCAACGATGGTCTCAGTGTCGTCCGAAGTGTCGCCGTCGACGAGTTAGGGCCGGTCAACGACCACGGCGCCAAACTCCGCCGTTGACTGCCGAGCCTGGCCTCGCGCGGTAACGTGCCGAGCCTGGCCTCGGAAGCTTGGTCGCCCTGACCAGCGGGCCCCGACTAGCAGAAAAGGGAAGGGCCTGGTTGCCGTAGGCCTCGGTAAGTCGGATGAACCGAGCCTTCGCCTCGAGCCTCGATCGGGTCGGTTGTGTAAGCCTCAGTTGAGTCGAGCCAAGTCAGTAAGCCTCGGTTGAGTCGAGCCAAGTCAGTTAGTCTCGGTTGAGTCAGTAGCCTCGGCTGAATAGGAGCCTCGGGCCTCGGGCGAATCGGAAAATTGTGTCTGAGCCTCGGGCCTCAGCCGAATCGCGCTGAACGTGCCGAAGCCTTCGTCTGAGCCTCGGGCGAGTCGCACCAGACGTGCCGAAGCCGTGTCTTGAGCCTCGGCCGAAGTCTGTAGCGTATAGGATTGAGTTTCCCTTTTTAGTGTGTTTTGCAGAATTCATGTAAAGGCTTCAAAATTCCCACAAGGCTCATTTTAAGTCCAAATCCTGTGAAACAAATTTTGTTGTGTTAAGCATGATTAGATCTACCTGTGAAGGATGTTAATTGCATTGTTGGTAATACTTTTATGTGTAGATTTATTTAAATTAGAAAAGTGCTGATAACTTGGAAAATGCATAACTAATCAAGTATGAGTCGGAAAAATGTGATTCCAGTTTTGTTAGGTTTGTATGGATGAGTAGCTTCAGAGAAAAATATAAGATGAGGTTGCTTGTGAAATACTTTAGCAGTAGTAACTAAAATGGTTAAATACTGTTTCCTTGTTTATTTTGTAACAATTAAAATATGAGGAATATGAACCTGAGAAATTAAGCACATTGCTCTTATGCTAGGAAGTTCAGTAGAAAAATAAGAAATCTGTGGTTTGACACTTGTTGCTAGGGTGAGTAGTTCAAAGCACCTGTTCATGATAGATTTTGTCTTTTTCATAGGGGATAGAGTCTAGGTCCAAATGGGATGAAATTTGGACAGAGGGTTAGATTAAGTACTATTAATCTCCAGTAATTTTTATAGATTTTTATGAAGCTGCCTAGGATAGGTTACTGCTATAGGCCTAATTAACTAGATTTAATTCTACAAATATTTAGAGGGTAATAAACCCGTTAAGCAACTCTGATGTGGTGACAACAAGACTTAGTAAGTAGTATGTTAAATTAAATAAGAGTAGCAGTAGATGACATGTGCTTATCTCCTGAATTGTTACTCCATGTTGCATCACTGTGCGTCCCATGTGCATTCATGTTATTCATTCATGTACCGCATCATGCAGGGTCGGTAGTCGAAGCCCAAGACCCGCCGGAGGAGCAGCGTCAGGAGGAGACAACCGAGGAGGGGATCCCGGAAGGAGACGCTGAGGACCTGCCAGAGTGCCGTGATCACCGCCCCGCCGACTTCGAGCGAGGCAAGCCCCGGAGCATTTTTCTCCTACGGTTTGCAAATTACCGTTTACAAGTTAACCTGATATGATTGTTGCATTAGGTCATAGGAGTTGTGTGATACCGTTGCTGCATTGATTAATTATCCTTGTCCACCTGCAAATATTATCTTGTGATCCCTGTTAGGTCTAGGCTCGATTATATGCTTAGCCCTGCTTAGACCGGTAAAAGTCGGGTGATTTCCTGTCCCCCGCATATAGGTGGATACTAAACATGTTTAGCCTGGTGCTATCATGGAGAGAACCATGTGTTAATCAATCTGAGACCGGGCGGGATGTAGGAGCAGCAGGACATGGGTTCTGTGTGCTAGTAGTCTCCCGTCTGTGTCGATTAGGACCCGACGAAGGCACACCTCAGTCATTTTGAACGCGTCAATCACTTAACGGAGTAGGTCGGAGTACCTCCCGTGAAGCCGAGTAAGGTGTTTCGAGCCGGTGACGGAGACGTTGACGCCTAACACCCAGGGCCTTACATGTACCGTGGGCAACTATTCTGATCGACCTGGCATGGTCCGAGGGCAGGCAGGGCCTGATCGACCTGGCATGACCGTGGGCAGTTAATAGCTTGAGCGACCTGGCATTGAGATAACCCTCGGTGTAGAAGGGTCCATGGCCGTCCCGCGATTTGGGTTCTCGAACCTCCTGAGTGGTCGCCAACGGCCGCCTGGCAGGGTGTGTCGGGCGAGTGTGCGACATTTTGTCCCCAGCTGGTAGGAATCGATTATAATCGCCATCGCTCCTGGTTAGTGAGTAACTTGACTGAGCATGTGTTACCGTAGTAATATATGGAATTAATGATGGTTATGGTTGGTGAATCTGAAAGGCTATTGATGAAATAGTCACTCTTGCTTGAATAAATAGTCAAGTGTTTGCTCTAGATCAGGTGCAAATCTAGATAATCAGGCTGATTACATAAAAGTGACTGCTAATGCTCTAATGAGGACTATTTAATAATAAAATGCTTTTATGCAAAAAGGTAAGTGTGGCCAACCTCAGATACAGCCTTGCATAATCCTTGGTGTCAATTATTTCTGGTTTATGACGGGTAAGTCTAGCTGAGTACCTTCTCGTACTCAGGGTGCTATCCCTTGTTGTTGCAGATGGGCAGTGTTTCTTCGGCTACTGCGAGAACTGTCTGTATCCCGTCGAGGGCAGTGACTAGACCATGGGCATGGTCAATCCTTATCTTTCCTGATGCTTTTGTGGACAGATCAGGCATATGGCACCGTATTGTGAACCAAGGACTTGTGTTTCAAAACTATGTTGCTTCCGCTTGAATTCGAAACTATGGTTTGTAATAACTATCGAACTCCGATGTATTTGAACTATGTGCGAACTGAATGTACCTTGTGGGCATGTACGCTAATCTATTACGATCTTGGTTAAAGTTGAATGACTTGAAATCCTTCGAGATTTCCGGACTACCGGGTTTGTACGAGCTTAAGTACTTGTAGTCTCTGTGAAAGCAGCGATTCGGTGCTTAATCTGGTACAAATTGGTCGGTTCTGTCACAGAAGCGAGGGAAGGACAATTTGGGTATATGACCAGTGGCAAGTGGAGCGGAGGATTTAGCGGCAACGAAATGTTCAGGAGGCCTCGGGGGTAAGGTGTATGGGTAAAAGGAGTGGGGAGGAGGTGGAGAACGTGGATGTGGTGAAACAGCAGGCAGCGGATGAACAGAAGATGTAAGCGGAGAAGAACACATACCCTTGGCCGGGATGTGTGTCCAGGTCGTTACGACCCCGGCATCCACATCCCGTGTAGTCGATTCGACGCTGGGCCCCTTGGGCGAATGACGGAGAATGTCGTCGGCATAGTGGACGTTGAACGTTGATGGACGAGGAAGGAGACCGGAGCTTGGCGGCTTAGTGTCGAACACTGCATGGGCACAATTGGTGTCGAGGTGCTCCATGCGCTGGTGGACCAATGCAAGTGCGCCCTCCAAGTCGGGACGCCAAGCCGCGAACTCCTGAGTCGCAGCCTCCAACGCCGCCACCCGAGCATCACGTTCGTAGGCCATGTGAGCAACGCAGAGCGCTTCTAGATCTGCAAGGCGGTTGGAGTACTCGGCTTCACGGTCGATGTAGCTCGCCTCCAGGGAGGAGAGGCGCTGACGAAGAGCAGCCTGTTCTGGATCGACCGGGGCAGACTCCAGCTGGAGGAGGCGCTGCTCAAGCGCCACCATCGCAGAAGCCACCGCCGAAGACGAAGCATCCTGGGTTGCCGCAAGTGCATCCAGGCGCGCGTCGACGGCCGTCGCACGGTCCCGATCCGCGAAGCGGCGATCGAGGTCATCGAAACACTGCTTCACCGTGTCGAGTACGAGTTGCAACGCCGGATCCATGGCGCCGCGGCAGTGATTGAGGCAGGTGTAGTGACGATGAAATCGGGGGTTCGGCTCCAGGATCGAGTGAATCTGATACCAATTATTAGCAACAGCAAGGGATAGGTAATGGAGGAATCGGACTTAGGGTAGGCAGCAAGAACTGGATAGGTTTAGACGAAACATTCAAAGGAAAATACAAAGTTCAGGTTCTTCTCTCCCTTTTCCCTCCTCTCCATCGAGTACATATCTCACGACACATCGCTCAGGAGCTAACCCATACTGGGTCGAAGACTCACGAGTTGGGCTTCTTGGGCCGATGAGCTCTTGGGCTTGCTTGCTATGTTGCATCCACAGGTGCGCTCGGGTCTGGAGTAGTAGTGCTGCTGACATTGAGCTACCACCAACTGCTTAAACTTTCCATCTTCTCGCTTTGGAGGAGTAGATTCTCTCTTTTTAAATAGCTGATTCTTGGAATCAGCCTTTTGTTCCTTGTATTTAGCCATAAGTCTATCAAAAGTGCATGGCTCCCTGACAATCTTCCCCTTATTCTTCTCCACATTAGTTTTCTAGGTACCGACTTTAGGTTTCCGTGGAACGAATGTGCGTAAGACATGAACTCCAGAAGGAGCAGAGCTGTTGGAACCAGTTAAACTGACTGGGGTCGTCGGCTTATCTGATTTAGTTGAGTTAGAAGGGGCTAGACCAGCCTAGTTGGCTCTTCGATCCGATCGAGCCGACTGCTCTAACGTGGGGTCAGACTGTCGACCTGAGGACCCGACCTGGCCAGCCTCTGCTGCGCTGCCCTGGTCTCAAACCACCTTTGCTTGCTTAGGTGCATAGTTGATCTGGCGGTAATCATGAGCTTGCTCCTTCCATCATCACCCTTCTCAAGCACCACCTTGCACCCCGAATTGTTCTCAACATTCGATGCAGCTCGTGATTCATCGATAATAATATTCTTGCCTTTAGTTGTATCGGCTTGCTCTGGATGAATTAAAATGACAGGACTTCCTGCTTCTACCATATGCATCGGGAAAGGAGTGGTATCAACTTGCATCTCAGTAAGACTCAACTGTCCCTCATTAAGGGCCGATTGGACCTGCCGACGAAAAACATTGCAATCATCAGTGACATGAGAAAAAGAATTATGATACTTACAATAAGCTCTCATGTTTAATTCATCCAATGATGGCAAAGTATAATTAATCCTAAGATAACCGAAGTTAAGCAATTCATCAAAGATTCGGTCACACTTAGAGAAATCAAAGGTAAACTTTACTTCCTCACCCCGATTCTTTTGAATCAGTTTGAGAGAAGGAAAAGTGACCAACTTATTTTGTGCTGGCCATAAAAACTCGGCAGTATAACAATCATTAATTTCGTCGTCTGAACTATCAAAATATGTTTCGACGATATGCACATTCGGTCGATGTGATCTGTGAGGATCATGAGGTTCCTTAAGGCGCGATTCGATTGAAATAACCCTTTGTAAAAGTTGATTCACATTTAAGAACTCATAATGCTCCAGTTTATCTTTAATCTCACGGCGTAAACCAGCAAAACATAGATCTGTCAAGTCTCTATCAGAAATCATTAAATGAAAACATCAGCTCTTAATTTCTTTAAAATGTTTAAAGAAATCATCTACAGGCTCACTACGCCCCTAACGAATCGATGCGAGATACGACAGTCTAGTTTCTTGGACCCCATCATAAAAGTGATTATGAAATTTTTCCTCTAATTCAGCACAAGAACTAATAGAACATGACGGTAATGATGTAAACCAAGCAAAAGTTGTACCAGTAAGAGATAAAGGAAAATTACGTACATTCATGAAATCTAGAGTACTAGCCTCGCCCATTTGTTCAAGAAACATACTAACATGCTCCATGGTTGACTTACTACCATCGCCACTAAATTTATAAAATTCTGGTACTCTCCAACCAACAGGTGCTTTCATGAAATCAAAGTGTGGAGGGTACAGTTTAAAGTAAGTGGTTCTACTAGGTTTAATTTGGACTCCCAAGTTACTTTCGAGAGATCTGGTTATTTCTTCTTTAAACCGGTTTAAGGCTCGGCCAAAATCGGTCGTGGCAGAGTTGGGAGTACCGCCAGGCATCGGGATTTGACTTGGAGACTTTGGTGGATTGGGTAGTACAATACCCTGCCCTGCCAAAGTTCTATTCATCACCGCCCCCCGGTCGGTCCGTGCAGTCCAACCAGAATTAGGGTTGATGTTATTGGTATGCGCAGATGTACTAGCTCCATTATAACCAGTTCTATCGGCTTCGTTTGCCGAAGGACCCAATTATGATTGGCCAGAACCTGGGTAAGAAATTTGATTTTCAAAAAAGTTCAAAGGCACACCGAACTGATTTTGTTCAGTCGGTTGATTGGAGTCGACAGTCTTACCCCCTAACTTATCCATACGAGTGCTAAGTAATTTAAATGAATGTTGAATAGTATTAGTCAGAGCTTTGGTAGCACCATCTAACATTACTGAATAATTAGCATGAGTAGGGTAGGGATCATCGCATACCTTAGCATCTACCTTTTCAGCAGTATCTTCAGAGGTTTTAGATGAGGAAGTAGGAATTATCTCGCTGAAGTCCGGCTCCTTATCTTGAATGACCCTACCGCGTCGATCCTTGGAACAACATTCAAGGAAAGCCTTGAAGACGGCGTCGAGCTTGGCCTGTGCTTGTTGTTTTAATTCATCAGGAAGTTCGTCAATACCCAAAGGGCGAATGATGTTATCCTTGTCTGTAGAAACATCTTTGCCGCCCATCTTGGTAATAGATGAGATCTGACTTTGCTTGATCTTCTGCAGTGGAGTCACCAAAAAGTGTGTTGACGTCAAAAGTGATCCGAATCATATACCAGCAGGGCTAGAACGCCCTAAGAGGTTGCAGATCAATCTGAGACATCAAGGAACCTGAATAAACCGACAAAACCGATCTGCAGATTGGTGCGAGTCGATTTAAGGTTTGATCCCTTGTGTTCGTAACTCCCGAACTTCTCCCAGGAAGATCCGTCAGGGAGGAGCACGTAGAGGTTGCTCTAGGGACCAACAAGGCCATCTAGAACGCCGCCGAATATCGCCGGAAGATGTGACAAACAACAGGATAGAAGGAAAAAGGGTAAAGGTGAAGGACCGAGAATGCAAAAGCAAGGCGACCAGAGGGGGGTGAATGGGAGCCAATAAAATTTCTCTCGAAACTTTGGCGAAATGTCCCAAAATCAACACCGAGAAGCACGTTCCGAAATCGTGATGCTCACGACCCTCGGAAGAGGGTGGATGATCCCTAGGATCACAACGGAGCACCACCGAGCACAAGCGAAGTAAAGACCAAAAGCTCCGGCTTAATTTCTACCTTGGAAAACCGAGTCCCGAACGTAGATTGGAGGCTACGTCGAGAAATCTGCAAATACCAATGCTAACAAGTAGCAAAGATACCTAGAAACGTTTCTTGGTTAACTCTAGGGCCAAACGAGAAGTCTAAAAACCAAGCCAAAAAGCCGGGACGGCAAACACACTGAAAACAGCCTTCAGCAGGGTCCCGGACAGTCCGTGGGTACGGTCCCGGACTGTCCTCCCAAAGCCGGACTGTCCGCGCTATGGTGGCGGACTGCCCGACGGCCAAACCTCCCAAAACGCAAACTTGCTAAAGTGTCCCTGGACACTCGCGGACTGTCCGCGACTCAACACGGCGGACTGTCCGCCGGTCAAGCTGAGTCAGCACAGCCGAGCCACGCGACCACTGCTCGGTCGGAGCCCGACCCGCGGACTGTCCGCGCCCCCAACGGCGGACTGTCCGCCAAAACGCAGTGAAGGCGATTTTGATCGCCCTTAACCCAAATCTCCTCCAAAATGATTCAAATCAAAATCCCTTGATCCCAAACTTGGAGAGGATGATCACGAGGTAGTTGGGAGACTATCCCCAAGAAATCATCTGCTCAAATCGAATCAATCAACGGGAAATCGAAGGGGAAGGTGTATGAACTGAAAAAGCGCCACGAAAATGAAATCAACCCGATCTACTTGTTCGTGAGGAGTTAGATGAATTCCTTTGGTCGAAATGACCTCCTCAAGAAAACGAACAAGTTGATTCAAACGGATTTCGAAAAGACGCACTAGAGAGGGAGATCGATCGACGGGAAAATCGCGGAGAAACGAAGAACACGAACCAAAACGCGAATCAACACATCGATCTGCAGCCGTAGCGCAACCACACGCTACAATGGTGAGGTTACGGCCTCACTTCCTCAAAATCAACAGTACACAGAGGCAAGTCTCTCTGCGGATCTCAGCTAGCTACAGCAGGGGATGAGAGAGCAGGAAACCCTAAGTGCGAAAGAGCAAATGACTGAGATAGGTGGGAGGAGGGTGTCTCCCGACTACTTATCCTAATTCTACCCTAAGTCTAATTCCTACTCTACCCCTCTCTAATTACAGAGCGAACCAGCTAAACCCTAAGGTTATTCTGGACCAACTCAAAGATAGTGGTGATCCGACGGCCACGCCCGCACAACTCGTAGCGTCGCCTCGACGCGACCTCCCGATTGCCGCCACGTGCCGTCCTCGCTCTGCACCCCCGGTTTTGTGGCCCAAACCGGGAAACCAGCCTTTTCCAGCCAACCCCCGGTTTTGAGGCGCAAACCGGGAAACCAGCCTCCAAGTCCATCGCCTGAGTTTTGTGGCCCAAACTCAGAAACCCGCAGCGCCCAGGTTTTGAGGCCCAAACCTAGAAACCGTCCTCAGCCCGAGTTTTGTGGCCCAAACTCGGAGACCCGCCGCACGCCCAGGTTCTGTGGCTCAACCTGGAAACCGAGCACCCGAGTTTTGAGGCCCAAACTCGGAAACCGTCCACCCGGTGGTTTTTCTCTGGCTGAACCACCAAACCTGAGCTGTAGAGGGGATGCACCGCCCATGCACCCCGTCCACCAACACGTGTCCCCAGGTCCTCGACCCGAGAAACACCATGCCCCGCAAGTCTCCGCTCGTCGCTGTCCCAGGCTGTCAGCCACCACAGCTGATCCTCAGGCCCTCCGGTCCCTCAGTCCAAGCCTCACGTCCGCCCTTCACCGCTCCCGGTCCATCGACATGGCACGTCTCTACTTGACCTTCACCTCTCCTTCGATCACTGCCTCCGGGCTCGACACCTGCACAACACAAGCCAAAGAACCTGCGATCAAACCTGTTGACAATCACTCATCACACCGAGACCCGGCATACACCCATGTATCCACAATCTCCCCCTTGATGAGTGCATTGTCAACTACTCACACAAATCATAATGGAAAGAAGAAGGAAGGAAGAAGGAGAAGAGAGAACTCGACCAAATGACCCAAAAGCATAGCAAAGCCGAAGAAGGTCAAGTGGAAGACGCGAAACAACTTGGTCCCCAAAGACATGGGCAACGGCTTGACGCAACCAAGCAAAGCAAAGCTAGCCCTCAAGAAGAGGTAGAACAGGCTCAGCACCGCTAGCAAATACCAATTGGAAACTCTAGAAAAAGAGCTCGACGCCAATTGAGGCAGAAAGAGAAATCGAAGCAAATGCTAGTCCCTCAATATAGAGGCACAGAGGCTCAACACAACTAGCAAAGAAAGCTCGATACCAATGCCTTTCGGCCAAACACGCTCCAAACCAAACAAAATCAAAATGCCCTAAAAATGTTTGCTAGTCCCTCAAGACAGAGGCAAAGGCTCAACACAACTAGCAAACTCCCCCTCGAAAAGTGCACGCAAACAGGAACACTCCCCCTTAGGTCCAACATGGGAAGGGCACAAGGATTTGAGAAATTTTCTCCCCCTTAACGAAAACTCCCCCTTAGTTGAACACCGAGGAGCATATGATTTGCAATTTCTCTCCCCGTTAGTTGAAAATGCACTTATCAAGAAAAGACATCATCAGGCAAAAGAGCAAAGATCTCCCCCTTCCAATATGCATATGAGTCAAAATGCGAGTTAGCAGCTTCAGGCATATAATCAGAAGAGTGCAAAGATGCTCTAAACAGTATAACTCCAATGTCTCAACTAGGCACTCAAATAGCAAAGGCTCAAACTGATCACGAATACGAAATATGAACATATGAGCAAAGTGAGCAGCTTTTAACCAAAAGATAGTCACCATCAAAATAGCACTACACATGTATAGACAGGAATTCTAAACAAGTGCTAAACATGTATACAAGGTGAACTACCCCTAGCAAAGTTCAATCATCATGCTTAAGAATGAAACATACACTTGTGATTTCAAATTTAATATCGGAGTTGCAGCGGTGAAAATTCACAAGTTCAAATATTTGCATGTGATTGCGAGAGGTTGAAAACTTGTCATTGCCTAACTTTTCAACCGAGCGAAGCCTATGCCGAAGCAATCAGAAGCTTAAAGCTACGGTTTCGGTCATACACTACACGGCTCAAGTTTAACTCAAAGTGCAATGAGAAACGGTCTTGATACCGTGATGTGTTGACAAGCAATCCCATCTCGCTCTTTTCAATTCACTAAAAGTTGGTTCAAATTTTAAACATGATATGAACAGACCAAGCAAGTGAATGACTCAGAACTAGAGACATAGCAACCTAGCATATATGAAAAGCACGAGTGAACTCAACACATCCTACACATGCTAGTTACATATCTCAATGGTAAACATTTTCAGATTTTATATACATTAAACAAATTCACCATTCTAAAATAGCTCAGCTCACAACATGTACTAGTGATCAGAAAGAGCGTAAGCTACAAGCATCAATATAAGCATCGGAGCATACTAAACAGAGCATAGTTACATTCTAGTGATTATAAACATGAAGCTCAGAATGTAGATGCGTATGCTAAAATGCAAAAGAAAAGAAAGACAAACGAAAAGAGTCAGTCTATTATACAAGATCCAAAATGTTTCCCCCATCTAAAAGGGGAAACACACACCAAGCTCACCCCTCAACCTATTAAAGGTTGATTCGTCTAAAGGCTTGGTGAAAATATCAGCCAGTTGATGATGAGTATCGACATGGCGAAGGTCGATATCACCCTTCTCCTGGTGGTCTCGCAGAAAATGAAAGCGCACATCAATGTGTTTGGTCTTCGAGTGGAGCACGGGGTTCTTAGCAACGGTAATAGCACTCGTGCTGTCACAAAGCAAAGGCACGCGAGAAAAGCTCAGACCAAAATCACGCAAAGTGGCCATCATCCAAAGCAATTGGGAACAGCAGCTAGCCGCAGCAACATATTCAGCCTCTGTGGTAGACTGAGCGACACTAGACTGCTTGCGAGAAGACCACGATACAAGAGAAGAACCAATAAACTGGCAAGTCCCAGAAGTGGACTTGCGCTCAATGCGACAACGAGCAAAATCGGCATCAGAATAACCGCAAAGGGAGAGGGTGGAGGAAGCAGAATACCAAATCCCAAACTCAAGTGTGAAACGAAGGTACCTGAATATGCGCTTCACCGCCTGATGGTGAGAAATGCGCGGCGACGCCTGAAAGCGCGCGCACAGACACACCGCAAACTGAATGTCTGGGTGTGTCGCCGTCAGGTAGAGCAGCGACCCGATCATGCTTCGGTACTCCTTCTGGTCCACTGCTCCTCCATCCTTGTCCGCATCCAGGGCAGTCGTCGTCGACATGGGTGTTGGGAGAGGCTTGGCCTCACCCATATCGAACCGCTTCAGCAAGTCCTTGGTGTACTTGCCCTGGTGCACAAACGTCCCCTCTCGGGTTTGCTTAATTTGCAACCCGAGAAAGAATGTCAGCTCGCCCATCATGCTCATCTCGATCTCTCTGCTCATAATATCTGCAAACATGGCAACCAAAGCGTGAGAAGAACCACCAAAAATGATATCATCCACGTAAATCTAGACCAAGAGAGTGTCTTTGCCTTGCTTGAGGAGAAAGAGCGTTTTATCTACACATCCCATTTTAAAACCCTTAGCAAGCAAAAAGGTCTTCAACCTATCATACCAGGCTCTAGGGGCTTGTTTCAAACCATATAAAGCTTTGTGAAGTTTAAAAACATGGTTTGGAAACTTGGGATTTTCAAAACCGAGGGGTTGCTCAACATATACTTCCTCTTCTATGTAGCCGTTTAAGAAGGCACTCTTGACATCCATTTGAAAAAGTTTGAAACCTTTGGATGCAGCAAAAGCCAAGAGTATCCTAATCGCCTCCAAACGAGCTACAGGAGCAAAAGTCTCCTCATAGTCTATCCCCTCCTTCTGACTATAGCCCTTCGCTACAAGCCTGGCCTTGTTTCTAACAACGTGGCCATCCTCTCCTTGCTTGTTTTTGAAAACCCAGTTTGTCCCAATAGGCTTACAGTCTGGTGGAGGTGGAACTAGAACCCAAACCCGATTTCGCTCAAAGTTTTCTAACTCCTCATGCATGGCATTGACCCAATCTGGATCCGTCAAAGCATGTCCAACATCTCGGGGCTCAAAATTAGCAACAAAAGCAGAATGAGCGAAGTGCGAGATTTGCTGTGACCTGGACCGAGTGACGCGTTCGTCTATGCTGCCGATCATCTGCTGAGGCGGGTGCTGGCGCTGGATGTGTCGTGGTGCCTCCCGAGCTGAAGTAGCCTCCCTCTCAACAGCAGCTGGTGCCTCCCCTGGTACAAAAGGTACCGCTCGGGGTGGCGGATCCCACGGCCCCCAGGAAGAAGAGGTATTGGGGCCGTGAGTCATCGTAGAAGCCGCTCTTTGCGGCACAGCAGGTGGAGGTGATGCTGGGTCATCTATGCCTTTAGCATCCTCGTCCTCATCGTCGAAAAGAGGCTCACCAACCTCATGATCACCTGCACGCTCAAAATGAGAAGAAGGACAAACAAGGGTCTCGTCGAAGGTGACATCTGATGTCTCCATGACTTGGTTAGTATCAAGGTTAAGTACACGATATGCGCGAGTGTGAGTGCCATAACCCAAAAATACACCGTCAGAAGAACGAGACTCAAATTTGTCCAGGTTGCCTTTCTTCAATATAAAACAATGGCAACCGAAGACTCTAAAATAACTCACCTTGGGCTGTCGACCAAAACGCAACTTATAAGAGGTCTTCTTCAAGAAAGCTCTCAAAAAAATGCGATTTGAAATGTAGCATGCAGTGTTCATAGCTTCGGCCCAATATCGCCTAGGAGTCCTATGCTCATCGAGCATCGTCCTGGCCATCTCAACAGGGGTCCGATTCTTCCTCTCTACAACACCATTTTGGAGCGATGTGTAGGGGGAAGAAAACTGATGCTCCAAACCCAAGCGGTCACAAAACTTCTCAAAATCCGAATTCTTGAATTCGGAACCATTATCACTTCTAATAGCTCGCATCGAGTTCAAAGGGAACTCGTTCTGAAGACGCAAAATCAGATTGCGAGCAAATGAGAAAGTCTCAGTCTTCTCAGTCAAAAAGAAGACCCACAAATATGTCGAAAAATCGTCGACAACAACCAAAACATACCACTTCCCCCCTACTGAGCTCACCCGAGCCGGACCAACAAGGTCCATGTGTAAAAGCTCTCCAGGGCGCTGTGTCATGACTTTAGTTACAGGATGGTGGGCAGCGGCAACCATCTTTCCATGTCTACAAGAATGGCAAACTAGATCCTTCTCCATCAACAGCTTGGGCAATCCTCGGATTAGGCCAAGTGAGCTAAGTCTTGCAAGCAAGTCGAAGCTTAAATGACCGAGCCTCCTATGCCACTTCCAAAGATCAGAGGAAGAAGGACTAGCCAAAAGACAGCGGGAAACACCAAACGACTCCGAGAAATTCGCGCGAAAGACTTTCCCAAAGGGCGAAATCAAACATACAAGATTGCCCTGAGGATCTAAGATACGACTGAGATTCGGTTTAAAACGAATCTCATAGTCATCATCAAAAAGTTGCGAAACAGAAAGCAAGTTAAAATACAGGTTAGAAACAAGAGCAACATCGCGCAACACAAAGTGCTCATTAACCCGCACCGACCCGCGAGACAAAACCTTACCTTTACTATTGTCGCCGAAGGTGATAAACTCCTTTGCGGCAAAAGGGCTAAGGCTGGAGAACCACTTGGCGTTTCCGGTCATGTGTCTCGAGCAACTGGAATCCACCAACCAAATGTCCTCCAACCGTCTTACCTACATCAATAAAAAGACATAGGGTGAGCATACGGTTGTTGACATTCGTTAACGCAAATAAGAATATGAAAGATTCCACAAGCGCACAGAACACCATTGTAGCATTTTACCGGGAGTATTCCAGGATCGTTATTTATATTTTACCACAGGGAAGCTAGGGTCAAGAATCTGATAACTCACTATCATGCATCTACTAACTCAGAGTAGTAAATAGACTAAAGCAGGAGTAATTGATAAATGATATGATATTGAAAGCACATAAAAGATAATTCAATGATAAATGTAAAGATAACTATAGTGGGAGGACAACGGGAGAGATTAAGGTTCCTATGCACTTCTCTATTACTTGGGTTCTAAGGTAACAAGGATGAAAAGATATAGCAGTCATATAATAACACTTCGGGACATCAGAACACCAACCACAGAAAAGGATGAGAAGGGGGTTGGGAAGTTCTGACTATGGTCCTACGAACATCAACCCGAACGTGGTGGACTACGTCGGCCATCAGGGCTGTCACCACCTGGGGCTACCACAACTATCCGTGGGGTTAAGCGCAACCTCAGGTAACCTATAGACTAAACACCAAGTCTAATCTATCGATTACTACCCTAATTATGGCCTATAACTAGAGCACTCGATACGAGCGGAGATCCTATGCTAGAACATAACAACTATACTAATCATAATATAAAAGGCATAAAGTAAATAGAGAAGATAAATATATTAAAGCATAAGTCTTACAAAGAAAAGATAAAAACATACCAAAACTCTGAAGACTCCTCCGGAACCGGAGCGCAGCTCCGCTTTCCCTAACTCCCGACTAGAGCTAAGCTATTACATTGGAAATCTAAACCTAATTACATAGAGAGGAGAGGTTATCCTTCGAGGGTTGCCTCTACAAATACTCTCTAATGATGATGGTCCTCAGGGGGGTCCTGGGTTTATTATATAGGGGCTCCTGGCCTCCCCTCCACCTTGGACAAGCGATGTGGGACTAAATCCTTCGTCATATGCATTTGGGCTTAAATGGGACAAAACGTGTTGGAGAGGTCGGTGGGAGTGCGTCACGCGAAGGGCGACGTAATTGGGCCCAACAGCCGACCGACCGGCCCAGTAGGGGGACCGACCGGTCTGCCTCTATGGCAGGTGGGCCCCACCTTCCGTGGGTCGCCTTCTCGTGTCTTCTGGAATGCTCTGGAATGTTCTAGAATCTCCCAAGTCGTATCCATCGAGAACTCTTGCTCCGAGACTCCAAATATAGCAAATCATATGTCTGTTTCGATCGTCTCGACGAGCTCTTCGCAATGGTGTGCTCTGTTTCATCACTTGAGATACTTTTATATGGTGAAATATTGATAATCCTGCAAAACAAGTGAGAACACCAAAACTCGTGGAACTTGTTAGTTTCAAACCCTACAACTATGCTCTGTGATTCATTTAGTGTCATTTCATGCAATAGTTGATGGTTAATTATGAGCATTAGTGAGCGTCAACAAGTTCCCCAAAGCTTAACCTTTGCTAGTCCCTTAGCAAATACCCATGATAAATCTAGAATTGTGCATCCACATATAATAAATAAAAATCTTCCTTGGTTTAGACTTAATTATTCTGACTTTCTCATATTACCTTTAACCATGGAGCTTTTTGCCTTTACCTGGATCTTTAAACAATTGGGAGACAGAACAATCAAGTTAAGCATTGTATCTCTAACTCTTTGATCAACCTTCATTCTAGAGTTTTTGTATATTTTCAAAATAAAAATAAAAAAATCAGAGATTCCTTTGTATGATACTCTCAAATCGCTCTTTTATATTTTATGATTCCTCACTGATGTACTTTTCCTTCCTTTCATGGATATATATCTGGAAATTTAAGAAGTGAAAAGCATATCTTACTAAGTCAAAGTTCAATGTTTAGGAAGAAAGATGTCGTACTCATAGATCAAGACTTTAGAAAAAATGAAATTTGTCATCTCTTGCTGGCATATTGTAATTAGAGGAACCATGGGCTATCATTCTTTTTCTCATACTTTTATCATACCTCTTTTCTCCTTTCTTTCTTTTGAGGTAGTCGAACACTTGTCCCTTTTTATTTCCTCCTTTATACTTTTGCATAGCCCATGCCTCTAACACAATACTACTTCGGAAGAGTGAATCTTTTAATAAAACATTCTTGATCTCTAGAGCATGATAAATTTCTCAACCATAACTAAAAACTTAGAACAAAGTAAGTAGCCTTATCTTGAAATCATATTAATGGCTCCAGGTAGGAATTCATGTTATGTCATACAGGATCTCATCATGTGTTTTTAATCTTTTCAAAAAGTAAATCTCCAGAACTCTAGCATCTCTAGGAATTAGATAAACAGCAGCTCAAACCTTTTTGTATCATATCTCACAATTATCTAGACTTTAGATCAAGCATTTGCCATCCACAGGTTTTAGGTTTAGAGTTCATTCAGAACAACTTTGTCTAAAACTCAAGAAAATAATTTAGGTTTAAACATTAAGTACTTAAAAAGGCAGAGCAAAAAGTTCATCCTTTAAAATGAGCAAAATTATGTTCTTATCCACCTAGGTATTTATTATATAATATCTTTATTTGGTTCTGTAATAGTTATTTATCTTTTTAAGAATTTCTATATTTATTGACCTGATCTAACTAGATGGAATAAAAAGCAGTGATACTTATCGTGATAACTGAGGGTGCTCTCCCCCAAGCTGGATCTTGTCTTAAACTTTTCCTCAGAAGTCGAGTAGACCGATAGTGAATCCTTGAGTCCTTCTCTTCTTCTCTTCCTGCTGAATTCAAAGATAGACAACACAGCTCGTGGAACTTGATTAAGCGTTAGTGATAAATATTCCTCCATATGTCCAGTTGTCTTAAAACTCTTAAGGTTATTTATGTTCTTTGTTTCCCACTAAGCAGAGTTCAGCAGTGTTTCTATAATATCTTTTTAGATCTTATGGTGAGCCTTCATGTGCTCACATATTTTTGGTGTTTTGAATTTATTTATGAAAAACTTAAACTGATATAGATACCTATATGGATAACTACCAATTTTACCTTTCGGCGAGGGTTCAATGTTTTAAGTCCGCTGAACAGGACTTCTCACCATGTTCATTCCTAAGGTGCATCATTTGATCTTGATATGTAGACCTTGATAACTACACCTCTTGATATGGTGTCACTCATGTTCTTTGTTCGCCCAACAATTTGAAGTGAAACATTAATTGTGGAAGCTGGTAGCATCTTGCTCAGTGTGCATGTTCTTATAGATCCAAGATCCTCACTCTGTAGAATTTGGGAGTTGACAAACTCCTCCATGTTTTACTCAAGAGTGTGTCCTGCTCATGAAGACAAGGTAGAGATCAAGTGCATGGGCTCTGTTGGTGGAAAAATACCAACAGAACCAAAAGTTTTGTTCATTCCTCTCTAACCTTAGGCACATTGAACAAAATGAACTTGTTGTTTATGTGTTCTATTCAATTTTAACATGAGTGATAGGATCAAAAGATGAGCATGAAATTAGCATCTTAAAATTAATAGATCAGATTGCTTAACCCAAGGAAGGATAATCTATGCATAATGTGTTGATCATGATTGTGATATATCATCTTCCAAAGGTTAGATGCATAACATTTTAGCTCATTTGGTTAAGATAGTGAGATTCAAGAGAGTAAAGCTAGGAACAAAGAGTGAAGAACTGAACATGTTGAGTTGATTAGGTTGGATTATGTGAGGTGCAACTTAAACATGTTAGGTTCTTTATTTATGTGCATACCAGAATCAAGGAGAAGCTTTTAAAGTGATGACACTTACCTTGAAATGTTACCTTTATCATTGAAGAGTGATGGTGTCGAACCACCTTGTAGAAGCTTCTCTTGTCTAGCTAGTTGTTATTCTTGAGTGGCTTGACTTCTCTTGTTTATCTCACAGTGGGACAACTGAGTCGTGTTCTCAATAGGTCCAAACGATGGAGACTTTGTCAATTATTCTCTTGATTTTTAGGCTCGGGTACTATCTCTCCATCTTGAATTCTTGTAGTGCAGTGGCTTCATCCTTAATGATGTCTCCCTCAATTCTTGGCAGTTGGTTCTTCATTTGTCGGTTGAGTCAACGTCTTCTCTTGGTTTTCTTCGGCTGCTCATAAGTGGTGTAGTTGTTGAAAAAGCAGCAATCCCTTTGATCGAAGATCCAAAAGTGGACATTTCCAGGTCCAACATAAATGACACATTGGTGGTGTTCAAAAATGACCTTCCAAGAATGAGTGATGGATCATATTATTCTCCTTAATTGGGATGGCGTCCAGTGGCTTGTACTGATCAAAGTGATGAGTAGGAGATCGTGAAGCAAATCCAGACAATGGAATTGTGTCTCCCCCAAGCTGGCTTGTGAAGTAGGTGGATGTCCGGATTTCTTCAACAACATGTTCATGAGTTGAAATTGTAGACCTTGTTGTTGTTGAAGTCGTACCACCTCGTCCATCAAACTAGCTCTTGTGTTGCAACGATTAGAAGTGAGGAGAACTTCCACTGCTTGTCTTTATAGTGAACCACCAACAAACTTCCTTCGGACGACACATAGATGTTATGATGTAGTGGCATATCGTCTCCCTGATATTTGTTGTTGGTGTCAGTGTTGATGTCTTCGACAATGATGAGCGTAGGCATAGATTGACCTATAAGGGGTGAATTGCATCCTGCTCATCATCAGTGTCCTGGCTTAGGCCTTGGAATGGCTCAAAGCTTGGCTTCCTTCGACATCACTAGTGACTTGTCTGATGATGAGTTTTGTCTATCCATGGGTTGGGTTTTGGATCTTTAAGTTCACACCATGAACAAGCAAACCTCATTTCCTACAAAATGTTAGTGGACATATACCCGAAGGATTGTACTGAATTTGAAACATGGGTTGTTATCCACAATTTATGTGTTACTCATCCATGCTAATGAAAAATATGATTTTAAGATTACTTTAGCATAGACTAGCATTTTATGTGTTGGCTGCATGGTTCAAGGCAAAAGATAACTTGCAGTAGAAGATGAATTTAAATAAACTTTAATACTCACAGTTCTTTCATCCATGATGAATGAGCTGAGTCTTCATTTTGCAGTTCACTGTATGCCTTGCTTCATCTCTAATGTGAATTCATCTCAGTACTTTCCCAAAGTGTATTTAGAGTTCTCTGCAGGGGTTAGTCTAACAAAATATCCAATGTCTACACAAGCTAATTTCAGATCAATAATCAAACCAAACTCGGTGTCTAATTTGATTAAGGTAGACTATTTAACCTAAGCACCACGCTTAATTTAAAAGCCTATGAAAATACTCATATGAAGTACTTTCGAACCGAAAATATACTAGCATAAACATAGGTAGCATGAAAGCATAAAAGAGATTTATTCAAATAGAGATGACAGAGTATGATCACAGTGAGGAATATATATATTTTTTTAATAATATTTTTTTGTTTAGATGCAGATGATATGAATGCATGCAAGGAACTAAACATGTTATGGATTTGATATGAGAAAACATAAACTAAATGAAGTGGATGAATGGTTAAAAATAAACATGCAGTGGTATGCAGGGAATTAAAAAGGTAACTACTCATAAAGTTTAAAGTCCATGAGCAAGACTGTCTCACCTTGATCATACTTACCATGAATCACAACTGGGATTTGTGAGTGGCGCAGCGTAAATATCCGTCACATGGGATGGGAGTTGAATTCTTGTGACGGCGACCTTTTCTCCAATCTACACATGGTTAGAAGAAATAATATATATGTATACACAAACCTGTGAGATAGCAGGGCTCCAGAATTAATGATGGATCTTGAATGTTCAGGCACCCTGGGTTCTTCATTCTTGTGGAATCTTTGCCATAAGGTCGAAACGGCATCTGATGTCCTGTCTATTCCACACTCAACAGAACAAGGGGTAATCCTACTAAAGCTAGTGGTACACTAAATTAGCAGACATCAAGATCATTATCAAAATCTTTACACCAATTGCTTCCCCGGCAACGGCGCCAAAAATGCTTGTTGACATTCGTTAACGCAAATAAGAATATGAAAGATTCCGCAAGCGCACAGAACACCATTGTAGCATTTTACCGGGAGTATTCCAGGATCGTTATTTATATTTTACCATAGGGAAGCTAGGGTCAAGAATCTGATAACTCACTCTCATGCATCTACTAACTCAGAGTAGTAAATAGACTAAAGCAGGAGTAATTGATAAATGATATGATATTGAAAGCACATAAAAGATAATTCAATGATAAATGTAAAGATAACTATAGTGGGAGGACAACGGGAGAGATCAAGGTTCCTATGCACTTCTCTATTACTTGGGTTCTAAGGTAACAAGGATGAAAAGATATAGCAGTCATATAATAACACTTCGGGACATCAGAACACCAACCACAGAAAAGGATGAGAAGGGGGTTGGGAAGTTCTGACTACGGTCCTACGAACATCAACCCGAACGTGGTGGACTACGTCGGCCATCAGGGCTGTCACCACCTGGGGCTACCACAACTATCCGTGGGGTTGAGCGCAACCTCAGGTAACCTATAGACAAAACACCAAGTCTAATCTATCGATTACTACCCTAATTATGGCCTATAACTAGAGCACTCGATACGAGCGGAGATCCTATGCTAGAACATAACAACTATACTAATCATAATATAAAAGGCATAAAGTAAATAGAGAAGATAAATATATTAAAGCATAAGTCTTACAAAGAAAAGATAAAAACATACCAAAACTCTGAAGACTCCTCCGGAACCGGAGCGCAGCTCCGCTTTCCCTAACTCCCGACTAGAGCTAAGCTATTACATTGGAAATCTAAACCTAATTACATAGAGAGGAGAGGTTATCCTTCGAGGGTTGCCTCTACAAATACTCTCTAATGATGATGGTCCTCAGGGGGGTCCTGGGTTTATTATATAGGGGCTCTTGGCCTCCCCTCCACCTTGGACAAGCGATGTGGGACTAAATCCTTCGTCATATGCATTTGGGCTTAAATGGGCCAAAACGTGTTGGAGAGGTCGGTGGGAGTGCGTCACGCGAAGGGCGACGTAATTGGGCCCAACAGCCGACCGACCGGCCCAGTAGGGGGACCGATCGGTCTGCCTCTGTGGCAGGTGGGCCCCGCCTTCCGTGGGTCGCCTTCTCGTGTCTTCTGGAATGCTCTGGAATGTTCTAGAATCTCCCAAGTCGTATCCATCGAGGACTCTTGCTCCGGGACTCCAAATATAGCAAATCATATGTCCGTTTCGATCGTCTCAACGAGCTCTTCGTAATGGTGTGCTCTGTTTCGTCACTTGAGATACTTTTATATGGTGAAATATTGATAATCTTGCAAAACAATTGAGAACACCAAAACTCGTGGAACTTGTTAGTTTCAAACCCTACAACTATGCTCTATGATTCATTTAGTGTCATTTCATGCAATAGTTGATGGTTAATTATGAGCATTAGTGAGCGTCAACAACGGTCCAACACTGGGGTTAGTGAAGTAAGAGGAATACCAGTGTTGGGTCGGCTGCTCAAAAGAACGGTCAGTGTAAAAACTATTCCTAGCTTGTCTACGGGGATAGCGATCACCACGAACAGAAAAATGTGGTCCGCTAAGGAAAGAGCGCCCATCGCGATACTCAAAGCGCGGTGTTGGAAAACGCTCAACAAAGCCTCCGCCACGGGGTCCGTAACCTGCAAAAGTAGGACCCCGTCGGGCACCTCCTCCCTGACGCCTAGGACCTTGAGGTGCTGCACCTCTAGGCCTAGCAGCTCTCCTCGGAGCTCTCCTCTGGACGTTCAGCACATGCATATCATGGAAAGGATGATACATGTCCGGGTTGTCCATCTCCCTGGCACAGCGCATCTCTCTCTTG
Source organism: Coix lacryma-jobi var. lacryma-jobi (assembly GCA_009763385.1). Taxonomy (NCBI): domain Eukaryota; kingdom Viridiplantae; phylum Streptophyta; class Magnoliopsida; order Poales; family Poaceae; genus Coix; species Coix lacryma-jobi. Next base: position 119,199,833 of record CM019830.1, on the reverse strand, counting down.
CGCCTAAAGCAGAACTCACTCAAGTGACCATCTCTCCCACAATAGTCACAATGGTACCTCACCGCACGCAAAGGGGGTTGTTGGTACTCACGGTTGTGGGTATGGTTCACTTTGCCCTTCTGTGGCAGGCAGTCCTCCTGGATAGGTGGCAATGTATCCAGCTTGTTCTTGAGGTGGTTGGGTTTGGGATGCCACACTTGGTTCTTGGGTGGAGCTCGTGGAGGTTCCTCAAACACCCCATCCTTGGTGGTAGGCTTAGCAGGCTCTTTGGGTGGAAGCTTGGTAAGTTTGGGAGTAGTGGTGGAGTTGGGCTTCTCACTCGGGTTCAGACCACTCGACTCTCCAGTCTTCCCAAAAGCAGAAAGATCAACACCCGGAGCAAAACCTACACCAGGACCTCCAGCAGCTCTCTTGAATTGGGAGATCATCATCCCGAGCTGCGGCTCACTACAAGAGACCCATGACAAGATGGTCCGAAGGTATGTGTTTTCCTCCTCGATTTGCATCTTGCCATGCTGCACATTTGCAATCTCCATCTCCAAACCCTCACACAAAGCACACCTCGTGACATAAGTGCTACCCGAGTTGGCCTTCTTTATAGACTCAATCTTGGCATTCTTCACTGCCAACTCGGATTGCAAGACAGGACAAGTCTTGCACGCACCCAACAACTGGGGCCTAGCACGGAGCTCATCCACCTCTCCAACCAAAGCAGCATACTTACCTCTCAGAGTGAGAAGGTCAGTCATGTGCTTGGTGCACGACTCACACTCAACCTCCTCCGACACGACCACAGTGGATTTAGCAAACTCCAACTCCTTCACCGTGTCCTCCAACTTCTGCCTAAACTCCTTGCGCTCCCTAGCAGCACGCCTAAGCAGCTTGTCTTGACTAAGCAAGGCGGCGGTAAGCTTCTCATTCTCAGCAAAGAGTTCGTCGTGGGTCATTGATACCTGGGAGGTGTCGTCGTCGTCATCGTCCCGAGGGGTGTGCTCCAGCTTGCCCTCGACCTCATCACCAAGCGCCATGGTGCAGAGGCCCTCGTCGTCGGCGAAGAAGCAAAGTCCGTTCAGCTTGTCCTCCATCTTCATCATCTTCTCGGACTCGTCATCGCTTGAGCAAGCGGAGTCGTCATCCGAGCCGTCGACGTCGCTGAGCGTGGCGAAGAAAGCACGCTGCTCAGCTTGGGTGCGGATACATGGGTGTATGCCGGGTCTCTGAGTGATGAGTGATTGTCAACGGGTTTGATCGCATGTTCTTTGGCTTGTGTTGTGCAGGTGTCGAGCACGGAGACAGTGATTGAGGGCAAGGTGAAGGTCAAGTTGAGACGTGCTGTGCCGATGGACTGGGTGTGATGAAGGATGGGTGTGCCGTGCGGCGGACGTGCCATGCCGATGGATCAAGCAGTGAAGGGCGGACGTGAGGCTTGGACTGAGGGACCGGAGTGCCTGAGGATCAGCTGTGGTGGCTGGCAGCCTGGGACAGCGACAAGTGAAGACTTGCGGGGCACGGTGTTGCTCGGGTCGAGGACCTGGGGACACGTGTCGGTGGACGGGGTGCACGGGTGGTGCATCCCCTCTACAGCGTCGGTTTGGTGGCTGAGCCAGCGAAAAACCACCGGTGGACGGTTTCCAGGTTTGGGCCTCAAAACCTGGGTGCTGAGGGTTTCCGAGTTTGGCCACAAAACTCGGGCTGAGGACGGTTTCCGAGTTTGGGCCTCAAAACTCGGGCGCAGCGGGTTTCTGAGTTTGGGCCACAAAACTCAGGCTGGAGGCTGGTTTCCCGGTTTGGGCCTCAAAACCGGGGGTCGCTGGAAAAGGCTGGTTTCCTGGTTTGGGCCACAAAACCGGGGGTGCAGAGCAAGGGCGGCACGTGGCGGCAATCGGAAGGTTGCGTGGAGGCAACGCGGACGAGTTGTGCGGGCGTGACCGTCGGATACACCTACCACTCGAGTTGGTCTAGAATAACCCTAGGGTTTAGCTGGTTCGCTCTATAATTAGAATAGAGAGGGGTAGAGTAGGAAATAGACTTAGTCTAGAATAGGTTAAGTAGTCCGGGGAGACACCCTCCTCCCCTTTCTCAGTCATTTGCTCTTTCATCCTTAGGCTTCCTGCTCTCCCCATCCCCTGCTGTAGCTAGCTGAGATCCGCAGAGAGACTTGACTCTGTGTATTGTTGATTTTGAGGAAAGGAGGCCGTAACCTCCTTGTTGTAGCGTGTGTTTGCGCTTCGGCTGCAAGATCGTTGTGTCGATTCGCGTTTTGATTCCAGTTCGTCGTTGTTCTTCGCGTTCTTCGTTTCTCCGCGTTTTCCCCGTCACTCGATCTCCCTCTCCGGTGCGTCTTTGTGAAATCCGTTTGAACCAATTTGTTCGTATCATTGAGGAGGTCATTTCGACCAAAGGAATTCATCTAACTCCTCATGATCGAATAGATCGGGACGATTTCGTTTTCGTGGTGCTTTTTCGGTTCATACACCTTCCCCTTCGATTCTCTGTTGTTTGAGTTGATTTGAGCGGATGATTTCTTGGGGATAGTCTCCTAACTACCCCGTGATCATCTCCTCCAAGTTTGGGATCAAGGGATTTTGGTTTGAATTGATTTGGAGAAGATTTGGGTGAAGGGCGACCAAAGTCGCCCTCACTGTGTGTTGGCGGACAGTCCGCCACAGGGGGCGCGGACAGTCCGCGGGTCGGGCTCGAGTCAGGTTAGTTCAGCCGAGTCAGTTCGGACAAGCTGAACTTGAACCGCGGACAGTCCGCCGGTCAAGTTGGCGGACAGTCCGCGAGGGGTCCAGGGAGCTTTCAACGGCAGTGTTGTTTTTCTGTTTCTGCCGGCGGACAGTCCGGCACCCAGGCGCGGACCGTCCGGCCTTGGGCGGACAGTCCGGCACTCCAGGCACGGACAGTCCGGGATTCTGCTGAGTGCTCCGCTTTAGTGCGTTCGCTCTCCCGGCTTGCTCGCTTGGTTTCCGGACTTCTTGTTTGGCCCTAGAGTTCACCAAGGAACCTCTCTAGGTATCTTTGCTACTCGTTAGCATCGGTGTTTGGGAATTTCTCAACGTAGCCATCTATCTACGTTCGGGACTTGGTTTTTAGGGGGCAAACTTGTGCCGGAGCTTTTGGTGTTTGCTTCGCTTGTGTTTGGTGGTGCTCCGCTGTGATCCTAGGGATCATCCACCCTCTTCCAAGGGTCGTGAGCATCACGCTTTGAGTCCGTGCTTGTTGGGGTTGATTTTGGGACACTTGGCCCAAGTTTTGAAAGAAATTTGATTGGCTCCCATTCACCCCCCCCCCCTCTGGTCGCCTTGCTAGTAAGTTATCGGTCCTTCAATTGGTATCGGAGCGGGTTAAGGATCTTCCACCTTAGACGGTTCCAGATCCACCGAAGGTGACATGGATCGCGGCGTGGGCAAACCACCATTTTTCGATGGGACGAACTATGCGTATTGGAAGATACGCATGTCGGCCTATCTGTAGAGTTTGGGTGCTTCCATCTGGGATATTTGCAACTCTGCCGATTACGTGGTCTTGGCTGCTCGTGTGACTCAGCATCAGATTGATGAGCACGAAGCCAATAGCCGAGCCCGTAATGCGCTCTTTTCATGTTTGAGCGTGGGAGAGTTTGATCGCGTTTCTCACCTCTCTACGGCTCGGGAGATTTGGGCCACCCTCATGCGCTTTCATGAGGGCACCTCTCAAGTCAAAACCCGACTCTACGAGTCTACGAGTCGTACAAGAGAGAGTATGAGAACTTTCGACATCAGCCTGGCGAGAGCAAAGAGAGTTTATTTGCTTGCTTTCAGGTGATTGTCAACAGGATGAGGGCTAACAAGGAGCAGTTGCCTTTCGACGATCATGAGAGAGCTTTGAAGCTTTTGCATACTCTCGATCGGTCGGTGTGGGATTCCATGGTTCAGGCGATCATCGAAACGCCTAACTATGAGACCCTCACGTGCGACGAGCTCTTTAGTAAGCTCAAGTCCAGTGAGATTGATGCCATGTCGAGGGCTTCTTATGCGAACCCTTCTGGCCCGACTATGGCTTTGGTCTCTGGCTCTTCCGCTAACCCCTCTGCTGGCTTTGCTCTCTCTTCACTCTTTTCTGTCACAGAGGACCAGCTGGAGTCCTTGGGAGACGACGAGTTGGCTTTGCTCGCCAACCGGTTCTCGCGGTTCCACAACAACCGCATGAACCGTCGCCGCGGAGGAGGACGCTCGGGATGCTACGAGTGCGGCGACCCCAACCACTTCATCGCCAACTGCCCCAAGAAGAACAAGCATTCGGGGAAGGGCGATCATGGGCGCAAGTACGACTCCAAGCACATGGAGAAGCACGTCCCCCCAAGACACAAGAAGCGGGGCGGCTTCGACAAAGAGTACATTAAGAAGAAGTACTTGGAGAAGGCCCAAGCTGAGCAGCGTGCATTCTTTGCCACGCTCAGCGACGTCGACGGCTCGGATGATGACTCTGCTTGCTCAAGCGATGACGAGTCCGAGAAGATGAAGAATATCGAGGACAAGTTCAACGGTCTTTGCTTCTTCGCCGACGACGGAGGTCTCTGCACCATGGCGCTTGGAGATGAGGTCGGAGGCGAGCTGGAGCACACGCCTCGGAACGACGACGACGACGACACCTCCCAGGTATCTCTCACCTACGATGAGCTTTCTTCCGAGGTTGAGAAGCTTACTGCTGCCCTCCTTAGCCAAGATAAGTTGCTTAGGCGTGCTGCTAGAGAGCGCAAGGAGTTTAGGCAGAAGTGGGAGGACACGGTGAAGGAGCTTGAGTTTGCTCGGTCCACCGTGGTCGTGTCGGAGGAGGTTGAGTGTGAGTCGTGCACCACGCACATGACTGACCTTCTCACTTTGAGAGGTAAGTATGCTGCATTGGTAGGAGAGCTGGATGAGCTGAAGGCTAGACCTTCCTTGCTGGGTGCATGCAAGACTTGTCTTGTCTTGCAATCCGAGTTGGCAGAGAAGAATGCCAAGATTGTATCTCTTGAAGAGGCTAGCTCGGATAGCACTTGTGTCATGAGGTGTGCTTTGTGTGAGGGCTTGGAGATGGAGATTGCCAATGTCAAGCATGGCAAGATGCAAACCGAGGAGGAAAACACATACCTTCGGACCATCTTGTCATGGGTGTCTTGTGGTGAGCCACAGCTCGGGATGATGATCTCCCAATTCAAGCGAGCTGCTGGAGGTCCAGGCATAGGTTTTGCTCCAGGTGTTGATCTTTCCGTTTTTGGGAAGATTGGTGAGTCTAGTGGTCTGAACCCGTGTGAGAAGCCCAACTCCACCACTACTCCCAAACTGACCAAGCTTCCACCCAAAGAGCCACCTAAGCCTACCACCAAGGATGGGGTGTTTGAGGAACCCCCGAGAGCTCCGCCCAAGAACCAAGTCTGGGCACCCAAGCCAAACCACCTCAAGAACAAGCTGGACACAATGCCACCCATCCAGCACGAGTGTTTGCCACAGAAGGGCAAAGTGAGCCATACCCACAGTCCTGTGTACCAACAACCCCCTTTGCGCGCGGTGAGGTACCAGTGTGACTTCTGTGGGAGGGATGGTCACTTGAGTGAGTTCTGCTTTCGGCGTAAGCGAGAGGCGCGCCGTGCACAGGAGATGGACAACCCGGACTTGTACCACCCTTCCCATGGTGGGCATGTGCCGAACGTCCAGAGGAGAGCTGCTAGGCCCGGAGGTCAAGTTCCCAGGCCTAGGCAGGAGAGGAGAGCTCCGAGGAGAGACGCTAGGCCTAGAGGTCCTGAACCTCAAGTTCCTAGGCGAAGGCCTCGTAGAGAGCGTGCCCGGCGGGAGCCTGCAGTTGTAGGCTATGGACCCCGTGGCGGAGGCTTTGTAGTTGAGCGTTTTCCCCCACTGCGTTTTGAGTATCGCGGTGAGCGCTCCTTCCCCAGCGGACCACGTCCTTCTAAACGTGGTGATCGCTTGATCCGTAGATTGGCTAGGAATGGTTTTTTCGCTAACCGTTCTTTTGAGCAGCCGGCCCAACACTGGTATTCCCCTTACTTCACTAACCCCAGTGTTGGACCGTATGCTCACCCTATGTCTTTTTATTAATGTAGGTAAGACGGTTGGAGGACATTTGGTTGGTGGATTCCGGTTGTTCGAGGCACATGACCGGAAACGCCAAGTGGTTCTCCAGCCTTAGCCCGGTCGCCAGAAAGGAGTACATTACCTTCGGCGACAACAGTAAAGGTAAGGTTTTGTCTCGCGGGTCGGTGAGGGTTAATGAGCACTTTGTGTTGCGCGATGTTGCTCTTGTGTCTAACCTGCATTTTAACTTGCTTTCTGTTTCGCAACTTTTTGATGATGACTATGAGATTCGTTTTAAACCGAACCTTAGTCGCATCTTAGATCCTCAGGGCAATCTTGTATGTTTGATTTCGCCCTTTGGGAAAGTCTTTCGCGCGAATTTCTCGGAGTCGTTTGGCATTTCCTGCTATCTTTTGGCTAGTCCTTCTTCCTCCGATCTTTGGAAGTGGCATAGGAGGCTCGGTCACTTAAGCTTTGACTTGCTTGCAAGACTTAGCTCACTTGGCCTAATCCGAGGATTGCCCAAGCTTTCGATGGAGAAGGATCTAGTTTGCCATTCTTGTAGACATGGGAAGATGGTTGCCGCTCCCCGCCATCCAGTGACTAAGGTCATGACCTCGCACCCCGGAGAGCTTTTACACATGGACCTTGTTGGTCCGGCTCGGGTGAGCTCGGTTGGTGGCAAGTGGTATGTTTCGGTTGTTGTCGACGATTTTTCGAGATATTCGTGGGTCTTCTTTTTGACTGAGAAGACTGAGACTTTCTCCTTCGCTCGCAATCTGATTTTGCGTCTTCAGAACGAGTACCCTTTGAACTCGATGCGAGCTATTAGAAGTGATAATGGTTCCGAATTCAAAAATTCAGATTTTGAGAAGTTTTGTAACCGTCTTGGTTTGGAGCATCAGTTTTCTTCCCCCTACACACCGCCCTAAAATGGTGTTGTAGACAAGAAGAATCGGACCCTTGTTGAGATGGCCAGGACGATGCTCGATGAGCACAGGACTCCTAGGCGCTATTGGGCCGAAGCTATGAACACTGCATGCTACATTTCAAATCGCATTTTTCTGAGAGCGTTCTTGAAGAAGACCTCTTATGAGTTGCATTTTGGTTGCCAGCCCAAGGTGAGTTATTTTAGAGTCTTCGGTTGCCACTCTTTTATATTGAAAAAGGGCAACCTGGACAAATTTGAGTCTCGATCTTCTGACGGGGTATTTTTGGGTTATGGCACTCACACTAGAACTTATCGTGTACTTAACCCTGATACTAACCGAGTCATGGAGACATCTGATGTCACCTTCGACGAGACTCTTGTATGTCCTTCTTCTCGTTTTGAGCGTGCAGGTGATCATGAGGTTGGAGAGCCTCTTTTCGATGACGAGGATGAGGGTGCTGAAGGTATGGATGATCCAGCACCACCTCCACCTGTCACGCCGCAAGGAGCGGCCTCGACGACAACTCATGGCCCTGACACCTCCTCTTCCTGGGGGCCGTGGGATCCTCCACCTCGCGCGGTACCTTTTGTACCCGGGGTGGAACCAGCTGCTGTTGAAGGGGAGATTACTTCTTCCCGGGAGGCGCCACGACACATCCAGCGCCAGCACCCCCCTCAGCAGATGATCGGCGACATCGGCGAGCGAGTTACTTGCTCCAGGTCACAACACATCTCTCACTTCACTCACTCTGCTTTTGTTGCTAATTTTGAGCCCCGAGATGTTGGACACGCTTTGACGGATCCGGATTGGGTCAATGCCAAGCATGAGGAGTTAGAGAACTTTGAGCGAAATCGGGTTTGGGTTCTAGTTCCACCTCCACCAGACTGTAAGCCTATTGGGACAAAATGGGTTTTCAAAAACAAGCAAAGAGAGGATGGCCACGTTGTGAGAAACAAGGCCAGGCTTGTAGCAAAGGGTTATAGTCAGAAGGAGGGGATAGACTTTGAGGAGACTTTTGCTCCTGTAGCTCGTTTGGAGGCTATTAGGATACTCTTGGCTTTTGCTGCATCCAAAGGTTTTAAACTCTTTCAAATGGATGTCAAGAGTGCCTTCCTAAACGGCTACATAGAGGAGGAGGTTTATGTTGAACAACCCCCCGGTTTTGAAAATCCCAAGTTTCCAAACCATGTTTTTAAACTTCACAAAGCTTTGTATGGTTTGAAACAAGCCCCTAGAGCCTGGTATGATAGATTGAAAACTTTTCTGCTAGCTAAGGGTTTTAAAATGGGATGTGTAGATAAGACGCTCTTTCTCCTCAGGCAAGGCAAAGACACACTCTTGGTCCAGATTTACGTGGATGATATCATTTTCGGTGGTTCTTCTCATGCTTTGGTTGCCAAGTTTGTAGATACTATGAGAAGGGAGTTCGAGATGAGCATGATGGGCGAGCTGACATTCTTTCTCGGGTTGCAAATTAAGCAATCCCGGGAGGGGACGTTTGTGCACCAGGGCAAGTACACGAAATACTTGCTGAAGCGGTTCGATATGGGTGAGGCCAAGCCTCTTCCAACACCCATGTCGACGATGACTGCCCTGGATGCGGATGTGGATGGAGAAGCTGTGGACCAGAAGGAGTACCGCAGCATGATCGGGTCGCTGCTCTACCTGACGGTGACACGCCCGGACATTCAGTTCGCGGTGTGTTTATGCACACGCTTTCAGGCGTCGCCGCGCACTTCTCACCGTCAGGCGGTGAAGCGCATCTTCAGGTACCTTCGTTTCACACCTGAGTTCGGGATTTGGTATTCTGCTTCCTCCACCCTCTCGCTTTGTGGTTATTCCGATGCCGATTTTGCTGGTTGTCGCATTGAGCGCAAGTCCACTTCTGGGACTTGTCAGTTTATTGGATCTTCTCTTGTGTCGTGGTCTTCTCGCAAGCAGTCTAGTGTCGCCCAGTCTACCATGGAAGCTGAGTATGTTGCTGTGGCTAGCTGCTGTTCCCAGTTACTCTGGATGATGGCCACTTTGCGTGATTTTGGTTTGAGCTTTTCTCGCGTGCCTTTGCTTTGTGACAGCACGAGTGCTATTAGCGTTGCTAAGAACCCTGTGCTTCACTCAAAAACCAAACACATTGATGTGCGCTTTCATTTCTTGCGAGACCACCAGGAGAAGGGTGATATCGACCTTCGCCATGTCGATACTCATCACCAACTGGCTGATATTTTCACCAAGCCTTTAGACGAATCAACTTTTATTCGATTGAGGGGTGAGCTTGGTGTGTGTTTCCCCTTTTAGATGGGGGAAACATTTTTGATCTTGTATAGACTGACTCTTTTCGTTTGTCTTTCTTTTCTTTTGCATTTTAGCATACGCATTTACATTCTGAGCTTCATGTCTATATTCACTAGAATGTAACTATGCTCTGTTTAGTATGCTCCGATGCTTATGTTGATACTTGTAGCTTATGCTCCTTCTGATCACTAGTACATATTATGAGCTGAGCTATTTTGGAATGGTGAATTTTGCTTAATATAAATCTGAAAATGTTCACCATTGAGATATGCAACTAGCATGTGTAGGGTGAGTTGAGTTCATTCCTGCTTTTCATATATGCTAGGTTGCTATGTCTCTAGTTCTGAGTCATTGACTTGCTTGGTCTGTTCATATCATGTTTAAAATTTGAACCAAGTGTTAAGTGAATTGAAAAGATCGAGATGGGATTGCTTGTCAACACCTCACGGTATCGAGACTGTTTCTCATTGCACTTTGAGTTAAACTTGAGCCGTGTAGTGTATGACCGAAACCGTAGCTTTAAGCTTCTGATTGCTTCGGCATAGGCTTCGCTCGGTTGAAAAGTTAGGCAAAGACAAGCTTTCAACCTCTCGCAATCTCATGCTTATAATTGAACTTGTGAATTTTTACCGCTGCAACTCTGATATTAAATCTGAAATCACAAGTGTATGTTTCATTCCTATGCATGATGATTGAACTTTGCTAGGGGTAGTTCACCTTGTATACATGTTTAGCACATGCTTGGATTCCTACCTATACATGTGCAGTGCTATTTTGATGGTGACTATCTTTTTGGCTACAAACTGCTCACTTGCTCATATGCTTCATATTTCGTATGTGTGATCAGTTTGAGCCTTCGCTATTTGAGTGCTTAGTGCTGTCATTGGAGCTATACCGATTACAGCATTTTTGCACTCTTTTGAATATATGCCTGAAGCTGCTAACTTGCATTTCTGACTTCATATGCACGTTGGAAGGGGGAGTTTCTTGCCTTGTGCCTTTCTTGATTAGTGCATTTTCAACTAAGGGGGAGAAATTGCAAATCATATGTTCTCCGGACGTTCAACCAAGGGGGAGTTCTTGTTAAGGGGGAGAAATTCAAAATCTTTGTGCTCTTCTCTTATTGGACTGGGAGTTTTTCATAGTTGCTTGCACTTGTCGAGGGGGAGTTTGCTAGTCGTGTTGAGCCTTTTGCCTCTATCTTGAGGGACTAGCAAACACTTTGCTTTCAGGGCTTTTGATCTCGAGTTTGATTTCGATTGGTTCGGAGTGGTTTTCTTGCTAGTTGTGTTGAGCCTCTGTGCCTCTATCTTGAGGGACTAGCATTTTGCCATTTTATGCTCTGATTTTTGATTGGTGTTTGCTAGCGGTGTTGAGCCTGTTCTACCTCTTCTTGAGGGCTAGTTTTGCTTTGCTTGGTTGCGTCGAGCCGTTGCCCATGTCTTTGGGGACCAAGTTTTCGCTTCTTCCACTTGACCTTCTTCGGCTTTACTATGCTTTTGGGTCATTTGGTCGAGTTCTCTTCTTCTCCTTCTTCCTTCTTTCTTCTTTCATTATGATTTGTGTGTGTAGTTGACAATGCACTCATCAAGGGGGAGATTGCGGATACATGGGTGTATGCCGGGTCTCTGAGTGATGAGTGATTGTCAACGGGTTTGATCGCATGTTCTTTGGCTTGTGTTGTGCAGGTGTGGAGCACGGAGACAGTGATCGAGGGCAAGGTGAAGGTCAAGTTGAGACGTGCCGTGCCGATGGACTGGGTGCGATGAAGGATGGGCGTGCCATGCGGCGGACGTGCCATGCCGATGGATCGAGCAGTGAAGGGCGGACATGAGGCTTGGACTGAGGAACCAGAGTGCCTGAGGATCAGCTGTGGTGGCTGGCAGCCTGGGACAGCGACAAGTGAAGACTTGCGGGGCACGGTGTTGCTCAGGTCGAGGACCTGGGGACACGTGTCGGTGGATGGGGTGCACGGGTGGTGCATCCCCTCTACAGCGTCGGTTTGGTGGCTGAGCCAGCGAAAAACCACCGGTGGACGGTTTCCAGGTTTGGGCCTCAAAACCTGGGTGTTGAGGGTTTCTGAGTTTGGCCACAAAACTCGGGCTGAGGATGGTTTCCGAGTTTGGGCCTCAAAACTCGGGCGCAGCGGGTTTCTGAGTTTGGGCCACAAAACTCAGGCTGGAGGCTGGTTTCTCGGTTTGGGCCTCAAAACCGGGGGTTGCTGGAAAAGGCTGGTTTCCCGGTTTGGGCCACAAAACCGGGGGTGCAGAGCGAGGGCGGCACGTGGCGGCAATCGGAAGGTTGCGTGGAGGCAACGCGGACGAGTTGTGTGGGCATGACCGTCGGATACACCTACCACTCGAGTTGGTCCAGAATAACCCTAGGGTTTAGCTGGTTCGCTCTGTAATTAGAATAGAGAGGGGTAGAGTAGGAAATAGACTTAGTCTAGAATAGGTTAAGTAGTCCGGGGAGACACCCTCCTCCCCTATCTCAGTCATTTGCTCCTTCATCCTTAGGCTTCCTGCTCTCCCCATCCCCTGCTGTAGCTAGCTGAGATCCGCAGAGAGACTTGACTCTGTGTACTGTTGATTTTGAGGAAAGGAGGCCGTAACCTCCTTGTCGTAGCGTGTGTTTGCGCTTCGGCTGCAAGATCGTTGTGTCGATTCGCGTTTTGATTCGAGTTCGTCGTTGTTCTTCGCGTTCTTCGTTTCTCCGCGTTTTTCCCGTCACTCGATCTCCCTCTCCAGTGCGTCTTTGCAAAATCCGTTTGAACCAATTTGTTCGTATCATTGACGAGGTCATTTCGACCAAAGGAATTCATCTAACTCCTCATGATCGAATAGATCGGGACGATTTCGTTTTCATGGCGCTTTTTCGGTTCATACACCTTCCCCTTCGATTCTCCGTTGTTTGAGTTGATTTGAGCGGATGATTTCTTGGGGATAGTCTCCTAACTACCCCGTGATCATCTCCTCCAAGTTTGGGATCAAGGGATTTTGGTTTGAATCGATTTGGAGAAGATTTGGGTGAAGGGCGACCAAAGTCGCCCTCACTGTGTGTTGGCGGACAGTCCGCCGCAGGGGGCGCGGACAGTCCGCGGGTCGGGCTCGAGTCAGGTCAGTTCGGCCGAGTCAGTTCGGACAAGCCGAACTTGAACCGCGGACAGTCCGCCGGTCAAGTTGGCGGACAGTCCGCGAGGGGTCCAGGGAGCTTTCAGCAGCAGTGCTGTTTTTCTGTTTCTGCCGGCGGACAGTCCGACACCCAGGCGCGGACAGTCCGGCCTTGGGCGGACAGTCCGGCACTCCAGGCACGGACAGTCCGGGATTCTGCTGAGTGCTCCGCTTTAGTGCGTTCTCTCTCCCGGCTTGCTCGCTTGGTTTCCGGACTTCTCGTTTGGCCCTAGAGTTCACCAAGGAACCTCTCTAGGTATCTTTGCTACTCGTTAGCATCGGTGTTTGGGGATTTCTCGACGTAGCCATCTATCTATGTTCAGGACTTGGTTTTTAGGGGGCAAACTTGTGCCGGAGCTTTTGGTGTTTGCTTCGCTTGTGTCTGGTGGTGCTCCGCTGTGATCCTAGGGATCATCCACCCTCTTCCAAGGGTCGTGAGCATCACGCTTTGAGTCTGTGCTTGTTGGGGTTGATTTTGGGACACTTGGCCCTAGTTTTGAAAGAAATTTGATTGGCTCCCATTCACCCCCCCTCCGGTCGCCTTGCTAGTAAGTTCTCGGTCCTTCATTGGGCCTTCTCCAAGTACTTCTTCTTGATGTACTCTTTGTCGAAGCTGCCCCTCTTCTTGCGCCTTGGGGGGACGTGCTTCTCCTTGCGCTTGGAGTCGTACTTGTGCCCATGATCGCCCTTCCCTGAATGCTTTTTCTTCTTGGGGCAGTTGGCGATGAAGTGGTCGGGGTCGCCGCACTCGAAACAGCCCGAGCGTCCTCCTCCGCGGCGACGGTTCATGCGGTTGTTGTGGAACCGCGTGAACCGGTTGGCAAGCAAAGCCAACTCCTCGTCTCTCAAAGACTCCAGCTGGTCCTCTGTGACTGAAAAAAGTGAAGAGAGTGCAAAGCTAGCAGAGGGGTTAGCGGAGGAACCAGAAACCAAAGCCATAGTCGGGCCAGAAGGATTCTCATAAGAAGCCCTTGCCATGGCGTCAATCTCACTGGACTTGAGCTTACTGAAGAGCTCGTCGCACGTGAGGGTCTCATAGTTAGGTGATTCGATGATTGCCTCAACCTTGGAATCCCACACCGATTGATCAAGAGTATGCAAAAGCTTCAAAGCTCTCTCATGATCGTCGAAAGGCAACTGCTCCTTGTTAGCCCTCATCCTGTTGACAATCACCTGAAAGCGAGCGAATAAACTTTCTATGCTCTCGCCAGGCTAATGTCGAAAGTTCTCATACTCTCGCATGAACAACTCGTAGAGACGGGTTTGACTTGAGAGGTTCCCTCATGGAAACGCATGAGGGTGGCCCAAATCTCCCGAGCCGTAGCGAGGTGAGAAACACGATCAAACTCACTAATGCTCAAACATGAGAAAAGAGCATTACGGGCTCGGCTATTGGCATCGTGCTCATCGATGATCTGATGCTGAGTGACATGAGCAGCCAAACCACGTAATCAGTAGAGTTACAAATATCCCAAATGGAAGCATCAATACTCTGCAGATAGGCTGACATGCATATCTTCCAATACGCATAGTTCGTCCCATCGAAAAACGGCGGTTTGCCCACGCCGCGATCCATGTCGCCTTCGGTGGATCTGGAACCGGCTAAGGTGGAAGATCCTTAACCCGCTCTGATACCAATTGAAGGACCAAGAATGCAAAAGCAAGGTGACCAGAGGGGGGTGAATGGGAGCCAATAAAATTTCTCTCGAAACTTTGGCCAAATGTCCCAAAATCAACCCCGAGAAGCACGGACCGAAATAGTGATGCTCACGACCCTCGAAAGAGGGTGGATGATCCCTAGGATCACAGCGGAGCACCACCGAGCACAAGCGAAGTAAAGACCAAAAGCTCCGGCTCAATTTCTCCCTTGGAAAACCGAGTCCCGAATGTAGATTGGAGGCTACGTCGAGAAATCTCCAAATACCAATGCTAACAAGTAGCAAAGATACCTAGAAATGTTTCTTGGTTAACTCTAGGGCCAAACGAGAAGTCCGAAAACCAAGCCAAAAAGCCGGGATGGCAAACGCACTGAAAAACAGCCTTCAGCAGGGTCCCGGACAGTCCGCGGGTATGGTCCCGGACTGTCCGCCCAAAGCCGGACTGTCCGCGCTCTGGTGGCGGACTGTCCGCCGGCCAAACCTCCCAAAACGCAAACTTGCTGAAGTGTCCCTGGACACTCGCGGACTGTCCGCGACTCAACACGGCGGACTGTCCACCGGTCAAGCTGAGTCAGCACAGCCGAGCCACGCGACCACTGCTCGGTCGGAGCCCGACCCGCGGACTATCCGCGCCCCCAACGGCGGACTCTCCGCCAACACGCAGTGAAGGCGATTTTGATCGCCCTTCACCCAAATCTCCTCCAAAACGATTCAAATCAAAATCCCTTGATCCCAAACTTGGAGAGGATGATCACGAGGTAGTTGGGAGACTATCCCCAAGAAATCATCCGCTCAAATCGACTCAATCAACGGGAAATCAAAGGGGAAGGTGTATGAACCGAAAAAGCGCCACGAAAACAAAATCAACCCGATCTACTTGTTCATGAGGAGTTAGATGAATTCCTTTGGTCGAAATGACCTCCTCAACAAACAAGTTGATTCAAACGGATTTCGAAAAGATGCACTAGAGAGGGAGATCGATCAATGGGAAAATCGCAGAGAAACGAAGAACATGAAGAACACAAACCAAAACGCGAATCAACACATCGATCTGCAGCCGTAGCGCAACCACACGCTACAATGGTGAGGTTACGGCCTCACTTCCTCAAAATCAACAGTACACAGAGGCAAGTCTCTCTGCGGATCTCAGCTAGCTACAGCAGGGGATGAGAGAGCAGGAAACCCTAAGTGCGAAAGAGCAAATGACTGAGATAGGTCGGAGGAGGGTGTCTCCCGACTACTTATCCTAATTCTAGCCTAAGTCTAATTCCTACTCTACCCCTCTCTAATTACAGAGCGAACCAGCTAAACCCTAAGGTTATTCTGGACCAACTCGAAGATAGTGGTGATCCGACGGCCACGCCCGCACAACTCATAGCGTCGCCTCGACGCGACCTCCCGATTGTCGCCACGTGTCGTCCTCGCTCTGCACCCCGGTTTTGTGGCCAAACCGGGAAACCAGTCTTTTCCAGCCAACCCCGGTTTTGAGGCCCAAACCGGGAAACCAGCCTCCAAGTCCATCGCCTGAGTTTGTGGCCCAAACTCAGAAACCCGCGGCGCCCTGGTTTTGAGGCCCAGACCTGGAAACCGTCCTCAGCCCGAGTTTTGTGGCCCAAACTCGGAAACCAGCCGCACGCCCAGGTTTTGTGGCTCAACCTGGAAACCGAGCACCCGAGTTTTGAGGCCCAAACTCGGAAACCGTCCACCCGGTGGTTTTTCTCTAGCTGAACCACCAAACCGGAGCTGTAGAGGGGATGCACCACCCGTGCACCCCGTCCACCGACACGTGTCCCCAGGTCCTCGACCCGAACAACACCAGGCCCGCAAGTCTCCGCTCGTCGCTGTCCCAGGCTGTCAGCCACCACAGCTGATCCTCAGGCCCTCCGGTCCCTCAGTCCAAGCCTCACGTCCGCCCTTCACCGCTCCCGGTCCATCGGCACGGCACGTCTCTACTTGACCTTCACCTCGCCTTCGATCACTGCCTCCGGGCTCGACACCTGCACAACACAAGCCAAAGAACCTGCGATCAAACCTGTTGACAATCACTCATCACACCGAGACCCGGCATACACCCATGTATGCGCAAAGGGGTTGTAGTAGATTGATTTTATCATTAGGGTTCGATGCCTCAATCAGCCATAATCCTCTCGTATATATAGAGGAGGTTGGTCTTATCCCAATAGAAAACGTCTCCAGATTGCAATCTCCAAGTTTCCTATGCTGAACTCATCAAAATATGGAATCAAATAGTCCAATCCAGATTAGAAAAGGTAAACTCCATTCAACCAATTTTTAAACCGACTAAACTGGTTTCATGGACTTTAACATAAATGATAACAACCCAAACCGACTAAATTGATTAACAGATCTCTATAACCACTGTAAACATTAGAAAAAAAATCTGTAAATTGATACTTTAATAACTACAGATTAGTCTTTATCACCATCTCACTGCTTCCGACCAGTGTCACCTGGACAGAAATCTTGCAACTGGTCAGGAGATGTATAAAACAACATTTAGATCCAATCCTGCTCTAGAGCAACCGACTCGTCAGATAAAAGTGCTTGGAGACGATCTGTCTTCATTTTGGCTCCAAAATGTGATGATCTGAATGCACATTCCAGCCTTTTAGAAAATAAAAGAACTTACTGTATGCTTATGACACTTTTGAGTGTCAACAGTCCTCAGACAAGGCACAAGTGCTACGGATGTTGATCAAGCTGAGGGCCTGTTTGGGACCGGGGCAGGCCAACGCGTGGCGTGACTGAGCGAACAAAGCTAGGATCCTGCGTTCACGATCTTCCTACGCGCAGTTCATTTTTCGCATTTTGCGTTGAGCGTGGCCGACAAACGCGCGGCGGACGCAGAGTGTTTGGCGGGTTTTTTTTGCGTCTCCTGCTGAAACGTGTCGCAGACGCGGAAAAAAACAGAGCGTGAGTGGCACCAAGAACGCCATCAAGTGGATGTGTTCAACAGCTGCTCGCTCCTGTTGATCATAGCCCTCGAGCTGACGGCCTGGCCGTTCTTCGACCACGCCCGGGTCACGCACAAGATGGAGTTCTGTGAGGACCCCATGTTGAAGCACCTGGAGGCGCGCTCCTCACACACGAAGCCAACCACGCGCCTTCGAAATCGTGTTAGTGGACTCCGATAGCCAAACAGATGAAGATTCCTCATCCAATCCTCTTAGATAAATCATCGTTTTGTTTCTTACCCAGTTTAGTATTGGCTGGTCCTGAGCTGTTTTACAGCGGTTGGGGTACTTCTTGGTTCCTATTGGTTCCTAAGCAAATTATTAGAATTAATTATTTTTATGCATTGAAGGGTAGGATGGTAATTGTGTCCTAGCTAGCAGTCCTCCTGCATACGTGAACCACGCCCCCTCCCCCGCACACGCGACCCACGACACGAACCCAATCCCCCTCGTGTCACGCCGTCCTCTTCTCTCTCCATCATGCGGTGGCGGCAGCGACCAAACCTCGCGGCGAAGCTGAAGGACGCCAGGCTGCGCACAAGTCCTATTTGCCGCCGCCACGTCCTTTCCCTCACCATCGCCTGCCACAGCCTCGTCCTCTCCTTCGCCATCGCGTAACGGCGGCGGCTTTGACCTGCTCTCGGCGCACTCGTCGCTAGGAGCCCATCGCTCCTCGCTCCTCCCCGATGCCCCCGGCTGACGCGAGCAGCCCGTCGCTCCTCCCTCCTTCTCGGCGGCAGGTCAAGCTGGGACCTGGGGCTAGATCCAAATCCCCATCATGGGTGAAGCTGAGCCCAACTTCTTCTTCCTCCAGCTCGGCGGCCTATTCCTAGTGATCTTCATTGTGCTCGCAACTCCAATTGCAGGTGAAAGCTTCAATCCGCGAAAGGTTTGATCAAATTCTTCCATCATCTCAAGTTTGTGCTAGCAGCTCGGTTTGGGACGCTGCTTCTGGTGTCCTTGGTGGTTCTCAGGATCTATGTGGTAAAGCTTTTCCTTTCTCTTTATAGTCTTTGTGTATGATAGTAGGAACTGTAAAGAGATTTGGAGATGCCATTTTTTCTCCATTATGTTGCCCAAATATGAAAGTCCAACATTTTTTAAAATTGAGGTCTTGTCCTGAAACACACACAAAAAAACAGGAGTAGATGATGCCTCTTTTTTTCTCTGACAATAATGAGACGTTGGTTTAGTTTAGAAAAATTTTGCAAATTTTATAAGAAGTTCTTTGAACATTTCTGTTTTGGCGTTTTGAGTATGAAAATATTTGTAACTAGAAAATTAGTATAGAAAATTTCATATATTATGGTTTTGCAGTTAGAACATGATGTGGTCATATGATCCTTATTCATCTATTGTATTATAGCATGTGGTAATGCAATTCAAGGTTCATTTAGTGAAGGAACGCTATCCGAATCTGCAGAAGTACTACAACCATCAAGAAGAATTGGGCCATATGTTTTGTTTGAAGTTTGACTCTGAGAGTCTTATGACTTTTTATAAAGTTAGGTTCAAAGTTTAATTATATTTAAGATACATATGTTACAACCTCGAGGAAGCTAATGAGGTGTGCATTGATGTGATAATATGTGATGGTTATGTGTTTTTGTATGCTTGTAATTGCTTTTTCACGCCTCTTCTTTATGTGTGTAACTCTTGCTCAACATTATTAGAGAATCTAAGTTACTACCCCAATCCTCCTGCTGTATGTTGGTGTATATAACTTCGCGGTAGTGTTCAAAATCTCCAGAGGAATTGTCACACGCTCAGTTGCCTGCCCGCCCTCATGTCAATCTCATACATCATTAAATTAAAGAGCCGAGAAGGCCTAGCCGGCCGCCGCCGCCCCTAAGGCTTAGGGCGTGTACTGCTGCCGCCGTCGTCGTCTCCATCTTCTTCACCGTTGGTGCCCCTCCCTCCCCCTCCGGTATCTCACCGGAGGTCGGAGGGAGTGGGGATCCATCATTTTTAATAAGTTTCTAGTAGATCGAGTCATCTATGGTTAGGGTTTCTCCATGCCAAGGATCTTGGTATTGGAGGTGTATTTCCTCCTCCTTCTTCGCGACGACGGCGAGGAGGTGGGGTGGATCCGGTCTCTCTATGATAGCTCTGTTGAAGATGAGGGCGACAACTTTGGCGTCAACATCTACATCGACAAGACAACGTGGAGACTTTTGTTTCCGGGCTTCGGCATCAAGACAGAGATGATGTCGCCGCCATAGAATAATTTTCTCTGGTCCCTTCTTCGTTTTGTTGTGGTTGGATCTGGCCACGATGAAGGACTAGGAGAATAATTTTCAGATCAGTCTTCCTCATTCTTTAGTGGCAGAAAGAAGAAGGAAGACATAAGGAAGAAGAAGAAGTTTCTCAACTCTACCTGCAGGAATGTTGGCCGTCCGTTGGGCATCTGTTCTCAGGCCGAAAACAACTGTTGCCGAGTATTTGCCTATGCGATCATCTATACGAAGCGTCAAACAGGTTTGGATTGGAGAGTTTGAGCCTTTCACAGCTTGTGTATAATATAGATGAGAATCAGTTTCTGGATACCTTTTTCCAGAATATTTGTAATACGATGATGTACCCAGTTATTATTTAATACAATTCTTCTTTCGTCTCAAAAAATACATCATTAAATTAAATTGAATTAAACTAGGATATATTGAGATTTTTGTTTGGAGAGCAAGTCAACCGAATCAATCACGGGAACTAATTAAATCTGATTTGTTATTATTTTCATCCACACGAAGACTCAGTTGTATAATTACAAATAACATTTGTAGCCGAATCCATGTTTCTCCAAATAACAAAGAAGTTTTTTAAATGACCTTCAGAGTTCTATCCAGCTAACTTATATCCTATCCATAGTAAACTAGAAACAGAAACAGAAAGCTCCAAAACAGCCCGCTCATACAGGACATTAACACGAGCGGGGTCACCGCCAGAAGACTCCTCAAATTTGATGTATTTTTGTTTCATCCACGTAAAAACAAAATTAAGTTTACTAATAACAAGAATCGGAGTAAGAAAATGGCAATGAATTTGGTGAAATAGAACTTCATCCCAACTTATCATTCCACCCTTAATTATATTAAAAATTATGAAAATAAAATAATCCCAATTTTTTAGGTAATTTACCTTTGTACCTAGAATTATATTAAAAAATTATGAAAATAAAATAATCTCAATTTTTTAGGTGTTGATCTCACCAATAATTTAGTACACACCTAGTGCATAGGGTCTCATGATTTAGTACGCACTTGGTTCCTCTCGGTGCCTCTCTACGTGGTTCCTCTTGGTGCCTCTACCTTTTTAGCCGTTGGATCGCTCCTCGTGAGCCATCCAATTTTCGACAACCATTGTAAAAATTCTCTTCCTTATATAGGCTTAAAATACAATTATGGCCAATGAGTGTGTCAGCTCAAGTTGGGTATTTTGTGTAGTCGTTCCTCTAGTTGTTTCTTCTTTCTCTCCATCCATCAGCCTCCATGCAGGAAACACAGATCCCCATGAAATCGATCTTTCGTGAGAGAGCAAAAAAGGAGGAATATAATATGATGGTATGCTTTCTTATTATTCTTTTGCTAACTTCTGTACGGCCTTTTCATCACAAGGAACACATAATTTTGTTCTACTTCATCTTTTTTTAAGGAAAATCAATTATATATAGAAATATGTTCAAGCAGAAAATTATGCCCATATGTATAAAATTATAGCCTCAACTATACATGTAGACATGTTGTAACTATTTTTCTCATAGAGCTCTACAACTAATTAACTATCTGTAGTCACCTTTAAGTTATCGCAGCAACGCACGGTGTGTTATCTAGTTCATACGGAGTACTATGTATATACGCCCACACGTAACAATCAAAGCTTAATTACAATGGAGCAAGACCATTGTTGGGCTCATTTTTAGCCTAGCCCATTTCTTATTTAAATCTTTGTGGTCAATTTTTAATTTTGCACATCTCAATTACATTCAGTAGGACGTACCCTATTCATGCATATTTTCTATTGGTCCATCGTATCATTCTACGCCACACCTTCCTTCGGCCAGCTTAAAAACAAGTCCATCCACCCAAGGACCATACAGTCATGGCCCCTCCACACTAAACACGCCTGCGTTACCTGCATCTGCATAGATGCTGCCCTATGCTCGCTCAACAGCTCCATGCCTGCCAGGTTGCATTGTCAGTGTGGTCTGGCATCAACGTTACCTCGTGATCGCCTACTCCACCATGCTGACCCTGTCCATGCTGAGAGAGGTGTGGAAGGTTGGGAGGATGAGGAATGCCTGAGGTGTGGAAGGTTGGTGCGAACACACTACACCACAATACCGAGATCGGCGATGGACGATCGGATGCTAAGACCAGATACAGCGACAGACAATCTGTCGCTAAAAAATTATAGTGACAGACTTCTGCAGACGGTGTAAGTCCTGTCGCTAAAACTCTATAGCGATAGACGGTAGTTTCAGCGACAGACGGTCTGTTGTCCTGAATTATATCGATAGACAGTTTATTGATACTTTTTAGCGACACATGCTTTGTTACTAAGCATATACCGATTGATTGTCCAATAACCATATATTTATATATAGTGACAGATTATTCAACAGGACAATATAAATAGAAAAGAATAATACAATTAGTGAAAGGAACGTGACTTTAAGAGGGAGGTGAATTAGACAACTAAAAAACTTTACTCTAGATTATGGCCTCTAATTACCACCTAATCAAAACCTATGCAAAAAAGTAAACTATCTGATTGTGCAACTATGGTTTTGCTAGGTGTGTTGCTATCTCTACCGTAAAAGAGTTATGCGACCTAGGTTTCAATCCTGTCAACTAGCCTATCAACTAAGCTAGAAAAGGTAAAGCACATAATTAAGGTAGCAAGGTAAATGCAGAAGCTAAAGAGCAAGGTAGACATGCAACTCCCATCGATGACTGGTATTTTTACCGAGGTATCGAGAAACACGCAAGCTTCCCCCTAGTCCTCGTTGGAGCCCCTCGCAAGGGCCAAGCTCCTAGTCGGGTAACTCCGAGGATAGCTCCAGTCCTTCCTCACGCGCAAGTGGGTCTCCAGTTATGCCACTCGTGGCAAAGTCTCTCTAGGATGCTCTCCGCCGTCTCCACTATCAAGTTTTCGACCGAACCACCGTGGGCCTTGTTCCCTTCGGTACACGGTGGCGGCCACACCACAAACGCAGTTGGTGTGATCTCGTAAGACTACAAGCCCCTCTGATGTTACAACAACGCAAGCACCGAGTAGTAAGAGGTATGCAAACCTCACTAAACACTAGGCCTAAACCTAGAGCAAGCGCATGAGGGGTGGTCTAACTAGCTTAAGCACTTCATAAAACACCTACACTAATCACCATGTGAATCACTAAGCACTATGAATATGGAAGCACTAATATGGTGTAGCAACATCCTTTGTATGTTTCCTCAATCCACACCGCTTTTGTCTGATAGAATGGTATATATAGGCCCCCAAGCAAATAGAGCCGTTGGAGGGCTCAAAACAGCTTTCTGTAGAGCATCGGATGCTACAGTGAAGGCATCAGACGTGTCCTATGCTGATATGTTGAGTAGTCGTTGGACCTCTTTTTCCGGGGCATCAGATCCTCCGATGCAGGCATCGGATGCTACATCGGACTCTACTACAACATTGTTCATTCTGGGCCGATTTAGAGGGCATCGAACGCTGGCATCGGAGCGTCCTATGCTCTGGCATCGGACGCATCCGATGCTCTTTTTTTAGCGAGACAAACTTTCGTATTTTGGGCATAACTCTTAGCTCCGAACTTCGATTTCGGTGATCTTAGACTTTTTGGAAAGATAATGAAAAAGCTCTACAGGTTTTTTATGCTAGTGTCATGCCGGTTTGAGCAGATCCAAAATCATGAGATAGTTCTAATTCAATCAGCTCTTGTCTTAGCTTGAGCGGCTCAACTTTGTTTGCATCCGGGCCTCTGTTTCTTGTGTTTTGGACTTTGCTTGATCTTTGTAAGCCTTCAATACATCTTGTAGGGTCTTGGTTGAGGTGTTGATCATTTGATCACCATATTACCTTTGTCTAAGTCACGTTTGCACCCTATTGGCTACAAAACAACCACTTGCAAACACATTAGTCTAATTTGGTTATGTTGATCATCAAACACCAAAATTCAAACTTCAATGGGCCGAGGTCCATTTTCCTTAAAATTAGAAAAAAAAACATTTAGCACATATAAACCCTACATTAAAGCTTATGTCCATCACAAAAATAGAAACACATACATCACAAAGGTCAACACATATATAGCATCCAATATTGTCTTGCACATAGTTTGAATTGTCCAACAACCAAAGAATTATAAGAATACACATCCCAGCAAGCAAAGAATTATAAGAATACACATGTGAAAGCTCTAGTTCAGTTTTGGTTAATTGATAAAACCTATTTGGTCTAATCCTATGGCTAAGCATGTGTGTAGCTTATGAGAAAGGATTAAGACCAAGCCAAGTGGTGGAGCTAGCAAGATGGCAACCATGATGGAGATAGTGATGACCACATAAAATCAGGGCGTGTTTGTTTCCAGGGCAATTTTTTGCCCTGTGACATCGAATATTGCAGCCCTAGTTTAGTCTATCAAAAATATATCAATTAAAAAACTAATTTATCAGCCGAAGACTAATTCACGAGACGAATCTATTGAACTTAATTAGTTCATCATTTGATCATGTGGTTCTACAGTAAACATTCATTAATGATGAATTAATTTACCTTAATAGATTAGTCTTGTTAATTAGCATATGGCGATGTAATTAGTTTTGTAATTAATTTTTTTAATATAGTAAATTAGTGCTGCAATATTCGATTGTGACACGTTAATTTTTTCCCCAGAAAACGAACATGCGCTCAAGTGATCAAATGCTCTACATACACTTGGTGAGAAGAAGAGAAGAGGAGAAGCAAAGAGGCTCGAAGGCAAAGGTATAATCTATAGAGCTCTTTGTTTTGGTGATTAGGACACTTAGCAAGTATGATCACATTTAGGATAGATAGTTGTACTATGAAGAGGAGATAATTCACGACTTATGTGATGTTCAAGTGCCACTAGGTGATCACTAACTCGTTGATGCATTAGACCTAGTGAGTGACTAAGAAAACCCCTTGAAAATACTTTGAAAAATACTAACACATGTGCACAAGTGGTGAAACACTTTAGTGTTAGTGCATGGAAGCAAGGGTGAAAGTTAGAAAGTGAGAAGTGCTGGAAAAGGAGCAACAGATGCTCCTTGTGCAAGCATCGGACACTGCCCTGGTGCGTCCGATGGCAAACCCTAACTAAGTCTGATGACACGTCTCTACTTGACCTTTACCTTGTCATCAACCATTGCCTCCGAGCTCCACACCTGCACACCAACACAACTAAGAGACATGTTGCACTCAGCCAAGCCGTGAGCCTATGACCAATCACTCATCATAAGGATGAACCACGGGGGCACATATCAACCTTGCGTTCACAAAGACCAACATCATTACATAGAATAAGGAAAGTATAATATGAGGCTCCTTGACTCCTATTCACTATTAACACAATCTGAAACATAAATATGTGTCCAATGAATCACCTGAATTTACTTTATTGTTACTGTTCACATTTGATCCTTATTTACCTGTAAGTTTATGCATGTGAGTAGTTATGCTTAGCTCGCTTCAACATAACTAAAGATTTGTAGCCTGGATCTGGGATGAATGATAAATGCAATTGATACTTAAAATATGCTTTTTAGCAAACCAAGGGCATAGAGCATTAGGTCTTCATAGTGCTCTGGGCAGTCCCAATGGTGTAATTATGGTGGTTTCTATCTCTATTAAATACTTTGCCACCTAAGCAGATTTCTGATGTGGCAGTAGATTTATTAAAGAGAGGGACAAAAATGAAGAAACAAATTCCACTATATGAAACGAAGTCTTCATGCGCGTCGAGGTGCGAGGAAACTACCGGAACCGCGTTCGGGAGAAACTAGTCGTTTCCTTCCTTTCTCTGATCGGATCTCCTGCTCCAGTTGCGTGCACTCCGCTGTTCACCCGTAGCGGCCACCAAAACCATCATACGCTCTCTCGCATCCCTCCCTGTCTTTCCAGCCACACGGTCGCGTCCTTCACGCGGAGTCGCTGGCCAACTTATATTTGTTCATATCTTTAACCTAGTAACATTTGGGAGCCTAAGCACAACTCAGCAACTTATATTTAATAATAAAAATAACCAACTAAAGTGCTTACCGCAGTTCAGCCGTATCAAGCCTTTGATCATGCATCCCCTCATATTATGCTTGTTGAGCGATATTAGATTAGGATTGTTTTATTTCAATACTTTGGTAAAATCCTAGATGGGTACTCAATGGAATTTCTTCGGTGGAGTTTTCCAAGAGGTGTTAGACTTTTGATCAACCAATTGACATTTCCTGTGGTGTTCAAGGTTTCACCAAAAGTTTAGAACTACAGATCCCTTGGTCATGTAAGACTATGTCTTCTGTAATGAATACTACTTATACACTATATAATAAACCTATTGTCTTTGATATTACCTCATTATTTGTAACTGTATGTATGAATTGAATTCTTAGGCATACAAATAGGATGTACATGGTTTTGTCGTTAAAATTGGGTGCTACTATGTAGTGTCTGTTTAAGCTCCTTCCATATAACTAAAGAAGAAAGCACCACTAGTAGAAAAAAGCTCTAAGCCAACGATCCTCTTTTTTTTTCACAGACGGTTTTACTTTAGGGCCAGCTGTGTAAAGAAATGGATGGACCACGACTTAGTAACTGCCTGTAGAAATCTATTTCCATAGGCGGTTTTCCTAAGAAAACTGTCACTAGAAATGGTGCATTTTCACTAGCGGTTGGCTTATGACAACCGCCTGTGAACCGCTAGTGGAAATGCACCATTTCTAGTGGCGGGGTTTTTTAAGGCTACCTCCACTGGAAATCTAAATACACTAGAATTTAAAAATTTGAATTTTTAAAAATACCTTAGATAGGGAAACAACCAATTTGAAAATTATAGATCTCAAAAAGTTATCAAACTTTGTAGTTGATAACTTTTTGATTTGAAATCATCTTGTCAACGAAAACTACGTTCAAATTCTCAAATTTGAAATTTAATCTTTTATAAACGACCTCGGATGGGAAAACTACCAAAATAAAGTTGTAGATCTCGAAAAGCTATCAAACTTTGTAGTTGGTAACTTTTTTATTTGAATTTGTTTAGGGCCTCAAATAAGAAAACTACACTCGTATTAGTATAAATATGGGGAATCCAAATGGAGTATAAAAACATGTGAGGTTATAGTGCAGTTGTAGAGAAGGCTCTATGTGAAGGAGAGGTCATGGGTTCAAATCCCACTGGTTGTATTAGCCTTGAATTTTCCAAATCGTTAGAGAGCGCGCGTGCGCTGCGTCACCTAGCAGCGCACGGACGCGTGGCACAACGAAAGTAGCACCGAGCGACAAGCGTAGAGTGTTACGATGCGGGGACCAAATGATAAGCATGAGGAGAGAGAGAGCACGCGCGTGTCAGATTTGCGGGAACCAACGGAAGCTGTGTGTCAGATCTGCTTTTTTAACATTTACAAATTTGCAAACTTTAAAATGCGATAACTTTGTCGTGGAACATCTATTTTTATTTCGTTTGCACCATAATCTTTATTATGACGAGATCTACAAAAGTAGATCCATGTTGGATATGTTTTGAAATAATTTATGTGATTATAAAGTTTTACGCTTATGTCTACAAAGTTTTAAATATAATACTTAAAAGTTTTCGAAACCTAATGTAAAATTTTAAATTACAAAATTTCACTTTAGGTGTATAAAGTTCATAGCACGTCAGTACTGAGTTTTAAAAAACTAATATAAAGTTTCTAAATTTAGGTGTGGAGTTTTAAAATCAAAAAAATTTAAATTTTACAATACAAAGTATATATTGTTTTAAATTTATTGATAAAAGTTTCTACATTTAAAATTTAAAGTTAAAAATTATAAAGTTTAAACCATTAAATACAAAGTTTAAAATATGTTAGTACATAGTTTTGTATTTTAAAAATAAAGTTTTAAATTTTGAATTCAAAATTTTAAATTTGCTAATACAAAGTTTGTAATTATAAAGTTTAAAGCTAGAAATAAAAGTTTTAAATGTGCCAGTATAAACTTTCTCAATTTTAAAAATAAATTTAAAATTAAAATCTTAAAATTTAAAATACAAAGTTTTAATTGTGGTAGTATAAAGTTTTTGAATTTAAAGTATAAATTTTAAATTACAAAGTTTTAGACCTTAAAATACAAAGTTTCAAAGTGCTAATATAAACTCCTAAATTATAAAAATAAAGTTTGTATAGAGTTTTCAAAAACACAGTAAGAAGTTTTTTAAATATGTATATATGTTAATTTTTTTCAAGTATGAATGCTGCCTGAAAAAATTTTAAAATATGCATTTTATACATTAACACAATGGACAAACTTAGCATAGTTTGATTTTTTTATATAAATTTTGAGTGTAAAGTATTCAATGAAACAGTATAATGTTTATTAATATGATAGTTCAAACCTTTAAATGTAACACTATAAGTCTATAATGCGATAGTCCAAAGTTTTTATTTAATTTTGAGTTTAAAGTCTTCAACTCAACAATACAAGGTTTGTAATATCATAATTTAAAGTTGTAACTCGCGAGCACAAAGTATATAATAACATAGTTCAAAGTTTATATAATTCTGGATGAAAAGGTTTGCATTCTAACAGTATAAAGTTTATAATATGATAGTTTAAAGTTTTTAACCTATTATTATAAAATTTTATAATGTGAGTTATCAAAGCTTTTCATAATTTCTAAGTGTGACATTTTAAACTTAGCAGTACAAAGTTGTAGTATCATAGTTGAAAGTTATATAAATTCTGAGTGTAAAGTTTTGAACCTTGAAGTTTAAAGTTTGTAGTCATATTTTTATATTGTTAGATTTTGAAGCTATTAGAACAAGTTTATATTCTTATAATCTAAAGTTTTTATTTATTTTCTGAGTGTAAAGTTTTTCACCTAGCAGTACTAAGTTATGTAGATTTTTTTAAAGCATACTTTCCGAGTGTAAAGTTTTTCAACTTAGGAGTATAAAGTTTTCTAATGTATGACTTTTAAACCTAACAATTTAAAGTTTATAATATGATGGTTTAATATTATAATTTTTTAGTGTAAAGTTTTAGAGCTATTAGTATAAAGTTTATAATTTGATAAATTAAAGTATTAAATCTAGCAGCACAAAGTCGTTTTTCTAATGTGATAGTTCAAAGTTGTTATAAATTCTGAGTGCTACAAAGTTTTATAATGTTATAATAAAAATGTCTTAAATCTAGTTGTATAAAGTTTATAAATATCATATCACAGAGTGTTTGAACCTAGTATTATAAATTTTATGATGTCATAATTACAAGTTTTAAAGTTCTTAGTGTAAATTTAGGATCCTAGCAGTACAAAGTAGTTCAAAATTTATAAATTTTGAGTATATTTTTTTTAGAATCTAGCATTATGTTCAAAGTTTATAATGTCATAATTTAAAGTTTTCAAATTTAGAAATCAAATTTAATTTTTGTACTATTTATATTTTTTATATACATAAATGTAAAGTTTAACAAAACTTTATTTATTTTTAATATATTTTTACTTTATCTTTTTATGTATTACTAACAACTATTTTTAAATATTAAAGAAAGAAATCTATATTCGGTTTATATTAGTTATTTTTTTCAAAGACAATCTGTAGGATTGTCTCTTTTTTTGATCGATAACTATTTTTTTTATTTTTTCTGTGTTGGTTGAATTAAAAATATTATCTAAAATATTATGGAACGTATAAGATATTATTTTTAAAATAGTACTTTCGCATCCATATGGATGTTAAACCATCTCCGCCCTTTCTTCTCCCATAAACCCATTATCCCGAAACAGAAAGAAAATAGCTCGTAGAAATCCAAAAGACCTATTAGTTTCGAATCTAGATAGGAGAAAACTAGACCTCAAAAAGCAAGACAGGAGAACCAGACATACGTGGTAGAAGCAACACAAGAGAACCAAAGTAACAGAAGGTAGAAGCGTGTGTACGTATCTCTCTAAAAGCATGTGCGTTGCTACTCCTCTAAACACGCACGCGTTCCTATGGTTACTAGCGCTCGCGCGCCCAGCAAGAGCTCCCTTGAATTTTGCATGAAAAATGTGGTGACTTGTGTGACTTCAATGGAACTTGAGCCCTCCCCTGATTTAAAAGAAATATTTTTCTGTTTTTTCAGGGTTTTTTTGCTGTTTTTTCTTCGACCATTTCCACAGGCGCCTATGGTCTGTGTTGTGGAACCATTTGTACTTGCCTCCAGCGTAGGCGGTGCTGGAAAACGCTAGTAGAATTAGGTTTTCAACCGCTTGTACAGTATGTCTGTGTACTAGTGCATAATGTTGAATTACATTGTGACAAAGGGGCCATCAATGCAAAGTTCAATTTGTGTTATTGTCAAGCATATTGTTTATATTGTTCATACGTACAAACAATCAACTAACAGAAAAATGATTCTATAGCTATAGTATATAATTAAGTCGAGGATAATTATGCACACATCCTTCATTATTCCGCTTATATTAATACTGGAAAAATTATATCCTTGAAAATAATTATATACAATCGAACAGAGAAGACGTGAAGTAGGTAATCATTTATCGCTTTTATAAATACTACTTGGTTCCAAAATAAATTAATTCTTAAAATAACCTAAAGTCAAGCTAGTTAGATTCGACAAACTTTACATGAAAGAGTAATATATATATCATCTATATGACAAAAAAATGTCATATTGATGTATCTACTGATACTGAATTACTGATGTATATCATATTGAAACAGAAA
This sequence comes from Coix lacryma-jobi var. lacryma-jobi, assembly GCA_009763385.1. Classification (NCBI taxonomy): domain Eukaryota; kingdom Viridiplantae; phylum Streptophyta; class Magnoliopsida; order Poales; family Poaceae; genus Coix; species Coix lacryma-jobi. The sequence continues at coordinate 119,169,815 of CM019830.1, read as the reverse complement.
ACCAAATAATACGAGGATCTCTGGAGCCTTTCAAATAAATGGGTCTGGCCATGACACTAACACAACTGCTATTTAGATCTATGCTGGTATGATTCAGCACATTAAAATATCTATAAGGTTTCTGTATATATATACATAATAAACACCGAAATAATACAGATATAGTAGAGTGGCGACGGTAAGCATACAACAATATTTCTGTTTAGGATAGCAATACAACCATCCATGGTAATAAAAGTATCATGAAAAATTACAACCATATATATTCCGTCTATGATTTTCGTGCTCAATTTCCATGATCTGTTTGCTTAGCGTTTTGAGGAACGCCGTCACAGTTAGGGTAGGTCCCGAGCGGGCACTGGTGATCATTGCTAGGAGTTCCACTCCTTCCATCAGTTGCAGCGGTAAGTAGCCTGATTTGCCTCGGTGACACAGTTGTGCCGTAGGATCCATCCTTCGCCATGTCCCTTGGCGTGCAGGTGCACGAGTGGATAAACATCAGCGCAGCAACGACGAACACGCCCAGCTTCATTGTGAGTCTAATTTATGAATCGAAACATACAAGGTAATTATGAAGTGACGTAAATATTTCTCTCAAAAACCAAAAACGAAACTCTTAATAATACAAATGAAAAGTTTGGTATACTTACTGAGATCTGAGCAAATTACTTGAACTGAAAGGCTTTTGTGCAATTTCGTTTAGTAGTAGAAGAAGTGATGGACTACTTATAGGGGCCGGGTAAAAGCAGATGTTCGGACATCAAACTTTCTTTACCATCTTATAGTCTACTGTGGAAAATGGTTTCTCCACTGACAAAGATTGTGTCGACAAAAGGAAGTGGCCAAAATAAATCCCTCATGACTTGAAAGCAAAGGTAAATAATGGATATGCACTTATTTCCCGGATTATGAGACAAGACACAAAATGTACTTATTGGGATGGTTCTAGTTATTACCCCAGAACTGAAATATTAATAAGAGGGTCGGAGAGCAAGCAAAAATTATGCTTCCTGCTATTTTCAAATTAATCATGTGTTGCAGAGATTCAGGAAAAGAAATGGTAACCTTTACTGAAAATTGAGAAAAAATGATCTGGCGCTGGATTTATATAGATATACTAAGGCCTTGTTCGGTTCCATAGGAATAGAGCCGTCCCGGCAGGATTGACCTCATCCGGTTTTGAATCTGGTTCATAGCAACATAGCCGTTCGATTGAGATTTGGTTCCGGATAGATTGATATGACGCGGTTTGAATTTATCTTGTTTTTTATAGTTTAAGACCCAGATTGTTATGCACCTCTTAGACCAGGAACGGAAACAACCGGATCATGTGAATCCCTTTGATTCACTCATTCCCTGTCTAGAATGGTTCCAGACCCTATTTCAATCCGACAAAAGCGAACAGGGCCTAAAGGACTCATGTTGGCTCTGGTAACCATCGTAATCAGCTGAAAAATCAATCATTTTTAGGTTTCATCAATTGCCACGGTGAAATTCATTCATAATACAATATTTTTTTATTTTGACCACTGCTGATTATGTGTATTTCCAAATGTCTTGTCAAGCTTAGTGGGAAACACTACTACTGAAAAGCTATGCAAGGGCGGCTCTAGACCCTCTGTAGTGGCGGTTTTTCCAACCGCCTATATGTAACACCCTTGGTGTTAAGCAATAATTAAAACCCAAATTAAGTTGTTTAGTATGCACAATCATTTGGCATCGTGGCATAAAAACATTTCATGTGTTTAAGCATAATTGTGATGCTTTATATGTTTGGTTTGAGTGTTGCATGATCTTGTGTGATGCTTTTTATAGTGATGTGGTTAAGTGTTGCATGAAATGACAAGTGTGAGTAAGACTCTTGTTTTAATAGTCCTTTTTATTCCCTTTTCCATAAGTCAAAAAGTATGTCAAATTCCAAAGTGATTTCAAAAGCAAAGTTGTAGCTCTGGTTGAGAGGCACAACTTTGGTATTCAAAGTTTCTATCCAAAAGTTTGGATAAATTCGAAATCTTTCAAACCCTGAATTTGACCACAAAACTCGATTTTAAAAACTAAAAAGAACTAGACTTTGGTCCTTTAGTAACAGTTGTAGAGAGGATTAAAGTCAACAACTTTTATTAAGATAGATTTTCAAGTTACTAAAGAAAAACTGAAGTAATTTGGAAAACGAGTTTGATTTGGTTTCAAATTGAAAATCAATTCCCAAAACCTAGTTTTTACCCCTTTTGTGTGGTTCAAAAAGTAAGCACAATTTGGATATATAACCAAAAACAAAGTTGTATATAATTTTATAAGGAGCAACTTTTCTATTGGTGGAATTTGAAGTTATTCAGAAAATTCAAAAGTAATTTTGAATTCAGTTTGGTCCAAATTTAGGTTTGAACTTTATTTCAAAATTTAAGCAGAATTTGACCTTGCTTCTTAAAACAAGTTTGTAGAGCACAAAATTTGGAGCAACTTTTGTTTTTGGAGTTTTTGCCGTGCAGTTCAAATTTTGGAGAAAACAGAAAGGGGGAAATAGGGATCGCTACAGTAAAATAGGAAAAGGGGGGGTGAGAGCAGAGCAGGTGCTCTGCATCGCGCCGCCAGTGCTGCCGTGCCCACTCGGCCGGCCTTGCCTGCGTGCCGCGCGTCGCCCTGCATAGTACAGACATCATCCTAGACGTGGCGAAGCCGTAGAAGTCGACCAAACCATCTCAAACTCCTCCTCGTCGCCGTTCTTCCCTCCTCTGTGTTGCCGGCGCCCAGAAGCAGAGCAGCAGGCCGCCGCCGCTTTTGGCCTGCCTTGCTCGTTCCATCTCCGCTCGATAGCTCGTGTCTCTAGCGTCGCCTAGTTGTGGTGCATCGTCTGGTCCAGTTCATGGCTCCCCTCGCGGTCGGAGTCGCTCGGGCACCATTGTCTCTTTCCCTGCCGGCCAGGGCGCCGCCGTGGGATGTCCCACCGTGGCCATGCTCCTCCGGTGAGCTTTGCTCCAATAGAAACCGTGTTCAAGCTCCTTCGGATTCCCCAGATGCTGGTCGGCTCTTTACATCCGTCGCTATCGACCTTATAGAGCCGGACCGCCGTAACCGAGCCGGTTGGGCCGCCACCGCCGCCATAGCTGTCGACCACCTAGCTCTAAGGTGTTCCCGTCCTCTCTGGTGGGCGCACCATGACCAGGGTGTGCTCCCGGTGCTCGTAGTTTACTTCTTCGTGTCCCTACCTTGCTCCCTCGCCGGACCGCCGCCGTGCCGGCGTGTTCCACTCGACCGGACCGCCATGGCCGCGGATGGGGGGTCTCCGAGCTCTAACCTGCCAACCTATTCCTCTAGGGCGATGCACTGAGTCATGGGGATGGTGTCGGTGCCAGCCCCATCGCCGGGAGGTCACCGCCGACGAGAGTAGGGTGGCCGGCGCGGCCACAGCCCCCAGCCATGGCTCTAGCCTTGGTCAAGGCCGAGTCTTGAGCTGGACATGGTCTGGTTGACCAGGTCCCGCATGTCAGTGAGGAGAGGTAGGGAGAAGGTGAGTAAGAAAAGGTTTACTCGTTTTAATCTTTTTCAGAAATGTTTAATTGTGCTGATTCTTGTTTAATGCATAATTAATTCTCTGGTGCTCCAAAAATTATGAAATAAATTTTGTTGTAATCCTTGTGATGTGTTCTATCAAATAAAAATATGAAACTTCATGTGTGAACAAATTTTGAAAGTGATTTAAATAGGTCTTTTTATTAATAAATGGACTTTGATGATTTTTGTAGGCTTATTTAAATGTCCAAAAATCATGAAACTATTTTTGTCACCTATTTTTATCTGAAAATGTATCTTCACAAAAATTTTGAGCTCTGTTGGAGAAAATAAATTTTAGTCTTATTTTTATGCTTTATTTAATCATTTAAATGTTTATAGTTTGCTTTAATTCTGCAGGTTTATATGTTTATTCAAAAATTGTGATATTTGTTTTACCACTGTTATGTTATATAATGAATCATCCCAAAAAGTTTGGGCTCAATTTGATAATGTTATATGTAAGTCCTTTTTCTATGTTTAATGTAATAAAAACATGATTAAAAGGGGTTTTTTTAAGTAATTAGGTAATTAGGTATATATAGAAAGTTATAACTAATCTTGTATCTTCAGTAATCTGTTGTTTAATGGTTATGTTTCCTGTAATTAGTTGATCATGTTTGCTTATGTTGTAGATCAAGTTGTACACTTAAGTTTTCATGCATATATTGGTATAGTTTCTGAACCAGTTCTCTTGTGGGACTGTTTTCATAATTAAGTTTATATTTTCTGTAAATAAGTTGTATACAAAAGTTGTAGATAACTTCTGTATCTAGTTTGTCCTAAAAGTTCATGATTTTAGGCCTGCTAGATTAGGAGATATAGTTTTTTATAAGTCAGCAGGTCAGATCTGCCCTACCTTTTGGACAGATCTGAGGTTTTGTGTTGTTTGAACTAATTAAGTTATGAATCAACTGATGGCCATAATAGGAAAGTTGTAGTAAACTTTATAATCTTTCTAGATTGTCAAAGATCACCCTTTTTAGTGACCCAGAGCTCCAGTTATAGCTGTTTGACGTTGGGTTAACAAATCTGTCCTAGCTCTGGACAGAGATGTTTGTCCCAACTGTTTGATCTAGCTACCTATAGAATCAACCCTAGATGATAATAACAAGTTTGTAGACAATTTGATAAGCTTTTCAAATTGTCTAAGATCACCCCTTTTAGATGTTAGGAGCTCTGGTTATGGCATAATTAGTATAGATGGTGTGATCTGTCCAAAATGTTGGACATCTTTTGTGAGTTATTTGGTTTAGTAGATATGTCTAGCCATCTCTAGACAAGAAGTTATGAGTCTTGGGTGACCTTGGGTTATTGTTTGAAGACCATGAGACACCTCTCATCTTGTGCTCCTATGGCTTGAGTAATGTTTTGATAAACCTTAGTTACCATAGTTAACCCACCTAAAAGTACTTGGGGAAAGTTTTTATTAAGCTAGAAACTCTAGTGGATGAGTTCCTTTACATAATGCTAGGTTGCCATGTTTGATTTTAATCTTGATTGGCTAATGCATTGTTTTGAATGCATGTGATAACATACATTAATCTTGCTTACAAATGAAAAACATGGATTTGATCCATAAAAGTAGACCATGGGGTACATTTCCCTTTTTGTTATTCCATGGCTTGGTTAATATGTTGATAGACCTTAGTGACTTTGGTTAACCCATTTATTGTTGTTTGATATAATCTATCATCTCTAAAAATTTGGACTAGTTAACCGTAATTTACTTCACAATTTGATTTCATGTTAATTACATTGCCTTCTTTATGAATAAGTAATGTTGTAAAACATGAAAACCTAACCTTCTTAATAGTAAATTTAAGGATTGAATTAGGTGAATTATCTTGATCTGCTGAGTGTATTATCTTGATCTGCTGCTTGATACAAACAAACTTCATTCTCATAACCATGGATGTTGTTACAAGTTGGGTTTGTTGGTTTGCAACTGTACCGCGAAGGAAAGTTGTACTCGACTTTCCTTAAGCTTGTTTAATCTTATGTATAATTGTCCTGCACCTTAGCATGCATTCCATGGCATCATACTAAGCACATATCATTCATCTACGTGTAGTATCCGAGAGTATTGAAGTCGTGTTGATCAAGCGTTGATGATCACCCTTGTCGATCAAGCTTCGGAAGGAGATCCTTGTTGGACAAGCTTCGTCGAGAAGACTTAACTTCCAGATGAAAGAACTAACCTCTGTGGATCTTTCTTGGATCTTATCTTCCCTGCAACAAAGGCAAGCCCTGGTTCATTTAACCAATTCCTTGGTTTTGCAATTACATTTACTTTCGATAACCTGATGCATTAAGTGTTTATCAAATAAATGTTTTAAACCTGTTGATGCATAATCAACCTTGTTATCGATATCACACCTTGACACCTGCTTTACACAAATGGTAGATATGCTTAGCCTTGCTTTCTCACGCTTCCTATAAATATTTTGATACTTGAGGTTTAAAAAGGTTTATGAAAGAGAAGCATGGTTAAGGCCAGACGGGCACCTGCATCGAACCTTGGGTTGATGTAGAATGACCCGGATGTGTCGGATTAGAGTTAACCGTTGTTGGCCTGCTAGATTGAGAAACTGTGAAGTACCGATCATATGCTACGGTAAGCCCTACCTTGGTGGTTCTTAAATGAGAACGGCTAATCGCGCACTGGGAGTGGAGAGATGGCGGGAGTACTAGCTACCCTCGTGGGTTAAAGTCCCGGATTGGAGGCGTACAAGTACTCTCGGGTGGCGCGGACCCGGTCTTGTTTGGAGGATCCGAGGTTGCGGTTGGTATATGTGTGATCGAGGGTCTACATATATTGTATGATCGTGGAAAACTACCAGATCTGGTTGAATCGATTCGAATCGTCGTGCTCCTCGGTTAAGGAGACTCGATCTACTAACCCGCACCATAGAATGAAAATGGAACTGGTTTAAGGAAGAATGATAATGAGCTTTCACTAATGTTTACTTTTAGTTCTTATCATGTACTTAAATGATTAAGTAAAAGTTGGATATAGGATTACTGTAGTAAACTTTTATGCAAATGAAAAATCTATTGAGCCTACCCAAGCCATCATGACCCAGAAGTCTTTTCTGTTGACGGGTAAGTCTTGCTGAGTATCGACCGTACTCAGGGTTTGTTAATTCCCTGTTGCAGGTTTCTTGCAGGTTTCTTCTAGATGATGATAATCATGATCATGTCAGTGGGCTTGACGTGATCTGGTTGTTCTTCTTCTCCAACTTAGGTACTCTGCCTAAGTGTGGCTCCGTACTACTTCTCTACTTCCGCAATACAAGTTATGTTCATGTAAAAAGTAACTTATTCATGTTTGGAAAAGTTTATTTATCTTACTTCCGCACTCCGATAGTATTTTGTATTAACTGTTGTAATGTTGTGATTATTCCGACCTTCACGATGATGATCCTGTGGTTCGTAGATAATTCGGGGTTCTCTCGGGGACACCCGACAGATCTTTCTAGTAATGTGTTTCATTTGCACTGTCATTGGGCTCCTTAAGACGATGACGTGTGCAGGTGGGCCACATTATCGGGAGGTTGTGCCACACTATATAGAAGCGCCTCTATGAATCAAGGGTCTCTACAGGCACCAGAGTATTTCAACATGTCCCTAAAGAAATCGGTTTACTAGATATCAGAAATCCAGACAAAATAATAGCAAAATTTTTCTTTTAATCCTGAAAGGGTCCCACTGGCATGTCTTATTTTGGCACAGATTGTGTCGATAAAAGGAGGAAGTGGCCAAAATAAATACCTTATGACTTGAAAGCTAAGGTAAATAATGGATGCACTTATTTTCCGGATTATGAGACAAGAGACAAAATGTCGATGATTAAGAGAATAAGGGATGATTAAGAGTGTCTGAGAGCAAGCAAAATTTATGCTTGCTGAAATTTTCAAATTAATTATGAGGTGCAAAGATTCAGGAAAATAAAAATGGCAACAATACTGAAATTTGAGAAAAAAATATTTTAGCGCTGGATTTATATAGATATACTAAATGACTCATTTTGGCTCTGGTAATTAACCATTGTGATCAGCTGAACAAACCAATCACTTTTAGATTTCATCAATTACCACGGTGTGCTTCAGAGTGCAATATAAGTGTGACGATTGCCTTTCTTTTACATGGCAATTATTCCTTCCTTTATGATATCACAACAATTCCTTTTGTTTCTCACGTTGGTCCATGACGATAGCAATGTGTCACGATGATCGCACGAGGATTGCTGATGGAGAGATTGACTTAGGGCCTGTTTAGATCCCAAATATTTACAAGATTTCCTATCACATCGAATCTTTAGACGCATGCATGGAGTATTAAATATAGGTAAAAAAATAACTAATTATACAGTTTATTTGTAAATGTCGAGACGAATCTTTTGAGTCTAGTTGGTTCATATTTGGACAAAGTTTGTCAAATAACAACGAAATGGCTACATGAACTTTACACCAAAATTCTTCCAACTAAACATACCCTTACATAGGCCCATGCAAAGCAATAGTAAATCAATCAATCATGCTATCCACGGAAGAAAGAAAATCATGGTATGTGGTGAACAGTTGTGGGCTTTGATGCTTGCATGTAGGGTTGTTGCATTTTTTGGTTGACTCATTGATTTGGGGTTTGCCTTGTATGCATTGGTAGGATGGATTTTTCTTTTTTACTTGTTGATTTGACGCTTGCCTTGCATATGAATTTTTCTTTTTTTTTACATGTTGATTTGGCGCTTGCCTTGCATGCACCGATCACATGATTTTTTTGCGCGTTGATTTGACACTTACCTTGCATGCACTAGTCATATGAATTTTCTATTTTTTGCGTCAGGTAATCATGCATCCTATTGTGGTTTTTGTGCTGTCCGGTAGACGTTGATATTGCGTATGTTTTAGTAGTATAGAGATAGAGACAGAGATAGAGATATAGATATAGATATAGAAATTTAGTATGACAATACAACCATCCAAGGTAAAAAAAAGTAGCATGACAAATTACATTGGCCAGGAACTTATTAGGGTCTATATTCCGTTTATGATTTTTTATGCTCCCTCATCAGCCGCAGAGACGTGCTCAATTTCCATGAGTGTCCTTAGTGTTTTGAGACAAGCTGTCACAGTTAGGGTATGTCCCGAGCGGGCACTCGTGATCATTGCTGGAGTCTCTCCATTAGTTGCAGCGATAACATGGATTTTCCTTGGTGACACAGTTGTGACAACCTGGATTTTCCTCGGTGACACAGTAGTTCTATCGGAAGATCCACCCTTTGCCATGTCATTCCTTCCATGAGTTGGAACGATGATATGGATTTTCCTAGGTGACATAGTTGTACCGGCAGATCCATCCTTCGCCATGTCATTCCTTCGATGATTTGCAGCCATAATCTGGATTTTCCTCGGTGACACAGTAGATCCTTCGCCATGTCAATCCTTCCATGAGTTGCAGGGATGACCTGAATTTTCCTCGGTGACACAGTTGTACCGCATGATCCATCCTTCGCCATGTTCATTGGCGTGCAGGTGCACAAGTTGATAAAAATCAGGGCAGCAACGACGAACACGCCCAGCTTCATTATGACTAATTTATGAATTGAATCATACAAGGTAATTAAGTAACATAAATATTTCTCTCAAAAAGCAAAAACGAAACTCTTAATACAAATGGAAATTTTGGTACTTACTAAGATCTGAGCAAATTATTTGAACTCAAAGGCTTTTGTGCAATTTTGTTTAGTAGCAATTTTGTTTAGTAGAACAAGAAGTGATGGGCTACTGCTTATAGGGGTAAAATAAGTAGATGTCCAGACATCAAATTTTCTTTACCCTCTTAAAGTCTACTGTAGAAAATGGTTTCTCCACCGACAAAGATTGTGTCGATAAAATGAAGTGGCCAAAATAAATCCCTTATGACTTGAAAGCTAAGTTAAATAATGGATATCCACTTTTTTTCCGGATTATGACACAAGACGCAAAATGGACTTATTGGGATGGTTCTAATTATTACCCCAAAACTGAAATATTTAGAGGGTCAGAGAGTAAACAAATTACACTTCCTGAAATTTTCAAATTAATTATAGGTCAGTTGCAGAGATTCAGGAAAACAAAAATGGTAACATAACTGAAAATTGACAAAAAATTAATCTAGCGCTGGATTTATATAGATATAATGGCTCCGGAAAATATTGTAATCAGCTGAACAAATCAATCATTTTCATATTTCATAAATTGCGATGGTGAAACACTCATTCATAATACAATATTTTGACCACCGCTAATGATGTGTATTTTCAAATGTCTTGTCAGGCTAATGTAGTGGGAAATGTGATTCACATCATATAACCTATGAGGCTATGACACTGATTTTGTTTGTAAACCAATGGAAATATATTCGGCATAAGAGGATACCAAAATGAAAGGCACCCTAGTACGCAGACCACTTTGACCATTGATAGGTAATGCTCACTTTCACTAGTGATAGGTGAAAACACCGCATCAGTGAAAGTGGGTGGTAAAAACACAGCATCACCTTGGGTTCGGAACCGGTGGTCATTATCAATACCTGATCACAATCCTGTGTACATGGTTTGGTTTGTAACCGGCCAACCGTGGAACCATTTATAGAGGTCAAGCACGGGTTTATTTGGTTATGGTCCGAACAGTCGTACCTATCTTATTCCTCGACCAACCAATTGATGAACAGCCACTACGGGTGAGATGGGCACCATAGCATCACTACTGGAGACACCATATCACCATGTATGGGGAGTGCCTGAGCCTCTAGCTCCACACGCAATGGGCAGCAGGTAGTCGCACATCTCCAAGAACCTCCCGAGGTGCACCGACAATGAGATCTGGAACTCATAGACAACACGTGCGGACAAGAAAGAAGGCTCTCGAGGAAAGGACGGTCACGGTCGCAATAGCAACCATTGTCATCCCCCTTCGTCCTTGATCCCCTAATAGCAGCACAACCACGTCATTCTTATTGGGTTCGTCGTCACCATGGGAACAACACCGCAACACAATGGCAATGGGGAAGCCAAGCTCGAACTGGAGAAGGCATCCAGTCTTCCACGGCCCTTCTAGTTGCGGAATAAGATCATGACAGATGAAGCGGCGACAATGAGCTAGGTTGTATACACCTGTTGACGGTAGTTAACATCAATCATAAACTGTCTATATACCTTGCATAAAATGACTAAAATGAATCATCAACATAGGATAGAGGTTTAATCTAACAAACTCCACAAGTTTTGGTGATTTCATAATTGTGGGAAGTCAAGGACCTATTTGTTAAAGCAAATCATGTCAAACCACGATGAACCCAACTCATGAAGCTTCTAGAGGACTACAGACGGCAACCCACCGTGGCAGACTCCGAGCCACTACTAGGGTGCCGACTAGCCCCACCTATAGGATGGCTAGCCTGTGGGCTCCCTGTCTACTCCTCCTAATAACATTGGTTCTCCACCACTTTAATAGTCCATCTACACCGTTGATTAAGGTTGGTTTCATCCTAGGGCTGTGGTGACTTCATCACCCCTACATAAGGTCACTCCTCCTCCTCCTGAGGGCATATCATGATGAAGAAGAGATGAGGAGAGCCTGAGAGCCAGAAACCCTAATCTTTACCAAACAGGCGCCAACAACCAAGAGAAGAGTAGATCTCCTTAGTAGAAGCTACCCTTCTATAATAGAATAGTGAGAGAGATAGTGAGGGAAGAGTTCGGAGGAAGTACCAGCCTATCGGTGCTCTCTCTACGGCTTGAACCCCGAAGGAATCAAGTTCATCTTGAGCTTGCTTCTAAGATTTCTCTGGTAATCAACTTTTGATTCAAGTAAGTAACATGTTTATGTTGTTCTTTAGGTTTGGTGACTCTTTTGAGTACTTTAATCCCTGTCGCTCTTGGATTAAAGCAATATTCATACTGTAAGCGTGGTTCTTAGACTCATTTACTCGTGGATTTACCCTACTTTCTAGATCGGTGGTAGATCGCAAGGGTGACTTTTGTGGCCTTGTTGAGTTTTTCATAGACCACCTCCTATCTGTAGGTCAAGTAGGATCTGGTTGCTAGGAAAACACACTCTAGTTGTGTTCCTCCTTAGTAATATCCCAAGTGAAACCAACAGTTCCATGTTCATCCATATGGAATCATGGTGCTTTGTCTATCATAATGAGCTCAACAATATCATTTATCTTCTCATTTTCTAGTTGACCTTGGCGAATATCTTGCTCCATGTTGGCCTCAACCTCCATTATCACTACTTGACTACTAGTGACTAATCCAAGGTTGAGCTTCTCAAACTCCTAGCATCATCTAGCTAGAATTGAGGTTCCAAAGCCATATTAGCATAACTCTTCTACTCAAGGAATCTACTACAAAATTACCTTTCCCAGGATGATAGTGTATAACGAGATCATAATTTTTTAATCCATTCCAGCCATCTACATTGCATGATAGTGTATACTGAGTGAATATGTACTTTAAACTCTTGTGCTATGTATAAATCTCACACCTATTAGCCAAAATATAATGCCTCAAGATTTTTAAAGCATGAAAACAAGTTGAATGTTGTTGTGGATGCTTTGTCTCGTGAAAGTCATGGTACCTTAGGTCAAGGGAGACTAATTTCTTGCTTTGAGCTTAAAAGAACATGGCTTTAATAGCGTATCTTAGAGCGACTTTTCGGGGTTCATCTTGTCCACCAGGAAGTTGGGTTCCTTTTATATATATTGGATGTAGCGGTAATTCGGGGAACGTGTTCTTCAAGTTGGGTTCGTTTGCAAAGTGTTTTTACTCACATTGTGTTTATCTGGTTTTAGGTACCAATTGGTCACCACATGCATGGGAATTGGTGTCACGCAGACACATTCATTTACTATATCTAATTTTAATATCTATGCATATATAGCAGTTGCAACTGTAATGGTTTAAGTTGAGGTTGCTTAAATTAGTCATGGTTGAGATGGTTGGGCAATTGGGATGGTGCTTTTTACCTATCTTTTGGTAGGCTATGATGCAAATGTAATTACATGCAATGTTTCTCTATCTATGATATCTGATTTTGCTTGTTTAGATGCCTTGTTTACTGGGGAGGCTCTGTTGAATTTTTCATTATAATTTTCTAACTTTAGTACAACTTAGGTGTTGATCGATAGCCTCAAGAACTGCTTCTATCTAAGCCGAGGTTTTACACTCCCATTGTGTAATATTTATGTGATTGCAATGTTAAAGTTGATAAAGTGTTTAGTGGAGTGCATTGAAGATTGTTTTGCATAATGATGAACAATACTGAAAGTTGCCTAAAGTTGTTTGCTTAAGTGCTTGTATTCTTGTTAAGAAAAGGGGGCTAGGTAATTGTGAACGCGTCTATATATGGTAATGCGAGGTGTGTCAGCGGTGTGGTAATATTCAATTGTTGCATGCTATGGTGATGCACCCAATTATCATGTCATGGCCATTTCAAGTTTGGGGATCAAATTTTATTAGTCAAGTTTATTCCTCATCATCAAATAGGCATTACTTCGATGATTGCTGCTAATTACTTCTCAAAGGGGCTAAATGATGTTACCATATGGAATTGCAGTCAAGTTGTCCCTAGTAATGACATTGGTCAAGGTTCCAAAAAAAAATTAAGAACAGTCCCTAGGGAGATTAAAAAAGGCTTGGTCTTTGTGAACACAGTTTGATATGTGCCCTAGTAGTTCGACCGGTCATAAGTGTAACACCTCTGGTGTTTAAGCATGTAATTAACTTGACATATCATCATTAGCATCATTAATCATCTTGATCATGATTTCATGTATGCATTTGCTTAATGTATCATTTTATGTGATGTATCCCTATTGCAAAAACCCTTATTAGCCCACTTCTTCCTATAGGGGCAAATGGTAATTTCACCTCTGTGCCTAGTTCTATGTAATTTTGTTCAAAGTTAGTGCCCTGATGTTTGATGCTTTGATCAAAGTTCAAAAATCAGATTTGAATTGAGTTTCCTTTTGCAAAACCCTAAAATCTCAAATCCTGGATTTATTCCCTTTTTGATAACTTTTTCAAAATTCAAAATTTTGAGTTGGTTCAAAAAGCAAAGTTGTGAATCTGACCTAGAGGAACAACTTTGGTATTACAGATTTCCATGTTTCTATAAAATTTGCAGTAATTTCAAATTCATTCAAATTCCAGTTTTTGTCCCCTTTTCGGTTTTAAAAAGTTATTCAAAAACTATTGAGTTTCAGAAAAGTGTATATTAGCAAAGTTATAGGTTTTTCAAATGGAACAACTTTCATATTGGAAGATTTTCAAGTTTCAGTTTGAAATCCAAAGTAATTTTGATTTGAATCAAATTTGAAAAGTGTCCCCTTTTCTGTTTTTGAATGTAGTTCAAAAACTATTTGGAATTTGAAAATGTTCATATTGACAAAGTTGTAGACCTCTCTTTTCTGAACAACTTTGGTGTTTTGAGTTTTTGTCGCACAGTTCAAATTTTGGGAGATTTTTGCAAAATTCAGAAACCAGCCAAAAGTCAAACCCTAGACCCTAGCACTGTTCTTCTTCCCGTAGAGCCAGAGGCCAGGGGGGCCCGGCCATGGCGCCGGCGCTGCGGCTGCAGCGCAGGCGGCTGCTCCCCACGCGCCACAACCTGCCACCGATGTTCCCCTGTTCCCTCCGCGCTCGCACGCGAGCGCTGACCATCGCTCTCGGCCCCTACAGTGCCCAGCCGCCGCCGCCGCGCGTGCATCTCCCGGCCGAGCATTGCGCCCGAGCCCCGCTGCGCGCCAGCTTATCCGCCAGAGCGCAATCGAGTGCGCCCCCCCGCAAACCTTAACCGCGTGACCTCGAGCTCTCTACCGTCCCATAGCCGCGGCTATATAAGCCGCCGGAGCTTCGACCTCCGCATCCCCTCCGCCACCGTGCCAGCACTCTCCAGACACTCCTCCGCTCCACCTCCTAGCTCAGAAGCTCCGCCTTGAGCTCGTGAAGCTTTCCCACCTTTCAATTTCACCTTCCCCGCCGCCGTTTGCCCCGACGTAAGCTCGCCGTCCCCATCCCCGCCGAAACCCGGCGAGCTCGGGTTCGTGGAATTCGCCGTCTCCGCCATGATCATCTCTCACACCGACCCGTGTTGTGTTCCTTGGCCCGTGCGACTCTAACCCGCCCTTGCGGTCGCTGTTCTGCGCAGACCGCCGGACCGCCGGAGCGCCGCCGCGGTCATCTTCTTCCCCGAGCGTGCCGAGCCTCACCCTCGAGAACGAGTCGAGCCTCACCCTCGAGCCCTGCCTCCGACACGTGGTAAGCATCCGAGCCTTCGGCCTCTGCTTCAACTCCGCTGTTCGCCCGAGCCCTCCCAGTCAGGTCTCGGACAGAGGCCTGTTTCTCTCGCGCTTCGCCCGAGCCCAAGCCTCGGCGAGCGCATGACCCTCCGCTTCGACCGAGCCCAAGCCTCGGCGACGCATGCTCTCCGTCTCGCCCGAGTCCGGCCTCGGACCGAGGCTCACTTCTCGTTTCGCCCGAGCCCCCGCAATTCGCCGAGCCCGGCTTAGAAGAGCACAGTGCTCTTCTCTTTTTCTGAGAGTTGTGAATAGTGTTCTGTTTTCTTTTTTTTGTATGATTTTCTGTGTGCATCCAAAAATTCTGAATTTTTGTGGTAGACTCTTTATGCTCTGGAGTATTTTATAAAATATGAAACTTGAGTTTTGTGCAAAATTTGAAAATATAAATTCCCCTTTTAATTGAAATGAAGGTTTTGGTATTTTTGGAGAGTGATTTATAACTCCAAAATCATGAGACAAATTTTGTGAGCTTCTTATGCCAGGTTTAGTCTCTGGTAAAATTTTGAAGTCTTTTGGAACAAGTTGATTTTTGAGCTTTTATTTTAATTGTTAAATAGTGCCTTTTGCTAATTAATGTCTGATTTTATTTGAGCACCTAATGACCTCCAAAAATTATGAAATTTGTTTTGCCATCTATCTACACCATAATGAACTTATGTGATTAATTTGGTAATTTTTGGAGCAACTTCATAAAATGACCTTTAAATAAATTAAGAAAATAGAAAAGATGGATTAGGGTTGGTAATAAGTTTTGATGATGTGATCTTTGGATTGATTGATGTTCCTATAGACCCCTACCCTTTGGTCTATGATGTTTTGATGCTATGTTTGGTTGATGCTTAGGATAATTATAATAAGGGCTAGTTTAATCAATATTGCTTAAGGAGAAATGGTTACCTTTTATGCTCAACCTAGATTTCAATCATGCTTTGTTTAAAAGTAATCTAGAATCAGTAGAATTGTCTTGCACCTAAGTCCATATCATCATTCTCATGAGCATTCATCATTGCATCCGTATAGTTGACGAAGAAGGACCTGAAGTCGAGGTAGCCACCGAAGGATCTGTCCCCGAGGCAACCCCGAGCTCGGCACCTACACCACCAACCCCGAGTCTGCTCTTTTTGCCATCCAAGGCAAGCCCCGGTGCATTTAACCCCTTTCCTTGAATTTATAAAATGTTTCCTTAAATGCTTTTGAGTTAAATTATTGCATTAGGTTTATAGGAGTTGTGTGCTATCCTAATTGATGCACTATCCACCTTGACCACTGATACACCCGATACCTGCCTTTCAAAAGTATTTGAAAAATGCTTAGCAATGCTATTAAATAGATTTGCAATAAAAAGGCCAATTTCAAAGTGTGATCACTTAAGAATCTTTATGGGATTTTGGGTTTTACTCCCACTATTGGCTAAGTATCTGATCCGTACTTAGTCAATGGGAAGGAGAGGTTTCCTTGCGTACGGTGCCGTCATGTTGTAGTCCGGGACTCAACAGTTGACACCGACCGGGACAGGGTTGAAAAACCGACAGGACCTGTACTCTTGGGTTAGAGGCCCGAGGTGCTTGTCGCTGGCGGAAAAATGTAGGACCATCCGTATGGGGGCCTGCTGGTCAAGACTTGTAACTATTCACATACTACGGAAAGCTCTGGCTCCGAGAATCCATTATTGGACCGACAACCGCGCACTGGGAGTGGAGAGATGGCGGAAGTAGCATGTACCCACGTGGGTTAGAGGCCCGGATTGGAGTGGTGTACTGTACTTCCGGTGGCGTAGGACCGGGCCCAATCTTGGAGGAATCGTGGTAGACGAGTTGGCATATGCAAGCTTGGGTGCTACATATGCAGTGTGAATAGGGATCCTCAGCTGAGTATTCTTTATCCGGATTAACGTTGCTCCTCGGTTATGGAGACTTGGTCCACTGACTGTCAACGGAGAGTGGTTCTCAACTAGGAATATTTTGAAATGTAAAATGAATCATGAATGATGAAGAATTGAGGAAATTCTGAACCTTTCAAAATAAAATAAGATTTACAAAAAAATGCTTTTCTGCAAAATACTTGATCTTGCTTAAGCCTTACCTTGACTACCCTAAGCCTTTCATTCCTGAGTCTTCTCCCTTTTTCTTTAGTCGGGTAAGTCTTGTTGAGTACCTTTGTACTCAGGGTTTTATTACCCATGTTGCAGGTATGGCAGATTCCTCAGTATGCCTTGGACCCTGCTGTGTGACCGTTGTTCAGGAGGAGGCCGATGAGGCCGATGAGTGATTATTCACCCTCGGGCTGGGGGATGTATCTTTACCTTAAGTTGTTGTCATATGCTACTTGCCGACTCATCTATTTGAACTATGGTCTGTAATAACTTCACTTTAATTTTATGTGGAACCCTGGTTTGTAAAACTATTGTTATCTAAGTCTTCCGCTATTTACTCCGATGTTACTTGTCAAAATTTAAAGAGATTGTAACTGAATTGTGAGATGATCCTGCGGACAACGGGCACTGATGTAGCCCAGTAGCGGAACCGGTCCTAACCTCTTGGCTGTACGGATCGACTGTCAGTGGTTGACGGTGATCAGTGGGCCATGGGATTAGAGCCGTTACGTTACAGAGTGGTAGAGGCATCTCACTATGACGTTGCAATCTTTTGCGAAAACTTCAAAATGTTTTTTTTAAAACGAAACTAAACTTGACTATTTTGAGTCCAAATTGCTTCTCTCATCTCATCTTGTCTTTGGCAACTAGTAGCAAGACAACTTGTATAAGCCCTATGTACCTTACCTTAGTAGTTGCATTGCCTTGTTCCGTAGGAACGATTCATGCATCATGTCACATTCACTTAAGTTTATAAAGAGTTCGTTGGGTTAGTATGCCTATACCTTTTCTTGCTAGCCTTTCTCATCTATAACCTCTTGTCCAGATATGGCCATCATCAAGCGGACTGCCCGCAAGTCGACTGGACCGAACGGTGTGCCGCGTCACCAGCTGGCGCCTCGCACCGGAGAAGAGACTGGAGAATCCTCCAATGGTCGTCGCTTTCCCCGCCGCACCCGCAAGCAGCTGAAGGAGGAAATCAAAATCTGAAGGCTGAAATGGAGAACATGGAGCATGACTTCTACTTTCTCGCATGGAGTTTTATGAGGCACGAGCTTCCTTGGAACAGGCTAACCGGAACACGATTCGCGCTATCGAGCAGCGCAATGATGCTTGGACCCCGCGAGGACGTGGTCAAGAGCCCAGCTCCATGGACTGCAGCAATACACCGCCAGATCGAGCAGTACAATGATATGCTTCATGAGGAAGTGCATCAGCTGCATGATCAACTCCATCCTTGGTACCCCCGGGTATGGAAGACCCCGAAGACGGAGTCGTGGAAGAACCTGAAGTGGAACACGAGCCCGATCAGAATGAGGAAGTGGAACCTGCTGAAGATGTCCACGTTGAAGATGAAAAGAGGAGGAAGAGCCTGAGCTTATCATCGAGGATGATGATGATGACGAAGAGTTGATCTTCATCGATGATGACTAGACTCCTTGTGTCTGTACCATCTGCTTACCTAAACCCTTAGTCTAGGTTTGGGAGCGTTAGTCTGTCTGTTGCAAGTCTGGCATGTATCTTTCTTTCGTACCTTTTCCCTTATCAGTCTGTTGTCATCTTTATCAAGCCAGCTATCTTTGTATCAGTGAAGTTGTCAATCAAGTTGTTTCAGAACCTTTGTCCTTTATGCTGAGTTCCGAGTTGCTTATACAGATGCCTGTGACACCCGTACCGGAGCCGGAGGTTCTGAGATGCCAACATCCCAAACCCTCCACCTGTACCAGCTACCCTAGCAGATGCCATTGCAGCCTTGGCCGCCGCTGCCAATCTTGGCTCAGAATCAAGGGCAGCAGAACAACGGCAACCGTGGTCGCCCAACAACCAAGAGACAACCTATGTGGAATTCACTGAAACACGCCCACCGGTCTTCACAAAGGCCGATGAACCTCTCGAGGCTGACGACTGGTTACGCACCATGGAACAGAAGTTCAGTCTACTGCACTGCACGGAGATCCAGAAGCCTCGGTTCGCTTCTCAGCAGCTCCGTGGTCCTGCAAGTGCCTGGTACGCCAACCTGTTGGCGGCCCAGCCGGAAGGTCACCAGCTGACCTGGGAAGAGTTCCGCACCGCTTTCAGAGCACATCACATCCCTTCGGGATTGATGAGAATGAAGTTGGATCAGTTCTTGGCCCTGCAACAGAAGATTCCACCGTCATGCAGTACGTGGGACAATTCAACCACCTCAGCCAGTATGCCTCCGACTATGTCAACACAGAGGAAAAGAAGAGAGATTGTTTTCTCAGGGGTCTGCACCCTAAGATTCGCAGAGGTCTGTCCAACAACCTAAACGGATCCTACCATGATGTCGTTGACCGTGCTGTTGCTTTCGAGGAAAGCAACCGCCAGTATCAGGAAGAGAAGAAGAAGAAGAAGGCTGGGTCTAGCAGTTTCTCCAGCAACCATAAGCGCCCAAGAATCATCTACCACCCCAGCCACCACCAAAACCGTGCCCCATACCCCCATCAGCAAGTGGTCGTTCGTACCGCGGCCACCACCCACAATGCCAACCAGCAAAGTGCCACTCAGCCGAACGCACCTGGTGTTCGTGTCACCACCCCACAAACAGCTTACAACCATCCATGCTACAACTGTGGCCAAGTTGGTCACTGGTCTCGCGAGTGCCCCTAAACCCAAGAAGAATGCCCAGCATGCACAGAAAGGCCCTGGAGGATCACAAGCAGCAGCACAGCACCGTGCACCGCAGCAGCACGTCCAGAAGGGCAAGCTTGTCAGGAAGCACGGGCAAGTCTACTTTCACACCGTCAGTAACATCCCAGAAGGAGAGCCCGTCATGCTCGGTAGGTTTCCTGTTGCAATCATCCTGCAGTCGTCTTGTTTGATTCTGGTGCATCGCATTCCTTCATCAGTCGCACTTTTGTCATCAAGCATGAGTTGCCCATGGGGGAGTTAAAAAGAAAGTTTCTGCATACTTTCGCCTGGAGGGCGGATAAATACTAAGGAAGTGGTCCGCAGTATACCAGTAATGTTGGGGAAACATGTCTTTCCTACCACCATGATAGTACTGCGCGATCAAGAGATAGATGTCATCTTAGGCATGAATTGGATGTGTCAGTATAAAAGCCATGATAGACATCTTGAATAGAGTTGTGAGAGTGGATATTCCTAACAGTACCTCCAAACTCCTTCTCCAACTTCCTATGCCTTCAAAACCAGCTACCACACAGCTAAATGCTACCTATGATCAAGGGATCCGAGATATCCCCGTGGTCTGCGAGTTCCCTGATGTCTTTCCTGAAGATTTACCTGGTCTACCTCCTGACCGTGATGTTGAGTTTGCTATAGAGCTAAAGCCCGGACTGCTCCTATATCCCGTAGAGCTTATCGAATGCCTCCCAGAGAGTTGGCAGAGCTGAAGATCCAATTGCAAGAGCTATTGGATAAGGGTCTCATTCGCCCAAGTTCATCTCCTTGGGGCTGTCCTGCTATCTTTGTGAAGAAGAAGGACAAAAGCCTTCGTCTGTGCGTTGACTATCGCCCGCTCAACGAGGTCACCATCAAAAATAAATATCCCTTGCCTCGCATTGATCTTCTGTTTGACCAGTTATCTGGAGCCAGAGTGTTTTCCAAGATCGACCTCAGATCTGGCTATCACCAAATAAAAATTCGTCCCGAAGATATTCCAAAAACAGCTTTCACACCACCAGATACGGCCTATATGAGTACTTGGTCATGTCTTTTGGCTTGACCAATGCCCCCGCTCATTTCATGTATCTCATGAACTCTGTGTTCATGCCAGAGCTCGATAAATTTGTAGTCGTGTTCATTGACGACATCCTTGTTTATTCAAGAACTCCTGAAGATCATGCCAAGCATCTTCGTGTCGTTCTCTCTCGTCTCAGAGATCACCAGCTGTATGCCAAGTTCAGTAAATGTGAATTCTGGCTAGATCGAATTCAATTCCTTGGTCATGTCCTGTCCGCTGAAGGTGTGTCAGTTGACCCTGAAAAGTGGCAGATATCTTGGATTGGAAGCCACCTACCACTGTCCGCGAAGTTCGCAGCTTCATGGGAATGGCTGGATACTATCGT
The DNA here is from genome assembly GCA_009763385.1 of Coix lacryma-jobi var. lacryma-jobi. NCBI lineage: Eukaryota > Viridiplantae > Streptophyta > Magnoliopsida > Poales > Poaceae > Coix > Coix lacryma-jobi. The sequence goes on along the minus strand of CM019830.1, from coordinate 119,148,773 downwards.
CGTTTCATCCCAGACTTCTCCAGAGTTGCCAAGCCTATCACAGAGTTGTTAAGAATTCCGTGGATTTTGTTTGGTCAACAGCCTGTGAGCAAGCTTTTCAAGCCTTGAAGAAACTGCTAACTACATCACCAGTCCTAGCTCAACCAGACATCGAGAAACCCTTTGATGTATACTGTGATGCATCGGGTACTGGGTTAGGCTGTGTTTTGATGCAAGAAGGTCGAGTGATCGCTTATGCCTCACGGCAGCTTAGGCGACATGAGGAGAATTATCCAACCCATGACCTTGAGTTAGCAGCAGTGGTACATGCTTTGAAGATATGGCGTCATTATCTGTTGGGCAGTACCTGCAATGTGTACACCGATCACAAGAGCCTGAAGTATATCTTCACCCAAGAGAGCTGAACATGAGGCAGCGAAGATGGCTTGAGTTAATCAAGGACTATGATATCGAAGTGCATTACCATCCTGGTAAGGCAAATGTAGTTGCCGATGCCCTCAGTCGCAAGTCATACTGCAACTGTCTGACGACGAAGCCCTATGATCTTTCCTTGTGCCATGCTCTTGAAAGGATGGGTATTGAGATAGTTCCGCAAGGAAGCCTGAACAATGTCAGGATAGAAACATCGGTCAAGGAACAAGTCATCGCTGCACAGAAGGATAACCCTGGATCAAGCACATCATCATCGAAAAGGTCCAGACCGGTAAGGCTGATTGTTTCAGGATCGATGATGTAGGAGTTGTTTGGTTCAAGAACCGTCTAGTAGTTCCCAAGGTGCCTGAGTTGAGACAGTTGATCCTTGATGAAGCACACCTGTCTAGGTTTTCCATCCACCCCGGCAGCAACAAGATGTACCAGGATCTAAGGCAGAGATTCTGGTGGACAAAGATGAAGATTGAAATCGCTCGCTATGTCGCTCGCTGTGATACTTGTCAGAAAGTCAAAGCCGTGCACATGAAGCCTGGAGGAGAATTGCAGCCTTTATCTGTACCTGCCTGGAAGTGGGAAGATATCAGCATGGATTTTATCAATGGCTACCCAAGACTCGGAAAGGTTTTGATTCCATTTGGGTAATCGTGGACCGACTCACCAAACAAGCTCACTTTCTGCCAGTCAAGACCAGCTATGCCGTCCCCACGTATGCCGCCTTGTACAAGAACAACATAGTGAAGCTTCATGGAATACCCAAGACCATCATCTCAGATCGTGGTACTCAGTTTGTCGCAAAGTTCTGGAAAGCGTTCCATACCTCACTTGGAACCAAGCTCTTGCATAGTACAGCATATCATCCGCAAACAGATGGACAAACTGAGCGAGTCAACCAAGTGTTAGAGGATATGTTGAGAGCATGTGTGCTCACTTTCGCAGATACTTGGGATGACTGTTTGCCCTTGGCAGAGTTCTCATATAATAACAGTTATCAAGAAAGCATCAAAATGGCACCCTTTGAAGCACTGTACGGTCGTCGTTGTCGTACACCCCTCAGTTGGTCTGAGCCCGGAGAAAGAGAATTCTTTGGAGTTGACCTGGTCAAAGATATGGAAGAGAAAGTCAAGCAGATACAAGAGAACATGAAGATTGCCCAATCCCGACAAAAGAGTTATGCTGACAAGAGACGTCGACCTCTGAAGTTTCAAGTTGGAGATTACGTATATCTCAAGGTCTCACCAACCAAAGGAGTCACTCGTTTTGGAGTCAAGGGAAAGTTAGCACCCCGCTACATTGGTCCGTTTGAGATTTTGGAATGTTGTGCAAGGTAGCTTACAAGCTGAAGTTGCCCGATCATCTCTCTGCTGTCCACAATGTTTTCCATGTCTCCCAACTCAAGAAGTGCCTCCGAGTACCAGAACATGTCGTGGAAGTTGAAGGTGTCGAGCTAGAGCCTGATCTATCCTACTCGGAATATCCAGTTCGCGTGTTGGATCACAAAGATCGAGTTACTCGAAGAACTACCACAAGGTGGTACAAAATCCAGTGGAACCAGCACTCAGAAGAAGAAGCTACTTGGGAATCTGAAGACTTCTTGGCAAAGAACTACCCTCCCGACTTTCTCGAATCCCTGTCTATGTAAAGTTTTGCCTTTATCCCTTCTTTGTCCTTTCTTAAGACGCAGAATCTCGGGGCGAGATTTCTTTAAGGGGGGGAGGCTGTAACACCTCTGGTGTTTAAGCATGTAATTAACTTGACATATCATCATTAGCATCATTAATCATCTTGATCATGATTTCATGTATGCATTTGCTTAATGTATCATTTTATGTGATGTACCCTATTGCAAAAACCCTTATTAGCCCACTTCTTCCTATAGGGGCAAAATGGTAATTTCACCTCTGTGCCTAGTTCTATGTAATTTTGTTCAAGTTAGTGCCCTGATGTTTGTTGCTTTGATCAAGTTCAAAAATCAGATTTGAATTGAGTTTCCTTTTGCAAAACCCTAAAATCCCAAATCCTGGATTTATTCCCTTTTTGATAACTTTTTCAAAATTCAAAATTTTGAGTTGGTTCAAAAAGCAAAGTTGTGAATCTGACCTAGAGGAACAACTTTGGTATTTACAGATTTCCATGTTTCTATATAAAGTTTGCAGTAATTTCAAATTCATTCAAATTCCAGTTTTTGTCCCCTTTTCGTTTTAAAAAGTTATTCAAAAACTATTGAGTTTCAGAAAAAGTGTATATTAGCAAAGTTATAGGTTTTGTCAAATGGAACAACTTTCATATTGGAAGATTTTCAAGTTTCAGTTTGAAATCCAAAGTAATTTTGATTTGAATCAAATTTGAAAAGTGTCCCCTTTTCTGTTTTTGAATGTAGTTCAAAAACTATTTGGAATTTGAAAATGTTCATATTGACAAAGTTGTAGACCTCTCTTTTCTGAACAACTTTGGTGTTTTGAGTTTTTGTCGCACAGTTCAAATTTTGGGAGAATTTTGCAAATTGAAACCAGCCAAAAGTCAAACCCTAGACCCTAGCACTGTTCTTCTTCCCGTAGCCAGAGGCCAGGGGGGCCCGGCCATGGCGCCGGCGCTGCGGCTGCGGCTGCAGCGCAGCGGCTGCTCCCCACGCGCCACCAACCTGCCACCGATTTCCCCTGTTCCCTGTTCCCTCCGCGCGCGCGCGAGCGCTGACCATCGCTCTCGGCCCCTACAGTGCCCAGCCGCCGCCGCCGCGTGGCCATCGCCGGCCGAGCATTGCGCCCGAGCCCCGGCTGGCGCGCGCCAGCTTCGCCGCAGAGCGCATCGATCGAGCGCACGCCCCCGCAACCTTAACCGCGTGACCTCGAGCTCTCTACCGTCCCATAGCCGCGGCTATATAAGCCGCCGGAGCTTCGACCTCCGCATCCACCTCCGCCACCGTGCCAGCACTCTCCACCGACTCTCCGCCCTCCTCCGCTCCACCTCCTAGCTCGAAGCTCCGCCTTGAGCTCGTGAAGCTTTCCCACCCTTTCAATTTCACCTTCCCGCCCCGTTTGCCCGGCGTAAGCTCGCCGTCCCCATCCCCGGCCGAAACCCGGCGAGCTCGGGTTCGTGAATTCGCCGTCTCCGGCCATGATCATCTCTCACCGACCCCGTGTTGTGTTCCTTGACCCCGTGCGACTCTAACCCCGGCCCTTGCGGTCGCTGTGTTGCGCAGGACCGCCGGACCGCCGGAGCGCCGCCGCGGTCATCTTCGTCGACTTCTCTCCCTCGTGCCGAGCCTCACCCTCGAGAACGAGTCGAGCCTCACCCTCGAGCCCTGCCTCCGACACGTGGTAAGCATCCGAGCCTTCGGCCTCTGCTTCAACTCCGTTTCGCCCGAGCCCTCCCAGTCAGGTCCTCGGACAGAGGCCTGTTTCTCCGCTTCGCCCGAGCCCAAGCCTCGGCGAGCGCATGACCCTCCGCTTCGACCGAGCCCAAGCCTCGGCGACGCATGCTCTCCGTCTCGCCCGAGTCGGCCTCGGACCGAGGCTCACTTCTCCGTTTCTCGATTCGCCCGAGCCCCGCAATTCTCGCCGAGCCGGCCTAGAAGGAGCACAGTGCTCTTCTCTTTTTCTGAGAGTTGTGAATAGTGTTCTGTTTTCTCTTTTTTGTATGATTTTCTGTGTGCATCCAAAAATTCTGAAATTTTTGTGGTAGACTCTTTATGCTCTGGAGTATTTTATAAAAATATGAAACTTGAGTTTTGTGCAAAAATTTGAAAATATAAAATTCCCCTTTTAATTGAAAAATGAAGGTTTTGGTATTTTTGGAGAGTGATTTATAACTCCAAAAATCATGAGACAAATTTTTGTGAGCTTCTTATGCCATGTTTAGTCTCTGGTAAAATTTTGAAGTCTTTTGGAACAAGTTGATTTTTGAGCTTTTATTTTAATTGTTAAATAGTGCCTTTTGCTAATTAATGTCTGATTTTATTTGAGCACCTAAATGACCTCCAAAAATTATGAAATTTGTTTTGCCATCTATCTACACCATAATGAACTTATGTGATTAATTTGGTAATTTTTGGAGCAACTTCATAAAATGACCTTTAAATAAATTAAGAAATAGAAAAGATGGTTAGGGTTGGTAATAAGTGTTTGATGATGTGATCTTTGATTGATTGATGTTCTAGACCCCTACCCTTTGGTCTATGATGTTTGTGATGCTATGTTTGGTTGATGCTTAGGATAATTATAATAAGGGCTAGTTTAATCAATATTGCTTAAGGAAGAAATGGTTACCTTTTATATGCTCAACCTAGATTTCAATCATGCTTGTTTAAAAGTAATCTAGAATCAGTGGAATTGTCTTGCTTGCACCATAAGTTCATATCATCATTCTCATGAGCATTCATCATTGCATCCGTATAGTTGACGAAGAAGGACCTGAAGTCGAGGTAGCCACCGAAGGATCTGTCCCCGAGGCACCCCGAGCTCCGGCACCTACACCACCACCCCGAGTCTGCTCTTTTTGCCATCCAAGGCAAGCCCCGGTGCATTTAACCCTTTCCTTTCCTTGAATTTATAAAATGTTTTCCTTAAATGCTTTTGAGTTAAATTATTGCATTAGGTTTATAGGAGTTGTGTGCTATCCTAATTGATGCACTATATCCACCTTGACCACTGATACACCCGATACCTGCCTTTCAAAAAGTATTTGAAAAATGCTTAGCAATGCTATTAAATAGATTTGCAATAAAAAGGCCAATTTCAAAAGTGTGATCACTTAAATCTTTATGGGATTTTGGTTTACTCCCACTATTGGCTAAGTATCTGATCCGTACTTAGTCAATGTAGGAGAGGTGGTGTCGTTCCTTGCGTACGGTGCCGTCATGTTGTAGTCCGGGACTCAACAGTTGACACCGACCGGGACAGGGTTGAAAAACCGACAGGACCTGTACTCTTGGGTTAGAGTCCCGAGGTGCTTGTCGCTGGCGGAAAAATGTAGGGACCATCCGTATGGGGGCCTGCTGGTCAAGACTTGTAACTATTCACATACTACGGAAAGCTCTGGCTCCGAGAAATCCATTATTGGACCGACAACCGCGCACTGGGAGTGGAGAGATGGCGGAAGTAGCATGTACCCACGTGGGTTAGAGGCCCGGATTGGAGTGGTGTACTGTACTTCCGGGTGGCGTAGGACCGGGCCCAATCTTGGAGGAATCGTGGTAGACGAGTTGGCATATGCAAGCTTGGGTGCTACATATGCAGTGTGAATAGGGATCCTCAGCTGAGTATTCTTTATCCGGATTAACGTTGCTCCTCGGTTATGGAGACTTGGTCCACTGACTGTCAACGGAGAGTGGTTCTCAACTAGGAATATTTTGAAATGTAAAATGAATCATGAATGATGAAGAATTGAGGAAATTCTGAACCTTTCAAAATAAAATAAGATTTACAAAAAAATGCTTTTCTGCAAAATACTTGATCTTGCTTAAGCCTTACCTTGACTACCCTAAGCCTTCATCATTCCTGAGTCTTCTCCCTTTTTCTTTAGTCGGGTAAGTCTTGTTGAGTACCTTTGTACTCAGGGTTTTATTACCCATGTTGCAGGTATGGCAGATTCCTCAGTATGCCTTGGACCCTGCTGTGTGACTGTTGTTCAGGAGGAGGCCGATGAGGCCGATGAGTGATTATTCACCCTCGGGCTGGGTGATGTATCTTTACCTTAAGTTGTTGTCATATGCTACTTGCCGACTCCATCTATTTGAACTATGGTCTGTAATAACTTCACTTTAATTTTATGTGAACCCTGGTTTGTAAAACTATTGTTATCTAAGTCTTCCGCTATTTACTCTCTATTCCGATGTTACTTGTCAAATTGAAAGAGTTGTAACTGAATTGTGAGATGATCCTGCGGACAACGGGCACTGATGTAGCCCAGTAGCGGAACCGGTCCTAACCTCTTGGCTGTACGGATCGACTGTCAGTGGTTGACGGTGATCAGTGGGCCATGGGATTAGAGCCGTTACGTTACAATAAGTGATAGATCAACAGGCTCATGGGTTGGCGTAATGCAACATGCATGCCTCTTGGCTGTGTTGGTGTGCAGGTGTGGAGCTCATCTTGGAGGCAATGGTCGATAGTGGGGTCAAGGTCAAGTAGAGATGTGTCATGCCGATGGGCCAACAGTGGTGAAGGGTGGACATGAGGCTTGAACTGAGGGATCAGGAGGCCAGAGGACCAATTGTGGTAGTTGCCACTTGGCGGCAATAAGCAAGAGTACATGGGGATGAAGAGGGCATTAGTCAAGTCAAGATGGTATGCGATGGCGTCATGGCATCCGGCAAAGGCCGGATACGAGCTTGCATGGGAGATGCAAGTGTCGTCGGTAGAGTCAGGAAGGAAGGCAAAGGCATCTTGCTTGGGGAGGCTGGACATGCATCAACATCGGTTTTGGCAGATAGGGCGTAGCACCTACGCTTCTTGTACGACATGGGTTTGGTAGTTGAGCCTCCAAAAACTACCATGATGGCTTCCAAGTTTGGGCCTCAAAACTTGGGGTGGCTGGTTTCTGAGTTTGGGCCTCAAAACTTAGGTTGACGAGTTTGTCGATTTGGCCCTCAAAACCGCAACGCTTGCCTCAAGGCGTAGCAATGGATGAGAAGGCTCGTGACCATCTGGGCGACACGTGGCGGCATCGTGAGGCTTGCGTTGCGGCAAAGCTAACCATTAGGAAGGCGCATGACCGTCCATGAAGGAAACCTGTAGAGTTGGACTGGAATGCCCCTGGGCTAGCTAGTTTGCTCTTTTATCCTAAGGGTAGAAGGGATATAATGTAATAAGCTATAAATAAGGGATGACACCCTTCATCCATCCTCATCTCTTAAGTTATACAATTTTGCAGTACTCTTGTTAGGGTTTTCCTTCCTGTAGCTACTATCGAGTTCTACAGAGTAATCATTCCTCTATGTACTCGGATTCAAGGAAAGGTGACTGTAATCACCTTGTCTCCTCATTGGGGATTTCGCTGAATCTTTTGTTTGTGATTTTGTTCTCCGTGTTCTTGTTCTTCCTCCCTCTTGTTTCGCGAGATCTTTTGATTGGAGGATAAACTTTGGAATCGATTGTTTCTTCTTGTGCTTTGTCGTGAGTGGAAGGTTTCCACTAAGGAATTTGATTGATTCCTCCTGAGCAGACAGATGGGCCGTTTTTGTCTTAGATCTCGTTTTGACCATTCTACACTGAAATCCTTCAATTTCTCGATTTGCAGTTTGGTTCGAGCTATGATCTCATAGGTGTAGCTCACTAACTTGCTTGTGATCCCTTGTGCAAAGTTTAAGTCCAAGTCCTCAAGATTTGAGGGAGATTGGGATGATTCGGTGGACGAATAGAGGGTTTTTGTGGTGACCGAATGTTGGCATCGGGGTGATCAGATGCTGATTGGAGAGTCCGGACAGATGATTCGGTGGACAAATAGAGGGTTTTTGTGGTGACCGAATGTTGGCGTCAGGGTGATCGGATGCTGATTGGAGAGTCCGGACGTTGAGGGTCAAGCTGTCCAATTCACACTGACCTGACTGGACGCACCTCTCGGTTGGGATCGAACACTGCACTAGTGAGTCTGGTCACTACTCAGAGAGGTTTTGAGCTGACCGGATGCATCCTATGTCACTGATCGGACGCACTACTCGCACTGTTTGCTGAGCAGTTGTGAGACCAGACGCGTCTCTCTAGTGTCCAGTCCAACTCAGAGAGGTTTTGAAAAGGGACATTCTTAACCGGCTGCATTCGACCACCTCTCACCAGACACACCCTAGAATCTGATTAGTGCAGTTTGTCCATATTTTAGTCTGTGGTTTCTTTGTCTGGTCTTTGTTTTGTGATCCATTTTTTGCGTTGGGTTCTTGATTTCTGTCCACTTTAGAAATCGAGCTTCTCGCTTTGGATTTTTGCTTGATGTTCATCTTGACACTAGTTGGCTCATATGAACCAGGGTGTGTGAGTTTTTGTGGTGTCCCACTATGTTCCTAGGGAACATCCGCACAATCATTGGGGTCATGGACATCACACATGTTGCTCTTCTTTTGGGGTCTATTTTTGGGACTGAGGTCATCATTTTCTAAGAAATTTTTTGATACTCTCATTCACCCCTCTAGTCATTGTTTCTGGTTCTTTAGTGTTGTCTAAGCATACAACAAGAAAGATGCAAGGTAAAAGTTAGTAGGTAGTTTCCAAGTTGGGAAGTCCATACAAAAGTGATCAAAATAGTTGTGCGGGTTCATTTGTGCTAGAGACGTTGGGGCTATTAGAGAAACAATGCCAACAATGCCCCCAGTGTTTGACAAAAAAGCCTAAGTGATGCCTAAGCAATGGCCAATGTATACATATCGGCCTTAGAACAACATGGTTGTATAATACGTCAGCCGTTAGACAAAAATATTGATGAACTCGACATCGTCACTCTCGTTGTCATGTATGCTTAAACTCACATATGCTTGAGCGCACATATGTTTATACATTCAATGAGTCCCTGTGGGTAGCTAGCCGATGAATTGTGGATAGTTTTTTGTAGTTAATAATAATGTTATCAGATCTCCTGCATAGCATGAGAAAGAGTCTGGCAAATATTTTTCAACACACGACCTTTGAATTGCTCTGCTATTAGTTATTAGGTCGATTGTTAATAGTACGTGCATAATTCATGATTACTTTGGTCAATGATTCACGACACAAACATATGTGCTTGGACTTCAACATGATCGTGGCAGCGTAAAAAAAACAACGACCGTTTAGATCGGCGCTCTATGTGGGAGTTCAGACGTTTCATTAACACTGCTGCACAGCTGCAGGAGGTAACGCTAACTGGCAAACGCTACACCTGGTCCAACGGGCAGGGTCACCCGACCCTGGTGATGCATGACAGGGCGTTGGGGTCACTTGACTGGTTTGAGTTGTTCCCCTGCCATCTGCTGCGTGCGCTGTCTTCTGACTGCTCGGACCATAGCCCTCTGTTGCTGCACCTTGACACATCAACAACGACCAAGCGTCGATTCAGGTTCGAGTCCTTCTGGACCAAGCTTCCAGGTTTCCTGGACATCGTGTCCCTGGCTTGGTCGCGGTCTCTACCGGATGCTGATCCTTTCCATCGGCTGGACTTCAAGCTGCGCAATGTCATCCGGGCTCTGCAGAGCTAGAACGTGTCCAATGTGGGCAGTGTCCGCCTACACCTAGTTGTCGCAAGGGAGGTTATCCTAAGGCTGGACGAGGCTCAGGAGGCAAGACCTTTGTCCGACAGAGAACTCGAGTTAAGAAAAGGACTAAAGCTTAAAACTCTCGGCCTCGCATCGCTGGCACGAACTATAGCGCGACAGCGTTCCAGACTTGTCTTCTTGGCGGAGGGCGACGCCAATACACGCTTCTTCCATCTTCAGGCATGTCACCGCGCGAGGAAGAACAATGTTTCAGCCCTGCATGTTGACGAGCAAGTACTGACAGACTCAGCTGCTCCGGAACATGCTGTGTTCCAACACTACAACTCCTTGCTGGGGACATGTCTTTAGCGTACAGCTAGATTGAACCTGGGGGCCATCAGCATGCAAACGGACCTGCAGAGGCTACAGAACCTTGAGGTATTTTTCACAGAGGAGGAGGTCAAGGCTGCAGTGATGGATATGCCTAGCGAAAAGGCGCCGGGACCGGACGGGTTCACGGGATTATTCTACAAATTCATATGGGAGATCATAAAGGATGACGTCATGGCTGCGTTCCATGCTTTCTGGGCAAGGGATTTCAGAAGTCTCCACCATGTCAACAACACCTTCCTTATTCTCCTGAAGAAGAAGCCACAACAAACACAACTCAATGATTATCTTCCGATCAGCTTAATACACTACTGGAGACGGCTGCTTTGCCGAGTGCCTGTAGCACTCGGCAAAGACTATTTGGCACTCGGCGAAGGCTGTGCCGAGAGCAGCCCTCGGCACAGACCTCTCGGCAAAAATCCTCTCGGCAAAGGAGCCTTTGCCGAGGGCCATTTATCGGGCGCTCGGCAAACCTTTCGCCGAGGATCTCGTGAGGCTCTCGGCAAAGAAAGTAGCCGTTAACGGCTGTACCTACTGACGGAAGGTTTGCCGAGAGTTAACCTGGCTCTCGGTAAAGGTGGCACGTTTGCCGAGAGCCGACTCTCGGCAGCTAAAATTTTTTTTATTTTTATTTTTCTGTGCCGAGGGTCGGCTCTCGGCAAAGCTATAAATTTTTATTTTTTTGGGATCTCTTTGCGAGGGCTAAGTCAACTGACTCTCGCTCTCGCAAACCTAGGCTTTGCCGAGGGCTACGACCAAAGCCCTCGGCAAAGCCTTTAAAAAAAGGCGATCACTCTCTCCCCAGCTTTGCCGAGGGCTTTGGTTGGTCATAGCCCTCGCAAAGCTGGGAAAATGGCCTTTCTGGTCAGCTTTGCCGAGGGTTATGGACATAGCCCTCGGCAAAGGGGCCTCTTCGCCGAGAGCCACCCTCGGAAAGGAACATTTTTTTTATTTTTTTCTGTTTTTCCTTTTCCTTTTCTTCTTCCTTTTCTCCCACACTACCCAAACCTATTTAATCACATTCATCACATTTCACATCAACAAAACATATATATATATATATCATGAAAGTCACATCACATAGTTGAAACAACATATTCGTCCTCGAATCTAGTTCACATCACATAACTTCATTCACACGTAAACTACTCAATCTACACACCACCAGACAGACACCCGGCCAACCGGACCTTTGGATCCACCCTTCAACCTTCCATCTTGCACCACTCCAAACCTCTTCCGCCCCCCTCCCCATGTTGCCACCCGGGCACTCGCCCTCCAGATGTATACCCTGGTTCTCCATCTGGATCGTTGTACAACTCTGATACTACTTCCGTCCTCATCGTGTCCACGGAGACTGGCAAAGGCCACCGTCATGAGAATTTTTGACCCCCGGTCTGGTTCCATCGGTCGTTGTTCGAACCTTCTGACGGAGGAGGCTGCAAAAGGTCATGTCAGACAAGGAAATGAAAAAAATAAAACACTGAAGTATTGATACTCACAGGAGCAGCTCCGGGGTCCAGAGGCGGCGGTGGAGGAGTCATGAGCGTCTGCGGCACGGCCATGCCCTGGGAGGCCATGAAGGCGATGAGCTCCGCCATCTGCTTAGCTTGAGCCTCCATCTGGGCCGACATATGTGACCGCATCTGGAACTCGGACACCTGGCGCTCTTGCCTTTCTCTTTCCAGGCGGGCCTGCGATAATACAAAGTGAATGTTAGAACAATGCAAACATTTAAAGATCAATGTACGATGAGTAAAATAGAAATAACCTCGAGCTCGGCGACCCGCGACTGCGCAGGCGACGGGCGTGGGCGTATGGGGACGCTCCCGCTCGTGCTCTGTGCTCGGAGCTGGGACAGAGTGGGAGTGGAGGCCGTGTCGATGACGCCGTCGCCAAGCCAGAACCGCCCGTGCTTCTTCCCTCCTCCAATCCTCATGACGATGCTCCCGTCCAGGTCCGTGGTGGCGGGATCAAAGTCGTCCCCATGGACCGTCCTTGCCGCCTCTGAGTAGTCAGTGAGGCGAGAGTGGACGCTGGAGTTGGTGTACGCGTCGGCGGGATCGTCGGGGTTGTAGGAGGTCTCCGCTGCCGTGGCCTTGCCCTTGTGGGACATGGTGTATGCCGCCACCGTGCCGCAAGGCTGGCCACCGTGTGCCTCCGACTGCGAGGAAGACAACAAGATGATTAGCAATCAGGCAACATTTGATCGAGGAATTGATAAAGTCTTTCACGTACCCAAGCTTGTGCGTACTCGGCGAGGTTGCGGTTGCCCTGGTGGTGTGGTACACCTGGCATCTGCAGACGCGCCTCCCGGGCCTCGGCGTGGTGGGCCGCCCACTCTTCGGATAGCCACCGGTCCACGATCATCTCCCAGCACTCGGGAAACGACTGGCACCATTGGGGGATCATCTGCACATATTTCACGTTTAAGCGTTAGATGAAAAGTACCAAAAGCTTAATCTCAAAAGAAAACACTTACCTGCAAGAACTGCGCCCGGCCCAGCGTCATGCCTCTCGCCTGGGCCTTCGTCACCCTCGTGGCCAAGACCGTGGCGTTGTAGGTGATGATGGCCTGCAGTCTCGCCTCGTAGATCATGTCGGTGACGAGCTTCCTACAGGCCCGGGTAGCCGTCACCTCCGCCACTGCCTCCTTCCCCGGCTCGCACTTGAAGTAGTTCTGCATACAGACACAATACGAGGCGAGACAGTAATTAAAGAAAAAATATGATGAATTTGATATTGTTTGACGAAGACTTACCCACAGCTCCGCTCTAACCCGCGCCGCCTTGTTGGGGAAGTCTGGGTCTGGGGCGACGCTGTAGTGGTCAAAGGTGTAGGCCGGCTCGTGCCTCCCGGCATACTGTACTATGCCGGGGTAGTGCTCGCGGCACAGGAGACCCAGGATGCCGTTGGGTTTGCGGCCTTTAGGCCCCACAAAGTCCCATCCCCTGCACAAGTGATTAAAAAAGATTATTAGCTTCTATTTCTATTTTGAATCTCATCGTACGAACAGGTAGTTAGAACATGTACCTTTGTCCGATGGGCGTGATCACTGGGCGTCGGGCACGTGCCGGCAACGCCGGGAGGCTGGCGGGACCTCTCAAGTAGGGCGTGGACACCCCTGAGGCACCCGAACACCCGTCCGCCTCGTCCTCCTCCTGCTCGTCCTCCTCCTCTGCCTCCTCGGCCACTGGTGCCTCCTCCTGCCGCTGGGCCTCGGGCGTGGCCGGCACCTCCTCCTCGACCTCCTCCTCCTCCTGTGGAGACGGCTCCCTCTGGCGGCGGCCACTCCTCGTCGAGGGCCCGTCGGACTGCGAAGGCCCGGTACAACCAACTCAACCGCCTCTGACGTCCTCCCGGCATCTTGCCTCGACCTCCTGCATTTAAAAAGAACAAGCAATGTTGTATTAGAAATAACATAACCAAATATATGCAATATAAATAAAACAATAGATCCTAAAAAATAACATAATATTACATGTATTAGAAATAATCTGGATCATCCGGATTAGCCGGAGCATGAGTCTCCTCATCACTGTCAACCATGTCTAAGTACTCCTCAGTATCCGAAGACAGGTCGTCGTCTTCATTTGCTTGGCCTAAACGGAATCGTTCTAGCATTTCTATGTCCTTCTCATTTTCCACCTCATCCCCAGCGTCGTCGTCATCATTCTCTACTTCCATTTCCATCGCTTCGGTTAAGTCTATCGTGAACGTCCCTTGCAACCCAGATTCTTGAAAGAACTCACCGTCATACGTGTTTGTGTTGAAGTTATAATCCTCATCATTGGGGAGAGGTAGTTTAGCATGTGGTGATATCTTGTGCACAATATACCAACCCAAGAGATGCCCTTTGCTTTTGCACGCGTATGGCGTGTAATAAACCTGCGTGGCCTGTTGAGCCACAATATACACATCGGAGCCTGGATAGACAGAATCTTGTCGAATTTCGGCTAGCCCAAGATTAGGTGTCAGCCTCGTTCTTCCAGGATCAAACCAATGGCATTTGAACATGACAGGATTCAAAGGCTTTTCACCGTGAAATGAAAGTTCGTATATTTCTTCAATTCTTCCATAGTAGTCACGGTTGTCATTGCCTGGAGTACAAACTCCGCTATTTGTGGTTTTTCGATTGGGCCGACTCTGCTCGTAGCTTGATGTGTGGAAGCGAAATCCATTCACGTCGTAACCGTTAAATGACTTGACCCTACGGTCAAAGCCTTTTGCAACCTGCCTCAGCTCTTGACTCATAGACGCATCGGTTTGAGCCTACAAGGTGACGCAAGATATATCGTTATGCGGTCAAAACGTAAGAGCAAGTTGGAACGTCAGATTAAGTACGACCTTGGTAGGACGGTACCTTTTGTCGGAACCAAGAAATGAAATCAGGCCTCCCTTGCCCCGCACCATTTGCAATTAGGGTTTCAGCTGCCGCATCAGAAAGAGGCCTTGGGCCATTCGAGAACAAGTGAAGAAATTCACTGTACGAAACAAAAAGAATGGTGTTGGGAAGTGACGACGAATTGGATGAAGATAGATAACAACTTACCCCATGTACGGGTCCAGCTCATCAAGGTTGGTAAGCACGTATAGCATGATCTTTCGCCACTCTTCATAGTTCAACTGCTTAACTGTGGATCCACTTGCCGTGCCGAGTTGGCCTCGAAAAAGGCTAAGACTCGATTCATTTTCTCCAGCATTGTAACGAGGGGGTGGATTATGCACGCTAGGAAGGTTCTCAGAGTAGTATTCTTCAGTGAAGTTGGACACCTCCTCTAGAATGGATGCCTCTGCAATGGAAGCCTCAATTTTGGCTTTGTTTCTACATTTCTTGCGAAGAGTCTTCATATTTCTCTCGACTGGAAAGCACCAACGCCATTGCACAGGCCCTCCCATTCGAACCTCATTTGGGAGGTGTACGATCAAATGAAGCATCGGAGTGAAGAAGCCTGGTGGAAAGATCTTCTCCAGCTTACAGAGCAACACAGGTGCAGCTTTCTCCAAGTCATCAACGACGGACCGAGATATCTCCTTGGCACATAGCTGGCGGAAGAAATAGCTCAACTCTGCCAGGACAACCCACATAGGCTCAGGAAGATAGCCTCGAACCATCGCCGGAAGAAGTCGTTCGATCCATACGTGGAAGTCATGACTCTTCATCCCTAGGACTCGCAGAGTAGATAAGTTGACTCCTCTCGTTAGATTCGCTGCATATCCATCAGGGAATGTCAATGTCTGGATCCACTGAAGTATTTCTTTCCTTTGTGGCCTGCCCAAGACGAAATCGACCTTGGGCCGTGTCCATCTCCTGCCGGGCTGAGGAGGCAGCATCTCTTGCTTTGGTCTATCGCACAACAGTGCCAGGTCTAGTCTAGCCTTAGGGTTAGTCCTTAGACTTTTCAGTGTCCATGAGTGTTCCCCAAAGCGACTCAGCGATGTTCTTTTCAGTGTGCATTACATCAATGTTATGTGGCAGAAGAAGATCGTCATAATAAGGGAGTCTTTCCAAGCCTGACTTATGAGTCCACATATGCTCCTGACCATACCCCGCAAAACGACCGTCTGTTTCGTTGAACTGGAGAGCATCTATCTGAGCATGAACCTCAGGCACCGGTCAGCATCCGAGGTGGAGGATCTCTCACCACGACACCTTTGGTAAAGTTCTTGGTGTCCCGTCTGAAAGGATGGTCAAGAGGCAGGAATTGTCGATGTTGGTCGAACGCCGAATACTTGCCACCCTTCTTCAACCAGATAAATCTCGTAGCTGTCTTACAAACCGGGCATGAGAACTTGCCATGGACACACCAAGCACAGAATATCCCATATGCCAGATAGTCATGCAGTGAGTACTGGTACCAGATGTGCATGGTGAAGTTAGACCTTGAAGCTCGGTCGTATGTCAATACCCCTTCATTCCAAGCAGTTTCCAATTCATCAATCAGAGGCTCCATGTACACACCCATGTTATTCCCCGGGTGTCCAGGAATTATCAACGACAAGAAGACAGTATGACGTTGAAATAGGACGCCGGGGGGGAGATTGAGAGGGATAACGAAGACGGGCCAACAGGTGTACGGGACAGCCATGAGTCCATACGGATTGAAACCGTCCGTTGCAAATGCAACACGAACATTACGAGCCTCTCTAGCTCTGTCGTGATGGATGCGATCAAAGTGGGCCCATGCTTCACCATCGGCGGGATGTACCAATTTCTCAGGATTGTATCGAGTACCCTGTTTGTGCCATGTCATCTGTTTCGCAGATTCCTCGGTCATGTAGAGGCGTTGGATCCTAGGTGTGAACGGCAGGTAACGCAGGACTTTCATGGGAATAGAAAGCTGCCTCTTCGGGCCTTCACCATCGTCTACCTCCATGTATCTCGACGCTTTACACTTCGGACAGTAACCTGCATCCGTGAGATCTTTCCTGAAGAGGACGCACCCATTTGGACAAGCATGTATCTGCTCATACGGCATCTTCAGGGCACGAAGCAGTTTCTGTGACTCGTACAGGCTCTTTGGCAATATGTGGCCGTCCGGAAGCATGCTACCAAATAGGGCCAACATACCATCGAACGCATCTCGACTCAGGTTGAACTGGGACTTGAACCCCATCACACGGCCAATGGCATCCAGTTGAGAAACCGTTGTCCGATCGTGAAGGGGTTTCTGTGTCGAAGACATCATCTCGTAAAACGCCTTTGCGGTCTTCTCCATCTCCTCCTTTGTACGTCCTTCAGCGTACTGTGCTTCTTGGAAGTCATCTAGCATGTCTGCTACCCCCGCATCAGCATCAAAGTCCTCCAGACGTGGTCGCACTGCCTCCGCTCTCAAACGATGTGCTTCACCATGGTAGATCCACCGGGTGTAGTCCGGCGTGAATCCATTGTTCACAAGATGTTTAGCCATGTTCTCCTTGTCTTGCCTTCTACGGTTCCCACATCTGCTGCATGGGCACAACACTTTGATCTCTCCTCGCCGAGCCGCGCCAAATGCATGGCTCAAGAAAGCATCTGTCTTGCGCAACCATTCATCGGTGAAATCACTTCTGCTTCTACGGCCCGAGTACATCCACTGACGGTCATCCATCCTACTGTCATCCATCCGAGTACTTACATATCTACCTCCGAGTACTTCCAACCTGCTATCATCTAATAGGAGAGGATAGGTCCTAATCCCACCCGCGGATGCGTACATGAGGCCAGTTCCCATTGTCTGCCCCGAGCCGAGACAGAATTTCGGCAGCACCTCCCCGATGTTCTCAAGATACACGTCCCTGTAGGGAGAGTGTGTATCCGGAGAACAACAGGGAGGTGATGCTGAAACTCCATCTCGAATCGGGGCAGACCATGGGAACTAGCCTCATCGATGCATCTGCGGGCTGTCCAAGTAACGTGGACAATCCGAAACAGATACGGTTATCGATATGCAGAGACTTGCATACCTCCAGCTGTATCTCTTTCGGACGGGAGACGCCTAACTGGGTTCAATGACCTAAGACCCTTTTCTGGGAAGAGACGTTCTTTATACCTAGGGTGCCGGTGGAGTCAGGCTAGCGGTGCAGTGGCGAGTCGGTGCAGTGGCGAGGTGAAGCGGTGCAGGTAGACCCGCGACGATGACAAAGACGATCGAGGTCGCCGATGTTCTCCGGCTTGGCCCCGACAGGTCCTCCTCCTACGGAAAAGACAAAAAAGATAATATCAATTAGAAATTTCGGCAGAACCTCCCCTGCACGGTGAGGTTTCATAACCTGCAAGAAAAGACGGCACGATGGCCGACATCCACATATATGTCAAGGCACGATGGCCGGCATCAACATACATAACTTTGAATCACTACTACTAAATAATACTCGATCGCCACATACATTCACATTCACATTCACATGCATTCACATATATCGCCGTGATCCAGGACGACTACTACTAACAACTACTACTTACTACTACTACTTACCACAACTAAGTTGCAAAGGTACAAGGACGACGAGGCGATCGAGGATGACTTACAAGTGACGACGCGAGGCGATCGACGACGACGGAGCGGGACGGGGCAGCGGCGCGTGGCCGAATGGGGTGGCGCAGGGCTCCTCCTCCTCCTCCTCCTCCTCTTCCTTCTCTCCTCCTCCTCCTCCTCCTCCCCCTCCTCCTCCCCCTCCTCTCCAACCGGCCGGGCGGGCGGGCGCGGGGGCGCCGGCGGGGCCGGGCGGGCGGGCGCGGGCGCGCGCCGCGGGCGGGCCGGCGGGCGCGGGCGCGGGCGCGGCGCGCGCTGTGGGCGGGCCGGCGGCCGGAGGCGTGCCGCGGGCGCCGCCGCGGGGGCGTCGGGCCGGAGGGCTGTGCGCCTTCGCGGCGCGTGGGGCGGCCGGGGGGGGGGGGCGGGGGGCGGCGCGCGCGCGTGTCGGGGGGCGGGGGCTGTGGCGCGTGCGCGGCTCTGTCTGCGGAGCGGAGCGGCGGCGCGGCCGGCGGTGAGGCGTACGCGAGAAGCTGAGGGCGCGTTATGCGCCCGCCGAGCGGGGGCTTTTTTTTAAAAGTTTCCGCGCCTTTGCCGAGAGTGACTCTCGGCAAAGGGGTCCACTTTGCCGAGAGCCACTTGATCTAACTCTCGGCAAAGGTTTTGTTTTTATTTTTTTTTGATAAACTCTATGCCGAGAGCCCTGGCACTGGCTCTCGGCATAGGTGCTATGTGCCGAGGGCTTTAGGGAGCCCTCGGCAAAGAATTTTATTTTTTTTTTGTTTTTTTGCTCCCAATTTTTTCTGTGGCCTTCCTACAGTACTAGAAGCCAAGATTTCAAATTTGAAGTGTTTTCCATAAATCTTGCTATATTTCGCCCATTTTCTTTAATTTGATGATTTTTCCCGCGGGACGCACGTTTGAACTACAGGTGCATAAAATAATGAAACTCAGCGATTCGAAAAATGGTATTAATTCTTTAGAGGGTATTTCGACACCGTATACAGGGACAGGCGCGGAGACTCGACCGTCTCGTGCACGAGAAACGGCGACCAAGTTGCGTGATATTGGATTTAAAATTATTAAAAATACAAACGAAGTCAGAAAATCATGAAAAAGAACGAGTGACCTTGCCATCGCATGTAGAGGCTATGAAAAAAATTTGGGAATGTATGGAGGAAGTGGTGGCGAAAGATGGTTGAAACCCTGAGATCTCCGCATATCATCGCATGTGAGGTGATGCGGAGATCTCAGGGTTTCAACCATCTTTCGCCACCACTTCCTCCATACATTCCCAAATTTTTTTCATAGCCACTACATGCGATGGCAAGGTCACTCGTTCATTTTCATGATTTTCTGACTTCGTTTGTATTTTTAATAATTTTAAATCCAATATCACGCAACTTGGTCGCCGTTTCTCGTGCACGAGACGGTCGAGTCTCCGCGCCTGTCCCTGTATACGGTGTCGAAATACCCTCTAAAGAATTAATACTATTTTTCGAATCGCTGAGTTTCATTATTTTATGCACCTGTAGTTCAAACGTGCGTCCCGCGGGAAAAATCATCAAATTAAAGAAAATGCGCGAAATATAGCAAGATTTATGGAAAACACTTCAAATTTGAAATCTTGGCTTCTAGTACTGTAGGAAGGCCACAGAAAAAATTGAGAGCAAAAAAACAAAAAAAAAAAAATTCTTTGCCGAGGGCTCCCTAAAGCCCTCAGCACATAGCACCTATGCCGAGAGCCAGGGCCAGGGCTCTCGGCATAGAGTTTATCAAAAAAAAAAAATCAGTCCTTTGCCGAGAGCCCAACAGAGGGCTCTCGGCAAAGGTAACAGCGCAAAACGAGCCGTTTGCGAGAGACCCGTTCGCCGAGGTGCCGTCTACGCCGAGGGTTTAGCTCTCGGCATAGAGTATCTTTGCCGAGGGTTGGACTGCGCCGAGAGTCCGGCTCTCGGCGTATAATTCTTCGCCGAGATCCATATTGTGCCGAGGGTTGACTCTCGGCAAAGAGCTCTTTGCCGAGTGCCCGTGTTTTAGCCCTCGGCAAAACGGCAGGCACTCGGCATAGAGCCCGTCTCCGGTAGTGATACACAGTTTCAACAAGCTACTAACTAAGTGCATGGCAAATAGGCTGGCAAAAGTGCTAGACAGCATGGTGAGCATGAACCAGAGCGCTTTTATAAAGGGAAGATGCATTCAAGACAACTTCAGAACAATCCGGCTATCATGCAAAGCACTGTACACAAGAAGAATTCCATGTGTGCTACTGAAGATTGACATCGCCAAAGCTTTTGACTCGGTCGGTTGGCCATTCCTCTTGGAAATCTTGCAGCATCTGCGCTTCGGGGAACGCTTGCTCGTCTAGATCTCGGCACTTTTGGGCATGGCAAGCACTAAGGTGCTCCTGAACGGCAGCCCAGGGAGGCGCATCTGACAAGGCGATCCCCTCTCACCCATGCTCTTTGTCTTGGCAATGGAAGCTTTCAACCCCTGTTTCAGGTGGCTTGACTAGCATGGCATCCTGCAGTTGCTCGGTCCAGTCGGCGCAATTCAAAGGCTAAGTCTATATGCTGATGACTTGGTGATGCTAGTGTCCCCCATTGAGCAGGAGCTCCTGACAATCAAAGAAGTGCTGGACATCTTGGGTGCTGCCTCCGGACTTTTCACAAATATGGATAATAGCGTTGCGATGCCGCTGTGCTATGTCGAAGGTGAAATACAGTTGGTGCAGCAAGTGCTTTCTTGCCGCGTCGAGAACTTCCCGTGCAAATACCTCGGAATTTTGCTGTCCATTTTCAAACTCAAGCGCAGCGAAGAGCAGCCGATTATTGATGCTATTGCAGCATGCGCCCCATGCTGGAAGGGGAGCTTGATGAACATCACAGGCAGAACCACACTCATCAAATCCACGCATTCTGCGATACCGGTTCATTTCGCGACTGCGCTGCATCTTTCCCCTTGGGGTGACAAGGTCAGGAAGGGCTTCAACTGGTGCGGTGCAGTGGCAGCGTCCGGTGGTAAATGCAGAGTGGCATGGGAGTTGGTCACTAGGCCCAAGTGCCTAGGAGGTCTTGGAGTTGCAGACCTAAGGAGAACAAGAATTGCCCTACGACTGTGCTGGGCTTGGTTGCGGCGGGCTAAACCAAGGAAGGCTTGGCAGGGGCTGCCCTGCCGAGATGAGGGTGCAACAGTCGCGCTCTTCAGCAGTGCAACACGATCTACGGTTGGGGATGGGACATCAACGTTCTTCTGGACACATAACAGGCTTCATGGCTGTTTGAATAAGTCCTTGAGCATCTAATTATAGAAGGTAGAGGCGCCTAATGCCATTAGAGGCAGGCCACAGATTGCGGCATGGCCCAGGTGGTTGGGATGGAAACCACTGATCACGAGTATGCCGGGATTAGCAGGTCTTTTCATTTCCTTGTAACACAGCATGTAATTCCTTTATATAGTGAATGCAATCAATAGAAAACGCTGTCGCTTTGCAGCACCAAACTCTCTGTGTTCGTGTGTGTGAGTTCATCCTCATCGGATTTGTGTCAATTGGTATCGGAGCCGTTTTCTCCACCGTCGCCATGGCATCCCAGTCGCCGTCTAAGAAGAAGCCGACGGATGATGGTAGTGGTGGGAACGAGATCAAGCCCTCGCGATCGCCGCCGCGACGTCGTGGCCGTTCACACAGCCGCCGCCGCTCCAGCTCACGCGTCGTCGAGCGCGTCATCGAGCGCTCGTCCGCGAACGTCGCCTGGCCGATGCTCACGCGGACGAACTAACCGGAGTGGGCGCTGGTGATGGAGGTCAACTTCCAGACTCTTCGGGTCTGGGACGCCGTCGAGCTCGGGATTGACGAGGACGCCGACGAAGATGAGTACCAGCACGATCGACAGGCCATGGCGGGCCTCCTGCGCTCGGTTCCCTCCGAGATGTGGGGAATGCTCGGTCGCAAGCGTACCGTCAAGGAGGCGTGGGACGCCGTCAAGGTGCTCCGTATCGGCGACGACCGCGCGCGCGACGCCAGCGCGCAGCAGCTTCGCCGCGAGTTCGCGGCGCTCGTCTTCAAGGATGGCGAGACCGTCTCCGAGTTCGGGATCTGCATCACGTCGCTCGCCACCAACCTCCGCATCCTCGGCGACAATATCACGGACGCCGAGGTGGTAAAGAAACTTCTGCAGGTGGTTCCCGATTGCCTGTCTCAAGCCACCGTCTCCCTCGAGATGTTTCTCGATCTGAACAACACGTCGATCGAGGACGTCATCGGGCGGCTGCGCGTGTTCGAGGAACGCGGCAAGCCGAAGGAGATCACGGACGGCATGGGGCGACTCCTGCTCTGCGAGGAGGACTCAGAGGCGCGTCGCAAGAGCCGTCGCGAGCAGGAGAGCTCCGGTGGCAGCGGTGGCTCCAACGGTCGCGGGAAGAACCATGGCCGCGGCCGCGGTCGTGGCGGTCAAGGCGCGACGCGCGACGACCACGTCGGTCACGGCGCAGGCGCTGGCAACACTGGTGGTGGAAAGCCGCCGCCTGGCACGGCCTGCAAGAAGTGCGGCAATAAGGGCCATTGGGCCCGAGACTGCCGTGGCAAGAAAAAGAAGGCCGCGGCCCATGTGGCCCAGGCCGAGGAGGAGGAGGAACGGGCCCTGATGTACATCGCCGCTGAGACGGAGGTAATCGCGTCGCCTGTTTCCTCTCCCCAATCCACGCCGCCGCCGCCGCCGCCCGCCGTCGATGCACGCGCGCGCGTCCACCTCGCCGAGCCCAAGGTCCTCCTTCACCTCAGGGAGGATGAGAAGGAGGCGGAGGGGCCCTGCCACTGGGTCCTCGACACCGGAGCGACGAACCACATGTCGGGATCGCAGTCGGTCTTCGCCGAGCTGAACTCGGGCATCACCGGCACCGTCCGATTCGGCGACGGGTCGGTGGTGAACATCGAGGGAAAGGGCACCGTCCTCTTCGCCTGCAAGAACGGCGAGCACCGTCGGCTGGAGGGCGTGTACTACATCCCGCGGCTCACCACCAACATCGTGAGCATCGGGCAGTTGGATGAGGACGGCTTCAAGGTCCTCATCGAGTCCGGCATCCTGCGCCTCTTCGACCTGCAACGCCAACTGCTCGTCAAGGTGGAGCGTTCCCCGAGCCGACTCTACTTCCTCGACATGAACGTCGTCGCCCCGGTGTGTCTCACCGCGCGCGCCGGCGACGTCGCCTGGAGGTGGCATGAGCGGTTCGGGCACATCAACTTCCAGTCGCTCAGGAAGTTGGGGCGCAAGGACATGGTGCGCGGACTGCCCTCCATCGACCACGTCGAACAGGTCTGGGAAGACTGTGTGCTGGCGAAGCAGAAGCGAACGCCGTTCCCCAAGGCGGCCAAGTTCTGGGCCGCAGAACAGCTTGAGCAGGTCCACGGTGACCTCTGCGGCCCCATCACACCAGCGACACCGGCCGGGAACGTCTACTTCCTTCTACTCGTCGACGACATGAGCCGCTACATGTGGCTCACTCTCCTGCGTTCCAAGGCGGACGCACCCGCGGCAATCATGTCATTCCAAGCCCGCATCGAGCGTGAGACGGGGAAGAAGTTGAAGGTGCTACGCACTGACAACGGTGGTGAGTTCACCTCGGTTACGTTCGGTGAATATTGTGCGGCAGAGGGGATACAACGCCACCACTCGGCTCCATACACGCCACAACAGAACGGCGTGGTGGAACGCCGAAATCAGACGGTCGTGGCGACGGCGAGGAGCATCTTGCGCGCACGGGGAGTGCCCGGCCAGTTCTGGGGAGAGGCAGTGCACACCGCTGTCTTTCTCCAGAACCGGGCGCCCACGAGTGCGCTCACCGACGAGACACCGTACCAGGCGTGGTACGGGAAGAAGCCCCCAGTGCACTTCCTCGGTGTGTTCGGCTGCGTGGCGTACATCAAGAACGTGCGCCCACACCTCGGGAAGCTTGATGATCGCGGGCGCAAGGTGGTCTTCATCGGGTACCAAGATGGCTCCAAAGCCTACCGCTTCTACGACCCGGTGGCCGAGCGCGTTCACGTCTCGCGCGATGCTGTCTTCGACGAAGGAGCGCGCTGGGAATGGGGAGCAGCCTCGAACGTCACCGAGCCCCACCCCTTCACCATCGCGGAGGAGTACGAGCTGCGGCGCCATCAGCTTGAGGGACCGACCCCTGAGCCTGTCTCTCCCGAGCCGCGCACGCCGGCTCCAACAGCGTCGACATCCTCCGGTCCGCGCACGACGTCGCCAGGCGCCCAGAGCGCGTCGGCGGCCTTGGGAGCGCTCTCAACACCGCAAGGGGCTGGAGCTCACGTCGAGTTTGCGACGCCGCTCACCACCGACCCGAACCTGGACGATGACGACGATGAGGTGGTACACAGGTACCGCACCCTCGACAACATCCTCGGCACGGACGCGTCACCCGGGCTGGAGCACCGCGACGCTGTTGAGGCCGAGCTCCACACTGTCAGCCACGCGGTGAGTGTGGAGGAGCCCAGGTCGATCAAAGAAGCCGAGGGCGATCCCAACTGGGTCGGCGCGATGGAGGAGGAGATGAAGTCGATCCGCGACAACCAGACATGGTCGCTGGTCGAGCTTCCTCAGGGGCACCGCGCCATCGGCTTGAAGTGGGTGTACAAGGTCAAGCGCGATGAAAAGGGCAACATCGCCAAGTACAAGGCACGCCTCGTCGCCAAAGGCTATGTGCAGCGGCCCGGCGTCGACTTTGAAGAAGTGTTCACCCCAGTTGCACGACTCGAGTCGGTGCGGCTGGTGCTCGCCATCGCTGCCCACTTCGGCTGGGGCGTCCACCACATGGATGTCAAGTCGGCATTCTTGAACGGCGAGCTCCAAGAGGAGGTCTACGTCCATCAACCTCCCGGCTTCATCGACGACAAACACAAGTACAAGGTGTTGCGCCTTCACAAGGCGCTCTACGGACTCCGCCAAGCGCCGAGAGCATGGAACCAGAAGCTCGACGCCGAACTGCTGGCGCTCGGGTTCACGCGCTGCGTCGACGAGCACGGGATGTATACCCGGGGCAGAGGTGCCGAGTGCCTGATCGTGGGAGTCTACGTCGATGACCTCATCATCACGGGTGGCGATGCTGACGCCGTCAAGAAGTTCAAGGCACAGATGCTGCGCACATTCCGCATGAGTGACCTCGGGCTCTTGTCCTACTATCTTGGACTCGAGGTCACCCAGGGCGCTCATGGCATCACGCTGCGACAGAGTGCCTACGCCGCCAAGATCCTTGAGAAGGGCGGACTGATAGGGTGCAACGCAAGTGCCACACCCATGGAGATGAAGTTGAAGCTCCTAAAAGAGGGCACGACGCCGGCTGTTGACGCCACCGAGTATCGCAGTCTCATCGGCAGCCTCAGGTACCTATGTAACTCAAGGCCGGACCTAGCATATGCTGTTGGGTACCTCAGCAGGTTCATGGAAGCGCCACGACAGGAGCACCTCGCGGCAGTCAAGCGAGTCCTCCGGTATGTGGCAGGCACGGTACACTGGGGAGTGCACTACCGTCCGGCAGGAAGAAGAGGAACAGCGCCCCAGCTGACAGGCTACTCCGACAGCGATTTAGCTGGGGACGTGAACGATCGCAAGAGCACAGGCGGTCTCATTTTCTTCATGGCTGGTGGACCGGTTGCTTGGCAATCGTCAAAGCAGAAAGTGGTCGCCCTATCGTCCTGCGAGGCAGAGTACATGGCGGCGGCCGGAGCAGCGTGCGAAGGAGTCTGGCTAGCACGTCAGCTGGCAGAGCTCATCGGAGGAGCTGTCCGCGCACCGAAGCTCATGGTGGACAACAAGTCCGCCATCGCACTGATGAAGAACCGTGTTCATCACGACCGGAGTAAGCACATTGATGTAAAATACCACTTCATCCGGGAGTGCTGGGACAGAAAGCTGATTGACATAGAGTTCGTCGGCACTGAGCATCAGCTGGGCGACATTCTCACAAAAGCGCTCGGTCGTTCTCGGTTTCAAGAGCTCCGTGGTGAGATCGGCATGAAGAAGTTAGGCTAGTGGCTCCAGGACTTAGGAGGAGAATGTTTGAATAAGTCCTTGAGCATCTAATTATAGAAGGTAGAGGCGCCTAACGCCATTAGAGGCAGGCCACAGATTGCGGCATGGCCCAGGTGGTTGGGATGGAAACCACTGATCACGAGTATGCCGGGATTAGCAGGTCTTTTCATTTCCTTGTAACACAGCATGTAATTCCTTTATATAGTGAATGCAATCAATAGAAAACGCTGTCGCTTTGCAGCACCAAACTCTCTGTGTTCGTGTGTGTGAGTTCATCCTCATCGGATTTGTGTCAATGGCGGCAGCATTTGCCGGTTTGCACCGACCATCTTTGCAGGGGTGCCAAAGCGGCGAAGGGGAGTTACAGTCGCAGAGGCACTTTCAGGTGGAGCGTGGATCCAGCATATCAGTGGGCCTCACTTGGTGAGACTAATTGCGGAATTTGTGGTGCTTAGCAATTTGCTAGAGCAGGTACAGCTCGTTGAAGGGATCGCGGACACCTTCCAGTGGGTGATCGCCAGTGATGAAAGACACTCTGCAGCAACAGCTAACGGAGCTATGTTCCTTGGCTGTTCGCGTCCGCTCGGGGCGAAGCAGCTGTGGAAAACATCGGCGCCGCCGCGGGTCAAATTCTTCTTTTGGCTCGTTTTGCATGGGAGGTTCTAGACGGCACACAGGCATTGGCGTCATGGTCTTCAGGACTCCAGCTCATGCATTATGTGTGATCAGGCGGAGGAGACAATGAATCGTATCATCCTCGGTTGCGTTTACAGCAGGAAAGTCCGGAGCCTGTGCCTTGCTGCGTTCAATCTGCAGGGACTCATTGACGTCTAGGAAGGGATGGTGATGCAGTGGTGGATGTCTTCAAGGCGTCGTTTGCCAAAGCAGCTGCGACGAGCCTTCAATTCACTGCTTTTTTTGGCGGGCTGGATGCTATAGAAGGAGCGGAACCGGAGAACTTTTCACGGGCAAGCGCGCACAGCCCAAGAACTGATGTCGATGATTCTGTTGGAGGCTGCGCTCTGCACTGCTGGCGGTTTTAACAGACTCCGGTCGCTCTCGGCAGGTGCTCGACTGGGGTTCGGCTAGCACGTGCCAGATCTTTGGAAGCAAAATTGTTAACCATGTAATCAAGATATGTTATTCGAGTGTGTGAGAGAGGGTGCGGTAATCTACGGATTACTGTTGTGGCTACAACTGTAAAACTCTTTTCCTCTGCTTAGTGAAAAACATGCAATTCATGTTCTCAAAAAAAACCTGCTTTCCTTTGTGAGTTAAGTCACTGTGACTTATTGAAATGGACTCATCGTTCTTTTCAAATGGACATTTTCTTGTCATTCGACAATGTAATAGTTGTTCGTGAGTGAATAGCCCCCCTTTGGCCAGTTTGCTAATAATATAAATATCAATACACCTCTTGCAAGCAACAAAGTTCTATATGAATCAGATATATACGACAATGTCAGGATTTTTTATATTTAATCTTTTGAATTCAACATTTTAATAATAATCGTTTTTTCCGATCTAACCCTTTTGTGACACAATAACTACGTCACGCTATATGTATTGACTGCAAGATCTGCTATGTTGGACGAGGTTTCTGAATTGAAAAACCTTGGCACACCACTCTTGCTGGTATGACAGTACAGTTTTATGGTGCCATCAGGGTAGCTTGACAAGACTCAACCTTTGAAAAATCACAACTCTTCAATATGTTGTTGGATGCAGATGATTTTTACGTGAAAATTATAGATGTCAATAAAATCTACAACTTTCTATTTTTGAGGTTTCACATTTAATGACGTAAAGATACTCAAAAAAATAATATAAAATTTCGAAGTCGTAGCTATTGCTATCGACACTACTACAGAAACATGCCTTTAACCCCGGTTGGCAAGGGCCTTTAGCCCCGGTTGCCGAGCCGGGACTACGCTTCCGGGACTAAAGGCCCCCCCCTTTAGTCCCGGCTCCGGCCACCGGGGCTAAAGCCCCCCCTTTAGTCCCGGTTGGTAATACCAGCCGGGACTAAAGGGTGCTGCCAGTGGTGCCCCGCAGCAGCACCCTTTAGTCCCGGCTGGTATCACCAACCGGGACTAAAGGGTCCCTGGTTTTTTCTTTTTTATTTTCATTTCAGTTCTGTTTTTAGTTTTGTTTATTTATTTAATAGGTTTTCTAATATGTATTCTTTGCTGCTAATATATATAATTTATATATATTAGCAGCATAACACAATAAGCTTATTGCATGCATATATAATTGAACTATAGAACTACATATATATATATATATATAAATATGTACATATAAAATTACAAGCAATATATATACATGTAGAAGTTGTCCAAATATCTATCTACAAAAGTTGTACTCTAAAGTTAGTACTATAAACCTATTACAAGTTGTACTCCATCTAAATATCTACAGGGCATACAAATGATCATCATTGTTTGGAATCAACGGGTCGTCGGTATTATAGTAGAACTCGCCGTTTGGACTTATGACTTGTTCCCGAAGAAATCCTGCTATTGACTCTTGTATTGCTTTCAATTGGTCTTGTAGCATCACTTTTTGCTTCAACCAGTCAGTCTTCAATTGGAATTAAAGAAGATATTAGTTATATCTATATTATCAATATTAAGTCTATAAAAAATGAAAAGAAACATGTTACGTACTTTGATGATTTCTTCAGGAATTCTATTTGATTCTATCATCATGTACTCGCAAACATAGAATCCGCATAAGTTGGTACCCTGTTTTTGTCTCAAAATCCACTGTAGAATGAAAAGATTCATCTCGTAATAAAGATATGATATATGACATGATATAATAAAGATACACGTACATTGACGAAGGTGTAAACTTACTGGTAGTCGTGGCTTTATTGTAAGTGAGGCCTTACACTGACTCATATGTTCCCGAGCAATGAATTTTTCCCAAACCCTAATCCGGCCAATGAAACATTAATAGTTGGATCATTATTTATTAATTAGTATATATATACAAGCTTAGTCTCTACTTTAAGCATGGAAGCTAGGGATCGAAAAATTACCTTTGGAGGATGTCTATCATATCTTGGTAATCTTCTTGCGGTTTGCTCAACGAGTCATAGATTAACACATTGCTGTGTTTGAGATCAATGACCATCAGTATCCAGTGAAAGCTGTTGATACACATGATTCATATATATAGATTATTAGGGTTAAGTAAAATAAAATGTGCATATACTTATTATTAACTATATATGTCTCACGCACTTAAAGTTGTATGGGAAGAGTATTTTTTCTCTATCTTTTTGGTTCACGAAGAACCTCATGAGATTCATACACGACTCATCGCTCCAAGTCGCTGAAGGGTTTGGAGCCTTGAAAACCACATATGGATCAACAAACCCAACAGAATTGTCATGTTTATCTCTGAGCTGAGTCATCTGATACCTGCAATATCGAGTCGATCCACAAGTACGTGTGTAAGAATACTACATACTATATACACATACTAGAGAGTTCAATGAAAACTATAAAAGAAACACTTACAAACAATAGCAGCTAAGGAGCGATTTGTCCAGTGCGTCCATATGGCATAGCTGATGTAATTCCTCCATCTGGACTAAGATTAGGTCATCGCCACGGAAGTAGTGATGGTTCCGAATTCGGACAGAAATCCAATTTATATCACCGTCTTTAGAAGCCTCCATGCACCATTTGTTGATTGCAAACATCTGCGTACCAAGTACATGCAAGTGATTGGGGTTCATTAGACTCCTGCCCGGTGCAAAATTTCTCCTCCATTCATCAACTACTTCCGCTCTTGGAAACTCCAGCCCAGTAGCAATATTTTGAATCGTCTCGTATGGGAGACCGCTGTCAATGAAAAAATTTTCCATTGAGTCCATCTCAGACAAAGTGGTCTCTCCAGATTTTCTCTGTACTCTGCCCATGTTTGAACCATACTGATTTTGCACAAATAATGGGGACAGAGGTCTTGATGTTTCCCCAAGCTGTGGAACACTCTTTCCCACTTTCTTCGTGCTTGATTGTTGTTCTTTTGCAGACTTGATTAGAGAGCGTTCGTAGTCTGATTTTCGCGGAGCCTTTCGGGCTTCACGCATCTTGATACCATGCTGGTCCACCCTTTTCCTTAACTCCTGTGGGTTTAACAGGAGGTAAGGCTTCTCTGGGTTTCTCTTCGCTTTAGCCGCGGCCGTTGATTCATCTAAAAAATTTTTCACATCTTTTTTCACCGAAATTTGTAACTCCTCATCAGTCATTTCATAAGCTAATTTCTCGTGTGCTTTTTTTCCTGATGCAGGAGCCTTCTTTTTTGGAGGTGGGGCCTTCGGTTCCGTGGCAGCGGACCGCTTCTTAGGGCCGCGCGGTGGAGGCAGGGGTGTTGGAGCCCGCGGTGGAGGAGACGGTGGGGCCGGTGGCGGTGTTGGAGCCCGCGGTGGAGGTTGTGGCGTTGGAGCCCGCGGTGGAGATGGTGGGGCCGGTGGCGGCGTTGGAGCCCGCGGTGGAGGAGATGGTGGGGCCGGTGGCGGTGTTGGAGCCCGTCGTGGAGGAGATGGGGTTGAAGCCGTGTCCTCCAACACATCGTCACCGCCCGCAGCACTATGATGCACTGGGGAATAATGACGAACTGGACTATAGTTCCTGCTACGCAAAACAACGAATGATGTGAGCATCCAACTAATATATACATATAGGAAGTTAGTGTAATAAAAATTGTTTCTCATTCACGCGCACACTACCTATGGTGAGGATCTTGATCAGTAGGAGGAGGTTGTGGCGGTGACACTCCAGGAATAATAATGAAGCGCTTGCGCCAGCAAATAAATGTCTTCTCTGCTTCACCTAAAGTCTTCTCCCCATCTCCCCCTTCGATTTCCAGTGCCACGCTGCCACAACCTGTCTCAACCCTATCCACCGAAACGCTAGCGTATCCGGCTGGCACTGGTTGACCATGGATTCTTGGTGTTCTTGTGCGGTCGATAGGGTTTACAACACCGACAGCCACCTTTTTCGTGGCATTTCCATCTGGAATGTGCAGCTCACAAGTAGTAAAAGGTTCTTTAACGTCATCCACGGGAAAGTGTAGCTTGGAGTCATCTTGAATGGTTGGTACTTCCGTGGAGGCGCAGCTGCTTTTCATCTGACCTGGGGGGCTAATGTTCGCTTGAGGATGCTGTGATGATGTACCTTGCCCACTCGTCATTTGACTAAGTGCCGCTTGCACTTGCCTTTTGATTTCCTCCTGCATCCATTCTTCACGAGATTTCTCACGCTCTTGTGTTTGAAGAACATACTCCTCCAACTTGAAGAGTCGCTCTGCCTCCTCGTCCTTCTTTCTTTGGCGGCTTCTATAACTTTCTCGATCCGCTTCGAAGGAATGTAGCCACGAAACGGCCCCAAAGCCTCTCGTACGCCCACCGTGCTCAGGATTCTCCAGCGCGTACGTGAGTTCATCCTTCTCTCTATTGGGCTTGAACTCGCCAGCCAACACCGCATTTCGTGCTTGAACTAGCCTATGTGCTGCTCTTGAAATTTGCGGGCCCCAATCAAGCTCCCCATCATTAGGGTTTATGGTTCCCCCATGAGCGTAGAACCAATTTCTGGACCGTTCACTCCAATTTCTTCTTATTGTCTCTGGGACTACCCCCCTGGCAAGCATCTCGTGTTCTTGTCTCTCCCACTTTGGAAGGGCAGTCTTATAGCCACCTGATCCTAAATGATGGTGGTATTTCTTCTGAGCTGCATTCAGTTTGTTTACTCTGACCCGGGCCTCGCTCTCTTGTGATCTTTTGTACTGTACAAATTCATCCCAATCGGCCCTTATCTTGACATACGCCTTAGAGTTGAAATCTGGCGTCTCGTTCTTCAGCACAAAGGTGTGGTACAATTTCTTCTTCCAGTCCTGAAAAAGTGTGGCCATCTTCTTCATTGTCCACTCCCGAATTCGCCTCAGCAGCTCCTCATCATCCGTGTCAAACGAGAAATGAGCTTGGACGTTATCCCAGACTAGCTGCTTGTCAAGATTGGAGACATAACTGATCTCGGGAGCACTTCGCCGCTCTTTCCATTCACGGGCACTTATCGGAATCCGATCTCTCACAAGGAACCCACAGTGAAAGACATATTTCTTTGCATTGGGTCCTAGTGGTTGGCCTGTAGCCATATCGAATTCGGAGATTACATGACGGCCCTTCAACGGCCTCTTCGGCCCTCGTTTTGGTCTGCTCTGCCCTGTCGCAGACGTCGATCCAGAGGGCTACATATAGGTAAAGACATGAAGATGAAACCCTAATACAAGTTGACATAAAACCTAATCAAGTAATAAAGTAAATGTAAACCCTAACACGACACATTGTATATATACCTCGCCTGTATTGCCTTCTTCCATCTCAACTTGTTGTTCAGTGAGATTTTCATCATGCATGGTCATGTCTTCGTAATTCAATAAGTATTGACTCCCGTCATCGTCGCCGGCTATGATATTCATCATTTCCTCCTCCATCACATTCTCATTTGGGTCGGCCATTTCTGTGAATATTAAAATATATATACAATATGATCGAACACTTAAAGGAGCTTTATACATGTATGTGAAACGAAAACCGAAAACCAGGGGTTTAATTAGGGGTTAAGGGTTTAGGGTTTTGGTCTCGGGGTTTAAGGTTTCGGGGTTTAGGGTTTCGGGGTTTATGGTTTGAGGGTTTAGGGTTATGGTTTCAGGTTTTACGGTTTCGGGGTTTAGGGGTACGGGGTTTCGGGGTTTAGGGTTTAGGGGTTCGGGGTTGCGGGGTTTAGGGTTTAGGGTTTAGGGGTTCGGGGTTTTGGGGTTCAGGGTTTCGGGGTTTGAGGGTTTAGAGTTAGGGGTTCGGGGTTTCGGGTTTTAGGGTTTCGGGGTTTAGGGGTTTGAGGGTTTAGGGTTTCGGGGTTTAGGGGTTTGAGGGTTTAGAGTTAGGGGTTCGAGGTTTCGGGTTTTAGGGTTTCGGGGTTCGGGGTTTCGGGGTTTGAGGGTTTAGTGGTTTAGGTTCGAGGGTTTAGGGTTAGGGTTTCAGGTTTTGGGGTTTCGAGTTTTAGGCAATTCATAAAAATAACATGACAATAACATATATTCGTAAAGAGTAATAAATACTTGTTCCGACATGGCACATGATTTTCTATGAACACATATTTCTAAGAGTAATAATTAATAAATACATGTTTAAACATATCCTTGTCACGTGATTTACACACCGTGGACGAGAACGACGACGGTGGACAGCAGCGAGGATGACGACAGTGCGGATGACAGTGGACGGCGGCGAGGTCGGTGCGGCGGTCACCAGGACTACATGTCGAACACATATTTGTTACGTTAAAAAAACAATATATGATTTTCCTTTTTCTGTAAATATATCTATTCATATTCATTATTTGTATATATCTATTTCTAGAAAAGAAGAAATGAAAAAGTTAAATAGAAAATAATCTATAAATATATGTGTAAACATATATTTGTTACGTTAAAAAAACATATATATATGATTTTCCTTTTTCTATAAAGAAAAGAAATGAAAAGGTTAAATAGAAAAATTCATATTCATTATCTATAAATATATATATCTATTTATATTCATTTCTTTTTCTTTATATATATACATATATATATATATCAATTTTTCTATTTAACCTTTTCATATTTTTTTACACTCTCACACACACTGGACACACACGCACACCATCACACACTGCACACGCACACACACACGCACAGGCCGGCGGCTCGGATGACGGCGGCCGGCGCGGAGGACAGCGGCGTGGAGGACGTACGGCGGAGTGGATGAGGACGGCGGCGTGGAGGACGGCGGCGCGGACACGACGGCGAGGAGGACGGCGGCGTGGACACGACGGAGAGGAGGACGGCGGCGTGGGAGGCCGAGTGCGGAGCGGAGAGGCTCGACGGCGAGGAGAGCTCGAGGGCGGCGGCGCGGACTGGAGGCGGGGCTACTGGCGTCGATCTGGGGAAGATTGGAGGGCACACTGTGCCCTGTGCCCTATATACCCGGGAGGGCCTTTAGTCCCGGGGCGAATTACGCACCGGGACTAAAGGGTCTTTAGTCCCGGTGCGTAATACGCCCCGGGACTAAAGGGTTGGACCTTTAGTCCCGGGCGGGCTTACGCACCGGGACTAAAGGGGTCTTTAGTCCCGGTGCGTAAGACGGCCCGGGACTAAAGGGTTCTTTCCCGCCACAGTTTTGGGTTTTCAGTATTTTGGGTTTTGTATTAAGTTTCCACTATATAAATATGTTGTAATTCTTGTTAATTGCATAGTAAATTGAACAGTAGGCATAAAATTACTTAAAAATAACAGTTGTATATCCTTTAACCTTATTGTATAGTAGAAAATTTTGTAGCATAAATTCTTTTCTTTTTTTATAATAACAAATATAAATGTAAATAACCATTCATATTTGGTTAATGCAAAAATGTAATGTTCAATTTAAATTTAAAAAATTGTTGGCTTTCAATAGAAAATTTATTTTCATATCATTTGGACGTTAATCTTTTGTTTAAAACCTAAACAATCATTGCCCAATTTTGTTATACGCGACAGATGCAGTAGTTTTAGATTTTTAAATTTAGTTTTTTTAAATATATCTTAAATCTTTCTAATTGAACAGAAAATTGAATATTTGATATACTTTCATATTCCTCCCCACGGTACAGGATGCAGTCATTAGGACA
Source organism: Coix lacryma-jobi var. lacryma-jobi (assembly GCA_009763385.1). NCBI lineage: Eukaryota > Viridiplantae > Streptophyta > Magnoliopsida > Poales > Poaceae > Coix > Coix lacryma-jobi. Next base: position 119,114,086 of record CM019830.1, on the reverse strand, counting down.
TGCGTGTATCTGCTGGATTTCTAATCCCAAAGGGCAGATGACCTGTTTTGCTTCGTACGTAGTGGTGGGCAATTCGTTCGATTTCGGAAGCATCTTTTTCATTATCTTCAATAACTGCCCAAATGCTTTATCGGATGTACCATTCTTTGCCTTCCATTGCAGCAGTTCTAGCGTAGTACCCAGCTTTTTTTGGCCATCTTCAGCAGTGGGATATAACAATTTCGTATGATCCTCTAGCATGCGCTCAAACTTGACCTTCTCCTTGTCACTTTCACATTTACTTTGTGCATCACGAATGGCATCACCAAGACCATCAACATCAGCTGTCATATCTTCTGTCGCTGCCGCATCTTCTTCACCATCTCCCCCCACTGCATCATCATCAAAGGCACCGTACTGAGCAATAATATCAGCATGGGCCAATTCTTCTTCACCTTTTTCACCATCATCCATTACAACCCCCCTTTCTCCATGCTTCGTCCAACAAATATAGTTTGTTACGAAACCCGACTTCAACAAATGCGTATGAAGAGTCCTTGGGCATGAATATTCCTTCAAATTCTTACAGACGGCGCATGGGCAGCACATGAAACCATCTTGCTTGTTTGCCTCAGCCACACCTAAGAAATAGTGCACGCCAACAATGAACTCTTTGGAGCGGCGATCGACATTATACATCCAATTGCGTGACAACATCTGCATTAAATATTACAACCATGCACTTAGTAGTTTCTCATGTTATTGCACAACACTCATGACATCACATGATTGATTAATTCAAACAAGCTTGACTACAACGAAGACTATCGCAGCTAGCACTAAAAAAACTAAAAATAAAATGCACTTAAGCAACATAATTAGATCGCGTCCGATCCCAACTAAAATAGACAGATCATTCGCTTCATCAGCATGGATGGGCTGCTGCCGCTGACTCACTGCCTCATCACCTTCAGCGGCAACCTCCTGTGCAACAGAATTTCGTACGTGCTGAACGTACTCTTCCTCCCAGTACCAACCTTTACATCCGCCGGTGCCCTCCCACTGCAATTAGAACAAAGAATAAGAAATTTAAACAACATCATCAAGCAAAACCGATACGAATGAACCATATTAATCAAATGCGGGTAAATAATAACCCACCTCATGGTCCGGACACTTGTAGAATATACGACCCTTGTTGATTCCCTCTTTTCTCACTCGGTACTCCTTCACAATCTTCTGCTTACACTCGCCGCAAGCAATGAGAGGAAGATCCGGCCGCAAACGCTTCGGATCCCGATGATGAGAGGCTGAGGACCCGGTCACGGTTGCCATCTACTATATCCATGCTCATTTTTAAACTATTACATGCAAATTCCTAATTTTCTAAACAATTATAAATAAAAAAGACTCTAAATTTTTCTATTTATTTAGATAATCGAAAAATATGATATAACAATACCAATTTCCACATTATCTACTCTCTATATTTATTGTTGCAAACTATTATAAATTCCACATTTTTCTAAAGAAAATATACTAAAAAGACACTAAAATTCAATATTACTCGTCTTGCATAAGTATGAAATATAGAATGGATACTACCTAGCAGTAGAAAACTATCAAGTGATTGTGATGAACCAATTTAAACTACTCAACTTTCTATGCTTGTTCTTGCAAAGTATATATTTTAATTAAATTCCTCTCATATTAAAAAGACATGGTAGGAGATGAAAATAGTTACCTTTAAACGCAAAGAGACGATGACGGAGTCGAAGAAGATCACCAATTGACGCCGGAGACGAAGAACAATGAAGAACAAGCAATAGCAACAGCAAGAACAAGCAAGAAGCTCACTGAAATTTGAATGTCTCTGGCTCGGGGGAGGAAGAAGTTGGCTGGTTATAAAACCAGGAGCTCTAGTCCCGGTTCGTATTAAAAACTGGGGCTAAAAGGTGATCATTTATCCCGGGGCAAGCCACAAACCGTGGCTAAATCTTTAGTCCCGGTCCGTGGCACCAACCGGGACTAAAGAGTGCCCTTTAGTCCCGGCTGGTAACACGGACCGGGACTAAAGGGTCCCTGCCCCGGCAGCTCTGCGCAGTAGCCGTTGGGGCAGGCCCTTTAGTCCCGGTTCGTGTTACCGACCGGGACTAAAGGGTCTATTAGTCCCGGGCGGCAAAAAACGCCGAGACTAAAGGCGATTTTGAGAATCGGCCTATGACCCTGTTCTGTAGTAGTGCGATGATATCAATAACTTTTTAATTTTAAGCCCCTTTTATTTAAGATCATTAAGATGCTAATACGAAATTCAAGATGCATTATAGGGTTAAAGGGGTGAATGTTGTTAGTGTAGCCCTGATGCACTGGATCAGTGTTTGCATAATTAATTGAGGCAATGTGCACAAGCGTGGAGTCTTTGGTGGGAACCATGGCGTTTAAATCTGCTAAAGACGGAGTGATGGTGACCATGTCGACATGCTTCCACTACAATGCCGGAAGGTTCAGCAACAAGTACAATGCTCGCTCGATCGATCGACAACTCGATTTGTTTATTTCTGGATGTGTGCACACGCTTAGTAGTATACACGACTGGCTAGCATGGGTGATCGAGCTAACTGATGAAGAAGGAAACATCTAAATTACTGCCTCGAAACATTGCTTATCTGTAGATAACCACTTAAACTAATCTTTGATTTAGTTTACTCCTCTCTACTATTTGTCAGTTTATTTTACTCCTTAACAATATTTATCATGTTTATTTCTTTATGTATAATTTGAGTTTTAATTTCAAATTTCGTGAGCTGATTGTAGACACCATAAATTGTTTTTTAAAAATATATTATGAATTCTAATGCTTAGTGTAGTTTATTATTTTTAATATTAATTTATTATTATATGTCCCAACCAATCAAAATATAATAAAATATTTTTATACCACAATTGTTAGAAAAATCATATCTTTCCAAATGGTGTTCAATAAAATATACTTTTGCATGAACGGTGTAGCTCTCAAATCTACATTTTATATCTTTGATCCATAAAGTATTTCTATAGGATATCAAATAAGAAATATATGTTTTTCTAAAATGACAATCTCTGATACGTGATTAATATACCTTTAAGTTTTCGAAAGGACCTAATTGGCCTAGAGGGGAGTGACACTACTAGAGAACAGACCTTTGGATGCTTTAATCTCGACCAAAAATTGTGTCCGGGGCTAAAGACCTTCAGTCCCGGTTGGTAACACCAACCGAGACTAGAGGTGAATCTTTAGCCCCGGTTGGTGTTACCAACCTGGACTAAAGGTCTTGAACCTTTAGTCTCGGTTGGTAATACCAACCGAGGCTAAAGGGCGAACCTTTAGTCCCGGTTGGTGTTACCAACCGGGACTAAAGGTCCTTTTAGCCCCGGTTGGTGTTACCAACCGGGGCTAAAGGTCCTTCCCGAGTGGATTCAAATGGAAAACGTCCAGAACTACATCACGTAGGTTGTGTAGCTCAGTTGGTAAGCGTGTCTAAGGCGAGAGGTGCTGAGTTCGAATCTCACAAATGCACATTTATTTTTTATCGTGAGAGACTTTAGCCCCGGTGGGAAGCACCCGGGACTAAAGTCTGGGACCTTTAGTCCCGGAGTGCTAGGCTAAAGCCCCTTCCCAACCGGGGCTAAAGCCCCTTCCTGTAGTAGTGTGAATAGGCGTATTTGAAAATCCTGAAACTCACAAACTCAAATGCGGAAGCTAAATACCAACCGGAAGTATCGGTGGTTTGAAGCGGAAGTTCCGGTAGTAGACCGAAACTTTCGGTGCAAACCAACCTACTCTTCCGGTGCCCTATGAGGCTACGAAATCAGAGTAATTGAGTTGTTTGTTTCAAACCAAATATGCTCACCATCCTCTTGGATGATGTTGATGAAGAAGTTGAGCTCCACAAAGCCTCGCTCCTCACCAACCACTGGGAGATCGCCTTCAACCTATCAAGTGGAAATGGAGGAGGGAAAATAAATAACAAGGGTAGTCGAAGCTACCACCACAACAACAAGCGCACAGGACAAATGATTTATCTCGAGGTTCGGCAATCCCCATGAAGAAGTTCCTACGTCCCTCATTGTTGAGGTGACCACTAAGGTCCAACCACTTAGGTCTCCTCCCTCAAGCAACCACACAGGAAGCTCAGATTTCCACTAAGAAGAAGGGTGATACAAACGCTTCGGGGTGCCCTCACAAGTGAAACAATCCGGCCAACCACGAAGAACACCTAGCCGGCTAGGATTCAAAGAACCCAAGAGTAAAAGCCACAAACCAATCCGGCAAGATGAAAAATCCAAGTGCTCAAGTCGAAGATCAAAGCTCCCTCTCTCTAATCTCACGTCCCTAGCTCAAATCAATGGAGGATTCAAGCTTGGAAGCAAAGGGGGAGAGAGAGTGCGTGAGTCTATGCTTGGAGGCTATTGGAGAAGGCAAGCGTGTAGTGTAAGAATGGGCAACTCTCTCACAAAGGACGAGGGAAAGCATATATACTCGAGCACCAAACGACCTATCGGTAGTTCCGGTGGGGCCACCGGTACTACTGGTCAATGAGGTGCAACAGTTTAAAAAGCGTGCAAGCGAAAGGGCTTGACTGGAACTTCCGGTCAACTACTGGAACTTCCGGTCAACTTCCGGTCCTACGTCCGGTCGCTGAGAGGTACATCCGGTCTACTTCCGGTTGCTGAGAGGTACTTCGGGTCACCGACCGGTACTATCGGTCACCGACCAGTACTACCGATCAATAGGACCGGTACTACTGTTCACTAACCGGTAGTACTGGTCAAGGCTGTATACTACCGTTTAGAGAGAAGGAGCACGGCCAGGTACCTCCGGTCGGTTGACTGGTACTACCGGTCAGCGATCGGTACTACCTGTCAAGGACCGGTGGTACCTGGCGGTACTACCGCCCTGACCCATTTTTGCCCATTACGACCGCAACCATTGAGCGGTACCACTGGACAACTTTCGGTACTACCGCTCCACCCTGGCTGACTTCGAAAAACTAAGTGCCCATGGGTGAAAAAGTGTTTTTGCATGCAAACTAAGATAATGACATGAGCACTTTTTATCCTCAACTAGCTAGCAATGATTTGTGACCCTCTTGATAGTACGGCGTTTCCTATAACTCAAAATAAAGATTAGAACGATGAACCACTTGGGTTTAGACACCTCCTTTTCCATCAAAGTTTAGGGTGCTATGATTCACCGGATTCGTTCGTTTAAATTCATCGATGGACCAACACCCGTAGATATCACTTGATAACCATGTTAGTCCCTAATTTGATTATCATTAATTATCCAAAACCCACATCGGGGGCGAATGCACATACATACTCCCCCTTTTTGGTAATTGATGACAACCAACTTAGGCTTACATAAAATAGGAAGAATTTAAGCTTTTGAATTCTAAAACTTATGAAGAGCTCCCCCTTAATGTATGCATAGGATTTTGAATTTCAAAAATCTTGAATGAGATCAAGATATCATACATAAGGATAGCTCGCCCTAAATTTTGCAATTCGTGGGGTGCCTAAAAGTGTGTGTGACAATAAAACCGTGATGCATATGACAAGATATATCACAAGAATAGAGTAAGAGAATTTGAATGGTTATGATAGAAGGAATAAGAATTAAGCCCATCAAAACCATTTGAAGACAACAATTATCATTTCGAAGACAAATATGAGCCAACTAAATGATAATCAAATAAGCATAATAAAATCTTGTCCTAGAATCATCCATCACACACAAATAGTTATTGATAACTACGGAATGATAACTAACTAACTAAATAAATACTAATAACTACTCCTAGATAACTACAAAGCAGGATAGGCAAATGCCAAATAAAGCAACCAAATTAAGTATAGTTTTATTATTATCTTGTCAAGTACCGAGGCGTACTAGCCTTTACCACTGACTTAGGTTGAACGCTAGCACGATGAGCCTTACTGTTAAACTGGGCCAACTACGTGGTGGAATTCAAGGCGCACAGGGCTGTCACCACCTGCTTGCTACCACAGCTATCCGGGGGTCCAGCCGTATCTGAAGGTAAGTCTATAACTAAGCACCACACTTAAATATATTCTAACTATCTCTACCCTAGATTTGAATAGAGACACCCTTGCGGACGTCAGAGCAAATACTTGACTTAATAAGATAAACACTAAACTAACTAAGCAACCTATTGTCAAAGATCAAACACTAAGCACACTAGAGATTAACTACTATGGCTAAGTGAATTGAAATGTAGAATAACTAGGTACTCAAGCAATCAATCAAGTATACTACTCAATACTGGTAAGTAGAATAAAGTAATACTTGAAATGATGAACTAGAATATAGTAAAGTGCTTGAGTAACAAGAGCAAAAACCTGAACTGGAGATGAAGGAAGACTCTTCCCAGCTCTAGGACCGATTACTCGCACGCCTCTACTCTTGAGCTAAGCCTTGAGCAGCGCTCCCGCGAGGGCAATAAGGCAAGGATGCCTTGCTCTACTAGCTACCTACTTGCCTAAGCTTGGCTAAATCCTAAGCTACTAGCTCTTTAACCGTGCTCTCTTCCTTGCTTCTTTTCTTTCCTTGCTTCCTTGCTTGAAATGAAGTGACACCTCCAGGGGGGTTTTTATAGCCTTGTGGAGTGAGGGGGGTACTTATAGGGGGGAGGCAGCCGACCTAGGGCTGAGTCAGGTGGCGGGCACCAGCCCTAGGTGGCGGCCGCCACCCCTAACCGTCTGATTGAACCTCCATTCAACCGAGGGCATCGAAGGGGTCCTCCAAGGCGGTGGTTAGGTCAGTGGCTCAAACCCTAACCACCTCTTGTCCAATCCAGGGCATGATCCACGTCACCAGCCTCCCAAGCCGTTCGATTCAACTGATCTAGTGACCAAGGGCCAGGAATTGGCCTTGGGGAGGTCACACGGATCGGTGACAAGGCAGGGAGTGGATTTGGGCCAACTCAAGTGGCGGGCGCCACCTAGGGGTGGCAGGCGCCACCCCCCTGAGGCCCAATTGGGCCCTGCTGAGTGGGCTTGGCCTTTGGTGGTCCAAATATCCAAATTTGGTTCAAATCCTGCATTCAAATCAAAATCTATGGACATGTGGAATTTGGTTAGTTTGAAACCTATTTGACTACATTTCATGCCTTTTTGGTGAATTTTTGGGTAAAATGTTGATGGTAAAACAGGTGTTTAAGGACCATCAACAACCACAAGAATGAGCAAACCAAAACTCACAAATTTCGAGTCAAGTTCAAGCCCAAAAACCTACTCCCGAACGTAGATGGAAGGCTACGTCGGGAAATCCCTAAATATCGATGCCAACAAGTAGCAAAGATACCTAGAGAGGTTCCTTGGTGAACTCTAAGAGCAACCGAGAACTCCAGAAACAAAGTGGAAAAGCCGAGAGAGCAAATGCACTAAAAACCAACACACAGCAGGTTCCTGGACTGTCCGCGGGTACGGTCCCAGACTGTCCGCCCTACTGCCGGACTGTCTACGGTCTGGTGGGGACTGTCCGCCGGTCAAAACACCAAAACAGCAAGGTTGCTGAATTCCCCTTGCTCGGGCCCGGACTGTCCACGACCCTTAACGGCAGACTATCCGCCGGTCAAGTCAAGCAGGAACAGCAAGGGACGAACAACCACTGACTCGGCTGGATCCCGACGCCCGGACTGTCCGTGCCTATAGTGGCAGACTGTCCGCGACCTTGCAGAGAGGGCGATTTTGATCGCCTCTCTCCCAAATCTCCCTAAATCCGATCCAAATCAAAATCTCTTGATCCCAAAATTGGAGAAGATGATCATTAGGTAGTTGGGAGACTAATCCTACGAAATCATCCGCTCAAATCAACTCAAACTCCGGGAAATCGAAAGGGAAGGTGCAAAAATGAAAAAGTCACCATGAAACTTGAATCGACCCGATCTACTTGTTCGTGACGATTGAGATGAATTCCTTCGGTGGAAAAGTTCTCCTCACTTCAAAGAACATGTTGGTTCAAGTGGATTCGAAAAAGACGCAGCGAGGCGGGAGATCGATCGACGGGAAAATTGAGACAAAAAGCAAAACACGAAGAACAACTCAAGAACGCGAATCACAATCTCAATTGCCAGCCGAAAATCGTCCCCATGAGGAGACAACGGGATCACGGTCCCGTTTCCTCAAAATCTCAAGAACACAGAGGTATAATTAGCCGTCTCTCTGGATCTCAGTAGCTACAGCAGGGAATGTGATGGACCAAAGACGCTATCAGAAAGCGACCAGAGAGGGGTGAATGGGAGCTTTAAATTTCTTTTCAGAAACTTGTCGCCACTGTCCCAAGAATCAACCCCTAAGAGCAAACCTAGAGCTTGTGAGCGTCCACGACCCTAGATGTAGGGTGGATGCTTCCACGAAGCATAGTGAGTCACTACACACCTCTAGAAACCCAACGCAAAAGCCAGAAATCAAAACTGACAGCGAACGAACGAACTGCGGACGAAAACAGCGCAGAACACACTTGACCGGACTCTGCCTGCGTCCGGTCAGGAACCATCGGACGCGTCCGGTCTGAGAAAAATAGTTCTGGAACCTTACTGTTCGTGACCGGACTCTCTGACGAGGTGCGTCCGATCGAGTATCGAGCGTCCGGTCACAAAAGCACAACCCGATGAACAGTGAGAAGAGTGCGTCCGATCACACACAAACCGAGCGTCCGGTCAAGTTGCAACAAAAACGCTGAGAGCACATTCATCGACCGGACTCATGGCCAAGCGTCCGGTCGCCCCGACCCTAGCGTCCGGTCACCCCGATCCTGTGCAGTTCGTCCACCGATTCGACTTGATCTCACCCAAAATGAATCCTCTAAGGATCAAACTTGGTGTGAAGAGTCAAAAGGAGGATAGTGAGCTACTCCTATGAGATCATGGCTTGAACCTATCTCCAAATCGATGAATCGAAGAAATTCGGGAAAGAGAGGAGAAAAGTTGATCCAAAATGAAAACCAACCGATCTACTTGTTTGTGAGGTTTGAGATAAATTCCTTCGGTGAAAGTGATCTCCTCACTGTAAAGAACATGTTGATTCAAATGGTTTTGCAAACGGAGCAACGTAGAGAGAGAACGATCAACGGGAAAATCGTGGAGAAAAGCAACCCACGAAGAACAAGAACAAAACACGAATTACGATCACGAATTTGCAACCGTGTGGCTACCACATGCTACAATAGTGAGATTACGGTCTCACTTCCTCAAAATCTCTCAAACACAGAGGTGTGATTGTCTTCTCTTTGGATCTCAGTTCACTACAGCACGGAATAGGGAGACCAGGAAACCCTAGATGCAAAAGAGCAAATGACTAAGATAGTTTGGGAGGTGGGTGTCTCCCCCTACTTATCCTAATTCTAATTCCCACTCTACCCCTAAGTATTTACAGAGCGACCCAGCCAAACCCTAAGGCTATCCTGGACCAACTCGATGATGATGCTGATCCGACGGCCACGCCCGCACAACTGGTAGCGTTGCCTCGACGCAACCTCACCGATTACCACCACGTGCCGCCATCGCTCTGCTTGTCCTTTTCCCAGACTCCGTCCCCAATTTTGTGGCTGAAACCGGGAAACCGGGCCTTCAAGTCCATCCCCCGGTTTTGAGGCCCAAACCGGGAAACCAGCCGTCCATCGCCTGAGTTTTGTGCCCCAAACTCAGAAACCCGCCAGCGCCCAGGTTTTGAGGCCCAAACCTGGAAACCGTCCTCAGCACAAGTTTTGTGGCCCAAACTCGGCAAACCCGTAGCACCCAGGTTTTGTGGCCCAAACCTAGAAACCGTCCACCGGTGGTTTTTCTGTGGCTCAACCACCAAACCGACGCCGTAGAGGGGATGCACCGCCCGTGCACCCCGTCCATTGACACATGTCCCCAGGTCCTCGACCCGAGCAACACCATGCCCCACAAGTCTCCGCTCATCGTTGTCCCAGGCTGTCAGCCACCGTAGCTGATCCTCAGGCCACCGGTCCCTCAGTCCAAGCCTCACATCCGCCGTTCACCGCTCCGGGTCCGTTGGCACAACACGTCTCTACTTGACCTTCACCTTGCCCTCAATCACTGTCTCCGTGCTCGACACCTGCACAACACAAGCCAAAGAACATGCGCATCAAACCCGTTGACAATCACTCATCACTCGAGACTCGGCATACACTCATGTATCTGCAATCTCCCCCTTGATGAGTGCATTGTCAACTACTCACACAAATCATAATGGAATAGAAGAAGGAAGAAGGAGAAGGGAGAACTCGACCAACTGACCCAAAAGCATAGCAAAGCCGAAGAAGGTCAAGTGGAAAGAGCAAGACAACTTGGTCCCCAAAGACATGGGCAACGGCTCGACGCAACCAGGTAAAGCAAAGCTAGCCCTCAAGAAGAGGTAGAATAGGCTCAACACCGCTAGCAGGAAAGCTCGATACCAATTGAAAAATCAACTGAAATTCAAGCCAAAAATAGAGCTAGCCCTCAAGAAGAGGCAGAATGGGTTCAACACCGCTAGTGAGAAAGCTCGATAGCAACTGAGGGATAGAAAAGCTCGATATCAAATGAAGAGTTGGAAAGCGTCCGCTAGTCCCTCAAGAAAGAGGCAAAGGCTCAACACAACTAGCTATCAAAAACGCTCCGTACCAATCAAAACGCTTCATACCAATCGAACTGAAAAACGTTTGCTAGTCCCTCATGAAAGAGGCAAAGGCTCAACACAACTAGCTATCAAAAACGCACCGTACCAATCAAAATGCTTTATACCAATTGAACTGAAAAATGTTTCCTAGTCCCTCAAGAAAGAGGCAAAAGGCTCAACACAACTAGCAAAAACGCTCCGAATCAATTGGAAAATTCAAAAACTCATCAACCGAGCAGACTCCCCTCAAATAGTGCACACAACCAGGAAATCTCCCCCTTAGTTGATCTTATGATTTGAGAGAATTTCTCCCCCTTAGTTGAAAATGCACCATCAAGCAAATTTCTCCCCCTTCCAAAATGCATATGAGTCAGAAATGCAAGTTAGTAGCTTCAGGAATATAGTCAATAGAATGAAAAGATGCCCTACACAGTTCTGATCCAATGACTCAATAATATCCACAACAAGCTAGCAAAGGCTCAAACTGATCACCAAATACGAAATATGAACATATGAGCAAAGTGGGCAGTTTTGGCCAAAAAGTAGTCACCATCAACATAGCACTAAGACATGTATAGACAGGAAGTCAAACAAGTGCTAATCATGTATACAAGGTGAACTACCCCTAGCAAAGTTCAATCATCATGCTATAGAATGAAACATAGACTTGTGATTTCAAATTTTAATCGGAGTTGCAGCGGTGAAATTACACAAGTTCAAAATTCAGCATGTGATTGTGAGAGGTTGAAAACTTGTCATTGCCTAACTTTTCAACCGAGCTAAGCCTATGCATATGCAATCAGAAGCTTAAACCGTCGGTTTCGGTCATACACTACACGGCTCAAGTTTAACTCAAAGTGCAATGAGAAATAGTCTCGATACCGTGATGTGTTGACAAGCAATCCTATCTCGATCTTTTCAATTTACTTTAAAACTTGGTTCAATTTTATTGACAGAATATGAAGCAAGTGAAAGACTCAAAACTAGAGACATAGCAACCTAGCATATATGAAAAGCACGAGTGAATTCAACACATCCTACACATGCTAGTTGCATATCTCAATGGTGAACAATTTCAAGTTTTATGTTCATTAAGCAGGTTCACCATTTACAAAATAGCTCAGCTCACAACATGTATCAGTGATCAGAAAGAGCATAAGCTACAAGTATCATCATAAAGCATTGGAGCATACTAGATAGAGCATAATCACATTCTAAAGATTATATAGATGAAGCACAAAAAGTAAAGATGCATGATGAAATGCAAAGACTAACCTACCAATGATGAAAACAAAAGAAATGAAAGAAGTGTCAGTCTATGATACAAGAACCAAAATGTTTCCCCCATCTAAAAGGGGAAACACATACCAAGCTCACCTCTCAACCGATTAAAGGTTGATTGGTCCAAAGGCTTGGTAAAAATATCAGCCAACTGATGATGTGTATCGACATGGCGAAGGTCGATATCACCCATCTCAACATGGTCTCGCAAAAAATGAAAGAGCACATCAATGTGTTTGGTCTTCGAGTGCAACACGGGGTTCTTAGCAACGCTAATAGCACTCGTGCTGTCACAAAGTAAAGGCACATGAGAAAAGCTCAGACCAAAATCACGGAAAGTGGCCATCATCCAAAGCAACTGAGAACAGTAGCTAGCCGCAACAACATATTCAGCCTTTGTGGTAGACTGAGCGACATTAGACTGCTTGCGAGAAGACCAAGATACAAGAGAAGAACCAATAAACTGACAAGTCCCAGAAGTGGACTTGCACTCAACTCGGCAACCATCAAAATCGGCATCAGAAAACCGCAAAGGGAGAGGGTGGAGGAAGCTGAATACCAAATCCCGAACTCACGTGTGAAACGAAGGTACCTCATAATGCGCTTGACCGCCTGACAGTGAGAAGTGCGGGAGACGCCTGAAAGCGTGCACACAGACACACCGCGAACTGGATGTCTAGGCGTGTCACCGTCAGGTAGAGCAACGATCTGATCACACTCCGGTACTCCTTCTGGTCCACAGCTTCTCCATCCACATCCGCATCCAGGGCCGTCGTGGTCGACATGGGTGTTGAAAGAGGCTTGGCCTCACCCATATCGAACTTCTTCAGCAAGTCTTTGGTGTTGTAAAACCCTAAAAATCAAATTTGGAGAAAATAGGATTTAAAACTTGTTTTTGTTTATTTATTTCTCATGAAACATGTAGATCAAATAATAATTTTTGGGAATTAATAAACTCAGTTGGTGCGTAAAAACATTTTTGTTGCATTCATGCTGGTGCATAGTATTTTGTTTGACTGTAGGGCTAGAGTTGAGTGGCTTGAATTCAAACTAAGTTTGAATTTGGGCAAGGTTTTCAAAGTTTTTCAAGGAAAAATCTTCCTTTTTCTCTCTTTCTCGCTCTCTCTCTTTCTGGCCCATCCCGCAACCTCTCCCTCTCCTCCCTTTTTCCCTTTCTCCCCGCGCTCGCCTGGCCCAGGCCGCGGCCTGCTCAGCCCACGTCCGCTCTTCCCCCGCCAACCCGCAACTGCACCGGCCCAGCTCGCCCCGCTTCTCCCCTCTCCCTCGCACGCTGTCGACGAAATATCGCCGATAGTCCACCTAGGGGTATACCCAAGGTGGTATATTAGAGGGGAAGGTGCGCAAGACGACGACCCAGACGTTGACGCAAGGCAAAACAAGATGAACACAGAGGTTTATCCAGGATCGGGCCGCTAGGTTTAGCGTAATACACTACGTCCTGCGTCGAGTTGTATTGATTGGATCTAGCTTATGACCTGACTTAGGACCTGTTGTCCCCTTGTCCTCTTAGAGGACCCCTGCCCCTCCTTATATATTCCGAAGGGACAGAGTTACATGATAAGTATCCGAGTTGGTACTATATTCAGATTACAACTATCGTGCGGTGCATGTCGTGTGCCGCACGCCTTCATCTGTGGGCCGGACGACCGCCGTGGTGAGGCCCATGTACCATCGTGTGGTACCCTGGGGTCTATATCCCCTCAGCTAGTCCCCGAGCCTGACAGCAGGTGACTCGGTCACGTGGTGCCAGGGTCTTGAGAATAATCAGACTTATATACATGCGTGGTCGAGCGCCATGTATACACGGTAGTCCCCAAGGCTGCTAGAAGATGAAGAATAAATCTTGTAGCAGGCTTATAAAAAAGGAAAATCTATTATGGCGAAAGCAATATGTCGTTCGAGCAGGTTGCCGAACGATGAGTCTGAGCACCAAGCAGTCCCCAGGTTAGCTGGTGACCCCTCGGTGTAGCCGTCAATGAACGTCAAGGAGTCTGGCTAGCTGGTCGGCGATGAAGTCCGAGCGCTAGGCGGCGAGCACCGAGTGATCCGACCAGCGCTGCTGGCGATGTTGGCGTGAAGATCCCGAGCACCGAGGAGTCCCAGGTCAACTGGTGAGCTCTCGGTGTAGTCGTCGATGAGCGTCGAAGAGTACGGCCAGCTGGTCGGCGACGAAGTCCGAGCGCCAGGTGGTGAGCACCGAGTGAAGCGACCAGGTGGTCGACGAACCCGAGCACCGAGGAGTCCCCAGCTCAGCTGGTGAGCTCTTGCTGTAGCCGTCGATGAGTGTCGAAGAGTATGGCTAGCTGGTCGGCAATGAAGTTCGAGCGCCAGGTGGTGAGCACCGAGCGAAGCGACCAGCTGGTCGACGAACCCGAGCACCGAGGAGTCCCCAGCTCAGCTGGTGAGCTCTTGCTGTAGCCGTCGATGAGTGTCGAAGAGTATGGCCAGCTGGTCGGTGACGAAGTTCGAGCGCCAGGTGGTGAGCACCGAGCGAAGCGACTAGCTGGTCGGCGATGAAGTCCGAGCGCCAGGTGGTCCCAAACGATGATCTTCTCGTCCATCATGACTGGTCCAGTCCCCGAGCGTAAAGAATTAGCTCGCAGTCCAAACATGATTCCTGTAAAATAAACATGGAGACTGGTAGTACATGACATACAAATAAAATAAGGAGAAAACATCAGCGGTAAAGAAATAGCATATGCTGCTCAGCGGTCAGTCAGCTGGTATGAACGCTCAGCATTAAATAAAATTCCTCGAGCAGTTTGTTTGTAACTGAGTCGCCAGCCCCGGCTAGCCGATAACTCCGGAGGGTGAGGCGCAGAGCCCAGGCACGCGTAAGAGGACCAGCATCACCGAGGAGCTGCTGCCGACCACCCATAATGCAGAGCGCGGAGCTGCATTCACGTGTAGGGAGGAGCCGGAGACATGGCCTTCTCTAGAAAGCACGAGTGTAAACGAGGCTGCTCGGGAAAATGCATATGTCATCCTCAGGATGGTACATATGGTGAAAAATAACGAAGAGCTGTTGTAAATAATAATATGGCCATAGAGACCAAGATAATATCTAGAGATATATGATGATCGAAGAAATATTAGATTGATGTGAAAGATAATACTTAGCTTGATTGTCGTTCGAACGGAGTAGTCAATGAGAGGCGTTGAGAACGGCAATGAGTCGTCAACGAGCGGTCGGCGAGGATGGCAGTGAGATGATGACGACGACGTGATGACTCGCTTGTAGCTCGTCGGCTCGTTGGTGGCTCGTTGATGGCTCGACGGTGGCTCGCTTTTGGCTCATAGGCTCGCGGGTGGCTTGTTGGCTCGTCGATGGCTCGTATTTGGCTCGACGACAACGTGATGGCTCGCTTCTGGCTCGTAGATGATCAGAGCGAGCATAGAGCACGGGTCATTGAGCAGCTTCTCGTAATCCTCGTCGTAGTTGATCAGCCGAGCCAACGATGTCTTCCTGTCGACGGTGAAGGAGTTGCCTAGCCATTGATCTTTCCTCCCGGTCGTGATAGCATTGGTCGTGGTCGTCATAGCGCCGCTTATTATGGCGATCATC
This sequence comes from Coix lacryma-jobi var. lacryma-jobi, assembly GCA_009763385.1. Taxonomy (NCBI): domain Eukaryota; kingdom Viridiplantae; phylum Streptophyta; class Magnoliopsida; order Poales; family Poaceae; genus Coix; species Coix lacryma-jobi. The sequence continues at coordinate 119,098,572 of CM019830.1, read as the reverse complement.
ACTGTTACGCGGTTGGAGGTCAAAACGAGAGGTAGGCGATGTCGTGCTTGGAGATCGATCTTTGATCAGATCTACGAGAGTGAGAGGTACATGCGACGTCGTCCTTGTGCTGGTCGATGTTGTGCTCGAAAGATCGATCTCTGATCGAATCTACCAGAGCAAGAGTGTCGGTGATGTCAGTCGTGACCTGATCGGTGAATTTGATCAGATCGGTATTGTCGGTGTGCCTCCCTTGGTAATAGGGAAGCGTGGTCAGAGCGCCGGGGAAGATGACCTCGAATAGATGTCAGGGCTGGTCGTCTCATCGACGCTGGGGTGGTGGAAGCAGATCCGTTTGGCACAGGGAAAGCCTGCACCGCCTCCACACCCCGGAAGAGACGTGGAAGCGAGGAAGATAACCATCTGGCTCGCCATAAAGTCTGTACGCACATGCCCCACGGTGGGCGCCACTGTCGACGAAATATCGCCGATAGTCCAGCTAGGGGTATACCCAAGGTGGTAGATTAGAGGGGAAGGTGCGCAAGACAACGACCCAGACGTTGACGCAAAGCAAAACAAGATGAACACAGAGGTTTATCCAGGTTCGGGCCGCTAGGTTTAGCGTAATACCCTACGTCCTGCGTCGAGTTGTATTGATTGGATGTAGCTTATGACCTGACTTAGGACATGTTGTCCCCTTGTCCTCTCGGAGGACCCCTGCCCCTCCTTATATATTCCGAAGGGACAGAGTTACATGATAAGTATCCGAGTTGGTACTATATCTAGATTACAACTGTCGTGCGGTGCATGTCGTGTGCCGCACGCCTTCATCTGTGGGCCGGACGACCACCGTGGTGAGGCCCATGTACCATCGTGTGGTACCCTGGGGTCTATATCCCCACACACGCCAGCCCGCCAACGGCCCAACTCGCCCACGCCTCGCCCCATGCCCACTGACAGGCTAGCCCCACGCGTCAGTCACACTGCCACCGGGGCCCGCACGTCAGCGACCGTGGCCTTTCCCCTACCTCTGACCGCTCGGCGCCCGCCGCCATTGCCTCTCCCCCTCCGGTAACGGCCGGTAGTGGCCATCAAGGCCACTACGCCGCCATCTGGATCGGTGGAGCTTCCATCCACGCCATTTCACCCCCACCTGTCGGTGTTTCTATCCCGGGGGTATAGCACCAACTAGTAATATGATCGCGTGCTCTCTCCCTGGATGGTGATGCAAGATGACACTAGATTTATCCTGGTTCGGGCAAAGAAGGCCCTACGTCCAATGGGGGGATCTTTGTATTACTTGCACCGAAGTGCTCGTACAGGGGCGAATACAAGCTTGGTGAGCGAGGACCGGGGTCCGGATTCGTGCGTGTGCGTGTGTGTGTGTGTGGATTCGGGTACCAAGCGTAACCTGTGCGCAAAGGGCCCCGACGTCCCCTTTTATAGAACAAGAGGTGACCGGGGTTACACAACGGTGTTACAGGAGTTGGGACATACGTCGCCCAATGCGATGAAGGGTTGGAACTTTGTCTTGTCGAGAACACTGTAGTCGTCGTGGAAGCACTGTTGAGTCGTCCTTGAGGCGTGGCTACCTTCCCAGGCGCGGATGTGGAGGTGTGGTGTCGTGGAAGCGGTACATCACCTATCCTGATTCGTACAGGACGTGGCATGGTTCCACCGGGCCTTAAGGGTACCTGCCAACCAATCACATGACAAAAATAAGGGCTCGAGGGGCGCTGGTCCGGCCTCGAGTCGACGTCTTTAGGGGGGCTCGAGCCCCTGCAGGTATGGGCGCGTCCCGGGGAACTCGGCCGAGTAGCAGGAGCCCGAGCCTCGAGGTGTGACGGGAGCGTGGCTCAGTACACGGAGTGGTTGAACAATGTCGTACTCATGTCTTTTTACCCATGCTGGCGGTAAAAAAGGGGTCTGACCCTATCCCGATTATCGCGGTGCACGCTGAAGGACCGAGAATGCAAAAGCAAGGCGACCAGAGGGGGGTGAATGGGAGCCAATAAAAATTTCTCTTGAAACTTTAGCCAAGTGTCCCAAAATCAACCCCCAAGAGATACTATCGACAACGTGATGCCCACGACCCTTGGAAGAGGGTGGATGATCCCTAGGATCATAGCGAGGCACCACAAAAACATCCTCACCCAAGTCCACGCAAGTCAACTAGTGACAGGCTATTTTACAAAGCAGGAAGCCCGATTTCTGTAGAGCACGAAGTCGGAAATCCAACGCAAAAAACCCAAAACCAAATCTGAAGTCGAACGATCAAACTGCGGACAAAGCAGTGAAGAGATCACTGCATCGGACGCTGGCAGCATCCGATGCCCAAGCGTCGGACGCGTCCGATGCAAACAGTGCCTCTCGGGAACCTTACTGCATAGCCATCGGACGCTGGCTACAGTAAACCCTCAGCGTCCGATGCTCAACCCTCGGACGCGTCCGATGGACAACGGAGCGTCCGATGGCCAGGGCTGGAGCGTCCGATGCCCTGCGTCCGATGCCCACTCAAAAACACCAGACTGACACGTGTTACCAGAGCGTCCGATGCTATAAACAGCAGCGTCCGATGCCCCCGTGACGAGCGTCTGATGCCCCCGAAAACAGCACAGTTCTTCGGCGATTCAACCCGATCTCCTCCGAATCAAAAGCTCTAGGGCTAGGATTCGATCTGAGAGGTCACAAGGATGTTAGTGAGCTACTACTAAGAGATCATGGCTCGAATCTAACTCCAAATCGGTGAATCGAAAGATTTAGGGGTAAAGGAGCAAGAACGTGATTCAAAACGAAAATCGACCGATCTTCTAGACCGTGAGGTTAGAGATTAATTCCTTTGGTGGAAAGAAGTGACTCACGATCTAGAACAACTTGGTTCAAATGGATTTGCAAAAGATGAACCGAGCAAAGAGATCAAGCGACGGGAAAATCGTGGAGAAAAAGGATTCCGCGAAGAACACAACCAAAACGCGAATCACAACCACGAATTGCAACCGTGTGGCTACCACACGCTACAACAAGGAGGTTACGGCCTCCTTTCCTCAAAATCAATAGTACACAGAGGTGAGTCTCTCTGCGGATCTCAGCTAGCTACAGCAGGGGATGGGAGAGCAGGAAACCCTAAGTGCAAGAGAGCAAATGAGATGGCTAAAACTGAGATAGGGGAGGAGGGTGTCTCCCCGACTACTTATCCTAATTCTAGTCTAAGTCTTTTTCCTACTCTACCCCTCTCTATTCTAATTACAGAGCGAACCAGCTAAACCCTAGGGTTATTCTGGACCAACTCAAGTGGTAGGTGTATCCGACGGCCATGCCCGCACAACTCGTCCGCGTTGCCTCGACGCAACCTTCCGATTGCCGCCATGTGCCGCCCTCGCTCTGCACCACCGGTTTTGTGGCCCAAACTGGGAAACCAGCCTTTTCCAGCCAATCCCCGGTTTTGAGGCCCAAACCGGGAAACCAGCCCACCAGCCTGAGTTTTGAGGATCAAACTCAGAAAACCAACAGCACCCAGGTTTTGAGGCCCAAACCTGGAAACCGTCCTCAGCCCGAGTTTTGAGGCCAAACTCGGAAACCCTCAGCCCGAGTTTTGTGGCCAAACTCGGAAACCGTCCACGCCCAGGTTTTGAGGCCCAAACCTGGAAACCGTCCTCCCGATGGTTTTTCCCTGGCTCTACCACCAAACCGAAGCTATAGATGGGATGCACCTCCCGTGCACCCCGTCCACCGACACGTGTCCCCAGGTCCTCGACCCGAGCAACACCGTGCCCCGCAAGTCTCTGCTCGTCGCTGTCCCAGGCTGCCAGCCACCACAGCTGATCCTCAGGCATTCCGGTCCCTCAGTCCAAGCCTCACGTCCGCCCTTCACTGCTCGATCCATCAGCATGGCACGTCCGCCGCACGGCACGCCCATCCTTCATTGCACCCAGTCCGTCGGCACGACACGTCTCAACTTGACCTTCACCTTGGCCTCGATCACTGTCTCTATGCTCGACACCTACACAACACAAGCCAAAGAACATGCGATCAAACCCCGTTGACAATCACTCATCACTCAGAGACCCGGCATACACCCATGTATCCGCAATCTCCCCCTTGATGAGTGCATTGTCAACTACACACACAAATCATAATGAAAAGAAGAAGGAAGGAAGAAGGAGAAGAGAGAACTCGACCAAATGACCCAAAAGCATAGCAAAGCCGAAGAAGGTCAAGTGGAAGAAGCGAAACAACTTGGTCCCCAAAGACATGGGCAACGGCTCGACGCAACCAAGCAAAGCAAAGCTAGCCCTCAAGAAGAGGTAGAACAGGCTCAACACCACTAGCAAATACCAACTGAAAATCGAGACAAAATGCTAGTCCCTCAAGATAGAGGCACAGAGGCTCAACACAACTAGCAACGAAAACTCGATACCAATGCCTTTCGGCCAAGTATGCTCCGAACCAATTGAGGATCAATCGAAAACGAGATGCCATGAAAAATATTTGCTAGTCCCTCAAGACAGAGGCAACGGCTCAACACAACTAGAAAACTCTCCCTCGACAAGTGCAAGCAACCAGGAACTCCCCCTTAGGTCCAACATGGGAAGGGTACAAAGATTTGCAAATTTTCTCCCAAAAACTCCCCCTTAGTTGAACATCCAGGGAACATATGATTTGTCAAAAATTCTCCCCCTTAGTTGAAAATGCACTGATCAAGTAAACAACATCTTCAGAAACGGAGCAAAAGATCTCCCCCTTAGAAAATGCACCATCCAAAAGTGCCAACTGAAGAACCAACATCCCTTCCAAAATGCATATGAAGTCAGATGTGCAAGTTAGGAGCTTCAGGCATATATTCAAAAGAGTGCAAAGATGCTCTAAAAAGTATAGCTCTAATGACAAAACTAAGCACTCAAATAGCAAAGGCTCAAACTGATCACACATACGAAATATGAAGCATATGAGCAAGTGAGCAGTTTTTAGCCAAAAAGATAGTCACCATCAAAATAGCACTACACATGTATAGATAGGAATCCAAACAAGTGCTAAACATATATACAAGGTGAACTACCCCTAGCAAGGTTCAATCATCATGCATAGGAATGAAACATACACTTGTGATTTCAGATTTAATATCGGAGTTGCAGTGGTGAAATTACACAAGTTCAAATTCAGCATGTGATTGCGAGAGGTTGAAAGCTTGTCATTGCCTAACTTTTCAACCAAGCGAAGCCTATGCAGAAGCAATCAGAAGCTTAAAGCTACGGTTTCGGTCATACACTACACGGCTCAAGTTTAACTCAAAGTGCAATGAGAAACAGTCTCGATACCGTGAGGTGTTGACAAGCAATCCCATCTCGATCTTTTCAATTCACTAAAACTTGGTTCAAATTTTAAACGTGATATGAACAGACCAAGCAAGTGAATGACTCAGAACCAGAGACATAGTAACCTAGCATATATGAAAAGCAGGAATGGACTCAACACACCCTACACATGCTAGTTGCATATCTCAATGGTGAACATTTTCAGATTATGTACATTAAGCAATTTCATCATTCCAAAATAGCTCAGCTCATAACATGTACTAGTGATCAGAAGGAGCATAAGCTACAAGCATCAACATAAGCGTCGGAGCATACTAAACAGAGCATAGTTGCATTCTAGTGATTATAAACATGAAGCTTAGAATGTAAATACGTATGCTAAAATGCAAGAGAAAAGAAAGACAAAAGAAAATAGTCAGTTTATCATACAACTCAAAATGCTTCCCCCATTTAAAAGGGGAAACACACACCAAGCTCACCCCTCAACCTATTAAAGGTTGATTCGTCTAAAGGCTTGGTGTAAATATCAGCCAGTTGGTGATGAGTATCGACATGGCGAAGGTCGATATCACCCTTCTCCTGGTGGTCTCGCAAGAAATGAAAGCGCACGTCAATGTGTTTGGTTTTTGAGTGAAGCACGGGGTTCTTAGCAACGCTAATAGCACTCGTGCTGTCACAAAGTAAAGGCACGCGAGAAAAGCTCAAACCAAAATCACGCAAAGTGGCCATTATCCAGAGTAACTGGGAACAGCAGCTAGCCGCAGCAACATACTCAGCCTCCGTGGTAGACTGGGCGACACTAGACTGCTTGCGAGAAGACCACGATACAAGAGAAGATCTAATAAACTGGCAAGTCCCAGAAGTGGACTTGCGCTCAATGTGACAACCAACAAAATCGGCATCGGAATAACCGCAAAGGGAGAGGGTGGAGGAAGCAGAATACCAAATCCCGAACTCAGGCGTGAAACGAAGGTACCTGAATATGCGCTTCACTGCCTGACGGTGAGAAGTGCGTGGCGACGCCTGAAAGCGCGCGCACAGACACACCGCGAACTGAATGTCCGGGCGTGTCGCCGTCAGGTAGAGCAGCGACCCGATCATGCTGCGGTACTCCTTCTGGTCCACTTCTTCTCCATCCACGTCCACATCCAGGGCAGTCGTCGTCGACATGGGTGTTGGAAGAGGCTTGGCCTCACCCATATCGAACCGCTTCAGCAAGTCCTTAGTGTACTTGCCCTGGTGCACAAATGTTCCCTCTCGGGATTGCTTAATTTGCAATCCGAGAAAGAATGTTAGCTCGCCCATCATGCTCATCTCGAACTCCCTGCTCATAGTATCTGCAAACTTGGCAACCAAAGCGTGAGAAGAACCAACGAAAATGATATCATCCACGTAAATCTGGACCAAGAGTGTGTCTTTGCCTTGCCTAAGGAGAAAGAGCGTCTTATCCACACATCCCATTTTAAAACCCTTAGCTAGCAGAAAAGTTTTCAATCTATCGTACCAGGCTCTAGGGGCTTGTTTCAAACCATATAAAGCTTTGTGGAGTTTAAAAACATGGTTTGGAAACTTGGGATTTTCAAAACCGGGGGTTTGCTCAACATACACTTCCTCTTCTATGTAGCCGTTTAAGAAGGCACTCTTGACATACATTTGAAAAAGTTTGAAACCTCTGGATGCAGCAAAAGCCAAGAGTATCCTAATAGCCTCCAAACGAGCTACAGGAGCAAACGTCTCCTCATAGTCTATCCCCTCCTTCTGACTATAACCCTTCGCTACAAGCCTGGCCTTGTTTCTCACAACGTGGCCATCCTCTCCTTACTTGTTTTTGAAAACCCATTTTGTCCCAATAGGCTTACAGTCAGGTGGAGGTGGAACTAGAACCCAAACCCGATTTCTCTCAAAGTTTTCTAACTCCTCATGCATGGCATTGACCCAATCCGGATCCGTCAAAGCGTGTCCAACATCTCGGGGCTCAAAATTAGCAACAAAAGCAGAGTGAGCGAAGTGAGAGATGTGTTGTGACCTGGAACGAGTGACTCGCTCGCCGATGTCGCCGATCATCTGCTGAGGGGGGTGCTGGCGCTGGATGTGTCGAGGCGCCTCCCGGGAAGAAGTGACCTCCCCCTCAACAACAGCTGGTTCCACCCCGGGTACAAAAGGTACCGCACGAGGTGGAGGATCCCACGGCCCCCAGGAAGAAGAGGTGTCGGGGCCATGAGTCGTCGTCGAGGCCGCTCTTGGCAGCGCGGCAGGTGGAGGGGGTGCTAGATCATCCATACCTTCAGCACCCTCATCCTCGTCATCGAAAAGAGGCTCTCCAACCTCATGATCACTTGCACGCTCAAAACGAGAAGAAGGACATACAAGAGTCTCGTCGAAGGTGACATCTGATGTCTCCATGACTCGGTTAGTATCAAAGTTAAGTACACGATATGCTCTAGTGTGAGTGCCATAACCCAAAAATACACCGTCAGAAGAGCGAGACTCAAACTTGTCCAGGTTGCCTTTCTTCAATATAAAACAATGGCAACCGAAGACTCTAAAGTAACTCACCTTGGGCTGTCTACCAAAACGCAACTCATAAGAAGTCTTTTTCAAGAACGCTCTCAGAAAAATGCGATTTGAAATGTAGCAAGCAGTGTTCATAGCTTTGGCCCAATAGCGCCTAGGAGTCCTATGCTCATCGAGCATCGTCCTGGCCATCTCAACAAGGGTCCGATTCTTCCTCTCTACAACACCATTTTGGGGCGGTGTGTAGGGGGAAGAAAACTGATGCTCCAAACCAAGGCGGTCACAAAACTTCTCAAAATCCGAATTTTGGAATTCGAAACCATTATCACTTCTAATAGCTCGCATCGAGTTCAAAGGGAACTCATTCTGAAGACGTAAAATCAGATTGCGAGCTAAGGAGAAAGTCTCAGTTTTTTCAGTCAAAAAGAAGACCCACAAATATCTCGAGAAGTCATCAACAACAACAAGAACATACCACTTCCCTCCAACCGAGCTCACCCGAGCCGGACCAACAAGGTCCATATGCAAAAGCTCTCCAGGGCGCTTAGTCATGACCTGAGTCACCGGATGGTGAGGAGCGGCAACCATCTTCCCATGTCTGCAACAATGGCAAACTAGATCCTTTTCCATCGAAAGCTTGGGCAATCCTCGGATTAGGCCAAGTGAGCTAAGTCTTGCAAGCAAGTCGAAGCTTAAGTGACCGAGCCTCCTATGCCACTTCCAAAGATCGGAGGAAGAAGGACTAGCCAAAAGACAGCGGGAAATACCAAACGACTCCGAAAAATTCACTCAAAACACTTTCCCAAAGGGCGAAATCAAACATACAAGATTGCCCTGAGGATCTAAGATGCGACTAAGGTTCGGTTTAAAACGAATCTCATAGTCATCATCAAAAAGTTGTGAAACAGAAAGCAAGTTAAAATGCAGGTTAGAAACAAGAGCAACATCGCGCAACACAAAGTGCTCATTAACCTGCACCGACCCATGAGACAACACCTTACCTTTACTATTGTCGTCGAAGGTAATGTACTCCTTTCCGGCGACCGGGCTAAGGCTGGAGAACCACTTGGCATTTCCGGTCATGTGCCTCGAACAACCGGAATCCACCAACCAAATGTCCTCCAACCGTCTTACCTGGGAGGTGTCGTCGTCGTCGTCGTTTCGAGGGGTGTGCTCCAGCTTGCCTCCGACCTCGTCACCAAGCGCCATGGTGCAGAGGCCTCCATTGTCGGTGAAGAAGCAAAGATCGTTGAACTTGTCCTCGATCTTTTTCATCTTCTCGAACTCGTCATCGCTTGAGCAAGCGGAGTCGTCATCCGAGCCGTCGACGTCGCTGAGCGTGGCGAAGAACGCACGCTGCTCAGCTTGGGCCTTCTCAAAGTACTTCTTCTTGATGTACTCTTTGTCGAAGCCGCCCCTCTTCTTGTGCCTTGGGGGAACATGCTTCTCCTTGTGCTTGGAGTTGTACTTGTGCCCATGATCGCCCTTCCCCGAGTGCTTGTTCTTCATGGGGCAGTTGGCGATGAAGTGATTGGGGTCGCCGCACTCATAGCATCCTGAGCGTCCTCCTCCGCGGCGACGGTTCATGCGGTTGTTGTGAAACCGCGAGAACCGGTTGGCAAGCAAAGCCAACTCCTCGTCTCCCAAAGACTCCAGCTGGTCCTCTGTGACAGAAAAGAGTGAATAGAGAGCAAAGCCAGCAGAGGGGTTAGCGGAAGAGCCAGAAACCAAAGCCATAGTCGGGCCAGAAGGATTCGCATAAGAAGCCCTCGACATGGCGTCAATCTCACTGGACTTGAGCTCACTGAAGAGCTAGACGCACGTGAGGGTCTCATAGTTAGGCGATTCGATGATTGCCTGAACCTTGGAATCCCACACCGACCGATCGAGAGTGTGCAAAAGTTTCAAAGCTCTCTCATGATCGTCGAAAGGCAACTGCTCCTTGTTAGCCCTCATCCTGTTGACAATCACCTGAAAGCGAGCGAATAAACTTTCTATGCTCTCGCTAGGCTGATGTCGAAAGTTCTCATACTCTCTCTTGAATGACTCGTAGAGTCAGGTTTTGACTTGAGAGGTGCCCTCATGGAAACGCATGAGGGTGGCCCAAATCTCCCGAGCCGTAGAGAGGTGAGAAACGCGATCAAACTCTCCCATGCTCAAACACGAAAAGAGAGCATTACGGGCTCGACTACTGGCATCGTGCTCATCGATCTGATGCTGAGTCACACGAGCAGCCAAGACCACGTAATCAGCAGAGTTGCAAATATCCCAAATGGAAGCACCCAAACTCTGCAGATAGGCCGACATGCGTATCTTCCAATACGCATAGTTCGTCCCATCGAAAAATGGCGGTTTGCCCACGCCGCGATCCATGTCGCCTTCGGTGGATCTGGAACCGGCTAAGGTGGAAGATCCTTAACCTGCTTCGATACCAATTGAAGAACCGAGAATGCAAAAGCAAGGCGACCAGAGGGGGGTGAATGGGAGCCAATAAAAATTTCTCTCGAAACTTTAGCCAAGTGTCCCAAAATCAACCCCCAAGAGATACTATCGACAACGTGATGCCCACGACCCTTGGAAGACGGTGGATGATCCCTAGGATCACAGCGAGGCACCACAAAAACTTCCTCACCCAAGTCCACGCAAGTCAACTAGTGACAGGATGGGTTTCGGGTAACCTCAATCTCCCCCGAGCAACGCGAGGGAGATTCCGGCTATTTTACAAAGCGGGAAGCCCGATTTCTGTAGAGCACGAAGTCGGAAATCCAACGCAAAAAACCCAAAACAAATCCGAAGTCGAACGATTCAAACTGCGGACGAAACAGTGAAGAGATCACTGCATCGGACGCTGGCAGCGTCCGATGCCCAAGCGTCGGACGCGTCCGATGCAAACAGTGCCTCTCGGGAACCTTACTGCATAGCCATCGGACGCTGGCTACAGTAAACCCTCAGCGTCCGATGATCAACCCTCGGAGCGTCCGATGGACAACGGACCGTCCGATGGCCAGGGCTGGAGCGTCCGATGCCCTGCGTCTGATGCCCACTCAAAAACACCAGACTGACACGTGTTACCGAAGCGTCCGATGCTATGAATAGCAGCGTCCGATGCCCCCGTGACGAGCGTCCGATGCCCCCGAAAACAGCACAGTTCTTCGGCGATTCAACCTGATCTCCTCCGAATCAAAAGCTCTAGGGCTAGGATTCGATCTGAGAGGTCACAAGGATGTTAGTGAGCTACTACTAAGAGATCATGGCTCGAATCTAACTCCAAATCGGTGAATCAAAAGATTTGGGTAAAGGAGCAAGAACGTGATTCAAAACGAAAATCGACCGATCTCCTAGACCGTGAGGTTAGAGATTAATTCCTTCAGTGGAAAGAAGTGACTCACGATCTAGAACAACTTGGTTCAAATGGATTTGCAAAAGATGAACCGAGCAAAGAGATCAAGCGACGGGAAAATCGTGGAGAAAAAGGATTCCGCGAAGAACACAACCAAAACGCGAATCACAACCACAAATTGCAACCGTGTGGCTACCACACGCTACAACAAGGAGGTTACGGCCTCCTTTCCTCAAAATCAACAGTACATAGAGGTGAGTCTCTCTGCGGATCTCAGCTAGCTACAGCAGGGGATGGGAGAGCAGGAAACCCTAAGTGCAAGAGAGCAAATGAGATGGCTAAAACTGAGATAGGGTGAGGAGGGTGTCTCCCCGACTACTTATCCTAATTCTAGTCTAAGTCTATTTCCTACTCTACCCCTCTCTATTCTAATTACAGAGCGAACCAGCTAAACCCTAGGGTTATTCTGGACCAACTCAAGTGGCAGGTGTATCCGACGGCCACGCCCGCATAACTCGTCCGCGTTGCCTCGACGCAACCTTCCGATTGCCGCCACGTGCCGCCCTCACTCTGCACCCCCAGTTTTGTGGCCCAAACCGGGAAACCAGCCTTTTCCAGCCAACCCCCGGTTTTGAGGCCCAAACCAGGAAACCAGCCCACCAGCCTGACTTTTGAGGCCCAAACTCAGAAAACCAGCAGCACCTAGGTTTTGAGGCCCAAACCTGGAAACCGTCCTCAGCCCGAGGTTTGAGGCCAAACTCGGAAACCCTCAGCCCGAGTTTTGTGGCCAAACTCGGAAACCGTCCACGCCCAGCTTTTGAGGCCCACACCTGGAAACCGTCCTCCCGATGGTTTTTCCCTGGCTCTATGTTGACACTTGTTAACTATCATTATTTACTGTCAACAAGACTTGAATAAATATCAAAAAGGATTGCAAACATAGAAATAGGAGGTTTAAAGAAAATAAACACAAATTCCACAAGTTTTGGTGATTCTATATTTTCCAGGGAGTAAACAGGAAAACCAACCCTATTGCTTCCCAAGAAGGAACCCGACGCATATTTCTTCACCGCCACGTTGGGTTATCGGGAGAGGACTCTACGAGACACCACAAGACACCACGAGAAGAGGCACCGCAGGGGGATGACCTGTGGGACCGACCGGTCCCTAGGGCCCACCGGTCGGTCGGCCAGGGTACCCCCTCGGCTTCGTCCTTTGCAAGCTATCTCCACCGCCTTCCAGGATGCATCTCGACCGTACCCCGAGTCGGTTTGATCCAACGATCATGATTCCTCGCCCAGGGCTATAAAACTAGACCCCTGACCCCCCTCCTCATCATCTCCTTCAGATCATCAGAGACAGATCAAGATAGAATTAGGGTTTCTAGAGAGAAGAGTTAGAGCTCTACATCAAGATTAGAGTTAGTCTAGTTAGATTCAAGTAGAGGCAGGCGACTTCGTCGGCATATCCGGCTTGAAGCTTCGTCTGAGTCTCCGGATTATTGTCGAAGACTTGGTAATTTGTATCTTTATTATTCGACTTTATGCTACTTTAATATATTTCAGTTTATTCAGTTTTAGAGTTTATTCTAGTTCTATGTTTAATATAGATCTGATTATGATAGAGTTTATGATCATGTTCGTAAAGTACTTAGCTTTATTCCGGATAGAGTTAAGTGGTCAAACTAGTGTAAACATGGTGTTTAGGCTAAGTTTACCTGCGAATACACCCTATGCTCCGGGTCGAGAGGTAGATCGCAGGAGTGACAGTCCTGTTGAGTCCTTTGTAGTCCTCCCCCCGAGTGTAGACCTTAGTAGGACGCGGTTGCAAGTTAGAATTCATTACTTTGTTCTTGATTCTAATTAGTAGTGTCCCTTGATCATGGATGATAGTTGATTAGGCTATAAACTGATTATATATTAAATAGAGTAATCACTAGGCTTAGTAGATATGAAGTAACTTAGGATTCTAATCTCTTAATTAATCATCAGACTCTCTGCTTGACTTATGAAGTTTGCTCTATCTCTAGAATTCCCGTTATTATCAGTATTATCATTATTTATCTTTACTTTGTCTTACCCCTGTTTAGACATATGAGTAGTGAATGAATGAATGAATAATAATCTCTGCTATATTTGAATCATATTTAATTACAAGTTCCCAGCTTCTTTGCTATCTTTGGTAAATATAAATAACGATACCTAGATAACCTGGGTGAAATGCTACTACAACAGGTATATTTATCTGTGCGCTTGCGGATAAATATTTGTCTATATCTTTTGAGCTAGTGTCACATATAATTTACATTTCTAGTATCATGTTGGGGAAGACAACTTGACATTAAGTGATGCTAGGAGTGTCCTGTACATTTCTGAAGGCTTTTGCTAGAGTCAGTTCATTAAAGTTTATTATGAGCAATTGCATTAAGAAGTGTCAACAAGCATTTCTGGCGCCGTTGCCGGGGAAACATCTAAGTAACGGAAGCCATAGGGAACTTAATAGACCAAAAGAGATTATTTATTCATTCATTCATAACTCTGTCTTGGCAGGCTTACCCTTGCCTTTCTTTGTTTATATCATATACAGGGTAACGCAGATTCAGTTGCAATACATGACATTCAAATCAGAAATCAACTTGATCGTGTGAAGGATCTACATCAAACCATGGCCAACAAGACTCTGCTCGAGTTCTCTACTCCAAGTGTCAGGAACATTCGTACCGGACCTACACTCCAGACGAACAACCTCGAGTTTGAACTCAAGCCAAGTCTTATCAACATGGTACAAGCTATTACATTTGGTGGAAAGGAAGAAGAAGATGCAACTGCTCATCTACAAGATTTCTTGGAGATTGGAAGCACCATCATCATCAAGGACATTCCCCAGGACATCATACTTCTTCGTCTTTTTCCCTTCTCACTGAAAGGAAAAGCGAAGCAGTGGTTCTATGCAAACATGGACAACATCAAGACATGGGAGAAGTGTTCAGAGATCTTTCTATCAAGATTTTTCCCAATTAGCAAAGTTAATATCTTAAGGGGAAAGATTTACAACTTTCAGCAACAAAAAGGAGAAACCATTCCAGAAACTTGGGAGCGTTTTCAGGAACAGATCTTAAGATGCCCACATCATGGAATAAAGGACGAATTGCTCATGCAATTATTTTATCATGGATTATTACCAAGAGCAAGAGAGAACTTGATGCCACTGCTGAAGGATCATTTATGTCACTCACTTTTGGAAAAGCAGAATGTCTAATGGATTATTAAGCTGGAAACAAGTTATTACTCAACGCTGTCACCAAATTGAAGAAATTCCAGAAGAAGTGTGTGCACTATCAACAAAGATGGATGTACTTATGGATCGACTCGTTCAAAGAGCCAATTACAAGGAAGAACATCAAGCTATTCAAGACGCATTTGATGCTCAAACTAGAAGTGGAGAGTATCTGGGAATAGAATTTCCTGAAGATCAAGAAGAAGCTAACATCATCAACAACTCTACCACTCTACACAAGCAAGGATTGCGTCAACAACAACCTTCCAAACCAGATAAGTATATCAATAATTTCAGTTCTTCCAATTCTAAGCAACCTACTTTAAGAGATTTAATTTTAGAATAAGCCAGGATAAATGATAATATTACTAGAAAGCTTGCTTTAAATGATAAGACTCTTGAAAACATAAATGCTAAGATGGATGAATTTTCTTCTGCCATTAAAGATCAACACAATTATAATGAAAGGATAGAATCCCGAATATCACAATTGGTTGTTGTATTTCCTGTTACCACTAACCCTGAGCAGATCAAAGGAATCACCACTAGACATGGGAAGACCACTCGAGATCCGCCATACCCCGCAGGAACACAAAGGAGACAGACAGCACCAATATCACCTCCAAGAGCAGAAGAAAAAGATGACGAAGTTCAAGAAACTCAAGTGCAAGATGAAGAAAGACCGATAGACTTTCAAGACACCAACATTCTACCATTCCCACGCAGGAATCGAAACGCAAAGCTAGATGCACAGTTCAGTAAGTTTGTTGAAGTAATTCAGAAGCTATATATCAATATTCCTCTGCTAGATGCATTACAGGTACCCACCTATGCTAAGTATGTGAGGGATATACTCAACAACAAGCGACCACTGCCAACCACTGAAGTAATCGAGCTAACAGAAGAATGTAGTGCGGCTATCCTCAATCAAATACCAGAAAAGAAGAAAGACCCAGGATGCCCCACTATTGAATGTTCAATCGGAAATCAACGGTTTAGCAACGCATTATGCGATCTTGGAGCAAGTGTTAGTGTGATGCTCGCATCAGTCTACTACAAACTCAACCATTCAGCACTTGTGTCAACACCAATATGTCTTCAGCTGGCTGATCAATCACTCAGATACCCCATAGGAATTGCTGAGAACATCCCAGTCAAGATTAGAGAGTTCTTCATACCAGTAGACTTTGTGGTACTCGAAATGAACCCAGATTCAAAAGTGTCACTCATCTTGGGAAGACCATTTTTGAGCACTGCTAAGGCCCACATTGATGTCGGAGCTGGAGAAATCAAATTCACCCTAAATGGAAAGGAAGAAAGGTTCTCATTCAAACCACGGCCTGAACAATGCTCAACTCTAGAAGACCATAAAGCTCAAGAATCAAAACTGCCATCTCCAGAAGTGGAGACCCATCAAGAAGAATGAAGAAGACTGGAGAGTCCAATTCGGTGGACTTTAAACCCCGAACCTTCGCCGGAGGTAACTCGGTAGTTATCAGTATTTACTTTCTGCACCTTTATAATTATTGCATACATACGATAATAATAAAATAAAAATTTACTTTTACATCATAAAATTTAGCCCTAGGTAATTACTATTTACGGATCCCGTAAGTATTATTTACTACGGCAACAAAAACATATGAAAATTTCATCTTTAGAATCCTCATTTTCTATAGTTTCATAAAAGCAATTTTCTTTTATACTTGCATTGTACAAATACGGGAGACATACGGACCCACAGACACCTGGGACCCACCTCACATCATTTCTTATCATCACATGCACTCACAACCACTCATCCCACCTACCACCACATGCAACCGTCGGCATATAGTCCAAAGCATAGGAAATTGAGCATGGTAGGTAAGGGAGCAAGGAGGACACAAGTGGGCCCCATAGGGGACCGGTCGGTCCCACCACTAGACCGACCGGCCACCCCCTTCTCCCTCTATAAAAGGGCAAGCTCTCTTCACACTCTTCACACATTCCACTCTTCAGAAACACCAACCTCACTTCAAAATTCAGAATTCCAATTTCGAGTTTGCTTAGCTCTTCTTTGTGGGTAGTTTCTGAGTGAGAAGAGTGAAGAGGAGGAAGCTTTGAGCTAGTAGCAAATAGGAAGGGATAGTGAGAGCAAGCAAGAGAAATCATCAAGAGAGGGGAAGTGCTGCCCAATTAGTTAATAAACTTGGAGAAGTTGAAATAAAATTATCAACTTGAACGACTGACTCCTGGACTACTAACTTTTGGACCGCTAACTCTCTAACATTTATTTCCACTAACCCTCACTTGTTCCACTAGTTTTGTTTGTGTGTTTCCTGTTTTTTGCAGCAAAGATGAGCAACTTCCTGAACAAGGCGAAGAACACGCTCACCTTCCGATCAACAAGAAGCTGTTCGCGAGCTAGCTCATCACAAGGAGGCTCGGACATGGATACATCATCCCTGACTGGATCCTCTAGCACAAGCCGGTCCGAGCCATGTGACCTTCTTCATGATAGGCATATCAAGCTCCAAACAGCCCACGAGAAGGACCTATTCAGGCATTACCGCGATAAAGAGTACACTCATTCCCCCACCATCGATTCACAATTTCTTCGAGATACAGGTATGGACTCTGAGTTCGATCTAGTTTTTCATAACATTGGGTGGGAGAACACTTGGGAGCTCTCCGAAGAAGGCTGTAGATTGCTCACTCTAGAATTTCTTTGCACTCTTTCTTCGGATAACACATATGTTTATTTTAGGCTGTACAATGAACCTTTCACTCTCACTTGGAAACAGTTCAGCCTAAACTTAGGTTTTCCTGAAACCTGCACAGTAGATTTAGATGTCGCTTTAAGAAACTTTGATAGAAATAGCTTTTGGGAGGACATCACCGGTAAGAAAACAGATCATCACCCTTGCACCAATGATATACACAATCCCACTTTAAGGGTGATGCACAAGTGGCTAGGCTTTACTCTCTTTCCCAGATAAGAAGGTCGTATTGTTAGAACTGAGGAGTTAAAGATTATGTATGCTATGGTTAAGAAAACTAAAATTTCACCAATAAAACTCCTGGTAGAATACTGGCCTTATATTCACACTTTACAAGGCCCTGTATCCATCACTTCTTGGGTTACTCGTCTTGCTGGAAATCTAAACTTAAATGGAAATATTATGTACATCTCCACCCCACGACCAGTTGTAGGTTTGTACTTCTTCAGCCAAGCACATCTTATTAAGAAAAGAAACAACAAACTCTACATGCAATATAAAGGATATACGAATGAATATGAGTTGCCAAACAGATCACTTGGTCTGTATGTCGTGGAAACCTTTTTGCTTGATTTGCAGAGACCTGGCTTGGGAGTAGGGAGGAGCCCTTCCGCAAGATTCACTAGAAACGCTGCCCTAAGATATCAAGGAGAAGACACTGCACCATCCGGACCAGCTTACACTCACTATCAAGGATTCGAACGAGCTGGGCCATCCTCATCACACCATCCAGCCTGGGAAGATACTACCGCTTACGAGCCACATACACCACAAGATTCATGGGGACAAGGAAATTTTCGCAACTACACTCCACCTCATCGTGAAGAGGATACGATGTATGACTTCCAGGGAGGACGAATGTCTTTCTCTGGGAGAGGTGTTCATGACGCCACTCATCATCCATACTCTTACCATGCCACCCATGGTTACCCAGAATACCAGCCACACCATCAGTCCCCGTACCAAAGAGACCCTTACTTTCAGGGCATCAACACTCGTCTTACCAATCTTGAGACGGGACAAGAAGACATGCGCCACACTCTTGAAGAAATACATCATCAAGGCGCCCAGACAAACCAGAATTTCTGCTACCTCTTCGGGCAGATGGGATTTGATCCACCTCAACCACCACCGTACGAATAAGCTAGCTTGGGGGAGGACCCCCTATTCCCGAGGTAAGTATGTTTTACCCCTTTTATTATTTTATGTTTAGTATTATTAGTTTTTTATTTAGCATTCAAATAAAATAATCTTGATGTAGAATATATATATAAAAGAACTGTTTACATGGCCTCAACTGCATAACAATTCCTTTCAAACTCTTAATGGAAAAATCTCAAAACATTGATCTTAACCAAAGTTTGGATAGTTGAGAATTAGAGATGAAAAAGTTTGAGCTGCTATTTATCTTGTTCTTAGTCTCAACTGATCTCCGGAATGTTATTTTGAAAACTTTAAACATATGATGAGAACCTGTATGACATAATAACTAAAGCCTGATAATAAATGATTCATACTTTGAGGCTACCTGCTCTATCTAAGTTTTTAGCTATGGTAGAGAGGTTTATCATGCTCTTAAAGATCAAGCTTCTAAATATAAAAGATTCACTCTTCCGAAGCAGTATTGTGTTAGAGGCATGGGCTATGCAAAAATATGATAAGGAGGAAAGAAAAAGGGACAAGTGTCCGATTACCTCAGCAAAGAAAAGAAGATTATGTGATAAAAATATGAAAGGAAAAAGAATGATAGCCCATGGTTCCTCTAATTACAATATGCCAGTAAGAATTGACAATTCCAAAAAGATTAAAAATACTTGATCTAGGAGTATGACATTTCTCTCCCTAAGCTTAGAACTTCGACTTAGTAAGGTATGTTTTTAATCTTAATATATATATACAATCTGAAAAATGTCATACAAGAGTTCTCTGAGCTTTTATTATAAATCTTGCAAAACTCCGGAGTAAGTTGGAATAGGAACTTGAGACATAGTGCTTGGCTTGGTTATCTCCAAACTTTCAATTATTCTAAGCTAAGGTGAAGGATTGGTGAAAGAGACATGTGAAACAAAATTTTCTCTAAACTCTTTTCAAGAAGATTATAGTTGAAGGTTTACTATTACTCTCAAAACCCGATGTTTGCTAAGGGACTAGCAAAAGTTTAGCTTGGGGGAGTTTGTTGACACTTGTTAACTATCATTATTTACTGTCAACAAGACTTGAATAAATATCAAAAAGGATTGACAACTTAGAAATAGGAGGTTTAAACTAACAAATTCTACAAGTTTTGGTGATTCTATATTTTCCAGGGATTAAACAGGAAAACCAACCCTATTGCTTCCCCAAGAAGGAACCCGACGCATATTTCTTCACCGCCACGTTGGGTTATCGTGAGAGGACTCTACGAGACACCACAAGACACCACGAGAAGAGGCACCGCAGGGGGATGACCTGTGGGACCGACCGGTCCCTAGGGCCCACCGGTCGGTCGGCCAGGGTACCCCCTCGGCTCCGTCCATTGCAAGCTATTTCCACCGTCTTCCAGGATGCATCTCGACCGTACCCCGAGTCGGTTTGATCCAACGATCACGATTCATCGCCCAGGGCTATAAAACCAGACCCCTGACCCCCCCTCCTCATCATCTCCTTCAGATCATCAGAGACAGATCAAGATAGAATTAGGGTTTCTAGAGAGAAGAGTTAGAGCTCTACATCAAGATTAGAGTTAGTCTAGTTAGATTCAAGTAGAGGCAGGCGACTTCGTCGGCATATCCGGCTTGAAGCTTCGTCTGAGTCTCCGGATTATTGTCGAAGACTTGGTAATTTGTATCTTTATTATTCGACTTTATGCTACTTTAATATATTTTAGTTTATTCAGTTTTAGAGTTTATTCTAGTTCTATGTTTAATATAGATCTTATTATGATAGAGTTTATGATCATGTTCGTAAAGTACTTAGCTTTATTCCGGATAGAGTTAAGTGGTCAAACTAGTGTAAACATGGTGTTTAGGCTAAGTTTACCTGCGAATACACCCTATGCTCCGGGTCGAGAGGTAGATCGCAGGAGTGACAGTCCTGTTGAGTCCTTTGTAGTCCTCCCCCCGAGTGTAGACCTTAGTAGGACGCGGTTGCAAGTTAGAATTCATTACTTTGTTCTTGATTCTAATTTAGTAATGTCCCTTGATCATGGATGATAGATTGATTAGGCTATAAATGATTATATATTAAATAGAGTAATCACTAGGCTTAGTAGATATGAAGTAACTTAGGATTCTAATCTCTTAATTAATCATCAGACTCTCTGCTTGACTATGAAGTTTGCTCTATCTCTAGAATTCCCGTTGTTATCAGTATTATCATTATTATCTTTACTTTGTCTTACCTTACCCCTGTTTAGACATATGAGTAGTGAATGAATGAATGAATAATAATCTCTGCTATCTTTGAATCATATTTAATTACAGTTCCCAGCTTCTTTGCTATCTTCGGTAAAATAAAAATAACGATACCTAGATAACCTGGGTGAAATACTGCTACAACAGGTATATTTATCTGTGCGCTTGCGGATAAATATTTGTTCTATATCTTTTGAGCTAGTGTCACATATAATTTACATTTCTAGTATCATGTTGGGGATGACAACTTGACATTAAGTGATGCTAGGAGTGTCATGTACATTTCTGAAGGCTTTTGCTAGAATCAGTTCATTAAAGTTTATTATGAGCAATTGCATTAAGAAGTGTCAACACCTACCACCAACCGAAGCTGTAGATGGGATGCACCTCCCGTGCACCCCATCCACCGACACGTGTCCCCAGGTCCTTGACCCGAGCAACATCGTGCCCCGCAAGTCTCCGCTCGTCGCGTCTCCAGGCTGCCAGCCACCACAGCTGATCCTCAGGCATTCCGTCCCTCAGTCCAAGCCTCACGTCCGCCCTTCACTGCTCGATCCATCGGCATGGCACGTCCGCCGCACGGCACGCCCATCCTTCATCGCACCCAGTACGTCGGCAGGCCACGTCTCAACTTGACCTTCACCTTGCCCTCGATCACTGTCTCCGTGCTCGACACCTGCACAACACAAGCCAAAGAACATGCGATCAAACCCCGTTGACAATCACTCATCACTCAGAGACCCGGCATACACCCATGTATCCGCACACGCTACGTACTGGCGGATGTGACTGGGGTAGGTGAAAGCATTAAATGCTCATGGTGGGATTGGCATCTGATGCCTGGCACCGCTCGAGGGATGCGGTGCGCCTTCGAGGGACCGTTAAACAGGTTAGGCTCGAGGTCCCTTGTGCGGGGGCCTCGAGAGGTGGCGTGAGGCTGAGGCGGACTTGATCCCTCCGGGCCAGGGCTCGAGGGGCGGCTACCACGAGGTGGTTTGAGAGACCTTTGACGGGCTCCGGCTACCCCGTGATGGGCCGTCGTAGCGGACCTTGGCGGGTGGGTAGGAATGGTTTGGCCCTTTATTAATTGGTGTTAGTTGGGTGTACCCCTCCGGTGTTCCCTCGACAGTAGCCCCCAAGCCCCTGCTCGAGTGCTGGCACTCGAGTGGGGGCTCATTAACCTAGGCCCTGCCGGTCAGCTATTGGTTCTCCAGGGTTCGGTCGTGTTGATTCCGCGGGTGTCGCGCGAGCGACACCCGCGGGTGTAGCCCTCGAGGCCACGGGGGAGTGGTGAAAACTCCCTCGTGGGCTTATTACGAGTGTGAGTGTTTGCTGCGTTCGTTAGGTTCGGGGGTACAGAGCCCCCGGGTTATTCGACCCTCTTTCGTCGAGGGGCGCCAGGCTGAACTGACCGGCGGGCTCCTCGAGCTGTCCGGCACGCCAATTGCCCTGGCTCGCCATCCCGCAAGTCCTTTCGATCGGACGCGGGGGGGGACACCTCGTACTACCATGAGCGGGCGAGTATCGAGGTTCCCGGTGAGCTGTTTACGGGGGAATCCAAGTGAGACCTCGTGCCCCGTTCGATAGGGTCGACTGTAGCCCGGAGGCGATCTCATGAAGCATGGGCGCTTGGTCTATAAGAGTGTCGGGTCCATTCAATAGGACCCGGTGGCTCGACGCCTCCCTCCGAGGGGATCTCATTGCATGTTGTGCGCCCTTCCTTGGATGCACGTGAGGGGCCTCGAGGGCTTGGCCCTTCGAGCGATACCGCGAGTGGCGCCCCTTGGTGTCCCTGACTCAGGTGCTCGAGGCCGGCTGTCGAACCCACTTCGAGGGCCAGCCTTCGCTGCCTCGAGACTTAGGGCCTGGGCCCGTTTATTTACCTTCTTGACGAAGCCTCCACCGCTTGGAATCTTGCTGTCTCGTCGAACGCACCTTTTTAGGCGGAGTTTGCCAGGGTGTGCGGCGGATGCGGAGTCGGAACGGTGGTCGTGGCGGGCCCGGGTAGCGAAGTGAGTTTTGAAGCCACCGCGTGTACCCTGCATCCGGCTCGAGGTGTAATTGGGTGGGTGCATTAAATGCTACGCGGTTACCTTTTTCATCGCCGTGGGAAACCTCGCCCGTTGGGGTTCTTTCGTATAAATACCGAGAGAGGAGGAGAGGGCTCTTTTCTTTGCCTTAGCCCCCATAGCCGCCACAGTTCCCGCACTCCTTCTTCCTGAGCCCGCTGCCAGCAACTTCCCCAGTCGTTCGTCTGCCGTCGAAGCCCACGCCATTGTTGCCATGGCCGACAAGACCCCGGCGCAGCCGGCCGAAGCCTGGAGACGGTCGAAGGTGACGCAGAAGGAGATGGACTCGCTGGTGGCTCAGGGGCTTCTTCGCCCCAACCCGGAGGAGGGATCTGTGTGGTGGGTCATCCCGTCGGAGGACCACCGGGAGCCGAACCCGCCGGAGGGGTATGTGGTGAGCTTCACCCGTTACCACCGCCTGGGGCTTGGTGTCCCGCTGAGCCGCTTTATGCGGGCGCTAACCCACCACTACGGGGTGGAGCTCCAACACTTCTCCCCCAACTCGATCTCGCATGCCGCCATCTTCGCCGCGTTGTGCGTGGGGTACTTGAAGATGGAGCCGCATTGGGAGATGTTCGTTCACATCTTCCGGGGCGAGCTCTTCACCAAGACGCTGAAGCCTAGTGGGAAGCGGCTCATGGGCGCTGGCTCCCTCTCCATCACCCTGCGGACCGGGCCTTCGACGGCCGGCATCCCCCGCGAGTACCTCCACCACAGACTCTCGACCAACCAGTCGGGGTGGGACGAGCACTGGTTCTATCTGCGGAACGAGGGGGGGATCTTCCCGCAGTACACCGGCAGGGTGCTCGACCGGCGTCCGGACCAGTGGACCTGGGGTGTCATGGTAGACAGGCAACGCCACCTGGTGTCACTGATGAAGTTGATGAAGAAGTTGGTGGACGAGGAGGGGTTGACCGTCCCGGCGATCGTCTGGGCGTTCCACCAACGGAGGGTCCTCCCCTTGGCGGACCGTCCCCTCTTCCTGTACCAGATGGGGGAGAAGGCCATGGCTGAAGTGCTGAGCGGGTCAAGGATGGCCAAGGAGGGATTGACCTGTAGCGAGGGCATCTCCCGGGTGTCGATCACGATCCATGGGACGTTCGCCCCGGAGAGCACCAAGCTAATCACCATGGCGCCCGACAAGGGGTGCCTCAATTTGGTAGGTCCCCATCGTGCTGGCCTGTCTCGAGCCTCTCCTCCTTCTTTCTTCTTCGGACCTTGCGCATTCTCCTTATGTTTCTTTTTTTTCTCATTATGTTTCTTCTTTTTTTTGCAGGGGACATTCACGTGTCGTTCGTCGAGGCCCCCAGTGAGGGTGTAACACCTCAGGTGTTTACATGAATAAAATATTGTCATGCCATCATAAGCATTCCATTCCATAGCATCTTATGCTAGCTCACTTGAGATGCATTCAATAAAAAGAGTTTAATTCCTAATGTGTGAGCATTTTGTTATTGCTTGTGAGGTAGCTCAAAATCCTATTTTGGAATGTCAGTATGAAGTAACTTGTGTTCATTCCCTTTTGACTAGAGTCATGTAAAGGCATGAATCCAAGTTCAACAATTCAAAAGGTTATAAAGTTTACTTAGCCTAAAAATGGAAAAATCATCAATTTCTATATAAGTTAATTAACCCTTTCTAGTTAACTCAAAATCTGTGCATATTTAGGGGCTGACCCTAAAAGCTTTTTAGTAGATCTTGAGAATAGGTACAACTTTGGTATTCAAAGTTTTCAAAGTTTCTGTACAAAATTCTAAGTAATTTTGAATCTATTCAAACCCTGGAAATGGTCCCCTTTTGATTCTAAACTTGCATTTCAAAAACTATTTGAAATCTGAGTTTGAGGTTTACATAAAAGTTGTAGAGAATTTCAAGAGGAACATTTCATACATTGACCATTTTCCAAGTGCTATTGCAAAATCCAAAGTAATTTTGCTTCTATTACAAAACCCTAGTTCTGTCCCCTTTTCAAATTTTCAATTTGAAATGGATTTGAACTGTTTTGATCCATTTGACTTATTTCCAGTTGAAATTAGCCATGGGGTGTTAAAGCAAAGTTGTACAACTTTTCAAACTCTACATTCCATATTTTGGCAAAACTTGAAGTTTAGTTCAAATTTCAAAAGTAATTTTGAAAGTTCAGAAGGGGGGAGAGAGAGCAAGGAACGGTGTCGAAGGGGGGAACCGCCTGGAAGCTCGCCAGCGCCGCTCTCGCGCTAGGGCGCATGCACCGCGCCAGCGAGCTGCTTGCTAGCTTCGCGCGCGAGTTCAATACGTCGTCGTCCTCTCCTTCATCCCTATCCCACCACAGAGACGTCGTGCTTCACCTTTCTCCTCTGCTCGCTCGCCGCCGCCGCCGTTGCTTTGCTCGGTTGCGCCGGCCATCTGAGAGCTCCTCTGCTTTAGTTGTTTGCACTAGCATGCTCGCCTCGTCGTTGCGGAGCGATAGCGCAAGGTTGCAGCCCCTCTCGCTCCCGCAGCAGCCCGGCGACCGTCGTCTTCTTCCCTGCCGGCCAAGCTTCCGCCGAGTTCAAGCCCACCGTGGGCAGGTGAGCTCGGGGCCTTGTTGGCCAAACCATCTACACCTTCTTCTTCTCCTTGATGTGCTGATCATGATCGGCTCGCGTTTGAGGTCTCTACCGCTCTGGCTTGTGCAGTCCGCGAAGGTTGCCGCCGGTGAAAGCTCTGCCATCGCCGCCGCCGTCGCCAACCTTGGTCCAGTGCTCCTCGAGTCAAGGCAAGGTGAGCACCGTAGTCGTCATGAGCTCCTCGGTGTGTTGCGCTTCCTAGTTTGGTCTCTACCGGGCCACCGGGATCGGTCCGCGTGGCTTGCCATCGACGCAAGCGCCGCCATGGCTGCCAGCATGGACCAGGTTGCTTGGAGCCATCTCTGAGCAAGTTTAGGTGCACCTCACGGTCGCAGTAAGTGCCCAAGTGCGATGCCACCCTCGGCTAGGTCGCTACCGAGCCCTAGCAGCCGGAGCGCCGTGTCGCCGCCGTGCTCGGTATGGCCGAGCCGCCATAGCCATCGTCCGCTCGAAGTCGAGAGAGGGCGAGGCCGGGTAAAGGGTAAGGGTGGAATAGGTGCGCGAAGTCAAGCCGAAGTCGTTGCGACCCTCGCCGTCACCGGAGACTTCGCTGGTGGAGAGATCATCGGCCGGTCATCGATCCGCGCGGTCGGTCAAGCTGACCGGGTGCTAGCCTCGGGCGAGTCGGAGAAAGAAGAGCTGAGGCTGACCGGGTGCTAGCCTCGGACGAGTCGGAGAAAGAAGAGCTGAGGCTGACCGGGCGCTAGCCTCGGCGCGAGGCGGAGAAGGCCTCGGCGCGAGGCGGAGAAGGCCTCGGGCGAGGCGGAGAGGGGAAACCTGCTGGCCTCGGGCGAAGCGGAGTAAGAGAACCTGATGTCTGGGGTCCCCTGTCAGTGAGAGAAAGGTGTTTTCTTTTTCCAGTTTTGGGTATAGTGTTCTGTTTTGTCTTTTTGATATCTTTTTGTAGGAAGCTACAAAAATTATGAAAATTTTTGTGTGGCTTTCTCAAGCTGCGTAATATTTATGAAAAAGATGAAACTTGAGTTTGGAACAAATTTAAAATGATTTAAATAGGCCCTTTTATTAATAAATGGACTTTGATGTTTTTTTTGTAGGCCTGTTTAAATGTCTAAAAATCATGAAAAACTATTTTGTAGCTGTTTTTAGGTGAAAATGTATTATTACAAAAATTTTGAGCTCTGTTGAAGAAATAAATATTTATAGCTTAGTAAATTTCCATCTTTACCATGATCATGTCATGAGCATTCCATTAAACATGCACTCTGTATCGTGTAGCTTCCGAAGTAATCGAGTATCCGGACGAAGTTGGTCTGAAAAGTTCAGAGTATCCGGTTAATCCAGGTTGTCAAGACTTCCAGACTCTTCCATTCAGCGAAGGCAAGCCCCGGTTCATTTAACCCTTTCCTTGGATTTACAATTACACTTATTTTCGATAACCTGATGCATAAAATGTTTATCAAATAAATGCTTTAAACCTGTTGATGCATGACCAACCTTGTTATCGATATATCATTCCTTGATACCTGCTTTATGCCACTGATAGAAATGCTTAGCCCTGCTTTATGAAGTTTTGTTTAAAAATGGTTTTGATACTTATCGTTTTGGAATGATGATGAGAAAGAATTATGGTTAAGACCAGACGGGCACCTGCATCGATCCTTGGATCAGGTGCAGGGTAACCCGGATGTGTCGGATTAGGGTTAACCGTTGTTGGCCTGCTAGATTGAGAAATTGTGAAGTACCGATCATATGCTACGGTAAGCCCTACCTTATGGGTTCTTAAATGAGAACGGCTAATCGCGCACTGGGAGTGGAGAGATGGCGGGAGTACTAGCTACCCTCGTGGGTCGAAGTCTCGGATTGGAGGTGTATGAGTACTCTCGGGTGGCGCGGACCCGGTCTTGTTTGGAGGATCCGAGGTTGGGGTTGGTATATGTGTGACCACGGGTCTACATATATCGTATGATCATGGAAAACTCCCAGATCTGGTTGAATCGGTTCGAATCGTCGTGCTCCTCGGTTAAGGAGACTCAATCTTTCGACCCGCACCGTAGAATGAAAATGGAACTGGTTTAAGAAACAATGATGATGATCTCTCACTAATGATTCACTTTCAGTTCTTACCAAGTACTTAAATGATTAAGTAAAATTTGGATCTAGAACTACTTTAGTAAGCTTTTATGCAAATGAAAAATTCTGTTGAACCTACCCAAGCCAGCATACCTGTTCTTCTCTTCTCTTGTCGGGTCAGCCTTGTTGAGTTGTACTCAGGGTTTGTTAATCCACTGTTGCAGGTGACGTTCACGAGCAGCCTTGTTTCGAGGCTTGTTGCGTGACCGTCGTTGAGGAGGACGTGTCCGGGGAGGAGTAATGCAACCCTTAGGCGGGGTGTTTTGTGTGAAATACAGTTCTATTACTGCTACTTCCACTACCTAGGGTAAAGTTTGAAACTATGGTTTGTAATAACGACGTGAGTTTGAACAACTGGTTTGTAAAACTTATGGTGTAATACTTCCGCACTTTTATTCTCTGATGTATATTGTTTGTGAAATGTTGTAATACTGCAATGACTCTTGCAATGATCCTGGGAGTGTAAGGAAATGTGGATGAGTCGGGTTACCCAATGACACGTGGTGGGTCTTTTGGGCTATTGGGCACAGTGTATGTCTGTCCGAAGTCTGTAGGACAAGGACAGGTACACGTGGGCCCTAATAATCTAGGAGTTCCATCACAGAGGGAGGACGCCGTAGAGACACAGGTGAGGCGCCTCTCTGCTCAAAAGGAAAAGGAGAAAAAAGATTCCCAAAAGAAGAAAGAGAGAGATAAGAACTTGCGTCGGTCGGCTCGGAAGCAGAGGTGGGCGAAGGCTCGCCGCAACCGGCAGCCTGGAGACGAGTCCCCCGAGCTCAGTCCCTCGAGCTCGGAGGAGGATGATGATGACGACGATGATGAAAGTGACGACGAGGGGATGGACGCGCGTCTGAAGCGCGCGGGGTTTGGCGACACCTGGGCTGACCGCTCCTCTATGCAGGAGAGTATCCTGGAGGTTCCCCGGCGAAGGTACCGCGCGGGGCGAAGTAGCAGAAGGCCACGCCCAGCTCTGCCTCGTCGGAGGCCCAGGGCACGTCAAGCTCCCGGCCGGACGCCCCCCCCCCCCCCCCGTCGCGAAGAAGCCCCGAACCCGGAGTGCTACTGCCGTGGCGCCGAAGGATGTTGCTCCCGCGTCGACTCAGGCGGGGAGTCTCGAGAAGGGCCGATCCTCGAAGGACGGCCAATGCACTGAGAAGGGCTCCGGGTCTGATCGCCGCTAGCCCTCGAAGTCAGCGTCGAGCCCGCCGAGGAGCGGGCGCCAAGAAAGGGAGCCGAGCCCCCAGGCGGGAGGTCTCGAGAAGAGCCGGGCCCTGAGGGGCGGCGACCACACCGGGAGGGGCTCTGGGCCCGACCGCCATGAGCCGTCGACGTCGGGGTCGAGCCCGCGGAAGAGCGGGCGCCAGGAGAAGGGTCGAGCCCGCGCCATTTCGAGCGTCAGGGGGGGAGCTCCCGGTCGTCTCGTGACCAGGAGCGTGAACGTCCCCGGAGCCCGTCGCCGCAACGCCGCCGGGACCATAGAGGCGGACGCGGGAGGGCACGACCGTCAGCGCGGGCGTCGGAGTAGGTCCCGGAGTCCGCGCCGGGACAGGCGCCACAATGACAGCTCGAGGGAGGTCCAGTCTCCCTCCCGCGTCGTGGGGCGGAAGGAGAGCTCACCTTCGAGGTCGAGCCATGAGAAGCGTCGGGGGCCCTCTCCCCACCCTAGCCACGCGGAGACGGCGCAAGCGCAGGGCTCGAGCCACGAGGTGAGCTCGAAGCCCCCGAGTGGGTCCGGCGACTCGGGGAAGAAGATCAGCCGCCGGTTTGGGTGAGTAATCCTTTTTATATTTCGTCGTAGCGAGGTTTTACTCCTTTAATTTTGGTGATGTGTGTCATCTTCTGGTACCTTAGGGGGAAGCGCTCCTACCAGGACGTGGACCTTGCTGCGTCCAAGCGGGCCAAGTCCTCAAGCTCTGCGGAGGCGCAAGCGTCTCGAGGTATGGCACCTTCCTCCGCTAGAGAAGCCGCTTGGCTAGAGAAGGCTCGGGCTGCCATGGCTTGAGGAGGCCAGATGATCGTCGTGAATTTTGGTGAGGCCGTCGCCATCGACCACAGGGGTCGAGGCGTCTTTCCCGATTCTGACATCATTGTTGTCTTTTGTTGCAGGGGCCGCGGCTTACGGCATCGAGCCCGCCACCACCACGTCCTCTGTAGCGCTGCCTCCTCCCCCTCCTCCTCCTCCTCCTCCTCCGATGGCGTCAATTGAGAGCGCCATCCTTCCCCCCACCGCGACGGTCGTTCCGGGGGAAGTGCCACGGGCAAGCACGGTCCCGCCCGTGTCTGCGATGGCGGAAGCTACGAGTCTCGAGGCTTCCACCGACATGGGCCGGACTACGGAGGAAAGGAGGGAGGGTGAGGCGTCGGCGGAGAAGGAGCCGACGGTGGAGGACCACCACGACGAGCTAGAGCAGGGGTCGTTCCTAGACGCGAGTTCGTCGATGGTGGAGGAGCCCAAGGCACCAGCCGGAGCTGACAAGACGCCGGAGGACCTGGCTCGAGAAGAGGGCCTGGGGACAGCCCCTCTCTCGATCGATCCGTCGCCGCTCGAGCCCTCGTCCTCGCGCGAGATCGTGCCGCCGCCTCGGGAGACGGCGGAGCAATCGGAGGTGCCGGCGGAGGAGCGGAGGAAGCCGGTGCCCACGCCGTCAGTCAGCGAGCCACAGCTGGGGCAGCTCGAGGCGGAGGGGGATCTGCGCGACATCGAGCTCATCCGCCAGTGTGGCCGTTTCCCGACACGTCGAGCTTGTCCCTCGCCATGGTCCCCGTCGAGCAACCGACCCAGCGGGGGGCCTCGCGCGAGGTGCGGACCATCTTTCGGGAGGTGGCCGAGCTTATGGCGGAGGCAGAGCGGTCTTGCTCTGAGGAGGTGGGCCGGTCCGCGCAGGCGACAACCGCCCTCGCGAGGGCCGAGGCGGAGCTTCAAGAACTCCGTGCTGAGCTGAGCTGGAACGTCCAAATGGCGAGCCGGCTCAACGAAGCGGAGGCGGAGGTCCGGGCAGCTCGAGGTGAGGCCGCTCGAGCCAAGGAGGAGGCCGTCGCTGCCCTCGAGGCGTCGAGGAAGGAGGTCGCCGATGCCCGAAGCGAGGCTACCTCCGCCCGGGTTGAAGCGGAGACGGCGAAGAAGGAGGCCGCTGACGCCCAAGGTGAGGCCTCCACTGCCCGATCCGCAGCAGAGGCGGCGAGGAAGGAAGCCGAGGACGCCCAGCGCGAAGCCACCACAGCTCGATCCGCGGCGGAGGTGGCGAAGAAAGAGGCCGAAGATGCCCGAGCTGTGGGAGAGGCAGCGCGGCAGGAGGTGGTCCGAAAGGATCTGGCCCTAGCGGAGACAGGCGGCCTGGTCGAGGACCTTAGGTCCAAGAAGCTCCTTATGTTGGCCGAGAAGCGCAGGCTCGAGCAGCGCACCGAGGGCCTCACCAGCGACCTTGCCGCTCTGGGTCAACACTGCGAAGGTGGTTTTTACGCCTTGTCCTTGTTTGATTTTGAGGTTTTCATCACGCAGCAGCCTCATTCTTCCTTATTTGTTGCGCAGGGGTCGAGAAGACTGCTGATGAGCTCCGCAGGACGAACCAAGTTCTCGTGGGTCAGCTCCAAGACGAGACGATGGTTGCGGAGCGGGCACGCACCACCCTTGACAGGCTAGGCTCCATGTGGGGTGCCCCTCCAGTGGCTGCGACAGAAGGTGCAGTGGCTCGGGGCGACGCCTTGGTCGATGCCCTATGCTTCCTCGACGTAGCCACGTGGGACCGTGTCCGGCAAGCTCTCCATCATGGCGTCAAGCAGACGCTCATGGTCGTCCGCTCTGGCTTCCGTTTCCCGGTCCACGTTGTCGCCAACGGCTTCATCGAGATCGAGGGGAAGGACGAGGAGTGGAACAACCGCCGCGTCGACAAAATTTTGGAGAAGATGGAGAAGCCGGGGACGTCGCTCGCGAAGATCTTCGAGGAGGACGTGCTGCCTCCTGACGCCAGCAGCGGTGTCGAGGACCCTCCTCCCTCTAGCTCGGGTGTCGAGGCTGAGCCCACCGTGGAAGACCTCGGGGAGGAGTATCGCACTGATGAAGACTGAGGCCTGCGTGGCAAATTTGGGCATCGAGGCCCTTGTAAGAATTACGTTAAGACTTGCAGCCCATCGAGGCCGACATGTGCGTAAAACTTGTTTGTTTTTAAGGAAGCCGTTTTCTTTTCAGATTTGTTTTGACCGTTTCTCTATGTCGCTAGCTCGAGTATCTGCTAGCTTAGTCTATGTTTTCTTCGATACGTCGCGAGCCCTTCGAGGGGAGGTGTAAGTAGGGTGCTGTAGCCCGGGGGCGTAGGCGGCCATCTACGTCGACGCCTCCCGACTCTCGGAGGTCGAGGTACTTTCGGATTTTTAGACGTTGCTAGTTTGCTCGAGGTACGAATCGAAGCGAGGGTCGGACTTTTTGAAAAGGAGAAACACACTTTTTTCGGAGTCTGGGGGGAGGAGTCCCCCCTGTCAGCCCCCGAGGGAGGCTCGACCCTGAGCAGGGCGGGGTCGAGGCTACCTTGAGTCGCTAAAAAAATGAAAGACAATACGCGAGATTGTTTATTCATATTTGACATGTTTGTACAAAGCAACGGAATGTACAGGGCCTCGAGGTCTTTAAGGGTAGAAGCGACGTAGCTGAGAGATGTTCCATGCGTTCGCCAAGATTCTGCCTTGATCGTCGCATAGCTTGTACGTCCCTGGCTTGAGCACCTTAGCCACGGTGTATGGGCCCTCCCACGAAGGAGTGAGCTTGTGGCGCCCTCGATTGTCTTGTAGTCGTCGAAGTACGAGGTCCCCCACCGCCAGGTCCCTCTTGCGTACGTGCTTATCGTGGTAGCATCGAAGCGCTTGCTGGTAGCGTGGGGAGTTGATGAGCGCCATGTCTCGTCTTTCCTCGAGCTGGTCCTTGGCGTTGGCGAGCCCTTCGTCGTTGGTCTGCTCGTTCTAGGCTCGAAGTCGAGGGGAGCCATACTCGAGGTCCATAGGCAAGACGGCCTCAGCGCCGTAGGTTAGGAAGAACGGAGTGAACCCGGTGGCTCAACTCGGCGTTGTCCTGAGGCCCCACAGCACCGAGGGGAGCTCGGTACCCCACCCCTTTCTGAAGTTCTTGAGGGTCTTGAACAGCCTCGGCTTCAGCCCATGGAGTATCATGTCGTTAGCATGCTCAACCTGCCCGTTGCACTAGGGGTAAGCGACCGAGGCCCAGTTCACGCGGATGTTGTTGTCATCACAGAAACTTATGAACTTTTTGCCCGTGAACTGAGTGCCATTGTCGGTGATGATGACGTTAGTCACCCCAAACCGATACATGACGTTGGCGATGAATTCAACAGCCCTCTCGGAGGTGGGGTCGCCTATTGGTTTGGCCTCGATCCACTTGGTGAACTTGTCGATGGCCACAAGCACGTGCGTGTACCCTCCACTTGTTCCTTTGAGGGGACCCATAGGTCGAGCCCCCAGACGGCAAACGGCCAAGTGATAGGGATCATTTGCAGGGCATGCGCGGGCTGGTGCGTTTGCTTGGCGTAGAACTGACATCCATGGCATGCTCGGACCAAGCGCTTGGCGTCTCCAATGGCGGTTGGCCAATAGAAACCTTGTCGGAAGGCGTTCCCCACCAGGGTCCTTGGTGCTACGTGATGGCCGCAAGCCCCCGAGTGCATGTCGTCGAGGAGCCTGCGTCCTTCCTCGAGGGGCATGCAGCGTTGAAGGATTCCTGTCGGGCTTCGTCGGTACAGCTCTCGCTCATCGCCGTAGATGACGTAGATCTTGGCCCTTCGTGCAACGCATCGAGCCTCCGTCTTGTCTTCCGGCAGCACGCCTTGCGTTAGGTAGTCGAGGAACGGCGTTCGCCAGTCGAGAGGTCGCATCGAGGAAGTGGCAGTCGCGTCAATTTGCATCGCTTCAGAGGACGTCGAGGAGCCGTCTTCGAGGGCGGGCATTGAAGGTCGAGCCCCCGAGTCCGTTTCGAGGGGTGGTGTCGAAGGTTGAGCTCCCAAGTCCGGCTCGAGGGGTGGCGTCGATTGGTCAGCCCCCGGGCCGATCTTGACGGATGGCTCGAAAATATCTCTCGAGAAGACATCTGGCGGGACGGTGCCGCGCATGGATGCCAACTTAGCCAGCTCGTCTGCGGCTTCATTGTACTTTCGAGCGATGTGGTTGAGCTCGAGGCCGTAGAACTTGTCCTCCAGTTTACGCACTTCTCCGCAGTATGCTTTCATCTTGGGGTCGATGCAGCTCGAGGCCTTCATGACTTGATTGATGACGAGCTGTGAATCCCCTCGAATGTCGAGGCGTCGGACCCCCAGCTTGAGGGCGATGCGCAGCCCGTTGATGAGGGCATCGTACTCAGCGACGTTGTTGGAGGCGGGGAAGTGCAGGCGCAGTAGGTAGCGTATGTGGACTCTGAGGGGTGAGATGAAGAGCAGGCCCGTGCCCGCCCCGGTCTTCATGAGCGACCCGTCGAAGTACATGGTCCAAAGCTCGGCTTGGATTTGTGCCGGCGGCAGCTGGGTGTCGGTCCAATCGGCGACAAAGTCCGCCAGCGCCTGCGACTTGATAGCTTTTCGTGGGGCGTAGGTAATGGCCTCCCCCATCAGCTCGGTGGACCACTTGGCGATGCGCCCCGTGGCCTCCCGATTGTTGACGATTTCTTCGAGGGGGAAGGATGACACCACCGTCACGGGATGTGCGAGGAAGTAGTGCTGGAGCTTGTGCCTCGTGATGATGATGTCGTAGAGTAGCTTCTGGATGTGCAGGTACCGACCTTGACCTCAGAGAGTACCTCGCTGACGAAGTACACCGGCCGTTGGACCGGCAGCGCGTGACCCTCCTCGGGTCTCTCGACGACTACGACCGCGCTGACCACCTAGGTGGTTGCGGATATGTAGAGGAGGAGAGACTCGGGGGGATCGTTACCTTGGGCTGGTCGCGGCGGCACGAGGATTGGGGCGGAAGTCAGCAGCCCCTTGAGCATGGCCAGGGCCTCCTCGGCCTCGACACTCCACGCAAAATGCTCCGTCTTCTTCAGTAGGCGGTAGAGGGGCAACGCCTTTTCCCCCAGTCTCGAGATGAACCTGCTGAGAGCGGCCAGACACCCTGTCACCTTTTGCACGCCCTTGAGGTCCCGAATCGGGCCCATCCTTGTGACTGCTGAAATCTTTTCGGGGTTGGCCTCTATCCCCCGTTGTGAGACGATGTAGCCAAGTAGCATGCCTCGAGGCACGCCGAAGACGCATTTCTCGGGGTTGAGTTTCACATTCTTGGCCCGGAGGCACTCGAACGTGGTCTCGAGATCGCTGATGAGGTCCCCGACTTTCTTCGTTTTTACCACGATGTCATCTACGTAGGCCTCGACGGTCTTGCCTATGTGATCGCCAAAGATGTGTTGCATGCATCATTGATACGTTGCCCCAGCGTTTCGATGGCCGAAGGGCATCGTAACATAGAAATACATACCAAATGGCGTGATAAATGAGGTAGCGAGTTCGTCGGATTCTTTCATCCTAATTTGGTGGTAGCCGGAATACGCATCAAGAAACGAAAGTACTCAACACCCAGCAGTGGAATCGACAATCTGATCAATCCTAGGCAAAGGAAATGGAACTTTTGGACATGCTTTATTTAAACCAGTGTAGTCTACACACATCCGCATTTTCCCATTCTTTTTCCTAACTAGTACATGATTAGCTAACCACTCTTGGTGAAACACTTCCTTGATGAATCCAGCCGCCAAAAGCTTGCGCACCTCCTCGCCGATGATCCTGCGCTTCTCCTCGTCGAAGCGGCGCAGGCGCTGCTTCACCGGTCTGGACCCGGCATGGATCTCCAAGGCGTGCTCGGCGACTCCCCTCGGTATGCCTGGCATGTCCGAGGGGCTCCATGCAAACATGTCGATGTTCGCACGGAGAAAGTCGACGAGCACTGCTTCCTATTTGGGGTCGAGGCTGGCGCTGATGGCCAGTGTCCTGCTGTCAGTGGTCGAGGTCGGGTCGACGGGTATCTGCTTGGTATGCTCTGCTAGCTCGAAGGTGCCGGCGTGGCGCTTTGCTTCTGGGGCTTCGTCGGTGGCCAGGACAGCCAAGGCCTCGAGCGAGTCGAGGTGGACGTTGGCCTCCCCGCGCTCGACGCAGTCCACGTCACACTGGTACGCGTGCTCATAGGAGGTGTCGACGATGATGACCCCTTTCGGCCCCGGCATCTTGAGCTTCAAGTATGTGTAGTTGGGGACCGCCATGAACTTGGCGTAGCCAGGCCTGCCAATGATGGCATGGTAGGCTCCTTGAAACCCAACCACCTCGAAGGTGAGTGTCTCTCGTCGGAAGTTGTTTGGTGTGCCGAAGCAGACGGGTAGGTCGATACGCCCGAGGGGGTGGGCCTTCTTTCCCGGCACGACTCCGTGGAACCCCCCGATGCTGGGTCGGAGCTGATCCTTCGAGATCCCCAGGAGGTCGAGAGTCTCGAGGTATATGATGTTGAGGCTCGAGCCCCCATCCATCAACACCTTGGAGAACCGCACATCGACGATGACTAGGTCGACGACGAGAGGGTACGCCTCTAGGTTCATGACACGGTTCGGATGGTCACAACGGTCGAACGTGATTGGCGCATCGGACCAGTCAAGGTACCGGGGGGTGTCGTGGCATAGTGCGAAGACCTCCCGGCGCTCCTTCTTCCTTTCGCGGGCTGAGAGCCCGACGGTCGACCCCCCGTAGATCATGAAGTAGTCGCGCACTGGGGGGAAGTCCGCGTCCCCGTCGTTGCGTGGGTTGTTGTCCTTGCCCTTAGGCGTGTCTTCTTTCTTGTCGCCGTGCTTGGAGTAGAAGCCTTTCAATAGCCGACAGTCTCTCAGCTTGTGATTCACGGGTCCCTTGTGGAAAGTGCAGGGATCCTCGAGCATTTTATCAAAGACAGCCCCCTCCGGGGGGCCTCACGGCTTCTTGTTCTCGTGGGCGCCCATGAGGACTTCGTCGTCGTCGTCGGCGGCGGCATCTCGCTTCGCCTTTTGACCTTTGCCCTTGTTTTTCTTCTTTTTGTTGTGGCTCTTGGCGTTATTGCCCTTGCTCGAGCCCTCCGGAGCAGCCGTCGCCTTGCCTTTGTCCGCGGAGTGGCCAAAGAAGGCCCCTACCACCTCGTCGCCCGAGGCAAAGCTGGTGACGCGGTTCATCAGGTCCTCGACTGTCCTGGGACGGTAACGCCCTAGCTCATGGACTAGCTCTTGGCACCTCGTGCCCGCGAGGAACGCTGAGATGACGTCCTCGTCGGGCACGTGAGGGAGTTCGAGGCGCTGCTTCGAGAACCGTCGAGCGAAGTCGCGGAGGGGCTCGTCCCCCGTCTGCCTGCAACGTCGTAGATCCCAGGGGTTGCCTGGGCGCGCACAAGTCCCCTTGAAGTTCCCATCGAAGTCCCTGACTAGGTCGGCCCAGTCGTGGATCCGGTTCGGCGGGAGTCCCTCGAGCCACCGACGGGTGGTGTCCGAGAGGTAGAGTGGGAGCTGGCGTATGATCACGCGATCGTCATCCTTGGCCCCGCCTAATTGGCAGCCTAGGCGGAAGTCAGAGAGCCACAGCTTGGGCTCGACCCCCCCATCGTACTTCACGATATTGGTAGGAGGTCGGAAGCGGTCGGGGAGGGTCGAGGTGCGGATGGCTCGGCTGAAGACCCTGGGGCCCGGAGGCTCGAGGGTCTGCCGGTCTTCGTCGCTGTCGTAGCGCCCTCCTCGATGGACACTATAGCCGCGCTCCTCGCCTCCCTTATCCTTGCGCGGAGGGTTGCCTCGGTATTGCTGCGCGTCCTCCTCCGCCTTGGCGTTTGCCTCTCGCAGCCGCGTGAGCTCGTTGCGAGCGTCGTTGGTGTCCCGAGGCGGCCGGTTGTCGATGATCCGCTCCCGGACTGGCCTAGCTTAGGCGGCCTCCGGCTGATGGACGGACATCTCCCGCTCGTTGCGAGGTGGGTCTGCCGGCTTCTCCGAGGCCGCCCCGCGTCGACGCGAGGCTGAGCTCTCGGCCTGCTGAACTGCGGCCGTCTCGAGGAGGTTCTTCATTTCCCCGAGCATGCGCCTGGCGTCGGGGTTGGAGACGGCGGGTAGATCGCGGAGTAGCATCGCAGCCGCCACCACGTTCTGCCCGGCGCGTGGGAGGCACACCCCAGGGCGTGCTGGAGCCTCATCCTCGATGATCTGCCGATAGACCTCTCGAGCGCGGGCGCGAGCGCCTGCGCCTCGAGGCTGGGGCTGCTCCTGCACGAGGGTCTTCTCGAGTTGTATCAGGCGCTGTCGCTCTTCCTCAGCCGTGGCGATCGCTTCCCATAGCTGCGCGAGTTGCGCCGCCCGACCGTCGTCATGTTGAGGCGGTGCAGCTGGTATCGGGGGCTCGTCCCTCCGCTGGACTCGCGACCCGCCTGCCGCAGCCACGTCGTTGGGTGCCTGGAGGTTGATCGCCGGCCTGCCGTCATCGCCCTCATCATCGGTGTCGCTCACATGCACCTCGAGGTGGAAGCACTCCCTGGTATGATCCCAGAGATCGGGGTCGTGGTAATCGTACTCGTCGGAGTCGGTGCTGCCAACGTCGCGCCTCCCCGGCTCGCGCCGCGACTGCAGCTTGCGATACCACTCTCCGATGGTGGTCTGCCTGGGCGGCTCGACGGCTCGTGAAAAGCCGCGGTCGACGTGCGCGGGGTGGACGATCTCCAGGTTCATCATGGCGCGTAGGAGCACTCCCGGGCGCTCCTCCCGCTCCGCCGGTGGCTGGTCTCGACGGTGCTCGTTGAGGTGACGGGTGCAGACCGCCGCGGAGTTGTTGAGGCCAAACGGGAACCGTCGGCGCTGAGCGTGGTACAATCTGAGAATACATATGATGAATGATTGACTTTGATGAGGAAGGTTTGAGGCTTTTACCCGGTTTAGTCCATATCTTGCTATGCGCTTAATGTGTATGACTAACCGGTGGCGTGAGTTCTGTGGTGTTTCTGTGTTGGGGTGTGTGTGTGCAACATGTGTCTCTTGGCTGTGTTGATGTGCAGGTGTGGAGCTCGGATATAGTGGTCTATGGCGAGGTGAAGTTCAAGTAGAGACGTGTCGTGCCGACGG
This sequence comes from Coix lacryma-jobi var. lacryma-jobi, assembly GCA_009763385.1. Classification (NCBI taxonomy): domain Eukaryota; kingdom Viridiplantae; phylum Streptophyta; class Magnoliopsida; order Poales; family Poaceae; genus Coix; species Coix lacryma-jobi. The sequence continues at coordinate 119,060,157 of CM019830.1, read as the reverse complement.
ACTAGAAGTGGTGAAGGATGGGCGTGTCGTGCGGCGGACGTGCCATGCCGATGTACCAGACCGGTGAAGGGCGGACGTGAGGCTTGGACTGAGGGACCAGAGGCCAGAGGACCAGCTGTGGTAGCTGGCACGTGGCATCGGCGAGCGGGAGCACATTGGATGTGCGGTGCATCGGCCGAGTCGGGAGGAAGGCGCTGGAGTCGTGTCACTTGGCGGGAGGTCGGACATGGGCTTGCGTGTGGCGCAAGTGCCGTCGGCCAACTCAAGAAGGAAGGCGAAGGCGTTGTGCCCGGCGTGTAGGCTGGACATGCATCGGCATCGGTGCCGGTGGTCGGGGTGTGAGAACCACATCCCGTCTACGGTGCGGGTTCGGTAGCTGAGCCTCAACAAGCTACCATCGACGGTTTCTGAGTTTGGGCCTCAAAACTCGGGGTGGCCGGTTTCCGAGTTTGGGCCTCAAAACTCGGCGAGGACGGTTTCCAGGTTTTGTCACACCCTGAAATTTGCATTTCTTAAATTAGAATTAATATGATTTATTCATGAATTTTTTGTGCTCATAAAATATAGGGAAATAAAAACTTTTCTATAAAGTAAAATTTATCCTAGGGTTTATAAACTTGTTTGTGCATTCATGTTGGAGCATTTGAGTTTTTGTGATGTGTGGTTTTGGTTAAAATTCAATTTGAGCCCAAAATGGTTTTAAAACAATTTAAAGAAAAACGAATTTCTTAGAAAAGGGTTTTGAAAATGAAGACTTTTTGGTTTTCAAAAAGTTTGGAAAAGTTCAAAGTTTCAAAATCTATTTATTCTCCCAAAGATTCAAACAAAATTTCAAAAGGAATTCAAATTGGTTTGAAAATGAATTGGAAAGGCTTTCAAACCAAAAAGAAAAGGTTTTTCTTTTCCTCCCCATCTCCTTTCCTGGCTTTTGGCCCGCGCCAGCCAGCCGGCCCGGGGCTCTCTCCTCCCCCTCTTGGAATGCGCGGCCCAGCACTAGCCCATCCCTCTCCCTCAGCGCCCGCGCTCCCTCCCCGTGGGCCGACGGCGCCCGGCCCATCTTCGCGCCCGCCTCCGTCCGACTGCAGGCGCCCACACTCCTCCCCGTTTCTCTCACTGACCGGCTGTCCCCACTCCTTTCCCCTCTTTCTCTCGCTGACGAAGCTGTCCCACACGCCAGCCATCTTCTACCTCGTGCACACCCTGGACTCCAATGCCGAATCCTCCTCGCCCTTGACTCCCTCTCTCTCTACCATGCACCTCAAGCTACCAGGCCCTATAAGTAGCGAACCCAAGCACCTCCACCCTTCCTTATGCCGAGTCAAGCCATCTCGAGCCCTAGCTTGTCATATCCACCGTGTTTGGATCTCGCGGAGAACGAATCTTGAGCCGCCGCCGGTGTTCGTCCTCTCCGCCGTTTCTCACGCTCCGTAAGTCCTCTCCCGAGTCTCCTGGGATCTGGAGCAAGCTCCCCGACCCCTATTATCTCTCCTTCCCCCTCTGTTTTGGTATAACCAAACTCACCGGCGATTTCAGGGAGCTGCTGTCCGCCTCGCCGAGCTCCCCGTCATCCCGAAAGCTGCTCCGACCCCATATTCACCCCCGGTGAGTTCTCCACTGTGTCCTCGTTCGGTCGCACCAAACGCTGGGGTCTCTAACGCTCCCTAGCCCTGGACTGAGTTCCGCCGCCGCGGTCCGGCGATGGCGCCGCCCTGGACCACCGCTCCTGTTTCAAGTCCGGCAACAGCGCCGCCTCTCCCTCCCCGATCTAATCTGCGCCATCTGTTCAAGATCTGACGGCCACCAATTGCGCATACCCCTTCGGTTGCCTGTTTTTCAAATAAGCCCTTACATTTATTTAAGTCTAAACCCGCAGTCCAGTCGACCCTGTTCATTGAGTCTGTGCAGACTTACAACCAAGCCCCTGCGTTTTCTCTTAAATGAGGCGCAGTCCAGCCGAAATTCTGTTTTCGTTTTATTTATTTAAAATTGCAAAATCAGGTTTGTTTTATTTACAAGTTTGCCACCAGATTCAAATGCTTATAACTTCTTCATTTTAACTCCGATTTAGTCCGTTCAACTTGCGTTAGATTCGTTTCGAAAAGATCTTTCCAAATATATAACTTTCAACACTGTTTTCTGTAATTAAAATTTGAGTTAAATCTAATCTAGTAATTAGTGTCTTTAATCTTGTTTAGCTCATATCTTTTCCGTTAAAACTCCGATTAGCGTGATTTTCGCGTTTGCGTGATCGTAGCGAACCGTAGATCAGTTTTCAAAACTCTTTATCTTGTTTTCTTATGAATGATGTACTGTTCTAATAATAGGCTATGTTTGCTTTTGCATGATTGGTATTGGATGCTTGTGTGGTGTTATGTGATCGTATGTCCAGTCGGTGAGTTGTACGTTGGTGATCAAGAAGAAGTTCGTGATCAAGAGTTCAAGATCAAGAGTCAACCTTTGGAAGTATATAAGTCAACAGAAGAAGGATCTTGAGTTTAAGGCAAGTATAGCAATCGAGTGTTCTTTTCGCAATCATGATCATGTTACTTAATTAATGTATGCATCGAATGATAAAAATGGCTTATTAGCAACTTAAGAAATTATCTGTACAAGAACCTTCGGGATTTACAGTGCAACTGTTGGGGGTTATATGGCTCTGGCTTTAGCTCAGTATGAGAACCTTTTCTAGCTTGTTAGAGGTTACCGAAAGGCGCAAGAGGGGCTCCGATCTGTATGGTCTTGGCCGACCAAGTTGGTGCATTTTGTCTTTTGTTAGTCACCGCTTGTAGGGGAGATTCATGCTTATTGATGGGGAAACCTAGCGGCCCTAACTTGTTAGACGAACCTTTGAAAGGCTTCATCGTGAACCCTGCCGACCTTCCTTGGAAGTGGGTTAAGAGGCTGATCACCTCGGGCAAAAGGGCAATTCACGTCTCGCAGTGAAAGTGTACACCTTTGCGCAAAGTTTATTAAACTGATATATCAGCCTTGCTCAAGGACACGAGCGGCCTTGAAGACTTTTACATTTATGATTTTTGTTGGATAACATGTTCATTATTTACCGTTTTATGCTATTCATTATTTACGTTACATTGATCATGAGACTTGGGATCTATATCACTTGTTGCTATACTTGTGGAGTTCGACATGGACTCACTCTTGCTTTTCCCCACACCCCAGAGAGTTAAGCTTTGGAGAAGCTTAGGCTTGTGATCAACCAGTCAGTTGTCCCTGTGAAGTTGGTGTCTCCATCTGAAGATCGGAGTGTCTTTCCGTTGTCTGCTCTTTAAGGTTATGTTTTTTTGTGTTTATACGTTATATATGAGCATTGTCTTTCGATATTACCCTTTATTTGTGGCTATATGTGAGATTTGACTTCCTGGGCTCACATATGGTGTATACCTGGTTTTGTTCTTAAAACCGGGTGTGACAAAGTGGTATCGGAGCAATGCTGACTGTAGGACGCAAGCCTAGTTAGAAACTGGTCGTTTTAAACTTTTGAAAATTTCTATAGAACCTTTGTTCTATCAACCTTGGTATTTTCTCCTCAATTGTATCTTCTACCCTTGTTATTTATCTCCTCCTTGTTGCTCAAATTTTAAATTTTGCTCTCACCTTCACTCCTTGCCTTGAATTGCTTTTGAAAGCTTTCCTTTGTCTAAGTAGACGGATCGTTGACCAAGCTATGTCGTCTCTGACCGCAGCTAACAAACGGAAGCTGATCGCTATGCAAAGTCAAGACCTGGGAAGAATGACGCAACAGCAAGACGCAACACACGAACCAACCAACATGGAAGGGAGCCATAAAGAACAGTTACCAGGTGTTGAAGTGGAGCAAGATTACATTTATGGAAGATTGAAGCATGTGGATATGACCACTGTTCATGGAGCAAAGAAAGCTGTGTATGGCATGATCCCAGTCAATTCGGTAACTGCCATGGTTCTTTTTGACCCTAGTTCCTCGCACTCGTTCATCTCTGCCAAGTTTGTAGCTCGCCTGAAGATAAGGGAATGGCCAACAAAGAAGCTCATAGTAGTTCGTACACCAACTGGAGAAGTTGAGACAAACCGTGTATGTCGAGATGTTAGAGTCCAGATAAAGGAGAGTGAATTCATAGTGAAGCTGAATGTTTTGGAACTCTCCGGAATCGATGTTATCCTTGGACAAGGATGGTTAAAGGGTCATAAAAGTGAGGTCAATTATTCCCGACGTTCAGTGTTTTTAAGAACACCATCAGGCGAAAGGATTGAATATCGAGGTATGCCGTTATCACCCAATGAATGTGAAGCAGGTTTGTTGGGAGATGGCAGTAGTAAGGTGCAAGAGGTTCAGGATCGATGTCTATGTTGCAAGCATTATGGGAATTCTTGTCTTCAAGAGAAGTCAACCAAAGATGAGGTCAAAGTGAACCCAAGTGGTGAAGTCAAGGAAGATAAGAAGAGGAAAGCAAATTCTTTCGAGCCACCGTTGATACGTCACCGACAATTGAGTTCTACCCCAGTATCACATCCAGTTTCAACCCTTGTTCAGACCAGCCTAGATCAGCAGCATCTAGAAGCTCCTCCAGTTAAGAACTTTCCACATGAGGTTTGCATAGATGGATGGACAATCACCTACAAAGAATTCCAACCACGGAAGCGAGTTAAGAAGCAGAGTAAACTGGTAAAAGTCAATCCTCTGAGTCAGCAAGATGACAGCACATCAAACAACACCTCTACCGCAGCAGATCCAACCAAAGGAAGATGTTATCATTGTCGACAGGAAGGACACTACGTAAGATCCTGCCCCAAAAAGGTCAACAACCGACTCAAAGAAGTAGCCACAACCCAGTCACTACAGAATAGTCACCAACAAGTGATGTCAGTGCCTGATGCAAAGAAAGTCCCTGATAGCAGTTGATAGATGAAGAGTGTACAAGAAAAGCTACCCTTGATGTTCTTGCAGATGTATCATGTGCTAGTAGTTCTTGTGCTCTTATGTAATGAAACGTTAGTCACAAAGTTAAGTCAAGTCCTTGGCCCATGTGTGGTTTGTGAACCTGTGATGTTTGTTGCTTGTCCTTATGATGATGGTTGTTTTGCATCTTTGTAATGAGTGCAATGATTTTGTGGGTTTCTTCACAATCTCATTTAGGTTTAGTTGATAGGTTATATGCATAGATAGTAGGGGTTTTGCTCTTCTCTTGTCTTCCCTATACTGTCTTTTCGGAGTAGTCTGTCTTTGTCAGCTTATATCTCTGTTTATGGATGATCAAAAATCATGGAATAATTCTGGACACAAGTAGACTTCATGATCTCTCTCTGAGCGCAAGAACCACCCTGATAGCTGTTATGGTTTTGGAGTTATGAAATTCACAAGTTGATACATCCGTGCTGTCTGGAGTCTGGAACAGTTACTGTTGTATGCTGTTTTCGACGACCTTAACTACAGAATCTGGAAAAATGTTCTACATGAAAGTTGTAGAGGATTTCATAAGATTTCCAGAAAGGTAAACTGCAACTTCATTGGATAAGCAGACCTCGAGTTATGGCTGTTTTACTGCACTGCTGTTTTGCTACTCGCGAGAAATTTCAGAATTCTTGTTCTTACCTTCGCATATGAATTTCTCTGGGATGTCAGAAGGTCTTTATGCTAGTTAGCTTAACTAGAAAAAGGTGGAATGCTATCCTTTTATTGTTTCTCCTAGTTGATCCTTTCTTAAGGGGGGTAGCTATGATGAAGTTAACTTTGAACCATTTTCAAGATGAAGTTTCTTACCATCTAGTGTTTTAATCGAAAGAATCAGTCATGGATGAGTCTTCTCTTGTCTCTCTTGCTATATCAACCTTGTCTTGTCATCTCATGAGGCTATGGTTAAGTGTGTTAAGAAGAACTGAATCCTAACACATACATGTTGAAAAACAGATGGTTGCGACCAGGAGAAATGACTACGATAGTGCTACAGGAAATGCTCACAACTCTAATCCACCGCCATCAAATCCTTCAGCTATAGAGCAAGTTTTGATAATGCAGACTCAACTACTACAGACCATTGCTCAAAATGTGTTACACAATCAGTATCAAGAACCACCTATTGACAAGCGTGGTGAATTTATGAAAGGACACCCACCAACATTCTCTCATACTAGCAACCCAATAGAAGCTGATGACTGGCTTAGAGCTGTGGAGCGACAACTTGACATAACACAGTGTGATGACCATGAGAAGGTGCTTTATGCTTCAGGCCAACTTCAAGGAACCGCATTAGATTGGTGGGAATCGTTCCAGTTTGAACATCCAAATAAGAATCAAATTGGTTGGGAAGAATTCAAGAATGCTTTTAGATCTTACCATGTTCCAGCTGGAATAGTGGCGATTAAGGAAGAGCAATTCCTCAACTTGAAGCAAGGATTTATGTCAGTGTGTGAGTATCATGACATGTTCACCCAGTTGTCACGCTATGCTCTGGAAGAAGTGAATAGTGATGCTAAGAAGCAGAAACGCTTTCTGAAAGGACTCAATGATGGTCTGCAATTACAACTGATGACGGGTGAATATGCCAACTATCAAACATTGGTGGACAGAGCAATTGTGATTGAGAACAAGCGTCGAGAAATGGAGGAGAAGAAAAGGAAAAGAGAAAGCCAATCTGTAGGTAGCAACATACACCACCCCTACGCTCATGCACCAGAATTCCAACAATGGAACCAGGAATCAAGTGATCAGTGGAATCTTGAACCTCCTCATGAACTCCATCAGTATCAGCAAATCAATGATGAAGTACTTCACTCCAATTCCCAAGAGCCATGTCTGTCACCTCCTAGTGACACCTTGACGGAGATTAATACTCCCACTAGTGAGGGTTGTAACGATTGTGATGAGGTTAATCACTATGAGAACGACTGTCATAAGAAGTTTATGGAGAGCAATAAAAGTCAGGACGACGAACCACATCAAATACAAGAACAGGAGAAGCAGGAGCCAGGAAGTAAAGTAAAAAGAAACTACATCCAAGGAATGTTAAATCATGTGTATATGATTAACAAACGTGGGGCTAAGGAAGTCGTGTATGGTTTCATTCAAGTAAACTCTGCTCCCGCCATTGTGATGTTTGATCCTAGAGCTTCACACTCGTTCATCTCTAGCCTATATGTACAAGAACATAGGATGACTATGCTTCCAATGAGGAAACCAGTGATAGTTAACTCTCTAGGAGGCGAAATGAAAGCAAACCACATATGCCCAAAAGTTAGCCTTGACATAAATGGAGTAAACTTTGAGGCGAACCTTACTGTTTTGAAGTTGATGGAAATGGATGTTATCCTTGGAAAGGGTTGGTTATCTGCTTGTAAAGGAATGGTTAAGTATGCCCAAGGTTTGGTGCTTTTAACAACACCGACAGGTGAAAGAATAAAGTATCAAGGTTTTCACCCTGTACCTGAGGAATACGAGAGTGACCCATTAGAAGGGATACCCATCGAGGACAATAAAGTGGACTGTGAGTTTTCAGATACTAATGTAAAGGAACAAACACAGGCAGAGAAGCTCAGTATGGGAGATGATCACGCTTGAGGAGATTTTCTACACAGGATCGTAGAAATTACCGATGGCTTTAATGAAGTACTTAAAGTTTGTAAAGTGCAATGGAATGATCATACAGATAAAGATGTAATTGGAAAAAAAGGAGGATCAAACAAAAGCAGAATATCTATATATCTTTGATCACTGTCTTTCGAATCTCGGGACGAGATTCTCTTAAGGGGGGTAGATTTGTCACACCCTGAAATTTGCATTTCTTAAATTAGAATTAATATGATTTATTCATGAATTTTTTGTGCTCATAAAATATAGGGAAATAAAAACTTTTCTATAAAGTAAAATTTATCCTAGGGTTTATAAACTTGTTTGTGCATTCATGTTGGAGCATTTGAGTTTTTGTGATGTGTGGTTTTGGTTAAAATTCAATTTGAGCCCAAAATGGTTTTAAAACAATTTAAAGAAAAACGAATTTCTTAGAAAAGGGTTTTGAAAATGAAGACTTTTTGGTTTTCAAAAAGTTTGGAAAAGTTCAAAGTTTCAAAATCTATTTATTCTCCCAAAGATTCAAACAAAATTTCAAAAGGAATTCAAATTGGTTTGAAAATGAATTGGAAAGGCTTTCAAACCAAAAAGAAAAGGTTTTTCTTTTCCTCCCCATCTCCTTTCCTGGCTTTTGGCCCGCGCCAGCCAGCCGGCCCGGGGCTCTCTCCTCCCCCTCTTGGAATGCGCGGCCCAGCACTAGCCCATCCCTCTCCCTCAGCGCCCGCGCTCCCTCCCCGTGGGCCGACGGCGCCCGGCCCATCTTCGCGCCCGCCTCCGTCCGACTGCAGGCGCCCACACTCCTCCCCGTTTCTCTCACTGACTGGCTGTCCCCACTCCTTTCCCCTCTTTCTCTCGCTGACGAAGCTGTCCCACACGCCAGCCATCTTCTACCTCGTGCACACCCTGGACTCCAATGCCGAATCCTCCTCGCCCTTGACTCCCTCTCTCTCTACCATGCACCTCAAGCTACCAGGCCCTATAAGTAGCGAACCCAAGCACCTCCACCCTTCCTTATGCCGAGTCAAGCCATCTCGAGCCCTAGCTTGTCATATCCACCGTGTTTGGATCTCGCGGAGAACGAATCTTGAGCCGCCGCCGGTGTTCGTCCTCTCCGCCGTTTCTCACGCTCCGTAAGTCCTCTCCCGAGTCTCCTGGGATCTGGAGCAAGCTCCCCGACCCCTATTATCTCTCCTTCCCCCTCTGTTTTGGTATAACCAAACTCACCGGCGATTTCAGGGAGCTGCTGTCCGCCTCGCCGAGCTCCCCGTCATCCCAAAAGCTGCTCCGACCCCATATTCACCCCCGGTGAGTTCTCCACTGTGTCCTCGTTCGGTCGCACCAAACGCTGGGGTCTCTAACGCTCCCTAGCCCTCGACTGAGTTCCGCCGCCGCGGTCCGGCGATGGCGCCGCCCTGGACCACCGCTCCTGTTTCAAGTCCGGCAACAGCGCCGCCTCTCCCTCCCCGATCTAATCTGCGCCATCTGTTCAAGATCTGACGGCCACCAATTGCGCATACCCCTTCGGTTGCCTGTTTTTCAAATAAGCCCTTACATTTATTTAAGTCTAAACCCGCAGTCCAGTCGACCCTGTTCATTGAGTCTATGCAGACTTACAACCAAGCCCCTGCGTTTTCTCTTAAATGAGGCGCAGTCCAGCCGAAATTCTGTTTTCGTTTTATTTATTTAAAATTGCAAAATCAGGTTTGTTTTATTTACAAGTTTGCCACCAGATTCAAATGCTTATAACTTCTTCATTTTAACTCCGATTTAGTCCGTTCAACTTGCGTTAGATTCGTTTCGAAAAGATCTTTCCAAATATATAACTTTCAACACTGTTTTCTGTAATTAAAATTTGAGTTAAATCTAATCTAGTAATTAGTGTCTTTAATCTTGTTTAGCTCATATCTTTTCCGTTAAAACTCCGATTAGCGTGATTTTCGCGTTTGCGTGATCGTAGCGAACCGTAGATCAGTTTTCAAAACTCTTTATCTTGTTTTCTTATGAATGATGTACTGTTCTAATAATAGGCTATGTTTGCTTTTGCATGATTGGTATTGGATGCTTGTGTGGTGTTATGTGATCGTATGTCCAGTCGGTGAGTTGTACGTTGGTGATCAAGAAGAAGTCCGTGATCAAGAGTTCAGGATCAAGAGTCAACCTTTGGAAGTATATAAGTCAACAGAAGAAGGATCTTGAGTTTAAGGCAAGTATAGCAATCGAGTGTTCTTTTCGCAATCATGATCATGTTACTTAATTAATGTATGCATCGAATGATAAAAATGGCTTATTAGCAACTTAAGAAATTATCTGTACAAGAACCTTCGGGATTTACAGTGCAACTGTTGGGGGTTATATGGCTCTGGCTTTAGCTCAGTATGAGAACCTTTTCTAGCTTGTTAGAGGTTACCGAAAGGCGCAAGAGGGGCTCCGATCTGTATGGTCTTGGCCGACCAAGTTGGTGCATTTTGTCTTTTGTTAGTCACCGCTTGTAGGGGAGATTCATGCTTATTGATGGGGAAACCTAGCGGCCCTAACTTGTTAGACGAACCTTTGAAAGGCTTCATCGTGAACCCTGCCGACCTTCCTTGGAAGTGGGTTAAGAGGCTGATCACCTCGGGCAAAAGGGCAATTCACGTCTCGCAGTGAAAGTGTACACCTTTGCGCAAAGTTTATTAAACTGATATATCAGCCTTGCTCAAGGACACGAGCGGCCTTGAAGACTTTTACATTTATGATTTTTGTTGGATAACATGTTCATTATTTACCGTTTTATGCTATTCATTATTTATGTTACATTGATCATGAGACTTGGGATCTATATCACTTGTTGCTATACTTGTGGAGTTCGACATGGACTCACTCTTGCTTTTCCCCACACCCCAGAGAGTTAAGCTTTGGAGAAGCTTAGGCTTGTGATCAACCAGTCAGTTGTCCCTGTGAAGTTGGTGTCTCCATCTGAAGATCGGAGTGTCTTTCCGCTGTCTGCTCTTTAAGGTTATGTTTTTTTGTGTTTATACGTTATATATGAGCATTGTCTTTCGATATTACCCTTTATTTGTGGCTATATGTGAGATTTGACTTCCTGGGCTCACATATGGTGTATACCTGGTTTTGTTCTTAAAACCGGGTGTGACAGGTTTGGGCCTCAAAACCTGGGCGTGCGGGTTTCCGAGTTTGGACCTCAAAACTCAGGCTGGACGGTTTCCCGGTTTGGGCCTCAAAACCGGGGTTGGTCTGGAAGGACGGTCGACGCGTGGCGTCACCGAGAGGCTTGCGTTGCGGCGAAGCTATCGGTGAGAAGGCGTGGCGGTCGACGGTGGCGGCACGTGGCGGCATCAGGGAGGTCGCGTCGAGGCGAAGCTACCGGATGTGCGGGCGTGGCCGTCGGATCGAAACTGTCAAGTCTGGACGGTTTTACCCCTGGGGGGTATTTGGGTCGAGTGCTTAATGTAAGGGCGTTTTGGTCTTCGGACATGCGCCTATATATATGAAGGGGCTGCTAGGGCAGCCGTATCCTTGGACGGTGTCTCTCTCATTTTGTTCTTGTCAGAGAAGGCTAAGGTTAGAGAGAGGAATGACTCTTGTTCTTGAGCTTTTTGTCATCCGAGCTTTGTTGTTGCAAGGAGTGGCTTGTAACCCAACACCGAGTGCTAATCAATTCTTCATCTTGCTGAATCCAAGGATCAATTTCGTACACCACTTGTTCCCCTCTCCAAATCTGAGATTTTCTTTTTTCAGTGATTTTCGGAGCTATTTTTGGTGGATTTTTACTTCGTCCATTTTTTAGCGTTTGGGCTCGTTCTTTTTGGGTTGATTTGTGCTATGACAAGTGATGATGCTATTCCTTGAGTGAATCAATCTAATTCCACTCGAGCACGAAGAAATCGACGAAATTCTTTTTGTGCAACTTTTTTAGTTCTTGCACACGATCTGATTTCCTCAGAGCTGTAGGTTGAATCGGACCATGATCTTCTGGGAATAGCTTGGTAACCTCGTTGTGATTGCCAGTGCAATTTTTTAGGACGTTTCACAAAGTTTTGGTCGAGTTCCTCTCGTTTTTTGGAGCTGGCTCCTTTCTGCTCGAGCGTGTAGGCTTTCTGTTCTTGCACGCTAATTCCTGTTCGCGCTTTTGGAAGCTCAGGTTCAGTCGCCACCAGTGCATAGCAATCAGGCTAGAGCCTAGCCTTTGCTCTTGCTGTTTACCGTCGATTCTTGCTGCCTGCTCCCTCCTGTGTTCGTACTCTGCTCAAGCAGCCAACACCGACGCTTCTAATGTCGTAGACTCTGTCATGCAAGTGCCTCGTGGAGCTTAGGCTGCCCATTTCTAATACATTCGATTCAGAGCATCAGCTGGACATTGATTGAGTGCTTGTGTAATTAGCAGATCGAACAAGCCACCGTACTTTTGTTTACAGGGTACAGGTAATTGAAATCTTCTGAACAGCAGTGCAGTTGACGTCTTGGAGAGCACCATGGCATCTACACAATTTCGGTTTTCAGGTATGCAGTAAGCAACAACAACTCAATTCTTCATATCAGCTTTTAGCTCAGGCCATTTTCAGAATTGCAGCGTCCATTACAGAGTTGCAGTGTACATGAGCTGAATATTATGAGATGTCACTTTCTTACTACAGTAAAGCAATCATCAGTGTTATTACATATTCATCAGTAGCCTGTAACTTTGTTTAATCTCTCGGCATTTGCAGCATCTAGCAAACAGATTATTCAGCACTGTTTCAGTTTGCCAAAGTGCAGTTTCAGCTGCTGTTGGTTTTCTTCGTTTTCTGTTTTTCTCGACGAACACTAGCAGATAGTGGTTAGGCAGTGTGGTCAGCAGTTTGGTCGTTTGAACGTTTAACTGCTGAATATCGTGCATGGTGCAGGGCTGCTACAGTACTCGTGATTACTGTAGCAATCCAGCATAATTGGTTTTTAGCTGTTGCAGTTTTATCTCTTGCGTGGTGTTTTAAGCAGCCTAGAAATTCCACTGCAATTCCCTGAAAATTCTGGTCCTTTATTTTGTGGAAAAGTTTACGGCTCCCATTCACCCCCCTCTGGTCGTCAGTTCAGTCCTTCAATTGGTATCGGAGCCAGTTAAGGATCTCTCTACCTTAACCGGTTCCGGATGCGCGAAGGCGACCTTTTGAGAGCGGTTTTCTTTCCGACTTTGTTGTCGAGGTGTTGAGCTTTTGCTTTGCTAACACTAACGGTGCTTTTGGAATTCACCAAGTTCTTCTTCAAGTATGTCTTTGTCTTTCAGCCTGAACGGTTCCATGGACGACATCTTGGGAAGAAGGAGTGCAGTTGATGAGAGGGATCGCGAGGTGAACGATCTGCTGAACCTTCTACGACATGACAAGCTTTCACCGGAGGATCTCCTACATCAACTTGGCAAGGCCAAGAGAGGTACACTTGCTCATGGTCTTGAGGCTTTACACAACTTATATGAGGCTTGCTCTAGGGATGATGAGCTTTGTGATACCTTGCGTAGAAAGGTAGAAAAATTAAAATACTCCATCGCTAAGCTGAAGTCTAGTGCCTCTTTGCCTTGCACCTCCTGTGTTGACTTGGTTAGGAAGAATGATGAGCTAGGCTTTTCTCTTGCTAGCTTAAAATCTGAGATTGACTTGTTGAAATCCAATGCTTCCGAACCATGACTAGTTTGCATTGACTTGCGCAAGGATCTTGATTGTGCTAAAACTGAATTAGCCTTGCTAAAGTCAAATGCTTGTCTACCATGTGATAACTGTGAATCTTTTGTTGCTAGACTTAGAGAATTCTGTGTGATTCACAGGACATGTGTAGATGAACTCAAGCATGCTAGGGCTGAAATTGTTGAATTAAATTCTAAGCCTTGTAGCTCATGCTCTTTGAATAAGAATGCTTGCCATACTTCTTGTGCTGATCATGATTCTTTGATTGATGTTTCTGGTGATGTTTCTCCCACCGATTTCATTTGGACATCTTGCACTGATTTAGAAAAAGAAGTTTTGGTTTTGAAGCAAATGCGCGATGATATGAGCGCCAAGTTGGTTGAGCACAATGATATGAGTGCCAACCTTGAGAAGGAGATTGAGCTCTTGCGTACCACATATGCCGAGTGCATTGGAAAGGAGATGGAGAACTTGAGAAACACTCCTTGTGGTACTTGTGACCGCCTCAAGTTTGAAAATGAGGTTTTGGCCACAAGATGCAAGAGCCTTTGTGCTAAGTCATTTGAGTCACGTTTTTCTTCCAACTCCGATGTTGATATTTCCAAGTCTGCATCTTTGCAACCGGAGTTGAATTCTTGTGTTGCGCGTGAGTCTTTTGACATTAGCACTAGTGTCAAGGTTTCGGATAGCTCTTTCATAGCTACTCCCATCCTTGCTGTTTCTTCGAGTGATGTCCAAGGGACTTCTCTTGACAAGGGTGCTTCTCATATTTTTGGGACTCGTCCTCCCAATCCGATTTTTCATTGCACCTTTTGCAAGAAGGAGGGACATTCGCTCGATTTTTGTTTTCGCCGTGTCAAGCACGAGCGGCGAATTCGAGCTAAGGCTTTTAGGAAGCCACGTAGCCTTTTCCATGGCACGTGTGCTCCTAGCATTGGCATCAAGTTGGTGGTTGATGCTTCTTGCTCTAAGTCCCAAGGGACTTCTCACTTGTCGGAGAATGGTGTGCCTTCCAGTAGGCCTTTGTACCATTGCTCTTTTTGTGAGAAAGATGGGCATCAAGAAAGCTTCTGCTATTGGCGTGCCAAACGCTTGCGCCAAGCTCGCTCTTCTAGGAAGGTGGTGATTCATAGCCCGTCTCATGGCATGAACACTTGTGCTCCTAGTAAGAAGCCCATTTTTGTTGATGGGATTTATGACTCCTTTTCTAGTGGGATAGGTCATGGTCGTGGACATGCTTCTAGTGCTTCTTCCCTTGGTCCACGTCATGCTTTTCATGATGCTTCTATTTGTTCTTCTACAAAACCTTGGAAGATGTTTGCCTCTTTTCCCATGGTACGACTCGTTCTTCTCCTCGAGTTGTCCTTTTGAGGAATGCTTCCAAGGGTGTTTCACAATTGCATTTGAACCAACATTTGCATCATGCTAACCCACGTGATAAGTTGAGATTTGTGACCAAGTCTTGGGTTCCCAAGTATATGCTTGCTAACCCTTTGGGATCCAAGACTCGGGTTATTTTGTCCTCTTGTGTGTAGATATGAGGACGCGGGGTGGAGAACATGCGCCTGACGGAACTTGATCTTTTAGATATGACCAAGATTTGATGGTTCTCTACACCCCGCTTAGATTTGCCTCCAAAGAGGCTTTTGCAGTTCAGTGAGCTTTCTTTTACACTCATACCTTGTACATCCATGATTTATGTCCTGTGGTATGAGATGGTTCTTCATGTGCTCACTTGTATAGCTTTTACATGTACATTTTCTTTTGTATCATGTTTTGCTTTAGTCTAGTATGTGCTTTCTTGTATATCATGTCATGCTAGCTTTATGTATAGCTTTTGTGGATTATCCACTTTTCATGCTAGTCTGTGATCCTCATGAACATTATGCCATGCTCTACCTTATTTCTCCATGAGCTTTACTTGTAGAGGTATGATGTTCATTAGGTGTCACTTTTCATGTGCTAGTTTTTGTTAGCTACATGCATCCTGTTGATATGATTAGTTTGAGCACTAGCCTTTCCACAATTTTATCATGTTGCATGCTTTTGGGTCTATTGCTATCATTATCTTGCATTGTAGCATGTGTTGAGGATTAGGCTGTGTTTGGGTTGATCATGTCTCTAGGTTGCATGTTGCTCCATAGTGCTTTATCCTGTTGCATGGTAGTCTAGGCTAGTTTGAGTTCAGATCTCCTTGCGGTATCATTCATAGGTAGACCTCTTTTGTTGAGTGTTCACCTTATGCTTATTATGTGACTAACCGCTTTCGTGGAGACCTTGAGGTCACACTGGATGAGACAACACCTTGTGTTTCCTCTGCTTTTGAGTGTGCAGGAGAACAGGAGCCTGGAGAGAGCATTTCGGCTCACGGAGCCGATCCCACTCCTTTCACGACTTGGGGTTCCGTTCGAGCAGCTCTCCAGCGATCACTAGTTGCACCTGTGGGAACGACAGCATCAGGCGAGGGGGAGACGACTTCGGCGAGGCAGGCGCCCCGGAGTTCAGCAGTTTCAGGCGTCCCCTCGGGTATCACACAAGCAGGAGGTCATGCACTTCAGGAGGTACGTCCGACACACTTCTGAGTCCGGATTTTGGTACTCTTCTTCTTCGACCTCTCTCTGTTGTGTGGTCTTTTCGATGTGGATTTGGCTGCCTGTCGTTTGAGCGTTTCTTGGCTCTTTGCTTATGAGTCTGGTGTGTGTTTCCCTTTTAGTTGGGGAAGCATTTTGCTCGTTGTATCTTAGTTGGTCTTCTCCGATACCCTTTTGTTTTGGGTTTTCCTTATAGGCTAGCTTTGCATGCATCTCATCATGAACATATTGCATTTTAGAGCTTCATGTATATAGTAATGAAAATGAGACTATGCTCTTTTCGGTATGCCCTGTTGATTTATGATGATGCTTGTAGCTTAGGCTCTTTTTGATCACATGTTACATGTTATGAGCTAAGCTATTTTTGCAAATGGTGAACTTGACTAATCAACTATGAAACTCTTAAATATGTTCACCATTGAGAGTGGCAACTAGCATGGGTAGGATGTGTTGAGATCATTTGTGCTATCTTTTGTATGCTATGTTGCTATGTCTCTTGCTTTGAGTCATTCACTTGCTTGGATTGTTCATATTTACATTGTGCTTAAAATTTGATCCAAGTTTAGTGAATTGAAAAGATTGAGATGGGATTGCATGTGTCAGCACATCATGGTATCGAGACTGTTTCTCATTGCACATTTGAGTTAAACTTGAGCCGTGTGGTGTAAGACCGAAACCGGTGCTTTAAGCTACCGATTGCTTTTCTTGCATAGGCTTAGCCCGGTTGAAAAGTTAGGCAATGACCATGCTTTTAACCTCTCGCAATCACATGCTTTAATATGAACTTGTGTTAATACCGCTGTAATCTCCGATAAAATTTGAAAAATAACACAAGTATATGCTTCATTCTATTACATGATGATTGAACTTTGCTAGGGGTAGTTCACCTTTTATACCTGAGTTAGCACTTGTTTGATTTCCTGTCTATTCATGCTAAGTGCTATTTTAGTGGTGAACTCCTTTTCAAATGGCTTAAAACTGCTCATATGCTTAATTGTTCATTTTTTGTATTCATTTGATCAGTTTGAGCCTTTGCTAGCATTTGTATTGGTTGCTACACTTTCAGGGCAGAACCCTATTGAGCATCTTTTCATTCTGATTGCTATACACTTGAAGCTGTTGCATTGTGCATATCATGCATTTTTAGCTTAGTGTACATACCTCCAGCTCCGATACACTCTGTGGTCACTTTTAGTCCTTTTTCTTGCCCCCATATGCTTTTGGTTGATGACTTGCCTTTTATTTGTGTCAACTTTGTTTTGAAAAATGTCAAAACCCCTCAGCATGTTCCCTTTTGTCAAGGAGGAGAAGCTGTTTTCAAGGGGGAGCTTGAGTGTTGGCACAAAGGGGAGAGTCATGCATTTTGGGGAGAGCTTTGAGCTAGGGGGAGTGTAGCTCTTTTATGTCCTTTTTCACTCGGTATAGCTCTTTTATGTGTCTCAATTGGTATCCATCTTTTGGTATGGAATGCAATTGGTGTCATGAGCTTTGTTGCATAGCCTTTGTATGTAGGCTTGCTTTCAGGGGAGTCGCTTCTGTCTTGCTGCTTCTCCGCGTGCTCTGAGTGTTTGTGCTCCATTTAGTGTTGAGCTTCTCTTGTGGTTTTTCTCAGTCGGTATCGAGTCTGCTAGTCGTGTTGAGCCGGTTTTGCCTCTGTCTAGAGGGACTAGCAGTTTTTACTTGGTATTTTCGATTGGTACGGACCCTTCAGCTAGTTGCGTCGAGCCTATGTGCCTCTGTCTTGAGGAACTAGCTGTTTTCATCAATTCTTGGCTGTCTGTGATCAGATTTGCGCTCTTATGCGTTGTTTCAGCCTCATTTGGTGTCGAGCCTTGAGCTAGTGGTGTTGAGCCTTTTCCGCCTCTTCTTGAGGACTAGCTCATTTTTGACTTGGTTGCGTCGAGCCGTTGCCCATGTCTTTGGGAACCAAGTCTTTTGCTCTATGTAATCGAGTTTTGCTCATTGTTGAGTTATTGCTCTGATCTCTTACTTGGTTGCGTTGAGTCGTTGCCCATGTCTTTGGGGACCAAGTTATGTCTCATGACAAGTGATTTTGTTCTTTGCCCTTCGATGGCTTTTGATCACTTGAATGAGATTTTCGGTTTTGGTATCTCAAACCATCTCTTGTACCTAGTTTTTGTCAATTCAATCATCAAGGGGGAGAAAACGAAAGAGAAAGAGAAAAAGGGGAGAAATTGACCCCCAAATCCAAGTGGATAAGTACCTTGGTCTCTCTTTTTTGTGATGATTGTTTGACGATTTATTTGAGATTGGTTTTCGAGTACCTTTTGGGATTCATGAAACTCTTGTTTCTCTTGACTCTTCGGTTGTGTGGAGGCTTTGCCTGCTTTTCCCGTTTCTTTTGGGACCGAGAGCTTTTATTTGGAGTTTTCATGATCCTTCCTCATCTCAAATAGCCTTGTGTTTGCCTTTGCTTGGCTTTTGGGCACTTGGATGAGGCTTGCCTTCAAACCCTTCCTTTGTGGTTTATTTTTAGTCAATGCATTCATCAAGGGGGAGATTGAGAACACATATGATGAATGATTGACTTTGATGAGGAAGGTTTGAGGCTTTTACCCGGTTTAGTCCATATCTTGCTATGCGCTTAATGTGTATGACTAACCGGTGGCGTGAGTTGTGTGGTGTTTCTGTGTTGGTGTGTGTGTGTGCAACATGTGTCTCTTGGCTGTGTTGATGTGCAGGTGTGGAGCTCGGATACAGTGGTCTATGGTGAGGTGAAGGTCAAGTAGAGACGTGCCGTGCCGACGGACTGGAAGTGGTGAAGGATGGGCGTGCCGTGCGGCGGACGTGCCATGCCGATGTACCAGACCAGTGAAGGGCAGACGTGAGGCTTGGACTGGGGGACCAAGGGCCAGAGGACCAGCTGTGGTAGCTGGCACGTGGCATCGGCGAGCGGGAGCACATGGGATGTGCGGTGCATCGGCCGAGTCGGGAGAAAGGCGCTGGAGTCATGTCACTTGGCGGGAGGTCAGACACGGGCTTGCGTGTGGCGCAAGTGCCGTCGGCCAACTCAAGAAGGAAGGCGAAGGCGTTGTGCCCAGCGTGTAGGCTGGACATGCATCGGCATCGGTGCCGGTGGTCGGGGTGTGAGAACCACATCCCGTCTACGGTGCGGGTTCGGTAGCTGAGCCTCAAAAAGCTACCATCGACGGTTTCCGAGTTTGGGCCTCCAAACTCGGGGTGGTCGATTTCTGAGTTTGGGCCTCAAAACTCGGCGAGGACGGTTTCCAGGTTTGGGCCTCAAAACCTGGGCGTGCGGGTTTCCGAGTTTGGACCTCAAAACTTGGGGTGGACGGTTTACCGGTTTGGGCCTCAAAACCGGGGGTTGGTCCGGAAGGACGGTCGACGCGTGGCGGCACCGAGAGGCTTGCGTTGCGGCGAAGCTATCGGTGAGAAGGCGTGGCGGTCGACGGTGGCGGCACGTGGCGACATCAGGGAGGTCGCGTCGAGGCGAAGCTACCGGATGTGCGGGCGTGGCCGTCGGATCGAAACTGTCAAGTCTGGACGGTTTTACCCCTAGGGGGTATTTGGGTCGAGTGCTTAATGTAAGGGCATTTTGATCTTCGGACGTGCGCCTATATATATGAAGGGGCTGCTAGGGCAGCCGTATCCTTGGACGGTGTCTCTCTCATTTTGTTCTTGTGAGAGAAGGCTAAGGTTAGAGAGAGGAGTGGCTCTTGTTCTTGAGCTTTTTGCCATCCGAGCTTTGTTGTTGCAAGGAGTGGCTTGTAACCCAACACCGAGTGCTAATCAATCCTTGATCTTGCTGAATCCAAGGATCAATTTCGTACACCACTTGTTCCCCTCTCCAAATCTGAGATTTTCTTTTTTCTGTGATTTTCGGACCTATTTTTGGTGGATTTTTACTTCGTCCATTTTTTAGCGTTTGGGCTCGTTCTTTTTGCGTTGATTTGTGGTATGACAAGTGATGATGCTATTCCTTGAGTGAATCAATCCAATTCCACTCGAGCATGAACAAATCGACGAAATTCTTTTTGGGCAACTTTTTTAGTTCTTGCACACGATCTGATTTCCTCAGAGCTGTAGGTTGAATCGGACCATGATCTTCTGAGAATAGCTTGATAACCTCGTTGTGATTGCCAGTGCAATTTTTTAGGACGTTTCACAAAGTTTTGGTCGAGTTCCTCTCGTTTTTTGGAGCTGGCTCCTTTCTGCTCGAGCGTGTAGGCTTTCTGTTCTTGCACGCTAATTCCTGTTCGCGCTTTTGGAAGCTCAGGTTCAGTCGCCACCAGTGCATAGCAATCAGGCTAGAGCCTAGCCTTTGCTCTTGCTGTTTACCGTCGATTCTTGCTGCCTGCTCCCTCCTGTGTTCGTACTCTGCTCAAGCAGCCAACACCGACGCTTCTAATGTCGTAGACTCTGCCATGCAAGTGCCTCGTGGAGCTTAGGCTGCCCATTTCTAATACATTCGATTCAGAGCATCAGCTGGACATTGATTGAGTGCTTGTGTAATTAGCGGATCGAACAAGCCACCGTACTTTTGTTTACAGGGTGCAGGTAATTGAAATCTTCTGAACAGCAGTGCAGTTGACGTCTTGGAGAGGACCATGGCATCTACACAATTTCGGTTTTCAGGTATGCAGTAAGCAACAACAACTCAATTCTTCATATCAGCTTTCAGCTCAGGCCATTTTCAGAATTGCAGCATCCATTACAGAGTTGCAGTGTACATGAGCTGAATATTATGAGATGTCACTTTCTTACTACAGTAAAGCAATCATCAGTGTTATTACATACTCCCTCCATTCAGAAATGATAGTCGTATTAGACTAGTCAAAAAGTCATACAAAATATATTTTGACCATTAATTTCTCTTATAATATAAAGTTGGTGGCTAAAAACTCAATAGCATCTTAGAGACACTTTTAACACGAATCTATTGATGTAAGTTTTATACTCTAAACTTTTATACAATTTGATTAATTGTTGGTCAAAATTTATAAAGTTTGACTTTTTGACTAGTCTAATACGACTATCATTTGTGAACGGAGGGAGTATTCATCAGTAGCCTGTAACTTTGTTTAATCTCTCGGCATTTGCAGCATCTAGAAAATAGATTATTCAGCACTGTTTCAGTTTGCCAAAGTGCAGTTTCAGCTGCTGTTGGTTTTCTTCGTTTTCTGTTTTTCTGGACGAACACTAGCAGACAGTGGTTAGGCAGTGTGGTCAGTAGTTTGGTCGTTTGAACGTTTAACTGCTGAATATCGTGCATGGTGCAGTGCTGCTACAGTACTCGTGATTACTGTAGCAATCCAGCATAATTGGTTTTTAGCTGTTGCAGTTTTATCTCTTGCGTGGTGTTTTAAGCAGCCTAGAAATTCCACTGCAATTCCGTGGAAATTCTGGTCCTTTATTTTGTGAAAAAGTTTACGGCTCCCATTCACCCCCCTCTGGTCGCCAGTTCGGTCCTTCACACTCCGTGCGGGAGGAGGTTGGGCGGTGTCGACGGCGCATGGCTCGGGGGCCTCTGACCTGGCTCCCGGTCCGTGCGCATGACGAACGCGAAGTCACTGGGGGAGCGCGAGCGTGCCCTGGAAGTCTCCGGCCGCGCGCCGGGCAGGTCTCCCCTCGGGGACCGAGCACCGGCCACGGGGAAGTGGGCATACGCTGCAGGCCCCGCCTGTGCCTGTCGGCGGTAGTGACGACGGCGCCGCTCGCGAGGTGGCGACGCGTGGTGGTGCGGGCGACGCGCCACACTCCCCATGCGGGGTGGCGTGACACGCCCTCCGCTCGGGCCCTCCGTGGAAAGCAGGGTCAGCTCGTTGCCGTCGCCGGTGGCCAGGAACTCGAGGCTCCCGAACCAGACGACGGCACCAGCAGAGAACGAAGGCGTGGAAGATGCCATCCAGGAAACAACGAGATCTCGACTCGACACGCGAAGGCCCCTACCTGGCGCGCCAACTGTCGGTGTTTATATCCCGGGGGTATAGCACCAACTAGTAATATGATCGCGTGCTCTCTCCCTGGATGGTGATGCAAGATGACACTAGATTTATCGTGGTTCAGGCAAAGAAGGCCCTACGTCCAGTGGGGGGATCTTTGTATTACTTGCACCGAAGTGCTCGTATAGGGGCGAATACAAGCTTGGTGAGCGAGGACCGGGGTTCGGACTCGTGCGTGTGCGTGTGTGTGTGGATTCGGGTATCTAGCGTAACCTGTGCGCGAAGGGCCCCGGCGTCCCCTTTTATAGAGCAAGAGGTGACCGGGGTTACACAACGGTGTTACAGGAGTTGGGACATACGTCGCCCAATACGATGAAGGGTTGGAACTTTGTCTTGTCGAGAACACTGTAGTCGTCGTGGAAGCACTGTTGAGTCGTCCTTGAGGCGTGGCTCCCTTCCCGGGCGCGGATGTGGAGGTGTGGCGTCGTGGAAGCGGTACATCACCTATCCTGATTCGTACAGGACGTGGCATGGTTCCGCCGGGCCTTAAGGGTACCTGCCAACCAATCACATGACAAAAATAAGGGCTCGAGGGGCGCTGGTCCGGCCTCGAGGCGACGTCTTTAGGGGGCTCGAGCCCCTGCAGGTATGGGCGCGTCCCGAGGAACTCGGCCGAGTAGCAGGAGCCCGAGCCTCGAGATGTGACGGGAGCGTGGCTCAGTACACGGAGTGGTTGAACAATGCCGTACTCATGTCTTTTTACCCATGCTGGCAGTAAAAAAGGGGTCTGACCCTATCCCGATTATCGCGGTGCACGCCACGTACTGGCGGATGTGACTGGGGTAGGTGAAAGTATTAAATGCTCATGGTGGGATTGGCATCCGATGCCTGGCACCGCTCGAGGGACGCGGTGCGCCTTCGAGGGACCGTTAAACAGGTTAGGCTCGAGGTCCCTTGTGCGGGGGCCTCGAGAGGTGGCGTGAGGCTGAGGCGGACTCGATCCCTCCGGGCCAGGGCTCGAGGGGCAGCTACCACGAGGTGGTTCGAGAGACCTTTGACGGGCTCAGGCTACCCCGTGATGGGCCGTCGTAGCAGACCTTGGCGGGTGGGTAGGAATGGTTTGGCCCTTTACTAATTGGTGTTAGTTGGGGGTACCCCTCCGGTGTTCCCTCGACACCACCCTAGCCCTATATAAGCCTGGGCGAAGCCCCGGGTACTTTCCCTCACCACCCCCGCTCACACCTGTTGATGGTCCTTAAACACCTGTTTTACCATCAACATTTTACCCTCAAATCCACCAAAAAGGCATGAAATGTAGTCAAATAGGTTTCAAACTAACCAAATTCCACATGTCCATAGATTTTTATTTGAATGCAGGAATTTGGACCAAATTTGGACATTCGAACCACCAGAGGCCAAACCCACTCAGCAGGGCCCAAATGGGCCTAGGGGAGGTGGCGTCCGCCACCCCTAGGTGGCGCTCGCCACCTCTAAGTGGCGCTTGCCACTTGGGTTGGCCCAAGTTCCACTCCCTGCCACGTCACCGATCTGTGTGACCTCCCCAAGGACAAATCTTGGCCCTTGGTCACTAGGTCAGTGGCATCGGACGACTCAGGATGAAGTGGCGTGGATCAAAGCTGAATGACGGTTACTCAGACATGCAACCGACCTCCAAACTGCCTTGGACAACCACCTGGAGGCCGTAGGATCAAGGTCGGTGCATCCAACGGCCATAGGACTAGCGGCCGCTAGTAGGGGGTGGCGCCCGCCACCTGACCTAACCCTAGGTCGGTGGGCTGCCCCCTATAAGTACCCCCCTCACTCCTCAAGACTATAAATACCCCCTGGTGGCACCATTCCATACACACTAGTACCATCACAAAGCAACACCAAGCAAGTAGAAGCAAGCAGTGAGAGCTCAGATAGCTTAGGCAAGTAGGTAGCT
This sequence comes from Coix lacryma-jobi var. lacryma-jobi, assembly GCA_009763385.1. NCBI lineage: Eukaryota > Viridiplantae > Streptophyta > Magnoliopsida > Poales > Poaceae > Coix > Coix lacryma-jobi. Next base: position 119,036,482 of record CM019830.1, on the reverse strand, counting down.
AGTAGAGCCAGGCATCTTTGCCCTCGCGGTAGCGCTGCTCAAGGCTTAGCTCAAGAGTAGAGGCGTGCGAGTGTTCGGCCCTAGAGCTAGGAAGAGTCTTCCTTCATCTCCAGTTCAGGTTTTGCTCTTGTTACTCAAGCACTTTACTATATTCTATTTCATCATTTCAAGTATTACTTTATTCTACTTATCAGTATTGAGTGGTATACTTGATTGATTGCTTGAGTGCCTAGCTATCCTACAGTTCAATTCACTTAGTCATAGTAGTTAATCTCTGATCTAGTGAGCTTAGTGTTTGATCTTTGCCAATAGGTTGCTTAGTTAGTTTAGTGTTTATCTTATTAAGTCAAGTATTTGCTCTGATGTCCGCAAGGGTGTCTCTATTCAAAGCTAGGGTAGAGATAGTTGGAATATAGTTAAGCGTGGTGCTTAGTTATAGACTTACCTTCAGATACGGCTGGACCCCCGGATAGCTGTGGTAGCAAGCAGGTGGTGACAGCCCTGTGCGCCTTGAATTCCACCACGTAGTTGGCCCAGTTTAACAGTAAGACTCGTTGTGCTAGCGTTCAACCTAATTAAGTGGTAAAGGCTAGTACGCCTCGGTGCTTGACAAGATAGGAATAAAACTTTACTTAACTTAGCTGCTTTATTGACTTTTGCCTGTCTTGCTTCGTAAGTTATCTTGCTTTGTAGTTATCTAGGAGTAGTTAGTAGTTAATAGTTAGTTATCTTGTTACCCTTAGTTACCCCTCTATCTACCTATTTATCCACCTTACCTTACCCATCATTTTCATCCTTACCTATCCACCCATATATTCTTTCTAGTCTTTCATCCCCTCTCTTCTCTTCTCTTCTTTTTCCTCCTTTGACTCTCATCCCCTCCTTGACTCGACTCATACACCACCCTAACCTTCCCTTGGGATCAAATAAATCGACACCTGGTACTCCCAGGCGAAGTGCTACTACGATAGTTCTGTGTGCTTGCAGAATCTACTCTTGGTAGATTGCAACCTCTCTAGCTAGCTCCTACTAGTGTCAGGATTGACAACCCCATTTGACATTAGTAGATAGCTGCTTTAGCTTCACTCCTTTAGGTATAGTGATCGGACTTGCTACAAGCACTTATGACGCCGTTGCTGTTGACGGTCCTTATAGTCAATATTATACCATCAACTATTAAATAAATTAACATGAAATGAAACATAAAGCATAGTTGTAGGGTTTATTCTAACGAGTTCCACAAGTTTTGGTGATCCCCATTGTTTTGCAGGATATTGAATTTTTCACCTAATAAAACTATCTCAGATGACAAATTGGAGTACACCATTGCATAGAGCTCGTCGCGCTGATCGAAATGGATATATTATTTGCTATATTTGGAGCTCGGATGGAGAAGATATTAATTTTGCAAAATAATTCATCATTGGTGGGTCCCACACGAGAACAGTACCATGAAGGACCAACAGGCATTGGACACATGGCACCGAGGATATGCAGGCACTCCATCAGGCGGGAACTAGCGCTCAGCACCAGCTGGCCTCACGGCAACAGCTGTCTCCCGGCAGGAGGACAAGCGACAGCACCTGGCCAATAAGAATGTGACACGTGGCGCTGGGAGACAAACGCACGCAATTCGCAGGCGGCAGGCCGTGCAGGTTCTTTCCTCGGCCAATACCAGAGCGGCACGTGGCAGGTGGAGCGCTGGACGCGCGCTCGCGCAGAAGCGCTCGGGCGGGAGAGTTTCGGCGCGTACGACCGGTCCGCCAGGGACAGATGGCGCTAGCTGAGTGGACTCCCTGACCGGTGGTGCGGTTTGCTCGCCCAGGAGTCGATTGGGCCGCCTAAACCGGCCGGCCTAGCTGGCCAGAAAGGCCTATTTTCTCCGGTTAACGCAGAACAGCGACCAGATCACCGGTTCGGGTCCGGTTTGGGGCCCAAACGTCCGGTTCTTGCCCAGTTTTCTGCGCAGCATTGTCAAGGAATATTCTCCCAAGATCCCCAAGAGTCCTACGTCCGTACAAGGTCGGTTTGATCCCATGATCTATGAAATTCGATGAAAGGATCCGACGGTGGGTGATAAATATGACGCGGATCGATGACGTGGCAATTCCTTGCCCCCTACTCCATCCAGGACTATATAAGGAGACCCCAGGGGCGCCCCCAAGACCATCTCTATCTTCATTATTCATCTCCACATCAGAAACTAGGGTTTCAATTAGAAGTAGAGGTCCCTCTAGATGAATCTCTTCTAGTTCATCTAGATCTAGTTCTAGTTCTAGTTGTCTAGTTCATCTAGTTGTAATTAGAGATTGAATTAGAGAGAGGAGAAGGAGAGAGCTGAGGAGGAGCCGGATCTGTCGGATCTTCCTCGACATTGTATTGGTGCAACATCTGGTTCGTCTTCAAGTAATCTCCAGGTTCTTCATTTACTATTTCTATGTATTATATTTAATTTCAGTTCTTGCTTTATTTTATTTACTGGATCTCCACTCGTATTGAGTGCTCTAGTTATCTGCAGTAATTAGAGTAGTAAGCGTTAGTGTAGACTTGGTGTCTAGACTAGGATTTACCTGAGTTTGCGCCCAATCCTCCGGATAGTTATGGTAGCTACAGGGGTGACAACTTTGTAGATTGTTATAATCCACCACGTTAGGATTGGTGTTTTTGTAGAGCTTTTTGGCAGCCTTCTCCTGATTACCCTTTTCCCAGTCTTTTTCGAGAATCGGAAAGGTACTGTTGCTCCGAAGTAAGTAAAGTATAGTAAGCCTTTAATTAGATAGACCCGCTTAGAAAACCCTAAGATCTCACTCCATCGACATTACCATTCTTTTCTTGGACGTTCTTAATTCTTCTAGTACACTTCACGTTCCTCGTGGAAATCGATACCCTGGAATACTCTCGGGTGAAAGCTACATTGGTATCCGTGCGCTTGCGGATTTTTCTGTGTGCGTTTAAAATACCCAACAAGCTTTCTGGCGCCGTTGCCGGGGAAGAGTTTATCTCTACTCTTGGTAGCGACGTTAGTAAGTGTCAACAAGCTTTCTGGCGCCGTTGCCGGGGAAGAGTTTATCTCTACTCTTGGTAGCGACGTTAGTAAGTGTCAACAGTTGCCAGGAATAGATTTCATAGTCTACTCCTAGTAACAACGTTAGCAAGTGCCAACAAGCATTTCTGGGCCATTACCGGGGATAGTTGCCTAACTCTATCTTTAGTGAAGCTAAGAACTACCAACAAGCATTTCTGGCGCCGTTGCCGGGGAAGGCATTCGGTGTATCGGTTGAGTCCGTGTCGAATTTATCCTCGCTTAAGCTCCCGCTTAGCGAATCCCATCTTACCCCATTCTTTCTTTCCTTAGTCCTTCTTATCTTTTTCCTTCATCTTCTTCAACTTCTTTCTTTCTTATCTTGTTCTATCTTCACGATGGCCAACAAGACCATTCGTGAGTTTTCTGCTCCTTCTGCTGCCAATGTAGCGACAGGACCAGACGTGATCGATGCCAACCTCAACTTTGAGTTGAAACCGGCTCTGATCACGATGGTCCAAGCTAGCCCGTTCTGTGGCAAAGCTCATGAGGATGCCAATGCTCACCTCCAACAATTTTTAGAGATTTATGGCACCTTCACCATTAAGGGGATAACCCAAGAAGCCATCCGTCTTCGTCTTTTTCCCTTTTCTCTTCTAGGAAAAGCGAAGCAATGGTTCTATACCGATCGCAATGCTGTAGACACATGGGACAAGCGTTCCAATGCTTTTCTCGCCAAATTCTTTCCGATGGGCAAGACGAATGCTCTACGCAACAAAATCTCCAGCTTTACGCAACAAGCCGAGGAATCTATTCCCGAGGCTTGGGAGAGGTTGCAAGAGTATGTCGCTGCTTGTCCGCACCATGGTATGGAGGACTGGCTCTTGATCCAGAACTTCTACCATGGCCTAACCCCACTCTCTAGAAGCCATTTGGATGCCGCTGCCGGCAGTGCATTCTTTTCTCTGAATATTGCAGATGCTAAGACTCTCATAGAGAAGATGGTGTCGAACCAAGGATGGAATGACGAGAGACTGTAGCCCCATAAGCGAGGTATGGATTCCCTTAAGAAGGCCGACATGATCGTGGCCAAGATGGACCTGCTGGCAAAGAAGCTGGACAACTGTGAGAAGATGAACCAACAAGAGAGTATCCAATCTTTGGAATCCTACATGACTTGTGAAGTCTGTGGAGAAACCGGACATTCTGGGAACCACTGCCCCGAGCTACATCAAGATTTGAACTTCATCAACAACAATGGTTTCCATCAACCAAATCAAGGATGGAATCAACACTCCAATTCTCAAGGTAACAATTCATTCCCTCGCTCTAATTTTCATAATTCTGATAATTTCTCATTCTTGAAGAATTTGGTTTACTCACAAGGTAAAACTACTGATTTCTTGAAAAAGAGATTAATGTCGAATGATAAAATTCTTGAGAATATAAATGCTAAATTGGAAGATTTCTCATCTGCTCTGAAAAATCAACTTAGCTTTAATAAGATGTTAGAAACCCAATTAGCTCAACTTGCTGCAAGTATACCATCCTTTGAATCTGGCAAAATTCCTACTAAACCTGACATGGAAACTGTAAATATGGTTGAAATAAAATATTTTAACTATTATGAAGATCAAACCATGACTGTTAAAAAGGGTGATCCTGGTAGTCCCATAATTAGATGCTCAATCTTTGGTGAAATCTTTAAAAATTCCATGTGTGATTTAGGATCGAGTGTGAATATTCTATCTAAAGATTTTTACGAAAACTCGTTCTTTCCACCTATGTCATCCACATTTGCCTATGTTGTGCTAGCTGATCAGTCCACTTGCTATGTAGAAGGAATAGTTAATGATTTACCTGTTCATGTTAGATGTTCATATGTTCCTACTGATTTCATAATACTAGACATGGGAAATAGGAAAGATGTGCCTTTAATCTTAGGTAGACCCTTCTTGAACACTATTAATGCTTGCATATATGTGGGAAGTGGTAAAATTCAAATGACATTAGGAGGGAGGAAGGAAATATTCTCCTTCTCCCGTGGTCCCGCATATGCCGCTAACATGCAGGATGCAAAGCCCGTTCGTACCAAGAAGAGGCGTCGAAGAACAAGGTGGAACAGAAAGAAAGAACCACCTCCTGAGTTGTGTGATTCACATGACAAAGGAGAGGTGCCAAAAGAAGAAGAACTCGATGGAGTACTTAGAGAGGAAGCACCCAAGGAAGAAGATCCACCCGATAAGGATGAAACTCCATGGATCTAAGGTATGGATTTACCTTTTAATTTTTATTTCCCTTCAAATTTCCCTTTTTCAAATAAATAACATATGTCATGCATGTAACTAAAAAAATCAGTTATCATTAGTTACATGCATAGGTATATGTTAACTTAGCTAGAATAATAAAATAACATAGGAAAGTTTCCCTTTTCACAACATTAGATAGTTTTCCTTTTTAATAAAATGAGAACAAGAGCTCCGACTGAGAAGAAGAAGATCCTTCAACAAGCAAGAAGCCAGCTTAGGGGAGACCCCCGCTCCCATAAGGTATGTCTCAAGCCTACACTCTTTACATTCAGTTCTTAATTTCTATATCTTTTGAATGCTATATGCTTGCCTAAGTAACCATTCCATGAATAATATTGATAAAATCTGCTTAAACAAGTTGAAACCTGAATAAGATTTGAAATATGTCATGCAAATGCTATTGTTTTGGTTTGAATAACTGGTCTTATCTAAGTTGTAGCTTTTGTGGGTTGCACATGCTTTAACTGAAATCATGCTTAGTGAATAGAGTTAGTAAGAAATGGAGTAATTCTTTAAACTTGCTAAGGTGAAATTAGGTCCTAATCTGGAGGATTTCTTTAAAAAAATTATGAAAACCTTGCTAAAAGTTCCTCCTAGATTTTATCCCGTCCCACCACCAGCCAAATATTTGGTTAGTCATTAGTCAAAACCACAAAGTGCTTTGTTTGTGTTGAGCTTTGTTAGACCTCATAGATCTTAGTAGAGAAGCTTATCATATCTTTTGAATCAAGATTCACACACACCCACCATAAATTGCCTACTCTCCACTTTGGAAGTTTGCAACCACCAAATAAATTGCTTATTCTCTACACTGGAGATATGCAATACCCTGCCAAACATCCCATTGCTAGCCTTATGCTATTCCTACACTGGGAATAAGCATTTCTCCCTCTTCCCCCTTTTTCATTTCTGAAATCCTTTCCTATAGATATCTGGGGAAATCTAGAGCTAAGAAAGAGAGATATAAAAAAAAGAGAGACCAAAGTAGCTCAAGAAAGGACTATGTCCTAAGAAAGTGAGCAAAGTAGCTCAAGAGAGGACTATGTCTTAAGGAAAATGTGAGGACACATCTTTTTGTCTACTCACTATGTATTCAAAAAAAGGAGACAAAGAGAGAAAGTTATCATTAGCTCTAGACTCCCAGAGATTAACTAGGAAGGATTATGAAATATCTCTCCATACAGTCCCACATAACCACACATGCACATCTTAATCAATTTTTATGATTTGCTGCTCCTTATGATCTGAGTGTCTAGCTTAGCAATAAACATCAGGCAACTTGCTCATGATTCTTAGCCTACCTATAGCTCCACATATCATTCTTTAGAAGTAGGAGAGGCTACATTTTGGCCTAAGTGAGGATTTAAACACCATTGAGTGACTGAGTGAATCCCGAAGGACTTAAGCAAGTTTTTATCTTTTGAAAACCTTAAAACATCCAGACAGAATCCTAGTTAAACCTAAGCGAAATAAAAGTTTCCTATCTACTACTTTGTTTCACTCTTGCATGTTTGAAGTGAAAAGCTATAAGCCCCACACTGCTATGATTAATGATATATGCTAAGTTATTTCTCACTATACAATAAGCACTTGCATACATCTTAATTTTGCTACCTATTTCATGCTTAATGCTTGAACCGCATTGTTGCTCGAGGACAAGCAACAGGTTAGCTTGGGGGAATTTGTTGATGGTCCTTAAACACCTGTTTTACCATCAACATTTTACCCTAAAATCCACCAAAAAGGCATGAAATGTAGTCAAATAGGTTTCAAACTAACCAAATTCCACATGTCCATAGATTTTTATTTGAATGCTGGAATTTGGACCAAATTTGGACATTCAAACCACCAGAGGCCAAACCCACTCAGCAGGGCCCAAATGGGCCTAGGGGAGGTGGCGCCCGCCACCTCTAAGTGGCGCCCGCCACTTGGGTTGGCCCAAGTTCCACTCCCTGCCACATCACCGATCCGTGTGACCTCCCCAAGGCCAAATCTTGGCCCTTGGTCACTAGGTCAGTAGCATCAGATGGCTCAAGATGAAGTGGCATGGATCAAGGCTGAATGGCGGTTACTCAGACATGCAACCGACCTCCAAACCGCCTTGGACAACCACCTGGAGGCCGTAGGATCAAGGTCGGTGCATCCAACGGCCACACGACTAGCGGCCACCAGTAGGGGGTGGTGCCCGCCACCTGACCTAACCCTAGGTCGGTGGGCTGCCCCCTATAAGTACCCCCCTCACTCCTCAAGACTATAAATACCCCCTTGGTGGCACCATTCCATATACACTAGTACCATCACAAAGCAACACCAAGCAAGTAGAAGAAAGCAGTGAGAGCTCAGATAGCTTAGGCAAGTAGGTGGCTAGTAGAGTAAGTGTTGGCACAAAAAGTGGCGCACTGTGCCAATCACACAACAAGCCGAAGGAGCAGGCTTCGAACGTGGCCCGGGTGCTCAGAAGTCCGGTGCGTGCCAGTCAGTTTGCCCTGCAACTAACAAGGGAGAGAAACTGTTAAATACAAAGCTGGAACGTGCCGGGTATGACCAGACAGTTCCAAAATATACGGCCCTGAAGCCACTTACGACGACATATAGCTATGAAAGCTATCTGCCAACAGGTTTAAAAATTAATCGGCAATATGAACAGAATTACGTGAATAACAGGTTGCCGAACATGTTTGCATGAGAATCGTACTTGCATAATGTATTAAATATAAGTTAAAGCTTAACCAATCTCGACTGTACAACCGAGTTGGGGTCCATGGGGATTGAACATACAAACTAAGCATGATTAAACTAATCTAAAGCCTGCGCCTGCCGCACGACACCTAGCTATATCATAGATCAAGCATACTCATCGTGCATGAACCCTCGCCATGTGGCAATCTAGATATGGTCGAATCGGCTATTACAAACAATAGATCTATCGTACAAGAGCCTTACAAAAATAATCATAAAAGGACAGGATAGATCTTATACAAGATGAAGCCGAACCAAGCAAAATCTAGATTGGGCAATAAAGTGTTACAATGAAATAAACATTATAATATGTATAACACAAGGTAACTTAATGAATCTATTAGATCTTGCCAAACCTAATAGAGCCGATAACTATCTTGTTTATGCTAAGGTTACCAAGTAAGTGCCTGCCGCACGGTACTTACTCATAATCTTATCATAAACTAAGACTTCCCGATCATCGAGTAATGATCCGCCGCACGACCATTACCAACAAACGAGACTACTTGCATCATGCCTAAATCCGCCGCACGATACTAGACATGATAACAAGGTTGTCGGGACTTACGGAGGTCGACGGATCGATGGCCCCTCTCGAAGAACACGACAACACGACTTGGACTCGAAGATGGCACGGGGCCGGTTTGGTTGTATTGATTGTGAACAGCCGTTACAATGGTCTCAGGGTTTATATTTATACTCTGGTGTTCTCTGAGTCCTAGAAGAACACGATTACAACGATAAAATTAGGAAACTATCTAAAATATGATGCCTTCTGCTCCAAGCCTCCCTTAATAATCGGCACGTGCTAACAATGACGAGATCTCCTGTTGCCAAATCTTCTGACATGCCGTATTTGTCGCAAACCGACTTAGTCTGAGGTGGCCGACCGCAGCGCCATATTGCCGAATCCACTCCTCGTTTGACCAGTTGCCTCCACAGCCTTGCCGAATCGATTGGATTAGCCGACCGTGCTTGCTGTCTACCGAATCCCTCAGGTGGTGATTTCTCCGAACCTGCGCCGTGCTGGCCCACTTGTCATATTGCGAAAATTCCGTGTTAACACATGCCCCCTCAATTTCTGAATAAAGGCATTTGTTCTGAAATTGTTCGCAAGTCCACCGCGCATTCTAGGTCATCACCGCATCAAGCTCCGCGTCTTCCCCAAATTGCCAACAGCTTCAACTTCCATCCGAGCTCTGCAATGGCGACCCATGACGAGATTCCAGAGGTGAACTTTACTTTTCCTCTTAACGCATTCGGTCAATTTACATTGGTATTCGGCTCATTTAGCTTCCCCCGCACACATTCTTCTTCTAGGCCCTAAGGGACGAAATCCTGATTCCATGCGATGCGGATCCCGATTCTTATTTCTTGGGTCCAATGGGAAACTCCAATCCAACCAACATCATCGGTATGGAAACCAACAGAATCCCCTTCAAGTACGGAGTCATTTCATCGAACAGGTGGCGGTACACCTTCAAGAACTGGCCCCTGCCTGCTGTCACCGGTTGGAGGAACTGGTATAGAAGAATCCAGGCAAAATTCGGTCCTCACTGGGAAACCCAAGACATTCATCATGCTCTGGAACTGTCTCTGGCCGACATGCCTAAAAATGAACCATTGCTCATAGCGGCTTCTCATTTTTGGTCAGACGCTCTTAATGCCTTTGTTTTCGGCCATGGCATAATGACAATCACTTTAGCTGATGTCTTCATGATGAGTGGTCTGAACATCACTTCGACCATGAATGCTGATGAGCTATTAGAGAAAATCACCCAGAGGTCCATTGATGTCAGCGTGGGGTGGATGAAGTATGTGGAAATCCACAACAAAGTATCAGGCCCAATAGCAGAGACAGAGCACATGGCTTTTCTGAACATGTGGTTGTGCAGATTCATCTTCTGTGGGAGATCCAACGAGCCAACCCTCAATTACATTGCACTGGCTGACAAATTATCCAAAGGGAAACAAATCCCTCTAGGCAAACTCTTCCTGGGATCTATATACCATATGATGCATCAAATCTCCACTCAAATGTATCATGCCACCCATGAAAGCACAGATAGACTGCCACCAATTGATTGTGCCAATGGTCTCTGGTGGTTTGTTCAGATGTGGTTTCAGCTATACATGCATCAAATCATTGTTGTGCCATTGGACAACCTCAGCTTTCCCTCCAGCTACTTTGCTGAGGGTGAAGAAGCCACAGAGAAAGCTTGCCAAACTTATGGGGAAGCAGCCACTGCTATAACCATCAACAAAAGTATTGGCAATCTCTTCAAATTATTCTTCAAGGGCTTCAATCAGGTGCTCTGGTTACCCTACAGAGAGAATGACAACCTCACTTTCCCTATCAAATTCAGCTTTGATAATGGCTGCATAGATGAAATGGCCACAGGATTTTTCAACTCATTTATCAAACCCTGTATCCTACCAGCCGAATTCAACAGGGGAAGACAAGTGAAGCATACTTATGAATTCTATCACCCTAATATAGCAGCCAGGCAATTAGGTTGTGGACAGCTCCCCCCAAAACTCATCTTTTCCACCATGATCAGGCCCAGGGAGCAAATTCAGTCCAAAGAGCGGATCACAATCGGGATGCAGGCCCATCGAGTATTCAGCCTGGGGCAAGATCTGCCAGACTACAAACCAGTACCATTCCACTTGATTCAGTCTGCTCATCCCCTTTTTGAGTCCTGGTGGCAAGAATGGCATGATCACATCTTCAACAGCCCAGTTCATCCCATGTGCCTAGAAATCCAAGCAGATTTCAGCTCCAACAGTGAGGTACAATAACAAATCATCTGCTACTTTAGTATTTGATCTTTGAGATTTCTAACTCTTTCAACACTTCCACAGGACTTCACACCCAATCCTGACATTAGGCCTATCCAATATCATCAAGCAGGCCCAATCACTGTCCTGGGACACAGTGCTCCTTTATTGTCTCGGTTTATGAAATCCCAAGCAGTTTCATTAATCACCCTCTCAGCTAAAGGAGAGAAGAGAAAGGCCACCGAGGACACTTCTAGCTCCAGACAAACCAAGACCAAGCACAACACACCTCCCCCAAAGGTAAGATGTTTTGGTTCCTCCATCATCGTTAACTTACTCTTGACTAGCTTGTATGCCACTACAGGCCTCCTCCCCTGAACAAGAAAACGTCCAAACAACAGTGCCCCCAATCTTTATTGCCTTGGAAGATGATGGGCATGCTGGCACCGGGGAAATGAACACCCAGAACCCGGATGATGTCTGTTGGCGATTCTTAACACATATTCTATATCACCAACATGCATATGATTCTCTATAAAAATGTCACCAAACTAGAGGTAGGGCCTTTTTACACTAACAAATTCCACAGTTTTGGTGAACATATATTTATACAGGAACAACGTGATTTGGGCCAAAAGTAAAGGAAGAATTAAAGGAAAAATCAAAACCAAGTACCAAAGTGTATCAAACTTCAACCAGATTCAAACTCAGCACGACATTTCAGGCCAAATGGGCTTTGGCCCAGCCCACGGGAGCCCAGCCAGGGGGCGGCCGCCCCCTGGGTCGACCGCCCCCTGGTGACGTCACTTGTCCACCGCCTTTGTAGAGGCGGTACAATCAATGTCCCTAAGGCGGTGCTGGGTGAAAATTGCAGAAACCCCCTATTGAACCGACCTAGAACTCCTATATAAGCATGGGGAGAGGACCTCTCAAGGAGGGAAGTATCAAGATACAAGAGAAGAAGTAGAGAGGAAGAGCTTCACTCATATCCTAAGCCTCTAGGTTAGGAATAGAATAGGGAGCGAGATAGAGAGTAGAGTAAGAGAAGTAGCAAGTAACCGGCTCCATCCCCTAGTTGCACTAGTCGGGAGGCCGAAGTATTGACTACTTCCTGCGCTGTACCTCTGCAACCCGACTTACTGCATTGGAGTAAGAAAAGGTTGAGTTCTACTTTTGTTCTAGTAAGTTCTTGAGCATTGTTATCTTGTTCTTACAATCTTGCGGGTTCGTTGTCCATCTTTTGGTGGGTACTCTAGTAGAGGAACCTCTGAATCATTTGGAGGGGTTCCTGGCCAACGCTAGAGTAGTAGCTAATAGCGTAGACGTGGTGTCTAAGCTAAGAGCTACCCTCGTTTGCCTCGTATCCCACGGGTGAGGGGTCGGCGGCAGGTGGTGACAGCCCTGTTTGCCCTTAGTTTCCCCCACGTTCGGATACAGCGTAGAGCTATAGGCCGGAGTTACCTGGTAGACCAGGTATAAGCCGGTGCCCGAAGTAAGGTTGTGAAAACACGTTACCTTGTTTGAGGCTTCTAAGCATTAGAAGAACCTCGTTACCCAAGTCGTTCCCCTCTTTTCTCTCTAGGGTTTATTAGATCCGTGACCTTGAACACTTCCGTTCCCTGAGAAATTACGATACCCTGAATACCACCGGGTGAAGTGCTACAACGGTATCTTCCGTGCGCTTGCGGACTTTGCTGCTTCGCTAAGAAATACCAACAAGCATTTCTGGCGCCGTTGCCGGGGATAGAGTTTATCTCTACTCTTGGTAGCGACGTTAGTAAGTGTCAACAAGCATTTCTGGCGCCGTTGCCGGGGAACGGTTATCGTTTTTTGTGTTCAGGACCTAGTTGCCCGTGTATCTCTTTCTTTCCTTATTTCTTTTACCTTTTCTTTATACCCAATGGAGCAAAACTCTCTTTACCAACTTTCTGCTCCCAATGGCAAGCTCATAGAACCACCGCAATCGTCAAAGCCCATCACAGCTTCAGGTTATGAGTTCCGTCTTGGTTTTATAGCCATGGTTTGGGAACAACCCTTCTCTGGTTTAGACTACGAAAACCCATACCATCACTTGCAGGAGTTTGAGCAACTCTGTGCATGCCTGACCATTTCAGGCATGTCACAAGAAACTCTTAGGTGGAAACTGTTCCCTTTCTCGCTTGAAGAGGAGGCGAAACAGTGGTACGCCCACAACGTAGGGAAAGTAAGTGGAGATTGGGAAGAACTGAGGAATAGATTCTGTCTCACGTTTTTCCCTATATCTCGAGTTGCTGCCCTACGACAAGAGATTCTCAGCTTCCAACAAAAAGAGAAGGAAACCATAGGTGCAGCGTGGGATAGATTCTTAATCCTTACCCATTCTGGCCCTGACTTGTCAATACCTAGCCATGTTCTTTTATAGCATTTTTGGCTAGGTCTTCACAAGGAATCGGCCCTGCAACTAGACCTAGCTGCCGGAGGTTCGTTTAACCATAAAACCACAGCGGAAGGAGAAGCTTTGCTAGATCGCATTCTAGAAAACACTCCTCCGCTAGAACCCCTCCGTGTGGAACCCGAACCAGAAGTTGCGGAAGTAGCTACCACTAAAAGCACACCATTAGAGACACTTCCACCCGAGTTGGGACCTCCTAAGGAATTTTATCATTCCTTGGACCTCCCGGATTTCGAGGATGATCTTTTTGAAGATTACGGAAACACCTCGAAATACTTCAGCCAAAGAAAACCTCAAGTTGCCGCTACCACTGATCAGCTGGATGAGGAGTTCATAAGCAATTCTATCAAACAACTCACAACGATCTTGAGTAGTGAATGGACGGAAGAAGTGGAAGGTTCCTCCGATACGCTTCGGATTACTTTCCCATCTTCTTCCATCCGTTGTGAAGTTCGAGGTAGCTGGGATTACGTGCTATACAATCCTCATGTTGGAGTGAATTTGATGTCAAAATCTTTCGCTACCACCTATTTTGGTGATGAGCATCTCACTCCAACTCACAAAATTCTTAGGTTTGCCCCTCGTACTAATTTGCAAAGTTGTGGAATTCTCCACCAAACTACAGTACGATTTGAGAACATCAAATTGTGTCTCGACTTTTATGTCTTTGACATACAAAGTTTTGACCTTTTGATTGGGCAACCCTTAGAAAGCTTAGCCAACGTTATCCCACCTACAGGGGCTCTGGACTTACACTTAGGGAGAGACACTTTTACCATTCCAATCACTCGAGCCAAAAACTCAGTGTCAGACTCTCTCCCTAACCTCAAGATGCCCAAGGAGGTGATGGCCGTTTCACCCTTTGAAACACCCGAATCGTCTTTAGATAAAGATGTTGAGTCCTTCATCCAAGAAGAAGACGAGTTAGGAGAAACGATAGAGCTCCCCAAGGATGAAACACCGCCAAAACCCTCGGTTGAGCTTAAACCCTTACCCGCTGGTTTACGCTATGTTTTTCTTAATGGCAACAAAGAAACTCCCATTATCATCAGTGATAAGTTATCCGACGAGGAGACAGACAAACTCATTGCCGTTTTAGAAAAGCATAGAGTAGCCTTCGGGTATTCCCTGCAAAATCTTAAGGGAATAAGCCCAACTCTTTGCACACATCGCATACCTACAGACCTTGATATGACACCCTCTCGTGAGCCTCAGCATAGGCTTAATAATGCGATGCGTGAAGTCGTGAAAAAGGAGGTTCTCAAACTTTTTCACGCCGGGATCATCTATCCCGTACCACATAGTGACTGGGTTAGTCCCGTCCAAGTGGTCCCTAAGAAAGGAGGCATGACAGTCGTTAAGAATAATAAAGATGAGCTAATTCCTCAACGACTGCCAACAGGGTGGAGGATGTGCATTGACTACCGAAAACTTAACAAAGCAACAAAGAAAGACCATTTTCCGCTGCCCTTCATTGATGAAATGCTAGAGCGGTTGGCAAAACATTCTTTCTTTTGTTTCCTTGATGGGTATTCTGGTTATCATCACATACCTATCCACCCTGACGACCAAAGCAAAACCACGTTCACGTGTCCTTACGGAACGTTTGCTTATAGGCGCATGTCCTTTGGGCTATGCAATGCGCCCTTTTCAAAGGTGCATGATGTCTATTTTCTCAGACATGATAGAAGAAATCATGGAAGTTTTCATGGACGATTTTTCAGTCTATGGAAAAACTTTTGATCATTGTCTAGAGAATCTAGACAAAGTTCTGCAAAGATGCCGAGAGAAAGACCTGGTACTTAACTGGGAAAAGTGCCATTTCATGGTCAGGGAAGGCATAGTTCTTGGACACTTAGTATCTGAGAGGGGGATCGAGGTAGACAAGGCTAAGATCGAGGTTATAGAACGTCCACCACCCCCGATGAACGTTAAGGGAATCCGAAGCTTCTTGGGTCATGCAGGGTTCTACAGACGGTTTATCAAGGACTTCTCTCAGATTTCTAGACCCCTCACGAACCTTTTAGCTAAGGACGCACCCTTTGAGTTCACTGATGAGTGTCTTAATGCTTTCCACACCCTTAAGAAAGCACTCATCTCAGCGCCAATCATTCAACCCCCAGATTGGTCGCTACCGTTTGAGATAATGTGTGATGCTAGTGACTTTGCTGTAGGGGCAGTTCTGGGTCAAACAAAAGATAAACAGCATCATGCAATTGCCTATGCTAGCAAAACTATGACAGGAGCTCAATTGAATTATGCTACCACTGAAAAAGAACTCCTTGCAGTAGTTTGTTGATAAATTCAGATCTTACTTAGTTGGAGCAAAAATCATTGTTTACACTGATCATGCTGCATTAAAATATTTGCTCACTAAGAAAGATGCAAAACCTCGCCTAATTAGATGGATTCTGTTACTTCAAGAATTTGATTTAGAGATAAAAGATAAAAAAGGAATAGAAAATACAGTAGCAAACCATCTTTCGCGCATGCAAGTCACTAACATGCAGGAGCTGCCCATCAATGACTTCTTGCGCGACGACATGCTGTTGAAGGTGACCGACTTGAACCCGTGGTACGCCAACATCGTCAACTACATGGTCACAGGGCACGTACCATCGGGCGAGAACAGGAAGAAACTGCAAGTAGAAAGCCGCCGCCACCTTTGGGACGACCCGTACCTGTACCGGGTCTGTTCTGACGGACTTTTGAGGAGGTGCATACCAGCCATAGAAGGAGAACAGATCATTGAGCAATGCCATTCGGCACCATATGGAGGTCATTACAGAGCTTTCCGCACACAATCCAAGATCTGGCAGTGCGGATTCTTCTGGCCAACGATGTATGAGGACACCAGAGAATTCATCCGAAGGTGTCGGAAGTGTCAGCTCCAAGGAGGCATCACTGCACGCAATGCAATGCCTCTCCACTAGAATATGCTAATAGAAATATTTGATGTGTGGGGCATTGACTTCATGGGACCATTTCAGAAGTCCCATGATTGCGAGTATATCCTGGTGGCTGTGGATTATGTGTCAAAATGGGTAGAAGCACTACCATGCCGAGCTGCGGACGCAAAGCACGCACGGAAGATGTTCCACGAAGTGATCTTTCCTCGGTTTGGAACACCAAGGATGGTCATAAGTGACGGAGGATCACACTTCATCGACAAAACTTTCAGAAGCTTCTTGCGTGAACTCAGTGCAAAGCACAACATAGCTACCCCATATCACCCTCAAACAAGCGGGCAGGCAGAAACTTCAAATAAACAGATAAAGAACATCTTGCAGAAAATAGTCGACGAAATGGGGAAAGGTTGGAAGAATAAGCTTCCAGATGCCCTTTGGGCATACCGGACTGCTTATAAAACCCCCATAGGCATGTCATCGTTCCAGATGGTTTATGGCAAAACATGCCATCTCCCTGTTGAGCTTGACCACCGAGCTCACTGGGCAATAAAGAAGTGGAACATGGACGTCAAGCTAGCCGGAAGAAATAGGCAAAGACAAATATCCGAGCTAGAAGAATGGCGAGAAAAAGCTTACCACAGTGCCAAGCTATACAAAGAAAGAACAAAAAGATGGCACGACCACTGGATCAAGCCGAAGGAGTTCAAGATAGGCGATCGCGTTCTGCTCTTCAACTCCAAGGTAAAATTATTCGGTGAAGGAAAACTTCGAAGCAAGTGGAAAGGACCATACACTGTCGTCAACACATCTGAACATGGAGCGATCACCGTTCAAGACGACAACGGTAATATTACAAAGGTAAATGGTCAACGTTTAAAAGTTTTCCTAGAACCCACTTTTGAAAAAGAAATTGAAAGAATAAAATTGGTTCATTGGGATTAGAATTTTCAAAATAAAAACTTGAATAAGAACAGAATAAATGATGTTCCTTTATTTGAATATATTTGTCTCCACTTGTTTTTGTATTCTTTGTGTCTACTTGTTTAAATCAAAAGATAGGTACAAAAACAAGTGTGGGGGAGGAGGAATCAACACTAAGGTATATCTACATAGCAATTTCACCAACATTCTTTTGTTCCTCCCATGACAATAAAAAAAAGAGAGAATTACTCCAATTTCTTTCTATCATTGAAAATGATTTGCATACTCTTTATTCCTCGCTAAAATTCTTATGACTCATGAGCAACTTGTTATAGGGACCCCAATTCTCTAAGTAATTGAAATTTGCGATATAGTAGGATGATATGAACTTGTTCACTCTTGCAACGAACTTGGGATTTATTTTACAAATCAAATTCAAAAACCTGCTCTTCTATGATATATCCTACCATAGCCATATGATGAAAAACTTTGCAAACTATATATTCATATGCTGCTTGTATTTGTATTGAGCTTATTCAAATAGTTGTGACCTATGTGTAGACTTCTTTCTTGCATTCAAGATCAAGATTCACGTACACCCACCAAATAAAGCTAACTCTTGCATTAAGAGTTACGCAAGACATGCCATGCATCCACCACAAAAATAAATGCTCCACCATTGATCATGATCTTTCTCTCCCAAAAATCTTGAAAAGAATTATGGGCTATCCAAAAAATGAGAGAGTAAAAAAATGGACAAGTGTCCAAATGAAAACAATGGGTACTCCGATGCCCGCCTCTCTCTAAAAAAAAATAGAGAGAGTAAAAAAAAATGGACAAGTGTCCAAATGAAAACAATGGGTACTCCGATGCCCGCCTCTCTCTAAAAAAATGATGAATAAAGATAGCCCATAGTTCCCAAGTTTCCAAAAGGAGAGAAAGACATGAGAAAAGGAGTATCCAAAAAGAAAATATTTCCACACACTTGCATTTCTTGATCTATGTGTATGACTGAAATCTCCTAAGGTCCAATTCTTTGACTTTGCAATACCTACAATACAAGTATGCCTACTTCTTTCTCTACCCAAAACTCCAGATACAACTTTAGTTGGTAGAATGAAAAGAAGGGCAAAATCCTTTGGTGAGGATCATACACTTCTTGAGTGACTTGAGAGTATCATTTTGAAGAGCAAGGCTATTTCTTTTATCAAAATACAAAACCCCAAGTTTTAAGCAGAGTTGAATAAGAAGAGTTGATTCCACACTGTTCCATTTTTCAATTACTCAAGATGACTTGGTAGACACTTCTGACTGCTCATAAGTTCAGGTGAAGCCTGGAATAACTTGTATGCAGATCTATTATCATGAGAAAAAGGAGCCATCTTAAGTCCAAACACAAAACTTTACTCGAGGACGAGCAAAGGACTAAGTGTGGGGGAGTTTGTTGGCGATTCTTAACACACATTCTATATCACCAACATGCATATGATTCTCTATAAAAATGTCACCAAACTAGAGGTAGGGCCTTTTTACACTAACAAATTCCACAGTTTTGGTGAACATATATTTATACAGGAACAACGTGATTTGGGCCGAAAGTAAAGGAAGAATTAAAGGAAAAATCAAAACCAAGTACCAAAGTGTATCAAACTTCAACCAGATTCAAACTCAACACGACATTTCAGGCCAAATGGGCTTTGGCCCAACCCACGGGAGCCCAGCCAGGGGGCGGCCGCCCCCTGGGTCGACCGCCCCCCTGGTGACATCACTTGTCCACCGCCTTTGCAGAGGCGGTACAATCAATGTCCCTAAGGCGGTGCTGGGTGAAAATTGCAGAAAACCCCCTATTGAACCGACCTAGAACTCCTATATAAGCATGGGGAGAGGACCTCTCAAGGAGGGAAGTATCAAGATACAAGAGAAGAAGTAGAGAGGAAGAGCTTCACTCATATCTTTAGCCTCTAGGTTAGGAATAGAATAGGGAGCGAGATAGAGAGTAGAGTAAGAGAAGTAGCAAGTAACCGGCTCCATCCCCTAGTTGCACTAGTCGGGAGGCCGAAGTATTGACTACTTCCTGCGCTGTACCTCTGCAACCCGACTTACTGCATTGGAGTAAGAAAAGGTTGAGTTCTACTTTTGTTCTAGTAAGTTCTTGAGCATTGTTATCTTGTTCTTACAATCTTGCGGGTTCGTTGTCCATCTTTTGGTGGGTACTCTAGTAGAGGAACCTCTGAATCATTTGGAGGGGTTCCTGGCCAACGCTAGAGTAGTAGCTAATAGCGTAGACGTGGTGTCTAAGCTAAGAGCTACCCTCGTTTGCCTCGTATCCCACGGGTGAGGGGTCGGCGGCAGGTGGTGACAGCCCTGTTTGCCCTTAGATTCCCCCACGTTCGGATACGGCGTAGAGCTATAGGCCGGAGTTACCTGGCAGACCAGGTATAAGCTGGTGCCCGAAGTAAGGTTGTGAAAACACGTTACCTTGTTTGAGGCTTCTAAGCATTAGAAGAACCTCATTACCCAAGTCGTTCCCCTCTTTTCTCTCTAGGGTTTATTAGATCCGTGACCTTGAACACTTCCGTTCCCTAAGAAATTACGATACCCTGAATACCACCAGGTGAAGTGCTACAACGGTATCTTCCGTGCGCTTGCGGACTTTGCTGCTTCGCTAAGAAATACCAACAAGCATTTCTGGCGCCGTTGCCGGGGATAGAGTTTATCTCTACTCTTGGTAGCGACGTTAGTAAGTGTCAACAATGTCAACATTGGTAGGTCCCTCAACCTTCCCTTCAACCGGCAGATTTTTGCCTCTCTTGACTGACCAGCAATTTCACAGATAACACGGTTAATGAGACTTTCATCGGCTCAACTCCAGACCCTGCTGGCCCATCCGGTTCTCAACCAGACCAAGACTCCATCAATCAGCCGATTCGTCAAGTAAGAATTAATTTCTCACTCTATTCTTCCTTCATATCTGACCTCAATCGGCTAACCAGTCTGAGTTAACATAGACCTTTGCCAGCCCGGCTTCCAAATATGCATTTGATGTTAGCGAGTTCCTGAGCAAAAGAACGGTGGCCCAAAGACCATCGGCACTCGTCCAAGATGTCCTGAGCAACATAACAAACTTTCTAAATCAAGACATCTTGTCCTTAGTCAGAGACGCCGATGAGGTCAAAAACTTCCTCGAGCCCATTGTTGAAGATATTCCAGAAAATCTGAGGCTCCATCTGCAAGCTGTGTCTACACTAGATGACAGCTTTGCCAGGGTAAAACGAGCAATTAGAAGCACTGACTTGCAGTCTGCCAAATCCAAATGCACCCAGGAGGTTAATGACCTGTATGCCCAATTCCAGGAGGCCAAGAATTCTCAGGGAACTCTGGAAACTCAGCTAAAAGAATTGCAAGAAAGGAAGTCTGAACTGGAAGCTCAACTAGCTCAAGTCAACTCTGACATTCAGTCATGCTCCTCTCAACTGTTTGGTCTGCCGAACATCATTGAGGCAGCATCCTTCAAACTGTCACTGGCGCTCGATGAGGACATCAAGCTAAATGCAAGGCTTTCACAAGCACAAGGCACTGAAGAAGAGGACAAAAAGGCACTGGAGCATGCCAATCAGGTCAAAGCCGATGCTCTAGCGGCTATAACTCAATTCTTGAACAACTGAGATGACCATGTAACAAACTTTCAATTTCAGCAATCCCGTGTCAGAGTGACCTAAACACCTTCTTGTGATATATCTGTATCTTTCATTCAATCGGTTATTGCTTTGACGACATCATAATTAACCGCCTTATAAACCTGTTCGGCAATCTGGCAAGTGTTCGCCCCGAACATCTAAATCGGTAATTTTTTGCCGAAGCCGGGTGACCCTGCTCCTGCCGAACGCGCAAGCGTATCTAGACGGTTCGCATAACCCGTTACTGTAGAGGCCCATCTTGGGAAGTGGGAAAACCCTAGTCCGCCGGTTGATATTCGGCGTGTTACCCCGGGACATCTGCCACGATCACTGTTCCGCCTTTATCAATTGCCCCCGGAGGCTTGCCTTCTTCCCCATCTCGCCTTTCCTTCTCTAGTACTCTCGCCGCTTCGGCTTCCTTGCTCGCTCCGCCCCAGGAAACCCTAACTCTCCAAGTACAATGGCGAGCCACGATGGCCGCGGCAAGCGCCCGGCGACTGAGGAGGCCGAAGGGAGTCGTGCTCGGTGCCTCCGTCAGCGTGGGTAGGACCTCTCGCCTACGCCCTTCGTGGCACTTTCTTGAAAACCCTGCTTACACCTTGTCACTGTTTGCCGGCAGGATTCCCGTCATCTCCACCGCCGGCGGGCACGCCGGGCCTTCTCCAGCAATGAGAGGGCCAGGAGCTCCGCCATCGGGTTCGTCAAGCTCCTCCGACGACCTCTCCTACCACTCCCATCTTGGGAGGCGAACCCGGACCGGGACTCCGACGACGACCTCTACGACCACAACGACGCCTTGAACTTCATGGCGTTGCGGGATGAGTCCCGGGAGGAGCTGGCCGCCATCTCGAGGCAGTACATGACCGACCAGCTGGAGTGGGAGGACCAGCGCCGGTAGTTCTGTGACGCAATCACAGGTATGAACATCCAATCTTGGACTAGCTTGCAGTCGTTCTTGTTGATCCTCTAACTGATCCGTTCCACAACACTGTCTGAAGAACTGGGGCGCCTGAAGATGGCGGTGAACGCCGTCGCAGATCGGGTGAACGCCCAGTGCGATACCGCCGAGGCACGCCTGGCCAACGTGAACGGCCGCATTGAGCAGGTCGCTCTACAAGGCGTGCATCACGGCGTGGCGCTGGGGCTGTCGGCGCTGACGGTTCGCACGGAGGAGGACTTCTCCGTGACGCCGGTTGGCTTCCCCGGCGGGGCATTCCCAGAGGACGCCGCATAGATCGACGATTTTCTGGAATCCTACGAGGACCATGCTCACGCCCTTACCATAGTCACCAACCCGCAGACAGTTATCAACAGGGTGTTTGATGACTGATCTTTACTTTTTGTACAGCCCCGGCTATGAACAATGTTCTTATCTGCCATGTCTGTGTGTACGACCTGTTCTCCTTTTTCCGCGCTTGTCGAGTGTTTGATTTCTACTTAGCCGATTGCACAGCACCGCGTGTACTTGGCCCTGTTTTTCACGTTCTTTCGTGCTAAAGGTGACACATGCCGTGTCGGCTGTTTTTGTTCTAAGGGCGATAGATTCTATCGGCCTTTTTTGCGCTAAGGGCGATACAACTTTGTATCGGCCATCGGTGCCCGCTAGTCCTTGAATCCGTTATGCACCGACCTCCACGCTAGGATGAAATCTCTTTAGATAACGTCCATTAATCGCCCTCGCAAACTCTTCTCCTTGGAGGGTTTTTAGAATGTATGCATTACCAGGAACACATCTCAGAACCCGAAAAGGCCCTTCCCAGTTAGGGGACCACTTGCCGAATGCCTTGTCTTTGGTACCGACCGGCAAGATAATTTTCCAAACCAAGTCTCCTTCTTCGAATCCTTTTTCTTTCACCTTCGAATTGTAGTACTTGGCAACGCGTATCTTGTTCCTTTCAATATTTTCCAAGGCTTTGAGACGAATCAAATGTAAATCTTCTAGCTCATCCATCATTAAATCTTTATAATCCTCTTTGGCTAGATCGTTCTGCAATGTAACTCGTCTTGATCCCGATTGTAACTCCCATGGTAGCACTGCGTGATGCCCATAGACCAGCTCGTATGGTGACATCCGAGTTGACCCATGACAAGCCATACGATAAGCCCACAAGGCTTCGTTAAGAACCAAGTGCCACCTTTTAGGCTTCTCTTTGATCTTCTTTTGAATAATCTTGATCATGATTTTGTTAGAAGCCTCTGCCTATCCATTGGCCTGTGCATAATAAGGTGAAGAATTATATAGCCTAATTCCCATCTCTTCGGCAAAGTCGCAAAACTCAGAGGAGGTGAACTGAGTTCCCTGATCGGTAGTGATAAACTGAGGAATGCCGAATCGGTGGATAATATGCTCCCTGACGAAGGACACCATGTTTTCTGACGTCACCTTCTTCAATGGGATGGCTTCAACCCACTTGGTGAAATAATCTGTGGCCAATAGAACAAACTTGTGTCCTTTGCTGGATGGAGGGTGGATCTGGCCCATCAAATCAATGCCCCATCCTCTGAAAGGCCATGGTTTAACGATCGGATTCATGGCCGATGCTGGGGCCCTCTGCACATTGCCAAATTGCTGGCAATCCTGACAACCTCTGTAGTATTCAAAGCAATCTTCGAGCATAGTCGGCCAAAAATATCCAGTCCTCCTGATTATCCATCTCATACGGTGAGCCGACTGGTGTGCACCACATATGCCTTCGTGCACTTCGTACATCAGTTTCCTAGTCTCGTCTTGGTTTAAACACTTAAGTAAAACTCCATCTATGGATTTGTAATATAACTGATCATCCAAGAGTACAAACTTAAGAGCCTTGTACCTGAGCTTTCGGGAAACTTTTTTAGATGGATCTCTGAGGTAATCGGCAATGCTGGTTCTCCAATCTTCGACTGCCTAATTATCACTCGGAATCTCTTGATCATCTTCTGGGGCGGCTTGCTCTTCCTCAAGTGTAAAAATGTTTTGATTTTCCCTATACCCGGATGCTGCCTGAGCCAACTGGTTTGCTTCTTCATTTTGCCCCCCTAGGAATATGTTGCAAGGTTGCCGACCGAAACTGTTTCAGGAGCTCTTGGCAACCTTCGAGATATTCCTGCAGCGTGTCATTTTTGCATTCGTACTGACCCGTCAGCTGCCTGATCACCAACTCTGAGTCACCGAAGACCTCCACGGCATCTGCCTTAATGTCCACAAGCAACCGCAATCCTCGAAGCAGTGCCTCATACTCTGCTTGATTATTAGTCACCGGGTACTCGATCGGTATAGAGTATTTGAAGGGTGCCCCCTTGGGAGAAATCAACATGATCCCGACTCCACCACCTTTGCTACATGATGATCCATCAAAAAACAACGCCCAGGGGGCAATAGTTACCATGTTAGCGTTATGATCACGATGGTGAGTGACAAAATCAGCCATAATCTGGCCTTTAACAGCCTTTGCCGATTCAAAACGCAAGTCAAACTCAGAAAGAGCTAAAACCCATTTACCGATCCTTCCACTCAAAATCGTCATTGATAACATGTGCTTGATTACATCAAACTCCGACACTACCACGCATTCGACATTCAATAGATAGTGCCGAAACTTGGTATAGGAATAGCAAACGCACAAGCACAACTTTTCCGAAGCCGAATACCTCGTTTCGGGGTCCAGTAGCTTTCGGCTAAGATAGGCTATGACTCTCTCTTTTCCTTCAAATTCTTGCATGAGGGCCGACCCTATTGTTAGGTTGTCGGCCGCCACGTACAACTTGAAAGGCTTGTCGAGTTGTGGAGGAACCAATACTGGTGGCGCCTTCATGTACTCTTTGATTTCATCGAAAGCCTTTTGTTGCACGTCACCCCACTCGAACTCCTGATCTTTCTTGAGCTTCAACAGTGGAGAAAATGGCAACACGCGCTCGGACAGCTTGGATATGAACCTTCTGACAAAGTTGATCTTGCCGAGCAGTGATTGCAGTTCTTTGAGATTGGTCGGCGGTACTACCTTATCAATTGCTTCCATACTCTTTTTGCCAACCTCGATGCCTCTTTTGTGGACCAAAAATCCGAGAAACTCACCGGCCGACACCCCAAATGCACACTTGGTTGGATTCATCTTCAAACCGTGTTTCCTTGTGCACTCCAAGGTCGTCCTTAAATCGGCTAAGTGTCATTCTTTGCTTCTGGACTTGACCACCACATCATCAATGTAGATCTCTACGATTTTGCCGATCCGTTCATGGAATATGTAATTCATGGCTCGCTGGTAAGTAGCACCGACATTTTTCAAACCAAAAGTCATGACAATCCATTCAAACAAACCTATATGGCCGGAGCACCTGAAGGCGGTTTTTGCCACGTCCTCTGCAACCATGAAGATCTGGTTGTAACCTGCATTGCCGTCCATAAAGCTTATGATTTCAAAACCGGCCGAAGCATCTACTAGCAAATCGGCCACTGGCATTGGATAACCGTCCATAGGAGTGGCTTTGTTGAGGTTCCTGAAGTCGATGCAGACTCCCATCTTCCCGTTCTTCTTGTACACCGGGACAATATTGGAGATCCAGTTCGCATATCGACACGGCCAAATGAAGTTAGCTTCTAGTAACCTTTCCACTTCCTTTTTCACGTCGGCCAACACCTCCTCCTTGTAGATCCTACGCGGAGGTTGTTTATATGGGCGGTACCCGGGTTTGATCGGCAATTTATGCTCAACGATGGACCGATCTAATCCGGGCATTTCTGTGTAGTCCCAAGCAAAACAATCTTTGAACTCTTTTAGAAGATCTACTAATTGCACTCTGAAATCAGGGTCTAAACTGGAGCTTACAAACATCGGCCTCTTCTTACTTGCGTCACCAACATCCACCTCTTCCAACTTGTCGGCCGATGTGAAGCCACGTCCCAACTTGCCCTCGCTGCTGTCAGTTGGGTTATCCATCTAAAAGAAGCTTTGAGAGCCGATTGCTTGGATCGGCTGTTGATCTCTGCCATAGACGTTGACAGGACCTTCTCCCCACACACGATCGGAGAAGCAATCTACTCCGTCGAATTCCCAGTAAGTGGGCTCAATAGTAGCAACACTCACCGAGTCATCAGCTTGGACAATCTCGATGTCATCCCCAACCCACTGTATGAGTATTTGGTGCATGGTTGAAGGTATGCAGCAGTTGGCGTGGATCCAATCCCTGCCCAAAAGCAGGCTGTATGCCCCCTTGCCATCAATGACGAAGAAGGTCGTAATGAGTGTCTTGGATCCAATCATTAGTTCCACGTGCACATCACCCCGAGTGTCAGAAGGGTTGCCGGCAAAATCACGGAGTACCATATCCGTTTTGAGCAGGTCTTCATCGTTCATGCCCAGCTTTCTGAAAGTGGCGTAAGGCATGATGTTGATCGCTGCGTCGCCATCGATGAACATCTTGGTCAGCGGCTTACCATTGACATACCCCTTGACATACAACGGCTTTAGGCGTCGATGCTTGGCTGGCTTGTCAAACGCCGCCTTCTGAGACAACACGAGCTGTGCTGCGAGCTCATCGTACTCGGTTCCATCGGAGTCCGAATACACCTCGTCTTGTGCCCCCCGGCCGGCAGGAGCCATGAACTCCAGGGGAAGGAAGAAAGTCATGGCCACGTCAGCGCCTTTGTCAGCGTCATCTGGTTTTTCCTTCGGGCGCCACTCTTGCTTCTTCTCATTGGCAGCTGCTTCTTCGAACTCCCTATTCTGGAGGCGCTGCACCCTCCTTTTCTGGCTCTTTCTGAGCCCTGGTGGACACCACTGCCCCTTTTGCCACCTATACGAGCGAGGCTGTGCCCCCTCGCTGTCGTCCTGGTGGTGCACCCACTCTTGATCGGCATATCTTTTGACTTGCCGATCCGGGCTCCTCATTTTTAAGCGTCGATCGTCCACCGGGATGCGTGCTCCCAATCTTTCGTGGACGGGACGGCGGTTGACTCGATCCTGCCTATACCCCCTGTACTGGTCGCTGCACTCGGGGCAGTTGTTGACGGCAGGCAGTTTCAAGCCTTCGTTCCAGCAGTGACGGAAGAACGGGCAGCCCCAGTGAGCTTGCTCTTGCTCTTGGCGGCGTTCCTGCTCCCAGCGGTAGGCCTGTTCTCTGTGGTAAGCCCTTTCCTCCAGACGGTATCGGTGCTCTTTCGTGTGACCGTCTTCACGCTGATATTCCTTCGCGAGTTCCTAGTTTTTGCGTTGGAGACGTCTCCGCTCTTTCTCTCCTTGCTGACGCCACTTGTTAAGGAGATCCCTGTGGGTTGGCCTGCGCCTGGAAGATGACTCTCCGTGCTCATATCGACTGTTCATGGCCTGGGCACGCTGCCGGAATTCGTCGCCAGTGATTTGCTGATCGGGGTCCACTACGCCAGATTCGCGCGCTTTGTCAGAGGTGAGGACTTTGACCCTGCCCTTGCCCCTAGGGTGCTCTGGAGCTACCATGTTTACTGAGAAGAACACAGCGTTCTGGGCGAAGGGGTTAGCATCGATCTTCATCTTGCCGTTGAACTTGATGTGGCCGTCCTGGATGGCCTTCTGGATCCTCGTCCTGAACACACGGCAATCGTTAATAGAATGAGTGTTAGTGTTATGGAAACCGCAGTATTTCTTGTCCTTGACCCCTCCAGGGCGCAGCATTGGGTGATCTGGGGGTAGCCTGATTCTCCCTTCGGCGATCAGGAACTCGAAAAGCTTGTCGGCCTTGGTGACGTCGAAGTCGTATGCCCCCTTCTGCTGGCGCAGCCATTGCTTGTTGGCCTGGGTCAGTTCCTTGTCCCAGTTGAGCTCTGCAGCGGCCACCTCATCTTCAGCGTCGGTGTAGTCATCGGCTTCGTCCAGGAAAGCCTGATACATCTGGGCCGCGACATTGTCCTTCTGGAAGCGCCCTTCCCTCCGGAAGCCTTGCGCTTGGATAGTCATCTCATTCAGCCGGCGAGAGAGATGACCCAAGTCCTCAAACTCCTGACCGAACAGCTTGTCCCTAATGCTCAGGAGCATGCCTGCCACGGCCAATGGTGGAAGCTGGTCGTCCAGCAGGTACATGCCGAAGCACTGGCTCTTGACTTCCCTGAACCTGCGCAGGTAGTCCTGCGGTGTCTCATTTGGCCTCTGTCGCACGTACATGATGTCCACCAACTTCTTCTCTTTGGTACCCGTGTAGAAGTGCGTATGGAACTTTTGCTCCAAATCTGCCCAAGAGAGAATAGAGCCCGGCGGTAGTGACGTGAACCAAGCGAACGCCGGTCCAGTGAGCGATGACGGGAAGTACCGAACCCTGAAGGCATCTTCGGTACTGGCCTCCCCAAGCTGGAGCAGATAACGACTGACGTGCTCCGCTGTGCTGGTGTCGTCCAAACTGGAGAACTTGGATAGATCCGTTGGCACTTTGACTCTGGGAGGCAAGGCCACACGATGGAACCATTCAGGGAACGGAGACCTGTAAGCGTGAGTGCCTTTAGGCTTCAGGCCGAAGGTGCGCTGCATCATGTCTGCCATCTTTTCCAGCATGACATCGACATTAGCCTCGGCAGTCTTTTCGGCCGTCAACCTCCCATATCCTGGATGTGGGATGCCCTCTATGTTGTGAGGCTCAAGCATCTCATGGTACCCGTTTCCGTAGTAGTCCTTTATGAGCCTATAGGTTTGCGGAGAGATCTTGCGTGCTGATTCCGACGGCTGACCCTTAGCGCCGATCGTGAATTGACCCATGGTCGGCAACCGGCCCTCTGGCGTGTGCTTCTCTTGAATGGTCAGCCCGCTTGATTGAGCCTTAGGCGGGGTCTCCTCACCAGCAGCTCCTGCCCCCTTGAGGTGATTCGGCAGGTTGAAAAGATGTGGTCCTGCTATAGGGCCAAACTCTGCCTCCATAAGTTCGTCGACCTTAGGGCCGAATTGGGCGATCATGATGGTGCGGAAAGTATTGAGAAACGCCCCATGCATGCGGCCGATGGTGCCAGAGACGGCTTCATTGACCATGTTAGTCATCTTCAACACTGCCTCCTCTTCCCCGGGATTAGTTGGGTTGAGTTGGACGGGCTTCGGCAGATCATGCAGACGGCAGACCTTTCCGCTTTTGTTCTTGGAGAAGGCTTCTAGGCACTTGGTCTGGAATTCGGCACAAGCGTTAAGCACCTGCTCTTTGTACTCGTCGGGTAGCTCGGTGAACTGCACCTGCACGAGCTCCGCCTTGTTGCTGGTCTCAGCTTCGGTGACTTCAACCATTGCTGCAGGAAAAATGTCCCACCGGGCGTGCCAAAATGTGTGTTGGCACAAAAAGTGGCGCACTGTGCCAATCACACAGCAAGCCGAAGGAGCTGGCTTCGAACGTGGCCCGGGTGCTCAGAAGTCCGGTGCGTGCCAGTCAGTTTGCCCTGCAACTAACAAGGGAGAGAAACTGTTAAATACAAAGCTGGAACGTGCCGGGTATGACCAGACAGTTCCAAAATATACGGCCCTGAAGCCACTTACGACGACATATAGCTATGAAAGCTATCTGCCAACAGGTTTAAAAATTAATCGGCAATATGAACAGAATTACGTGAATAACAGGTTGCCGAACACGTTTGCATGAGAATCGTACTTGCATAATGTATTAAATATAAGTTAAAGCTTAACCAATCTCGACTGTACAACCGAGTTGGGGTCCATGGGGATTGAACATACAAACTAAGCATGATTAAACTAATCTAAAGCCTGCGCCTGCCGCACGACACCTAGCTATATCATAGATCAAGCATACTCAACGTGCATGAACCCTCGCCATGTGGCAATCTAGATATGGTCGAATCGGCTATTACAAACAATAGATCTATCGTACAAGAGCCTTACAAAAATAATCATAAAAGGACAGGATAGATCTTATACAAGATGAAGCCGAACCAAGCAAAATCTAGATTGGGCAATAAAGTGTTACAATGAAATAAACATTATAATATGTATAACACAAGGTAACTTAATGAATCTATTAGATCTTGCCAAACCTAATAGAGCCGATAACTATCTTGTTTATGCTAAGGTTACCAAGTAAGTGCCTGCCGCACGGTACTTACTCATAATCTTATCATAAACTAAGACTTCCCGATCATCGAGTAATGATCCGCCGCACGACCATTACCAACAAATGAGACTACTTGCATCATGCCTAAATCCGCCGCACGATACTAGACATGATAACAAGGTTGTCGGGACTTACGGAGGTCGACGGATCGATGGCCCCTCTCGAAGAACACGACGACACGACTTGGACTCGAAGATGGCACGGGGCCGGTTTGGTTGTATTGATTGTGAACAGCCATTACAATGGTCTCAGGGTTTATATTTATACTCTGGTGTTCTCTGAGTCCTAGAAGAACACGATTACAACGATAAAATTAGGAAATTATCTAAAATATGATGCCTTCTGGTCCAAGCCTCCCTTAATAATCGGCACGTGCTAACAATGACGAGATCTCCTGTTGCCAAATCTTCTGACATGCCATATTTGTCGCAAACTGACTTAGTCTGAGGTGGCCGACCGCAGCGCCATATTGCCGAATCCACTCCTCGTTTGACCAGTTGCCTCCACAGCCTTGCCGAATCGATTGGATTAGCCGACCGTGCTTGCTGTCTACCGAATCCCTCAGGTGATGATTTCTCCGAACCTGCGCCGTGCTGGCCCACTTGTCATAGTGCGAAAATTCCGTGTTAACAGTAAGGCATCTTTGCCCTCGCGGTAGCGCTGCTCAAGGCTTAGCTCAAGAGTAGAGGCATGCGAGTGATCGGTCCTGGAGCTGGGAAGAGTCTTCCTTCATCTCCAGTTCAGGTTTTGCTCTTGTTACTCAAGCACTTTACTATATTCTATTTGATTGATTGCTTGAGTGCCTAGCTATCCTATAGTTCAATTCACTTAGCCATAGTAGTTAATCTCTGATCTAGTGAGCTTAGTGTTTGATCTTTGCCAATAGGTTGCTTAGTTATTTCAGTGTTTATCTTATTAAGTCAAGTATTTGCTCTAACGTTCACAAGGGTGTCTCTATTCAAAGCTAGGGTAGAGATAGTTGGAATATAGTTAATCGTGGTGCTTAGTTATAGACTTACCTTCAGATACGGCTGGACCCCCAGATAGCTGTGGTAGCAAGCAGGTGGTGACAGCCCTGTGCGCCTTGAATTCCACCACGTAGTTGGCCCAGTTTAACAGTAAGGCTCGTTGTGCTAGCGTTCAACCTAATTAAGTGGTAAAGGCTAGTATGCCTCGGTGCTTGACAAGATAGGAATAAAACTTTACTTAACTTAGCTGCTTTATTGACTTTTGCCTGTCTTGCTTCGTAAGTTATCTTGCTTCATAGTTATCTTGCTTTGTAGTTATCTAGGAGTAGTTTGTAGTTAATAGTTAGTTATCTTAGTTACCCTTAGTTACCCCTCTATCTACCTATTTATCCACATTACCTTAGCCATCCTTTTCATCCTTACCTATCCACCCATATATTCTTTCTAGCCTTTCATCCCCTCTCTTCCCTTCTCTCCTTTTTCCTCCTTTGACTCTCATCCCCTCCTTGACTCGACTCATACACCACCCTTGCCTTCCCTTGGGATCAAATAAATCGACACCTGGTACTCCCAGGCGATGTGCTACTACGATAGTTCTGTGCGCTTGCAGAATCTCCTCTTGGTAGATTGCAACCTCTCTAGCTAGCTCCTACTAGTGTTGGGATTGACAACCCCATTTGACATTAGTAGATAGCTGCTTTAGCTTCACTCCTTTAGGTATAGTGACTGGACTTGCTACAAGCACTTCTGACGCCGTTGCCAGGAATAGATTCCATAGTCTACTAGCTCCTAGTAACAACGTTAGCAAGTGCCAACAAGCATTTCTGGGCCGTTACCGGGGATAGTTGCCTAGCTCTATTTTTAGTGAAGCTAAGAACTACCAACAACACCCTCCTTGTCGCCATAGCCGAGCCCCACCGGGTCACCCTATCCCCCGACGAGCACCCCAGGTGACGCGGCGACTTCCCCTGAGCACACCATGTCCCTGCTTTTCTTCGACCGTGCATTCAGAACCTCACCCGAGCCCTTTTTTTCCCATGCAGATCGCCACCGCCGTCGATCTCGTAGTGGTGAGCTTCCCCGCCGCCGCCAAGCCCACCGTCGTGTTCGCCTTGGTCCCCGCTATCCGCTGGTAGAGTTCGCATGGCTAGCCGAAGCCTGTAGCGCCGAGCTCCCGAACCCCCTCCCATGGCGTCGCCGTGTGCCAGCGTCCCCGCTGTCGTGCCTGCCGCCGCCGCGTCGCTGAAACCCACCCAGCGCCGTACGATCTTCGGTTGACGGCTAGGATTAGAACCCTAGCACCAAAAGGGTATGCACTGGGCTCGGGCCCGTGCACCCGAGCTGTGCGCGCGGTCCACCGCCAAGTGGTCGATCGGCCAGTCTGCTCTCGCCGCGTGGCAGCCGTGTCGGCGCCCACGCGGCAGTCGCTGCCGCTTTTGCGAAAAAGCACCTGAGTTTTGCTGAAAATAACCCACAGTCCAAGCCAGTTCAAATAGATTCTTTTTAGGTCCTGTTTTCATTCAGTTAAGACCCTGAGTTTTCCAGTTATAGATCCCGCCGTCCTAGCTGAGCCGTTTTCATGTGTTAATCCCCGAAGTCTACCGTTAATTACATTCTAACCCTCAGTTTTCGTAGGCTAGTCCCTAGGAAACTGTTTTTATTTACAAAATAGCCCCTGAAACTTGTTTTCTTTATAACTTTCTCGTTTTTAGTTCGATTAGAGTGATCCACACGTTCATGTGATCGTATCGACGAGTAGAATAGTTTTATAAGTGTTTCTGTAGCTGTTTTTGATGTTTGGTGTATTGTTCTAATAGAAATATATTTTATTTGCATGTAATGAATGTTTGGACTCTATGATTGGTGATTTTCTTTGCGAGTCCAGACGGTGACGTGTTCGAGGATCACGAGTTTCAAGAGCAGCATCAGGACCCCGCTTGTGACCAAGGCAAGTATAACATACGATTTTCCTTGTAACCTACAAAATGCAAGACTTAATAATTCATGTTGCATGTGTCAAATTTGATAAACCATAGGACAAGACTAGAATTACTTGATCTTTATACCTTGTATCTATGGGAGGGTTTTTTGCATAATATGGTTAGTAATGCTATGCGCCTTCAATTACTAAATGTTTAATATTGATTAACGACTATGGAACAAATGTTAAAAGAGGCTTTTTAACCTCATTTAGGGCATTGGAGCATGCTTTTCGCTCTGACCCACCCCAGGGGCTATCTTTTAAAGCGGCTACCCGGGAGATCCCGTGCAGCCTTGGGTATTACATGGCTCTGATCTTAGCTAAGTACTCTGAGTGTTCTAGCTCGTCTGTAGCTTACTGAAAGGGCAAGAGGGGGGGTACCATGTAGTTATGGCCCGGTCCCCCTAGGGTAATTTCTTTGTAGGATAAGGGGTTACCTTAGTGGGGAGGTTGTTCATAACTCTTGGGAGACTGAAACCTTAGCGGCTATGACTTGTTAGACAACCTTTGGAAAGGCTTCGTAGTGAAACTCTGCCATACTTCCACAGAGGAGGTGATGTGGGCCTTGCAAACCCCGGCACAAGGGAATCACGGCCCAAAGTGAAAGTGTACAACCTCTGGAGAGTGTAAATCTGGTATATCAGCCGTGCTCACGGATACGAGCGGCTCGGATCCTTTTTAAGTAGTTCATGGTGGGGTATGTTGATGGTTGGTTGCTTACCTCTTTTTAACATAATAATTATTTGCTTACCATGGGATAACAGGGCTTTATATATCTAGTAATGTTAGACTAAAATAAAACATGATCAACTTAAAATGCTAACCGCAGTTAACCGTGTCAAACCCTTTGAGTCTCGCATCCCCGTAGTTGTACTTGCTGACCATGGTGAGCTGACGCTTGTCGTTGGTTCATATAAAAATCCCGGATGGGTACCAGATGGAGAAGACTTTGAGGAGTATCCAGAAGACATTCCAGACTTCTGAGGTTGGCGTTCCCCAGTTGGTGTCCCTGTGAAGTGGAGTCTACGCGCTACCGCTATAATAATGGGTCATTGGCCGTTGAAATGAACAATCTCCCTGTGATGTAATAAGTTTAATAATGTTTTGTTCGTGTTGTAATGATATACAATTTGTGGTATATGTGGATTTTGGGACTTCCTGGGACCACATATGCTGTGCTCGGTTTTATTCGTAAATCCGGGCATTACAAATTGGTATCAAAGCCGAACTGACTGTAGGACGCAACCCTAGATAGAATGGACACCCTTTTTCATAGGATTAATTCCTAAAACTTTATTGCTTTTTGGTAATTTACAAAATTCCAGTACTCCTCTCTTATTCATAAAATTTTTCCGTATCTGACTCATATTTTAAAATTTGTAGATGGCTCGCACCATCCAGACGGCCCGTAAGAGCACCGGAGGACGCGCACCCAGCAGCGCCGAGTACCACCGCCTGTTCTGACAGCAGAGGCGGGAGGCCGAGGAGGAGGCCGAGCCAAAGCAGTAGGCTGCTGGAGGTGACCCCAGCGATGACTCCGGAGACTTCGACGACGACTACTCCTCTGACTCCTCCGACAACGGATCATCCGACGACCACTCCAGCTCTGACTCCAGCGACCCGCACGACGACAGCGACGACAGTGGTTCGAAGACCCTGGAGTACCATGTTCAAGACGAGGATGACCCTGACTGGATCCGAAAGACCCGCACCACTAAGGAGGGCGACGACTTCTACCACCCCAAGCTCCTGAAGCTCATCGACCTGCTCTATGGACCTCTACGCACCACGGTGGAGTACCGTAGTCGATCGTACACCCACTCCGAGCACACCGGCTACTGGGTCACAAAGGCGTTCGTGAAGACCCAGGATGAGAAGGACAAGACCTGGAGCGTCTGCGACGTGATCTACGCCCTGAGCCCGACTCTCACTCGTGAGTTTGGCGTGGAGGACGCTGCGAGACAGGCGTGTCTCATCTTCCGCGACAGGCTGTTCCCGACCATCCAGTAGGACGACGACCGCTACTTCCCTCGACGCCGCACCTTGGATGACGGGTGTGTGGTCGCCAGAGTACGGCATTAGGAGAGTGCCAGGATGATCGAGACAGTGCCCCTGGTAGTTGCTCTCAACTTCGCCTTGGACCGTGCCATGATGGACCAGAGGACCTTGTGGATCGAGATGGAGAGGATGCAGCTTCGGATCGACAACCTTGAGCACCAGCTGCGACGTGGAGAGCAACCTCAGGATCCCCTCCCAGTTGCTTCAGCCAGGGACCCTGCTATTGTCGCTCAGCGCAAGAGGCACCACCCGAGTTGCACTTGCCCTGCACGACCTATGATCCATAGGAGTCCTACCCCAGATCAGATCGATCGCATGCGAGTTTTGTGTCAGTTTGAGTCATGTTTGAGTCAGAGTTATCGAGTCAGTGGAACAATTTGAGTCATAATAATGTGTTTACGTGCTTATTATTGTGATATTGATATGAGTTGGATCTTTTAATGATTGTGATGAGTGTGGGACATGACCACACCATCCCGTACTTTTATGTTGGTTTATAATAATATCGATGGGTTCCTTATCATCTTTTTCTCAGATCAGTTTTTCTCAAGCAGTTTTTTCTCTATATCTCTGTCAGTGCTATATCATACAGTATAAAGAGCTTATAAAGCATATATGTTACAGATGGTTGACACCAGGAGAACTTCCGGAGGAGCAAAGCCACCACCACCTTCGAATGTGTCAATCGAGCAGCTCTTAGCTATGCAGACCCAGTTGATGCAATAGATGGCCACCACCATTCAAAACAACTAGAACAATCAACCTCCACCTGCACCTCAAGTCAGAGATAGAAGAGGCGAGTTCCTAAAAGGACACCCGCCTACCTTTGACCACTCACCAGACCCTCTTTAGGTAGACGACTGGCTTCGGGCAGTTGAACGTCAGTTGGAGATAGCACAGTGCAACAATCGAGAGAAGATGTTGTATGCCACAGGACAACTGCAAGGATCAACTCTTGAGTGGTGGGAATCCTACCAACAAGCTTATCCCAATCCTAATCAGATAACTTGGCAAGTGTTCCATGAGAGTTTCTGCTCTGTAACACCCCAGGCGCCACAAAAGCCCAAGATGTCACTAACGTCCCTTCCCTCATGCCAGAGTGTGAAACTCGGCAACATACAACCATCATCAAAGTAAAGCGCGGAAGTAACAACAAAAACATAACTATGATTGAGAAATGTACCATCTCAAATATTTTTATTAAACTAAGAAGGATGAACAAACTAGGTGATTCTAAGTTTATTACAACAAGATAAAAGTATCATTATTATCACTAAGTGAATGGAACGGTGAATATGTGCATCTACTCCCATCCCTTCAAGCAAAGAATCCAACCAAGCACCTGGAAAGATAAGATGGGTGAGAATAAATCTCAGCAAGCAAACTGCCTGAACATGTCATTTAAACTACAAGTTAATTAGACATTAGTTTAATATAGAAGATAACAACATAAGAAAACAATATTTAATACTCAAGTTGTTTATCCAATGAGATTTTCATAAAAAAACTAAACGACATTATATAAGTTATCCAATAAATATTCCATAAAGAAGTAGAGAATATGATATACAATACATAAACCACCTCCACATGTGAATAAAACAATAGTCCTCATAAAAAGCAATACTCATCATATCCACCTTCAATCCACCCAAACTCCAATACAATTAAACCTCAAAGAGTGCAAATGCAATGCATATGCATGTCCACTGCCTCCATACCCAACAAGGTATGAAGCTGCATCGTACCCCTCCTCGGGCAACGTACGATGCTGTACCGGTACGGTCACGGCCAGCAAGCGGCGACATAATCCACAAGAGCACTCCGGAATAGTCATATAACTTTCTCACCGACCTGGCTTAAGAGCACTCCGGAATAGTTATATGACTTTCTCACCGACCTGGCTCGATGCATATGCTCAAAACAACAATGCATATGATGCAATGATATGATGTAACTTCAATTATACTTACCACATAGGTCATATACCTTCACAATTTAGAATAAATCACTTACCTTCGGATGATACACAAACACTTACTAGATATACCATATATCTCCACAAGAATAAAGCTTATTACTTACCTTCCGATGATAGACAAATAAGATTCAATAATAGAGATCATATATACATTTCTTTAATGAATAATTATATTCATATTTAGTTATATCATTTTGGTTTCATTCATGTTACGATAATGTGTAGGTAGAATAAATAACAAGTCAAGCTATAGCAACCACCACTACGTTTACTTGCCTTAAAACGATGATGCAAACAACACTGGATATGATCCAAAGCATTGTAACCTGTTTAACAACAAGAACCAATTCATAAATTCACTCAAGCATACATGAATAACATATAAAGTCTACAACTACGCTCCAACCCATCAAGCAAACAAAACAAACAAACACAATGTGTTGGTTAACAACAACATAGCTTCTTAATATTTATG
The DNA here is from genome assembly GCA_009763385.1 of Coix lacryma-jobi var. lacryma-jobi. Classification (NCBI taxonomy): domain Eukaryota; kingdom Viridiplantae; phylum Streptophyta; class Magnoliopsida; order Poales; family Poaceae; genus Coix; species Coix lacryma-jobi. The sequence continues at coordinate 118,999,185 of CM019830.1, read as the reverse complement.
CATCTTCAAATATACAAAAGTAATGATAGTAAATAAATATATATTCAGAAACTACAAAACAAGAGCTACAACTTTGATGAAGACACACTATATGTATTCTGAACTCAAGTATGCTTAAACTTCAGTTTAATTCCGACAATGAAATCTGCCCTGAAATATGATAGCCATTGGTAAAGAAAATGAAATCTACAAAAATACTTGTCCAAAAATTATGAAACTTTGTCAGATTGTTAAGAACACCATTATATACAAATTTTATATTATAACTTTTAGATTTTGAGGACATCAAGATACTCAAAATAGGCCAACAATCTAACTGAACTTTTCTGACAGCACAACAACAACAACAAACTAAATCATGCATAACTGGAGATATACTAATTCAAATCTTATGATCCTTATCAATCTGGAAAGCTTATGCAATTCCCTACAAATTCATGTAGACCATTTCTCAAGATTTTGATGGACCGAGAATGCAATAGCAAGGCGACCAGAGGGGTTGAATGGGAGCCAACAAAATTTCTCTCGAAACTTTGGCCAAATGTCCCAAAATCAATCCCCGAAAGCTTCGACCGAAACCGTGATGCTCACAACCCTTGGAAGAGGGTGGATGATCCCTAGGATCATAGCGGAGCACCACAAAGCGAAAGCAAGCCAAACACCAAAAGCTCCGCCTCAAATTTGCCCCCAAAAACCAAGTCCCGAACGTAGATTGGAAGCTACGTTGAGAAATCCCTAAATACCAATGCTAACAAGTAGCAAAGATACCTAGAAATGTTTCTTGGTTAACTATAGGACCAAACAAGAAGTCTGAAAACCAAGCGGAAAAGCCGGGAGAGCAAACGCACTAAACCGGAGGCTTCAGCAGGGTCCCGGACTGTCCGACAATACGGTCGCGGACCGTCTGCCCAACGGCGGACTGTCCGGGCTCAGGTCGCGGACTATCCGCCGGCCAAAAGAGCAAAACCGCAGAGCTGCTGAAGTCCCCTAGACAGTTCCCGGACTGTCCACGAAAACCAACGGCGGACTGTCCGCCGGTCAAAAAAGGCAAAACAATAGTGTTGCTGAAACACCTCTGGACGACTCCCGGACTGTCCGCGAGTTCCAACAGCGGACTGTCTGCGGTTCAAAAAGCACTTGGCCAACAGTGTGGAGTCAGGGCATTGGTCTGACCGACCCCGACGCGCGGACTGTCCGTTGTTCATCGGCGGACTGTCCGTGGATGAACAGAGAGGGCAATTTTGATCGCCCCTCTCACGAATCCTGTCAAATCTGAATCAAAACTCAATCCCACGTTCCCAAACTTGGAGAAGATGATCATGGGGTAGTTAGGAGACTATCCCCAAGAAATCATCCGCTCAAAACAACTCAATCACCGGGAAATCGAAAGGGGAGGAGAATTAAACGAAAAGCGCCACGAAAACAAAATCAAGCCGATCTACTTGTTCGTGAGGAGTTAGATGAATTCCTTCGGTCAAGATGACCTCCTCACTATAAAGAACAAGATGATTCAAACGGATTTCACAAAGACATAGTATAGAGAGAGATCGAGCGACGAAAAAAATGCGGAGAAACGAAGAACGTGAAGAACACGAACCAAAACGTGAATCAACACATCGATCTGCAACCGTGTGGCTACCACACGCTACAACAGTGAGGTTATGCCCTCACTTCCTCAAAATCTCCAATACACAGAGGCAAGGTTCTCTGCGGATCTCAGCTAGCTATAGCAGGGGATTGGGAGAGCAGGAAACCCTAGAAGCAAAGAGGAAATGACTGAGATAGATGGGGAGGTGGGTGTCTCCCCCTACTTATCCTAATTCTAACTATTCCTAATTCCCACTCTACCCCTAACTAATTACAGAGCGAACCAGCTAAACCCTAGGGTTATTCTGGACCAACTCGAAGTGGGTGGTGATCCGACGGCCACGCCCGCACAACTCGTAGCGTTGCCTCGACGCAACCTCCCGATTGCCGCCACGTGCCGCCCTCGCTCTGCACCCCCGGTTTTGTGGCCGAAACCGGGAAACCAGGCTTTTACGCCAACCCCTGGTTTTGAGGCCCAAACCGGGAAACCAGCCTCCAAGTCCATCCCCTGGTTTTGTGGTCGAAACCAGGAAACCCGCCAACGCCCAGGTTTTGAGGCCCAAACCTGGAAACCGTCCTCAACCCAAGTTTTGTGGCCCAAACTCGGAAACCCGCAGCACCCAGGTTTTGTGGCCCAAACCTGGAAACCATCCGCCTGAGTTTTGTGGCCCAATCTCGGAAACCGTCCACCCGGTGGTTTTTCTCTGGCTGAACCACCAAACCGGAGCTGTAGAGGGGATGCATCGCCCGTGCACCCCGTCCACCGACACGTGGCCCCATGTCCTCGACCCAGGAAACACCATGCCCCGCAAGTCTCCGCTCGCCGCTGTCCTAGGCTGTCAGCCACCACAGCTGATCCTCAGGCCACCGGTCCCTCAGTCCAAGCCTCATGTCCGCCCTTCACCGCTCCCGGTCCATCGGCACGACACGTCTCTACTTGACCTTCACCTTGCCCTCGATCACTGTCTCCGTGCTCGACACCTGCACAACACAAGCCAAAGAACATGCGATCAAACCCATTGATAATTACTCATCACTCAGAGACTCGGCATACACCCATGTATCCGCAATCCCCCCTTGATGAGTGCATTGTCAACTACACACACAAATCATAATGGAAAGAAGAAGGAGAGGAGAGAACTCGACCAAATGACCCAAAAGCATAGCAAAGCCGAAGAAGGTCAAGTGGAAGAAGCGAAACAACTTGGTCCCCAAAGACATGGGCAACGGCTCGACGCAACCAAGCAAAGCAAAGCTAGCCCTCAAGAAGAGGTAGAACAGGTTCAACACCGCTAGCAAGAAAAGGTTCGATACCAACTGAAGAAGCGCAAGAAGGTTCGATACCAATCAAAAAACTCCAGAAAAAGAGCTTGACACCAATTGAACCTATTGAGAAATCGAAGCAAATGCTAGTCCCTCAAGATAGAGGCATAGAGGCTCAACACAACTAGCAAAGAAGATCGCTCCGAACCAAATGAAATCAAATGCACTGAAAAATGTTTGCTAGTCCCTCAAGAAAGAGGCAAAGGCTCAACACAACTAGCAAACTCCCCCTCGTAAAGTGCACGCAACTAGGAAAACTCCCCCTTAGGAAAACTCCCCCTCAGTTGAACACCCGGGTATGATTTGTAAGATTTCTCCCCCTTAGTTGAAAATGCACTAATCAAGTAAAAGATTCTCCCCTTCCAAAATGCATATGAGTCAAAATGCAAGTTAGCAGCTTCTGGAATATAGTCAAGAGAATGCAAGGATGCTCTACACAGTATAACTCCAATGACTCACTGGTACGCATACAAGCTAGCAACGGCTCAAACTGATCACCGAATACGAAATATGAATATATGAGCAAGTGAGCAGTTTTTAGCCAAAAGATAGTCACCATCAAAATAGCATTACACATGTATAGATAGGAATCCGAACAAGTGCTAAACATGTATACAAGGTGAACTACCCCTAGCAAAGTTCAATCATCATGCTTAAGAATGAGACATACACTTGTGATTTCAATTTTAAATCAGAGTTGCAGCGGTGAAATTTCACAAGTTCAAATATTAGCATGTGATTGCGAGAGGTTCAAAGCTTGTCATTGCCTAACTTTTCAACCGAACGAAGCCTATGCAAAATGCAATCAGAAGCTTAAGGCATCGGTTTTGGTCATACACTACACGGCTCAAGTTTAACTCAAAGTGCAATGAGAAACAGTCTCGATACCGTGATGTGTTGACAAGCAATCCCATCTCGATCTTTTCAATTCACTAAAAAACTTGGTTCAAATTTAATTGATGTGATATGAACAAACCAAGCAAGTGAATGACTCAGAACTAGAGACATAGTAACCTAGCATATATGAAAAGCACGAGTGAATTCAACACATCCTACACATGCTAGTTGCATATCTCAATGGTGAACATTTTCAAATTTTAAGTTCATTATCAAGTTCACCATTTCAAAATAGCTCAGCTCACAACATGTACTAGTGATCAGAAAGAGCATAAGCTACAAGCATCAATATAAGCATCGGAGCAAACTACATAGAGCATAGTTACATTCTAATGATTATATACATGAAGCTCAGAATGAAAATGCGTATGCTAAGATGCAACAGAAAAACAAAGACAAACGAAAAAGAGTCAGTCTATAATACAAGAACCAAAATGTTTCCCCCATCTAAAAGGGGAAACACACACCAAGCTCACCCCTCAACCGATTAAAGGTTCATTTGTCTAAAGGCTTGGTGAAAATATCAGCCAACTGATGATGAGTATCGACATGGCGAAGGTGGATATCACCCTTCTCCTGGTGGTCACTGTTGGTATTTCTTAGCGAAGCAGCAAAGTCCGCAAGCGCACGGAAGATACCGTTGTAGCACTTCACCCAGTGGTATTCAGGGTATCGTAATTTCTCAGGGAACAGAAGTGTTCAAGGTCACGGATCTAATAAACCCTAGAGAGAAAAGAGGGGAACGACTTGGGTAACGAGGTTCTTCTAATGCGTAGAAGCGTCAAACAAGGTAACATGTTTTCACAACCTTACTTCGGGCACCGGCTTATACCTGGTCTGCTAGGTAACTCCGGCCTATAGCTCTACGCCGTATCCGAACGTGGGGGAAACTAAGGGCAAACAGGGCTGTCACCACCTGCCGCCGACCCCTCACCCGTGGGATACGAGGCAAACGAGGGTAGCTCTTAGCTTAGACACCACGTCTACGCTATTAGCTACTACTCTAGCGTTGGCCAGGAACCCCTCCAAATGATTCAGAGGTTCCTCTACTAGAATATCCACCAAAAGATGGACAACGAACCCGCAAGATTGTAAGAACAAGATAACAATGCTCAAGAACTTACTAGAACAAAAGTAGAACTCAACCTTTTCTTACTCCAATGTAGTAAGTCGGGTTGCAGAGGTACAGTGCAGGAAGTAGTCTATACTTCAGCCTCCCGACTAGTGCAACTAGGGGATGGAGCCAGTTACTTGCTACTTCTCTTACTCTATTCTCTATCTCGCTCCCTATTCTATTCCTAACCTAGAGGCTAAGGATATGAGTGAAGCTCTTCCTCTCTACTGCTTCTCTTGTATCTTCATACTTCATATGTTGAGAGGTCCTCTCCCCATGCTTATATAGGGGTTCTAGGTCAGTTTAATAGGGGGTTTGCTGCAAATTTCACCCATCACCGCCTTAGGGACATTGATTGTACCGCCTCTGCAAAGGCGGTGGACAGGTGGCGTCACCAGGGGGGCGGTCGACCCAGGGGGCGGCCGCCCCCTGGCTGGGCCCCCATGGGCTGGGCCAAAGCCCATTTGGCCTGAAACGTCGTGCTGAGTCTGAATCTGGTTGAAGTTTGATACACTTTGGTACTTGGTTTTGATTTTTCCTTTAATTCTTCCTTTACTTTCGGCCCAAATCACGTTGTTCCTGTATAAATACATGTTCACCGAAACTGTGGAATTTGTTAGTGTAAAAAGGCCCTACCTCTAGTTTGGTGACATTTTTATAGAGAATCATATGCATGTTGGTGATATAGAATATGTGTTAAGAATCGCCAACAAACTCCCCCACACTTAGTCCTTTGCTCGTCCTCGAGTAAAGTTTTGTGTTTGGACTTAAGATGGTTCCTTTTCTCATGATAATAGATCTGCATACAAGTTATTCCTGGCTTCACCTGAACTTATGAGCATTCAGAAGTGTCTACCAAGTCATCTTGAGTAATTGAAAAATGGAACAGTGTGGAATCAACTCTTCTAACTCCGCCTATGTTGGGGTGTCTATGGTGGCTCAACATAGCAGGTCCCAAGCCCTGGTTAAGGAGGAGGGTTGTGATAGGCTTGGCGAGCCAACGTAAAAACCTAGCTAACCTTATGGAGATGAAACCCAAAAGAATCCCGTTGGGGCGTAACCCTCTTAGCGACGCGCCATGTCGGAACCCGGGCATGGTGTCAAATGAGCAAGGGCCGGGTCGTCACCCCCGTGACGCGCCGTGTCGTGATCTGGGCATGGTGCCAAGTGAGCAAGGATCGGGTTGTCGCATCCTTAGTGGCGCGCCACATCGGCGCCCGGATGTGGTGAAAAATGTGCAAGGGTCTTCTCATCTGACTCGGCGGGTGAGAAGGGTAAGGAAGCTAGTCGAGCCAACTAGGATTCGTCTAGGCAGTTGGAACGTAGGGTCCCTCACGGGTAAGTTAAGAGAGTTAGTTGATACGGCGGTTAGGAGGCGTGTAAATATCTTGTGCGTCCAAGAGACTAAATGGAAGGGTCAGAAGGCGAAGGAGGTGGAAAATACTGGTTTTAAGCTCTGGTACACAGGGACAACTTCAAATATTAATGGAGTAGGAGTTCTGATTGACAAGAGCCTGAAGGATGGAGTAGTGGAGGTGAGAAGACAAGGAGATAGGATTATCTTAGTTAAACTTGTCGTTAGTGATATGGTTCTAAACGTAATTAGTGCTTATGCCCCTCAAGTAGGCCATGATGAGAGTGTTAAGAGGCAGTTCTGGGAAGATTTGGATGACTTGGTTAGAGCTGTACCTAGCAGTGAGAAGCTCTTCATAGGAGGGGACCTAAATGGCCATGTAGGGTCTTCAAGTGCAGGTTTTGAGGCGGCTCATGGTGGTTTTGGTTATGGTAGTAGGAACCAGGAGGGAGTGGATGTCCTAGATTTTGCTACAGCTTTCGATCTGATGATAGCCAACACTTTCTTTACAAAGAGACCTTCCCATTTAGTGACCTTTAGTAGTGGTCGTTCCTCTAGCCAGATCGACTTTGTCCTTACAAGAAGGGGGGATAAACACACTTGCGAGGATTGTAAGGTGATACCTGGAGAATGTGTGGTTTCTCAACACAAGCTATTGGTGGCCGATTTTCGCTTCCTGGTGCATGCTCGTAGGGTCAAACAAGCCGAGAGTGCGAGGACAAAGTGGTGGAATTTAAAGGGAGAAGCATTGAAGGGCTTCAAAGAAAGAGTTATTGATGAGGGCCCTTGGAAAGACGAAGGAGATGCAAACAACATGTGGGAGAAGATGGCAACTTGCGTTCGGAAGGTTGCCGCAGAGGTGCTTGGAGTGTCTAAAGGAAGTGGTCGCGATCCAAAAGACACTTGGTGGTGGAATGAAGATGTGCAAAAGGCTATTAAGGAAAAAAAGGAATGCTATAAGTGCTTGTACCAAGACCGGTGCGCGGACAACATAGAAAAGTACAAGGTGGCTAAGAAGGCTGCAAAACGAGCGGTGGGGGAGGCGAAGGGGCGGGCTTACGAGGATCTTTACCAACGTTTGAATACGAAGGAAGGAGAGAAGGACATTTATAGGATGGCTAGGGCTCGTGATAAGAAGACAAGGGACTTCAACCAAGTCAAGTGCATTAAGGATAAGAGGGAGCAACTCTTGGTGAAGGAAGATGAGATTAGACATAGGTGGCAAGAATATTTTGATAATTTGTTCAATGGGGAGTATGAGAACTCCACCGTTCGGTTGGATGACTCATCTGATGACACCAATAGGCGCTATGTGCGGAGGATACAAGAGCAGGAGGTTAGAGAAGCTTTGAAAAGGATGAAAGTGGATAAAGCGATGGGTCCTGATGGTATTCCAATCAAGGTGTGGAGATGCCTCGGGGATATAGCTGTAGTATGGCTAACCAAGTTGTTTAACAATATCTATCGTTCAAACAAGATGCCTCAGGAGTGGAGAAGAAGCATATTGGTTCCAATCTACAAGAACAAGGGAGACGTCCAAAGCTGCACTAATTATCGAGGAATTAAGTTGATGAGCCACACGATGAAGTTGTGGGAGAGAGTTATTGAGCATAGATTGCGAGGGTCGGCGCGGATATCCATGAACCAATTTGGTTTCATGCCTGGAAGGTCAACCATAGAAGCAATCTTCTTAATAAGACAAGTTATGGAGCGGTTCAGGGAGCAAAAGAAGGACCTACACATGGTTTTCATTGACTTGGAGAAGGCGTACGACAAGATACCAAGGAATGTTATGTGGTGGGCTTTGGACAAACATAAAGTCCCAACAAAATATGTTACCCTCATCAAGGACATGTACAACAACGTCGAGACCAGTGTGCGGACAAATGATGGTGACACTGATTTCTTTCCGATTAAAATAGGTCTTCATCAAGGGTCAGCCTTGAGCCCATATCTCTTTGCCTTGGTTATGGATGAGGTTACGAGGGACATACAAGGAGATATCCCTTGGTGTATGCTTTTTGCAGACGATGTAGTGTTAGTTGATGAGAGTCAGACAAGAGTAAATAGGAAACTAGAGTTGTGGCGGCAGACCCTTGAGTCCAAAGGGTTTAGAATAAGCAGGACTAAGACTGAGTACATGAGATGTGATTTCGGCAATGCTGCACAGGAAGAGGGAGAGGTGAGCTTGGAAGACCAAGTGGTGCCTAAGAAAGATGTCTTCCGGTATCTTGGATCGATGTTACAGAAGGATGGAGATATTGATGCAGATGTTAGCCATAGGATCAAAGCAGGGTGGATGAAGTGGCGCCAAGCATCTGGTATTCTCTGTGACAAGAGGGTACCACAAAAGCTCAAAGGCAAGTTTTATAGGACGACGATTAGACCGGCTATGTTGTATGGAGCAGAATGTTGGCCTACTAAAAGAAGACATGTCCAACAAATGAGTGTTGCAGAAATGCGTATGTTGCGCTGGATTTGTGGCCACACAAGGATGGACCGAGTCCGAAATGACGATATTCGTGACCGGCTAGGGGTAGCACCAATTGAAGAAAAGTTGGTCCAACATCGGTTGAGGTGGTTTGGTCATGTCCAAAGGAGACCTCCGGAGGCATCAGTGCATTGTGGAGTTTTAGCCCAAGATTTTCATGTGAGGAGAGGTAGAGGTAGACCGAAATTGACGTGGGGGGAGGCAATAAAGAGGGATCTAAAAAGTTGGGATATACCTAGAGATCTATGTTTGGATAGAAATGCATGGAGAGCAGCCATTGACGTGCCTGAACCGTGACTAGGGTCTCTTGTTGGGTTTCAACTCTAGCCTACCCCAACTTGTTTGGGACTAAGAGGCTTGGTTGTTGTTGTTGTTGTTGTTGTGGAATCAACTCTTCTTATTCAACTCTGCTTAAAACTTGGGGTTTTGTATTTTGATAAAAGAAATAGCCTTGCTCTTCAAATGATACTCTCAAGTCACTCAAGAAGTGTATGATCCTCACCAAAGGCTTTTGCCCTTCTTTTCATTCTGCCAACTAAAGTTGTATCTGGTGTTTTGGGTAGAGAAAGAAGTAGGCATACTTGTATTGTAGGTATTGCAAAGTCAAAGAATTGGACCTTAGGAGATTTCAGTCATACACTTAGATCAAGAAATACAAGTGTGTGGAAAATTTTTTTTTGGATACTCCTTTTCTCATGTCTTTCTCTCCTTTTGGAAACTTGGGAACTATGGGCTATCTTTATTCATCATTTCATTTTTTTTAGAGAGAGAGGCAGGCATCGGAGTACCCATTGTTTTCATTTGGACACTTGTCCATTTTTTTTACTCTCTCATTTTTTTTGGATAGCCCATAATTCTTTTCAAGATTTTTGGGAGAGAAAGATCATGATCAATGGTGGAGCATTTATTTTTGTGGTGGATACATGGCATGTCTTGCGTAACTCTTAGTGCAAGAGTTAGCTTTATTTGGTGGGTGTACGTGAATCTTGATCTTGGATGCATGAAAGAAGTCTACACATAGGTCACAACTATTTGAATAAGCTCAATACAAATACAAGCAGCATATGAATATATGGTTTGCAAAGTTTTTTCATCATATGGCTCTGGTAGGATATATCATAGAAGAGCAGGCTTTTGAATTTGATTTGTAAAATAAATCCCAAGTTCATTGCAACAGTGAACAAGTTCATATCATCCTACTATATCGCAAATTTCAATTACTTAGAGAATTGGGGTCCCTATAACATGTTGCTCATGAGTCATAGGAATTTTAGCGAGGAATAAAGAGTATGCAAATCATTTTTAATGATAGAAAGGAATTGGAGTAATTCTCTCTCTTTTTTTTTATTGTCATGGGAGGAACAAAAGAATGTTGGTGAAATTGCTATGTAGATATACCTCAGTGTTGATTCCTCCTCCCCCACACTTGTTTTTGTACCTATCTTTTGATTTAAACAAGTAGACACAAAGAATACAAAAACAAGTGGAGACAAATATATTCAAATAAAGGAACATCTCTTTATTCATAATTCAGCTCGAGCATTACAAAATAAGGGAAATGATGTAAGGGAAATAATTGAAAAAGGGAAATAAAAAATGCTCGGCTAAGGGAGAGCTTCTAAATAAGGTTGGTGTTAACCACATGCTCTACCCCTGCAGCCCTGGCCACTTTAATGATTCGGTTGGTCAGACCGAACTGCACTGCAGTTATATCACTGGCCATCTCTCCGAACTTGAGCTGCGTATCAGCTAGCTCTCTTCAGAGGTTTTCTATGGTCTGGCGTAGAGACCGGACTGATGTCCTCAGGGCAGAAATGGTGCGCGCGTCCTGCAGCTTGGACTCATTATCTGAGTCACTAAGGAAACCGTTGGGCTGACCTCTAAGGATGGGGTTTTTACGCTTAGGCTTGGTCGCCCGGGAGGTAGCGGCAGATGTGTGGGATGAGGGCAGCTTAGAATCACTAGGCAGCCTAGTAGCTAGTCCTCCGGGTGCGGGATTGGCGCGCTTGAAACGCAGAGGACCAGACGCAGAGTTCGTGGCCGCACTAGCAGCCGGTACAGGCGCCTTGGGGGCAGATGCAGCTGTGGGCTTAGGCCTGCGCATGAGACCTTTCCCGTATCCTCCGCCGGGGCGCTGCACTCCCACCACAGTGTAGGACGGGTCAGCCCGGGCAGTGGAACCAGAGGCGAGCGACCTAGAGTCTAAATTGCCCGAAGGCATTACATGAAATGGCTCGCAAGGTGCCTTCCGCTTGCCGGTTGATGACGTTGGCGTATCCTCGTGCGCAGTCCTTTGTGCCGCCACCATGGTACGGGCCATGGAACACATGCTCGTTCCTTGGCTCATGGTGCTTGGATGAGGGAGCATGGCAAGGGGAGGCAGCATCTCCCCCTCCTCCATCCCGTACAAGGTCTTCATGTTGGCCTCGGAGAACTCCCCCTCGGGGTCGAAGGAACCGCCCGACTCCACGAACAGTGCTAGCACGTGTCCGGCCATCTCCTAGCACTACTTTGCTGTAGAGAATGTGATTCTAGAGGAAGAAGAGAAGGCTCTTTGGTTTGTGGAGAATGGAGGGGTGAGAGGGGTTCTTTTATAGGGAGAAATGGCACCCCTGGTGATCTCGCGGTCATAAAGTTTGGAAATTCAAATGCGAAGATCACGAGCACGAGGAGTGAAAGCTCTCAGAGAAAAATGGGCAGAAACGGCGTCACCAGGGGGTCGGTCGCCCCCTTGGGGCGGCCGCCCCAGCGCCAGCGTCTTTGGCCCCCAAATTTTTCCATCAGCCTTTAATCCCCTTCCCAAATGTGAAAATGCATGCAATTTATTGCACTTATGCGAAGAATAATTCGTTGCATGTTGAATTTGGTTAATTGGGAAGAATAAAAACATCAATGCACCTTGAAATTTTCTCATTGATAGAATATAAATAAAGGCATTTCATTTATTCTATTCTTATTCAAGTTTTTATTTTGAAAATTCTAATCCCAATTAACCAAGTTTATTCTTTCAATTTCTTTTTCAAAAGTGGGTTCTAGGAAAACTTTTAAACGTTGACCATTTACCTTTGTAAAATTACCATTGTCGTCTCGAATGGTGATCGCTCCATGTTCAGATGTGTTGACGACAGTGTGTGGTCCTTTCCACTTGCTCCGAAGTTTTCCTTCACCGAATAATTTTACCTTGGAGTTGAAGAGCAGAACGCGATCGCCTATCTTGAACTCCTTCGGCTTGATCCGGTGGTCGTGCCATTTTTTTTGTTCTTTCTTTGTATAGCTTGGCACTGTGGTAAGCTTTTTCTCGCCATTCTTCTAGCTCGGATATTTGTCTTTGCCTATTTCTTCCGGCTAGCTTGACGTCCATGTTCCACTTCTTTATTGCCTAGTGAGCTCGGTGCTCAAGCTCAACAGGGAGATGGCATGTTTTGCCTTAAACCATCTGGAATGGTGACATGCCTATGGGGGTTTTATAAGCAGTCCGGTATGCCCAAAGGGCATCTGGAAGCTTATTCTTCCAACCTTTCCCCATTTCGTCGACTGTTTTCTGCAAGATGTTCTTTATCTGTTTATTTGAAGTTTCTGCCTACCCGCTTGTTTGAGGGTGATATGGGGTAGCTATGTTGTGCTTTGCACCGAGTTCACGCAAGAAGCTTCTGAAAGTTTTGTCGATGAAGTGTGATCCTCCGTCACTTATGACCATCCTTGGTGTTCCAAACCGAGGAAAGATCACTTCATGGAACATCTTCCGTGCGTGCTTTGCGTTCGCAGCTCGGCATGGTAGTGCTTCTACCCATTTTGACACATAGTCCACAGCCACCAGGATATACTCGCAATCATGGGACTTCTGAAATGGTCCCATGAAGTCAATGCCCCACACATCAAATATTTCTATTGGCATATTGTAGTGGAGAGGCATTGCATTGCGTGCAGTGATGCCTCCTTGGAGCTGACACTTCCGACACCTTCGGATGAATTCTCTGGTGTCCTCATACATCGTTGGCCAGAAGAATCCGCACTGCCAGATCTTGGATTGTGTGCGGAAAGCTCCGTAATGGCCTCCGTATGGTGCCGAATGGCATTGCTCTATGATCTGTTCTCCTTCTATGGCTGGTATGCACCTCCTCAAAAGTCCGTCAGAACAGACCCGGTACAGGTACGGGTCGTCCCAAAGGTGGCGACGGCTTTCTACTTGCAGTTTCTTCCTGTTCTCGCCCGGTGGTACGTACCTTGTGACCATGTAGTTGACGATGTTGGCGTACCATGGGTTCAAGTCGGTCACCTTCAACAGCATGTCGTCGCGCAAGAAGTCGTTTGATGGGCAGCTCCTGCATGTTAGTGACTTGCATGCACGAAAGATGGTCTGCTACTGTATTTTCTATTCCTTTTTTATCTTTTATCTCTAAATCAAATTCTTGAAGTAATAGAATCCATCTAATTAGGCGAGGTTTTGCATCTTTCTTAGTGAGCAAATATTTTAATGCAGCATGATCAGTGTAAAGAATGATTTTTGCTCCAACTAAGTAAGATCTGAATTTATCAATAGCAAAAACTACTGCAAGGAGTTCTTTTTCAGTGGTAGCATAATTCAATTGAGCTCCTGTCATAGTTTTGCTAGCATAGGCAATTGCATGATGCTGTTTACCTTTTGTTTGACCCAGAACTGCCCCTACAGCATAGTCACTAGCATCACACATTATCTCAAATGGTAGCGACCAATCTGGGGGTTAAATGATTGGCGCTGAGATGAGTGCTTTCTTAAGGGTGTGGAAAGCATTAAGACACTCATCAGTGAACTCAAAGGGTGCGTCCTTAGCTAAAAGGTTCGTGAGGGATCTAGAAATCTGAGAGAAGTCCTTGATAAACCGTCTGTAGAACCCTGCATGACCCAAGAAGCTTCGGATTCCCTTAACGTTCACTGGGGGTGGTAGACGTTCTATAACCTCGATCTTAGCCTTGTCTACCTCGATCCCCCTCTCAGATACTAAGTGTCCAAGAACTATGCCTTCCCTGACCATGAAATGGCACTTTTCCCAGTTAAGTACCAGGTCTTTCTCTCGGCATCTTTGCAGAACTTTGTCTAGATTCTCCAGACAGTGATCAAAAGTTTTTCCATAGACTGAAAAATCGTCCATGAAAACTTCCATGATTTCTTCTATCATGTCTGAGAAAATAGACATCATGCACCTTTGAAAAGAGGCGGGCGCATTGCATAGTCCAAAGGACATGCGCCTATAAGCAAACGTTCCGTAAGGACACGTGAACGTGGTTTTGCTTTGGTCGTCAGGGTGGATAGGTATCTGATGATAACCCGAATACCCATCAAGGAAACAAAAGAAAGAATGTTTTGCCAACCGCTCTAGCATTTCATCAATGAAGGGCAGCGGAAAATGGTCTTTCTTTGTTGCTTTGTTAAGTTTTCGGTAGTCAATGCACATCCTCCACCCTGTTGGCAGTCGTTGAGGAATTAGCTCATCTTTATCATTCTTAACGACTGTCATGCCTCCTTTCTTAGGGACCACTTGGACGGGACTAACCCAGTCACTATGTGGTACGGGATAGATGATCCCGGTGTGTGAAAAAGTTTGAGAACCTCCTTTTTCATGACTTCACGCATCGCATTATTAAGCCTACGCTGAGGCTCACGAGAGGGTGTTATATCAGGGTCTGTAGGTATGCGATGTGTGCAAAGGGTTGGGCTTATTCCCTTAAGATCTTGCAGGGAATACCCGAAGGCTGCTCTATGCTTTTCTAAAACGGCAATGAGTTTGTCTGTCTCCTCGTCGGATAACTTATCACTGATGATAACGGGAGTTTCTTTGTTGCCATTAAGAAAAACATAGCGTAAACCAGCGGGTAAGGGTTTAAGCTCAACCGGGGGTTTTGGCGATGTTTCATCCTCGGGGAGCTCTATCGTTTCTCCTAACTCGTCTTCTTCTTGGATGAAGGACTCAGCATCTTTATCTAAAGACGATTCGAGTGTTTCAAAGGGTGAAACGGCCATCACCTCCTTGGGCATCTTGAGGTTAGGGAGAGAGTCTGACACTGAGTTGTTGGCTCGAGTGATTGGAATGGTAAAAGTGTCTCTCCCTAAGTGTAAGTCCAGAGCCCCTGTAGGTGGGATAACGTTGGCTAAGCTTTCTAAGGGTTGCCCAATCAAAAGGTCAAAACTTTGTATGTCAAAGACATAAAAGTCGAGATACAATTTGATGTTCTCAAATCGTACTGTAGTTTGGTGGAGAATTCCACAACTTTGCAAATTAGAACGAGGGGCAAACCTAAGAATTTTGTGAGTTGGAGTGAGACGCTTATCACCAAAATAGGTGGTAGCGAAAGATTTTGACATCAAATTCACTCCAACATGAGGATTGTATAGCACGTAATCCCAGCTACCTCGAACTTCACAACGGATGGAAGAAGATGGGAAAGTAATCCGAAGCGTATTGGGGGAACCTTCCACTTCTTCCGTCCATTCACTACTCATGATCGCTGTGAGTTGTTTGATAGAATTGCTTATGAACTCCTCATCTAGCTGATCAGTGGTAGCGGCAACTTGAGATTTTCTTTGGCACGAGTATTTCGAGGTGTTTCCGTAATCTTCAAAAAGATCATCCTCGAAATCCGGGAGATCCAAGGAGTGATAAAATTCCTTAGGAGGTCCCAACTCGGGTGGAAGTGTCTCTAATGGTGTGCTTTTAGTGGTAGCTATGGACACTTCCGCAACTTCTAGTTCGGGTTCCACACGGAGGGGTTCTAGCGGAGGAGTGTTTTCTAGAATGCGATCTAGCAAAGCTTCTCCTTCCGCTATGGTTTTATGGTTAAACGAACCTCCGGCAGCTAGGTCTAGTTGCAGGGCCGATTCCTTGTGAAGACCTAGCCAAAAATGTTGTAAAAGAACATGGCTAGGTATTGACAAGTCAGGGCCAGAACGGGTAAGGATTAAGAATCTATCCCAGGCTGCACCTATGGTTTCCTTCTCTTTTTGTTGGAAGCTAAGAATCTCTTGTCGTAGGGCAGCAACTCGAGATATAGGGAAAAACGTGAGACAGAATCTGTTCCTCAGTTCTTCCCAATCTCCACTTACTTTCCCTACGTTGTGGGCGTACCACTGTTTCGCCTCCTCTTCAAGCGAGAAAGGGAACAGTTTCCACCTAAGAGTTTCTTGTGACATGCCTGAAATGGTCAGGCATGCACAGAGTTGCTCAAACTCCCGCAAGTGATGGTATGGGTTTTCGTAGTCTAAACCAGAGAAGGGTTGTTCCCGAACCATGGCTATAAAACCAGGACGGAGCTCATAACCTGAAGCTGTGATGGGTTTTGACGATTGCGGTGGTTCTATGAGCTCGCCATTGGGAGCAGAAAGTTGGTACAGAGAGTTTTGCTCCATTGGGTATAAAGAAAAGGTAAAAGAAATAAGAAAAGAAAGAGATACACGGGCAACTAGGTCCGAACACAAAAAAATGACAACCGTTCCCCGGCAACGGCGCTAGAAATGCTTGTTGGTATTTCTTAGCGAAGCAGCAAAGTCTGCAAGCGCACGGAAGATACCGTTGTAGCACTTCACCCGGTGGTATTCAGGGTATCGTAATTTCTCAGGGAACGGAAGTGTTCAAGGTCACGGATCTAATAAACCCTAGAGAGAAAAGAGGGGAACGACTTGGGTAACGAGGTTCTTCTAATGCTTAGAAGCCTCAAACAAGGTAACGTGTTTTCACAACCTTACTTCGGGCGCCGGCTTATACCTGGTCTGCCAGGTAACTCCGGCCTATAGCTCTACGCCGTATCCGAACGTGGGGGGAAACTAAGGGCAAACAGGGCTGTCACCACCTGCCGCCGACCCCTCACCCGTGGGATACGAGGCAAACGAGGGTAGCTCTTAGCTTAGACACCACGTCTACGCTATTAGCTACTACTCTAGCATTGGCCAAGAACCCCTCCAAATGATTCAGAGGTTCCTCTACTAGAATATCCACCAAAAGATGGACAACGGACCCGCAAGATTGTAAGAACAAGATAACAATGCTCAAGAACTTACTAGAACAAAAGTAGAACTCAACCTATTCTTACTCCAATGTAGTAAGTCAGGTTGCAGAGGTACAGTGCAGGAAGTAGTCTATACTTCGGCCTCCCGACTATTGCAACTAGGGGATGGAGCCAGTTACTTGCTACTTCTCTTACTCTATTCTCTATCTCGCTCCCTATTCTATTCCTAACCTAGAGGCTAAGGATATGAGTGAAGCTCTTCCTCTCTACTTCTTCTCTTGTATCTTCATACTTCATATGTTGAGAGGTCCTCTCCCCATGCTTATATAGGGGTTCTAGGTCAGTTTAATAGGGGGTTTGCTGCAAATTTCACCCATCACCGCCTTAGGGACATTGATTGTACCGCCTCTGCAAAGGCGGTGGACAGGTGGCGTCACCAGGGGGGCGGTCGACCCAGGGGGCGGCCGCCCCCTGGCTGGGCCCCCGTGGGCTGGGCCAAAGCCCATTTGGCCTGAAACGTCGTGCTGAGTCTGAATCTGGTTGAAGTTTGATACACTTTGGTACTTGGTTTTGATTTTTCCTTTAATTCTTCCTTTACTTTCGGCCCAAATCACGTTGTTCCTGTATAAATACATGTTCACCAAAACTGTGGAATTTGTTAGTGTAAAAAGGCCCTACCTCTAGTTTGGTGACATTTTTTATAGAGAATCATATGCATGTTGGCGATATAGAATATGTGTTAAGAATCGCCAACAGTCACGCAAAAAATGAAAGTGCACATCAATGTGTTTGGTCTTCGAGTGAAGCACGGGGTTCTTAGCAACGCTAATAGCACTCGTGTTGTCACAAAGCAAAGGCACGCGAGAAAAGCTCAGACCAAAATCACGCAAAGTGGCCATCATCCAAATCAACTGAGAATAGCAGCTAGCCGCAGCAACATATTCAGCCTCTGTGGTAGATTGAGCGACACTAGACTGCTTGCGCGAAGACCACGATACAAGAGAAGAACCAATAAACTGGCAAGTCCCAGAAGTGGACTTGCGCTCAATACGGCAACCAGCAAAATTGGCATCAGAATAACCACAAATGGAGAGGGTGGAGGAAGCAGAATACCAAATCCCGAACTCAGGTGTGAAATGAAGATACCTGAAAATGCGCTTCACCGCCTGACGGTGAGAAGTGCGCGGCGACGCCTGAAAGCGCGCGCACAGACACACCGCGAACTGGATGTCCGAGCGTGTCGCCATCAGGTAGAGCAGCGACTCGATCATGCTTCGGTACTCCTTCTGGTCCACAACTTCTCCATCCTTGTCCGCATCCAGGGTAGTCGTCGTCGACATGGGTGTTGGAATAGGCTTGGCCTCACCCATATCGAACCACTTCAGCAAGTCCTTGGTGTACTTGCCCTGGTGCACAAACGTCCTCTACCGGGATTGCTTAATTTGCAACCCGAGAAAGAATATCAACTCGCCCATCATGCTCATCTCGAACTCCCTGCTCATAATATCTGCAAACTTGGCAACCAAAGTGTGAGAAGAACCACCAAAAATGATATCATCCACGTAAATCTGGACCAAGAGAGTGTCTTTGCCTTGCTTGAGGAGCAAAAGCGTTTTATCCACACATCCCATTTTAAAACCCTTAGCAAGCAAAAAAGGTTTTCAACCTATCATACCAGGCTCTAGGGGCTTGTTTCAAACCATATAAAGCTTTGTGGAGTTTAAAAACATGGTTTGGAAACTTGGGATTTTCGAAACCGGGGGGTTGCTCAACATAAACTTCCTCTTATATGTAGCCTTTTAAGAAGGCACTCTTGACATCCATTTGAAAAAGTTTGAAACCTTTGGATGCAGCAAAAGTCAAGAGTATCCTAATAGCCTCCAAACGAGCTACAGGAGCAAAAGCCTCCTCATAGTCTATCCGCTCCTTCTGACTATAACCCTTGGCCACAAGTCTCGCTTTGTTCCTCACAATGTGGCCATCCTCTCCATGTTTGTTTTTAAAAACCCATTTTGTCCCAATAGGATTACAGTCTGGAGGAGGTGGAACTAAAACCCAAACCCGATTTCGCTCAAAATTCTCTAACTCCTCATGCATGACATTGACCCAATCGAGATCCGTCAAAGCGTGTCCAACATCTCGGGGTTCAAAATCAACAACAAATGCAGAATGAGAAAAGTGAGAGATGTGTTGAGACCTGGACCGAGTGACACGTTCGTCGATGCTACCGATCATCTGATGAGGGGGGCGCTGGCGCTGGATGTGTCGTGGTGCCTCTCGAGCAGGTGTGATCTCCCCCTCAACAGCAGCTGGTGCCTCCCCGGGTACAAAAGGTACCGCTCGGGGTGGCGGATCCCACGGCTCCCAGGAAGAATAAGTATCGGGGCCGTGAGTCGTCGTAGAAGCCACTCTTTGCGGCATAGCAGGTGGAGGCGATGCTGGGTCACCCATGCCTTCAGCATCCTCGTCCTCATCATCAAAAAGATGCTCACCAACATCATGATCACCTGCACGCTCAAAACGAGAAGAGGGACAAACCATGGTCTCGTCGAAGGTGACATCTGATGTCTCCATGACTTGGTTAGTATCAAGGTTAAGTACACGATATGCACGAGTGTGAGTGCCATAACCCAAAAATACACCGTCAGAAGAACGAGACTCAAATTTGTCCAGGTTGCCTTTCTTCAATATAAAACAATGGCAACCAAAGACTCTAAAGTAACTCACCTTGGGGTGTCGACCAAAACACAACTCATAAAATGTCTTATTCAAAAAGGCTCTCAGAAAAATGCGATTTGAAATGTAGCATGCAGTGTTCATAGCTTCGGCCCAATATCGTCTAGGAGTCCTATGCTCATCGAGCATCGTCTTGGCCATCTCTACAAGGGTCCGATTCTTCCTCTCTACAACACCATTTTGGGGCGGCGTGTAGGGGGAAGAAAACTGATGCTCCAAACCCAAAGAGTTACAGAACTTCTCAAAATCTGAATTCTTGAATTCGGAACCATTATCACTTCTATTAGCTCGCATCGAGTTCATAGGGAACTCGTTCTGAAGACGCAAAATCAGATTGCGAGCAAAAGAGAAAGTCTCAGTTTTCTTAGTCAAAAAGAAAACCCATGAATACCTCGAAAAGTCGTCAACAACAACCAAAACATACCACTTGCCACCAACCGAGCTCACCCGAGCTGGACAAACAAGGTCCATGTGAAAAAGCTCTCCAGGGTGCGAAGTTATGACCTTAGTCACTGGATGGTGGGGAGCGACAACCATCTTTCCATGTCTACAAGAATGGCAAACAATATCCTTCTCCATCGACAGCTTGGGCAATCCTCGGATTAGGCCAAGTGAGCTAAGTCTTGCAAGCAAGTCGAAGCTTAAGTGACTGAGCCTCCTATGCCACTTCCAAAGATCAGAGGAGGAAGGACTAGCCAAAAGACAGCGGGAAATACCAAACGACTCCGAGAAATTCACGTGAAAGACTTTCCCAAAGGGCGAAATCAAACATAAAGGATTGCCCTGAGGATCTAAAATGCGACTGAGATTCGGATTAAAACGAATCTCATAGTCATCATCAAAAAGTTGCGAAACAGAAAGAAGGTTAAAATGCAGGTTAGAAACAAGAGCAACATCGCGCAACACAAAGTGCTCATTAACCCGCACCGACCCACGAGACAACACTTTACCTTTGCTATTGTCGCCGAAGGTGATATACTCCTTTCCGGCAACAGGACTAAGACTGGAGAACCACTTGGCTTTTCCGGTCATCTGTCTCGAGCAACCAGAATCCACCAACCAAACGTCCTCCAGTCATTTTACCTACATCAATAAAGACATAGGGTGAGCATACGGTCCAACACTAGGGTTAGTGAAGTAAGGAGAATACCAGTGTTGGGCTGGCTGCTCAAAAGAACGGTTAGTGTAAAAACCATTCCTAGCCTACCTACGGGGGTAGCGATCACCACGCACAGGAAAACATGGTCCACTAAGGAAAGAGCGTCCATCGCGATACTCAAAACGCGGTGGGGAAAACGCTCAACAAAGCCACCGCCACGGGGTCCGTATCCTGCAAAGTCAGGACCCCGTCGGGCACCTCCTCCCTGATGCCTAGAACCTTGAGGTGCTGCACCTCTAGGCCTAGCAGCTCTCCTCGGAGCTCTCCTCTGAACATTTGGCACATGTACATCATGGAAAGGATGGTACATGTCCGGATTGTTCATCTCCCTAGCACGGCGCTCCTCTGTCTTGCGCCGAAAACAGAACTCACCCAAGTGTCCATCTATCCCACAGTACTCACAATGGTACCTCACCGCACTCATAGGGGGTTGTTGGTAGTCATGGTTGTGGGTTTGGATCACTTTGCCCTTCTGTGGCATAAGCTCCTCCTAGATAGGTGGCATTGTGTCCAGCTTGTTCTTGAGGTGGTTGGGTTTGGGATGCCACACTTGGTTCTTGGGTGGAGCTCTCGGGGGTTCCTCAAACACCCCATCCTTGGTGTTAGGCTTGAGAGACTCTTTGGGTGGAAGCTTGGTAAGTTTGGGAGTATTGGTGGAGTTGGGCTTCTCACATGGGTTCAGACCACTCGACTCTCCAATCTTCCCAAAAGCAGAAAGATCAACACCCAGAGCAAAACCTACACCTGGACCTCCAGCAGCTCGCTTAAATTGGGAGATCATCATCCCGAGCTGCGGCTCACTACAAGAGACCCATGACAAGATGGTCGGAAGGTATGTGTTTTCCTCCTCGGTTTGCATCTTGCCATGCTTCACATTGGCAATCTCCATCTCCAAACCCTCACACAAAGCACAACTAGTCACACAAGTGCTACCCGAGCTGGCCTTCTCAAGAGACTCAATCTTGGCATTCTTCTCTGCCAACTCAGTTTGCAAGCGATGACATGTCTTGCACGCACCCAACAACTGGGGCCTAGCCCGGAGCTCATCCACCTCTCCAACCAAAGCAGCATACTTACCTCTCAAAGTGAGAAGGTCAGTCATGTGCTTGGTGCACGACTCACACTCACCCTCCTCAGACACAACCACGGTAGACCGAGCAAACTCAAGCTCCTTCACCGTGTCCTCCCACTTCTGCCTAAACTCCTTGCGCTTTCTAGCAGCACGCCTATGTAGCTTATCCTGACTAAGCAAGGCGGCAGTAAGCTTATCGACCTCAGCAGAAAGCTCATCGTGGGTCATAGATACCTGGGAGGTGTCGTCGTCGTTGTCGTCGTTCCAAGGGGTGTCCTCCAGCTGGCTGTCAACCTCCTTGCCGAGGGCCATGGTGCAAAAGCCCTCGTTGTTGGCGAAGAAGCAGAGGCCGTTCAGCTTGTCCTCGATCTTCTTCATCTTCTCAGACTCGTCATCGCTTGAGCAAGCGAAGTCGTCATCCGAGCCGTCGACGTCGCTAAGCGTGGCGAAGAAAGCACGCTGCTCAGCCTGGTCCTTCTCCATGTACTTCTTCTTGATGTACTCCTTGTCGAAGCCGCCCCTTCGCTTGCGCCTTGCGGGGGCATGCTTCTCCTTGCACTTGTCGGAGTGGTACTTGTGCCCGTGATCACCCTTCCCCGAATGCTTGTTCTTCTTGGGGCAGTTGGCGATGAAGTGGTCGGGGTCGCCGCAGTCGAAACAGCCCGAGCGTCCTCCTCCGCGGCGATGGTTCATGCGATTGTTGTGGAACCGCGAGAACCAGTTGGCAAGCAAAGCCAACTCGTCATCCCCCAAAGACTCAAGCTGCTCCTCTGTGACAAAAAAGAGAGAAGAAAGTGCAAATCCTCCAGAGGGGTTAGCAGAAGAGCCAGAAACCAAAGCCATAGTCAGGCCAGAAGGATTCTCATAAGAAGCCCTCGACATGGCGTCAATCTCACTAGACTTGAGCTTACTAAAGAGCTCATCGCAAGTGAGGGTCTCATAGTTAGACGATTCGATGATCGTCTGGACCTTTGAGTCCCACACCGACCGACCGAGAGTATGCAAAAGCTTCAAAGCTCTTTCATGATCGTCGAAAGGCAACAGCTCCTTGTTAGCTCGCATCTTGTTGACAATAACCTGAAAGCGAGCGAATAAACTCTCTATGGTCTCGCTAGGCATATGTCGAAAGTTCTCATACTCCCGCTTGTGTGACTCGTAGAGACGGGATTTGACTTGAGTGGTTCCCTCATGGAAGCGCATGAGGGTCGCCCAAATCTCACGAGCCGTGGGGAGGTGAGAAACGCGATCAAACTCGGACATGCTCAGACAGGAGAACAAGGCGTTATGCGCTCGGCTATTGGCTTCCTGCTCATCCATCTGAAGCTGAGTAACACGAGCAGCCAAGACAACGTAATCTGCCTTATTACAAATCTCCCAAACAGAAGAGCCCATGCTCTGGAGATAGGCCGACATGCGTATCTTCCAATACGCATAGTTCGTCCCATCAAAAAATGGCGGTTTGCCCACGTCGTGATCCATGTCGCCTTCTGTGGATCTGGAACCGGCTAAGGTGGAAGATCCTTAACCTGCTCCGATACCAATTGAAGGACCGAGAATGCAATAGCAAGGCGACCAGAGGGGGGTGAATGGGAGCCAACAAAATTTCTCTCAAAACTTTGGCCCAATGTCCCAAAATCAACCCCCAAAAGCTTCGACCGAAACCGTGATGCTCACAACCCTTGGAAGAGGGTGGATGATCCCTAGGATCACAGCGGAGCACCACAAAGCGAAAGCAAGCCAAACACTAAAAGCTCCGCCTCAAATTTGCCCCCAAAAACCAAGTCTCGAACGTAGATTGGAGGCTACGTCGAGAAATCCCTAAATACCAATGCTAACAAGTAGCAAAGATACCTAGAAATGTTTCTTGGTTAACTATAGGGCCAAACAAGAAGTCTGAAAACCAAGCGGAAAAGCCGGGAGAGCAAACGCACTAAACCGGAGGCTTCAGCAGGGTCCCGGACTGTCCGGCAATACGGTCACGGACTGTCTGCCCAACGACGGACTATCCAGGCTAAGGTCGCGGACTGTCCGCCGGCCAAAAGAGCAAAACCGCAGAGCTACTGAAGTCCCCTGGATAGATCTCGGACTGTCCGTGAAAACCAACGACGGACTGTCTGCCGGTCAAAAAAGGCAAAACAACAGTGTTGCTGAAACACCTCTGGATGACTCCCGGACTGTCCGTGAGTTCCAACGGCGGACTATCCGCGGTTCAAAAAGCACTTGGCCAACAGTGTGGAGTCAGGCCACTGGTCTGACCGACCCCGATGCGTGGACTGTCCGCGGTTCACCGGCGGACTGTCTGCGGATGAACAGAGAGGGCAATTTTGATCGCCCCTCTCACGAATCCTCTCAAATCCGAATCAAACTCAATCCCATGTTCCCAAACTTGGAGAAGATGATCATGAGGTAGTTAGGAGACTATCCCCAAGAAATCATCCGCTCAAAACAACTCAATCACCGGGAAATCGAAAGGGGAGGAGAATTGAACGAAAAGCGTCACGAAAACGAAATCAAGCCGATCTACTTGTTCGTGAGGAGTTAGATGAATTCCTTCGGTCAAGATGACCTCCTCACTGTAAAGAACAAGATGATTCAAACAGATTTTGCAAAGACGCAGTATAGAGAGAGATCGAGCAACGGGAAAAACGCGGAGAAACGAAGAACGCGAAGAACACGAACCAAAACGCGAATCAACACATCAATCTGCAACCGTGTGGCTACCACAGGCTACAACAGTGAGGTTACGGCCTCACTTCCTCAAAATCTCCAGTACACAGAGGCAAGGTTCTCTGCGGATCTCAGCTAGCTACAGCAGGGGATTGGGAGAGCAGGAAACCCTAGAAGCAAAGAGCAAATGACTGAGATA
Source organism: Coix lacryma-jobi var. lacryma-jobi (assembly GCA_009763385.1). Lineage (NCBI taxonomy): Eukaryota > Viridiplantae > Streptophyta > Magnoliopsida > Poales > Poaceae > Coix > Coix lacryma-jobi. The sequence continues at coordinate 118,974,609 of CM019830.1, read as the reverse complement.
GATGGGGAGGTGGGTGTCTCCCCCTACTTATCCTAATTCTAACTATTCCTAATTCCCACTCTACCCCTAACTAATTGCAGAGCGAACCAGCTAAACCCTAGGGTTATTCTGGACCAACTCGAAGTAGGTGGTGATCCGACGGCCACGCCCGCACAACTCGTAGCGTTGCCTCGACGCAACCTCCCGATTGCCGCCACGTGTCGTCCTCGCTCTGCACCCCCGGTTTTGTGGCCGAAACCGGGAAACCAGGCTTTTACGCCAACCCCCGGTTTTGAGGCCCAAACCAGGAAACCAGCCTCCAAGTCCATCCCCTGGTTTTGTGGTCGAAACCAGGAAACCCGCCAGCGCCTAGGTTTTGAGGCCCAAACCTGGAAACCGTCCTCAGCCCAAGTTTTGTGGCCCAAACTCGGAAACCCACAGCACCCAGGTTTTGTGGCCCAAACCTGGAAACCGTCTGCCTGAGTTTTGTGGCCCAATCTCGGAAACCGTCCACCCGGTGGTTTTTCTCTGGCTGAACCACCAAACCGGAGCTGTAGAGGGGATGCACCGTCCGTGCACCCCGTCCACCGACACGTGGCCCCAGGTCCTCGGCCCAGGCAACACCATGCCCCGCAAGTCTCCGCTCGCCGCTGTCCCAGGCTGTCAGCCACCACAGCTAATCCTCAGGCCTCCGATCCCTCAGTCCAAGCCTCACGTCCGCTCTTCACCACTTCCGGTCCATCCGCACGACACGTCTCTACTTGACCTTCACCTTGCCCTCGATCACTGTCTCCGTGCTCGACACCTGCACAACACAAGCCAAAGAACATGCGATCAAACCCGTTGACAATGACTCGTCACTCAGAGACTCGGCATACACCCATGTATCCGCAGATTCTAGACTTAAGATATTGTAAAACTGAATGCATATAAATCTGTCCAGAATTCTGACAGCACAAATGCATCAGCAAGCAACGACCATAACTCCAAAACTATAAGAGCTATGATGGTGATCTTGAACCAAAAGAAAGGTATGGAAGTCTACTACTTAGATATAATTTTTCTATGATTTTTAGGTACATAAAAATAGCCATAAACAGCACATAAACAGCGGCTGCACAATCTAAAAACACAGGAAAACTTAATTACGAGATTAGAACCCTAACCGTGTTCACTAATCAACAAAAATTGGTAAACCCTAACATGGATTCACATCAAAAACAGCGAGGAAAAGATAAATCTTACCCCCAACATCAAGTATAAAGAAGATCCATAACAAAGTCCCTCTCGTTCCACCTTCTTCCTCGTTGTGATCGCGGACACCACACCACTTGTTGACTTGAACTACTCCGCACGTGACGTCACCATCAAGAACAGAGAGAGAAGCCATGGGATTGAGGGGAAAACAAAAAGAGGAGAAGATGACCTACCAATTTATGAGGGAGGCATAAGAGCCACAAACAAGGATCAAGCCCTAACTCCCCCTCTCTTCTCCATCCTCCGATCTTCTATTGTGTTTCTCCTATGCTTGAGAGAGGCGGCGACTCCATAGATGAAGGGGATTAGGTTTTGAGAGAGAGGAGTCATCAAAGGGGAGGTGTTACTGTAGCGGCGCTACAGTAACACGAGTTACTGTTCATGCATTTTTTTGTCCTTTAAGCTTCCAATGGTGACAGGTTCTTGATCCGAACTCTGAGCGGTGCGTATGAGTAGTCAAATGGAATGCGCTCGACGAGCTCTACACATCTATGGTCTCCGATCATCCATCCGGGTGATGTACAAAAATTCATTTTTTGTCACTCATTAAAACTCCCATTGAACCATTTGTCATTTTATGCTTTCTCACAAACAAAACATATTTTGGGGTATTACACGCCTGCGGAAATGATAAGAATAAAGAGGAAAGAATTCCTTGCACTGAAGCAGGGAAGCATGTTCGTAAGCGAGTACAAGGACAAGTTCATGCAGCTTTCACGTTATGCACCCCGAGACGTAGAAGAAGACTTGGACAAGCAAGAGTTGTTCATGGAAGGTCTTAACGATTGTATTCAATACCAGTTGCTTTCGCACACCTTCGCCAACTTCCAGTTGTTGGTGGACAAAGCTCTGGTGATTGAAGGCAAGAGGCGCGACATGGACGCCAAGAAGAGGAAGTTCCAAGGCCAGCAGTCCGGAAGTGGTAGCCGCCCACGCTACTCTTCGGGCTATGGGAACCAACAGAGATCGTCAGGCCCAGGCAACCGCAATCAGAACCAGCAAGGTACCCCTACTCAGACCTCTCGTCAAGGACAAGCCGGCGACACACCAATGAAGAACTCACCTAACACTCCATCCACACCCAACCACAACAACAACAAGTGCTATGCTTGTGGAGAGACTGGACACATCTCTTAGAATTGTCCTAAGAAGACAGGTCAGGGATCCCAGAATAACTAGAAGCTCAACACTCATACACCAAGCAGACCAGGGCAGTAGAACTACGCCCGAGGAAAGGTGAATCATGTCACCACTGAATCTGCACAAAGCGCCGCAGATGTTGTGATCGGTACGTTTCCAGTCAACTCTCACTCTGCATCAGTTTTGTTCGATTTAGGAGCATCGCATTGTTTTATATCCGCTCACTTTGTGAAGAGGCATACCTTACTTATGCACACTATGGATAAAGCTATGCTTGTTAGTTCACCTGGTGGAGAGATGAGAGCAAGTTTGGTTTGCCCTAGGGTTAAGATCAACATATGGGGGTTAGACTTTGAGTCTTATCTTATGGTTTTAAACACAACCGGGATTGATATCATCCTTGGTATGGATTGGTTAACGGCACATGAAGCAGTGATCCATTGTGTCTCTAGAAACATCCAGTTGAAAACCCCGAATGGAGAAATGATAGAATGCAAGGCAGTGTCTCCTACGTTGGACATTTGCCAAGTCAACTATACTTTGGAAGGAGAAGAAGGTTCGAAGTTTTGAGTATCTTTATCTTTCTCAATCTATCGAAGCTCGAGGATGAGATTCATTCTAAGGGGGGTAGATTTGTAACACCCTAAAAATCAAATTTGGAGAAAATAGGGTTTAAAACTTGTTTTTGTTTATTTATTTCTCATGAAACATGTAGATCAAATAATAATTTTTGGGAATTAATAAACTCAGTTGGGGCGTAAAAACATTTTTGTTGCATTCATGTTGGTGCATAGTATTTTGTTTTGAGTGTAGGGCTAGAGTTGAGTGGCTTGAATTCAAACTAAGTTTGAATTTGGGCAAGGTTTTCAAAGGTTTTAAAGGAAACATCTTCCTTTTTCTCTCTTTCTCCCACTCTCTCTTTCTAGCCCAGCCCGCAACCTCACCCTCTCCTCCCTTTCTCCCCGCGCTCGCCTGGCCTAGGCCGCGGCCCGCTCGGCCCGCGTCCGCTCTTCCCTCGCCAACCCGCAACCGCACCGGCCCAGCTCGCCCCGCTTCTCCCCACTCCCTCGCACGCCAGCCCGCCAGCGGCCCAGCTCGCCCGTGCGCAAGCAGCGCCTGCCAACGCCTTGCCCTGTGCCCGCTGACAGGCTAGCCCCACTCGTCAGTCACACTGCCACCTGGGCCCGCACGTCAGCGACCGTGGCCTTTCCCCTACCTCGACCGCTCGGCGCCCGCTGCCACTGCCTCTTCCCCTCCGGTAACGGCCGGTAGTGGCCATCAAGGCCACTACGCCGCCATCTGGCTCGGTGGAGCTTCCATCCACGCCGTTTCACCCCACACCCTAGCCCCATATAAGCCTGGGCGAAGCCCCGGGTACTTTCCCTCGCCACCCCCGCTCACACCCTCCCTGTCGCCATTGCCGAGCCCCACCGGGTCACCCTAGCCCCCGACGAGCACCCCAGGTGACGCGACGACTTCCCCTAAGCACCCCGTGTCCCTGCTTTTCTTCGATTGTGCATTGAGAACCTCACCCGAGCCCTTTTTTCCCATGCAGATGGCCGCCGCCGTCGATCTCACTGTGGTGGGCTTCCCCGCCGTCGCCAAGCCCACCGTCGTGTTCGCCTTGGTCCCCGCTATCCGCTGGTAGAGTTTGCGTGGCTAGCCGAAGCCTGTAGCGCCGTATCGGCGAGCTCCCAAACCCCTTCCCATGGCGCCGCCGTGTGCCAGCGTCCCCGCCGCCGTGCTTACCGCCGCCGCGCCGCTGAAACCCACCCAGTGCCGTCCGATCTTTGGTTGACGGCTAGGATTAGAACTCTAGCTCCGAAGGGTATGCACCGGGCTCACAGGCCCGTGCACCCGAGCTGTGCGCGCGGTCCACCACCATGTGGTGGACCATCCAGTCCGCTCTCGCCTCGTGGAAGCCGTGTCGGCGCCCGCACGGCAGTCGCTGCTGCTTTTGTGAAAAAGCCCCTGAGTTTTGCTGAAAATAACCCGCAGTCCAAGCCAGTTCAAATAGATTCTTTTTAGATCCTGTTTTCTTTCAGTTAAGTCCCTGAGTTTTCCAGTTATAGATCCCGCCGTCCCAGCTGAGCCGTTTTCACGTGTTAACCCCTGAAGTCTACCATTAATTACGTTCTAACCCTCGGTTTTTGTAGGCTAGTCCCTAGGAAACTATTTTTATTTACAAAATAGCCCCTGAAACTTGTTTAATTTATAAATTTCTCATTTTTAGTCCGATTAGAGTGATCCACACGTTCATGTGATCGTATCGACGAGTAGAATAGTTTTATAAGTGTTTCTCTAGCTGTCTTTGATGTTTGGTGTATTATTCTAATAGAAATATATTTTATTTGCATGTAATGAATGTTTGGACTCTATGATTGGTGATTTTCTTCGTGAGTCGAGACGGTGACGTGTTCGAGGATCGCAAGTTTCAAGAGCAGCATCAGGACCACGCTTGTGACCAAGGCAAGTATAACATACGGTTTTCCTTGTTACCTACTGTTGGTATAAATTAATGCACACTCTACTTTATCTGTAAGAGCACAGATAAAATCTACCGATGTAGCACTTCACCGGAGTAACCCAGTTTTCATATCGAACCCAAAGGAACGGATAGTGATGAGTCTCAAGTGTATAACCCCCGAGTAACTAACAAGGACGGAGAAGCTAAAAGTATTGAGGGGATAATTAAGGTTATCTAAATCCAACTTAAGAGTAATATGTTTGTATTATTCTTATTGGGGAAGTTGCCATAAAAGGTCATAAACAGAGTATGAATCTTTTATGCAAATGTATAATCCTACCGAGCCTACACACGGGTAAGTGGACTATAGAAGAATCAACAAGGCTATAAGAGTCACCCTTGCGAACAACCACTACTACCGGCGTTATAGGAGGCAAATATGAGTTATCAAGTCTAAGCACCACGCTTATACTATCCAACTACTCTAACTCTAGAGCGACTAGAATTAAAGTACTCAAAAGAGAGTCATAAACCTTAAGAATAATAAGAACAATGGCTCAAACTTAAATATAGATGTTGATTACCGAAACAATCGTTGAAGCAAGTCGATGAAGAACTTGAATCCACAGGTACAAGATGAAGAAGTTGATCCGACAGGCTGGAGCTTCCTCTTGATCTCTTCCTCTCTCTCTCTCTTCTAGTTCTAGAATAAGACTAGGTTCTAATCCTACTAGAGGGATATCTAGTCTTCTACTTGAAAGCTAACTCCTGAAGTCTCTTCTAGGGTTTCTAGTTGAAGCGTAGTCTTCTGAAGAGGGACCTTATGTCTGACCTGGGGCTCAGGGACCTGTTTATATAGCCCTAAGGGATCAACTGCGACCGTTAGATCAAACCGACTTCACGTAGGGCTGAGATTGATCCTCAAAGGCGGTGGAAGTAGCTTGCAGAAGACGGAAGCCAGAGGCGCCAAGGGGAGACTGACCAGTGGGCCTAGGGGACTGGTTGGTCCCACCTGGAAGTGAACCAGGGTGCCCCTCCTCGTGGTGTCTCTATGTGATCTCTGGAGTCTTCTGGAAGGTTCCTGACTTGACGAATGCGTTATCTCCCATCGGTTTCCTTCTAGGGGAAGGAATCGAGGGCTGTTTCCTGGTTTAGTCCCTGCGGATTCACAATTCACCAAAACTCGTGGAATTCATTAGTTTTAATCCCTATACTAAGGTGGAGTATATATATTCTTCCATTTTCATGCTTAATTGACCTTTAATAATAAGAGTTAATTAGTGTCAACAAGCTCCCCCACACTTAGACTTTTACTCATCCTCGATAAAAGGTTGGATCATAAGATATCAAATATTAAACTTTTCTGTGTTTACCATAAAACCTTGAGAAGTTGGAGAATAGAATAGTTGAAGCAGATTACCCTTTTCTTTCAGCATAGGACATTGGAGTTTTTGGAATTTTGAAATAAGTCATAGCTTTTCTTCTCCTTTTGTATCACTTCAATTCCTTACCAAAGCATTTTATTTATGTAAAGCGGTTTTATGTTACTAAGTCAATGGAGAAAAATACTATACTCTTAGATCAAGACATTAATCTTTTTAAACTTTGTCACTCTTACTGGCATATTGCAATTAGAGGGACCATGGGCTATCTTCTTTTTCTCTTTATCATATTTTTATCATAATACTTTTTATTTTTCTATTATATATTTTTTCTGAGGTATGTCGGACACTTGTCCTTTTTTCTTTCCTCATATTTCATACTTTTGCATAGCTCATGCCTCTAATACAATACTACTTCGGAAGAGTGAATCTTTCTTTACTTGTAAGGATCTCGATCTTTAGAGCATAATAAATTTCTCAACAAAGAACTAAGTATTAAAGTAAACAATAATTGATTGATGTCTTTGGCAGGTAACTTATTTACTACAAAGGAGAAGTGTTTCTAATCTCTTTTTAACTTTGTAAGTAAAATTCTCCAATGCTCATACCTCAAGAATTGAGTTCTCATTATTCTTCTATCATAAATCCACAACAACTCTAGATAATATGGGTTTCTTTTAAAATATCAAAACAGGTCTTTTCAGAAAGGGTGTTGTGAGATTCTATGAGTATGAGTCTATCCAAACTTCTTCCCTTTTTAATTGAAGTTTGCATTATTGATGAGAATATGTTTTTAATTCAAACAAAAGTTAAACATCGAAAAATAGAGTGTAGTAGTTACGTACCGATCCGTGGATGAAGGAGGTGGCAAGAGGGGTCAACCCCTGACCGACCGGTGGGGTCCACCAACCGGTCGGTTGGGCTTAGGGCCCAACCGTGGCCTGCTTCGTGGTGCGTGATCTTGGTAATGTTATCTTCTATTTTATGCAGCTTTGACGATTGTTTTTTGGTAATTCTGTTGTCGTCATCTCCCCCACACTTATTTTCTGTTTTCTGCTAATCACAACATGTGGAGACAAGACATATATCCAAAATAACAATATAAAAGAAAACTAAAACTTTATTGATATTTAAGGCACTTTTGTTACACAGTGAATTTAACTAAACAAAAACTCTTAACAAAATACGACTCAACCACGAGACTCTGCAAACATGAGTGCCTTATCAAACTGTCGATGAACTATTTCCTACTTCTCTCCCTCAAGTAGATTTCCTAGCATAGAGGCTACACTGACGACCTTATTTTTCAAGCTAATGTGTTTAGTTACATATTCATGCATCGTATTGGCCATCTTCTTCGTAGTCTTGGCTAGCGAGGCGTATCTCTACTTGAGCTATAAATTATCTCTCGCAAGGTCTTCAATTCTTTCCCCGAGGCGATCTAACTGGGTGGTCCTCTTGCGTTTAGCTGCGATATTAGGAGTGGTGGGTGCCCTGGTTACTGGTGGAGTGACCTTGATCTGCTCAGGGTGACCACAAACTCCTTCAAAGCGCGGGCGCGGATTTGTAGATGTATATTTTACGACAGTGGGTTCCCCAAGCTTGTTCATCTTTAGCCCGACGAGTGTCTCATTGGGCATAGGAGGAAGGAGTGGGATCTCTTTGGTGACGGAGAAGGTTGGAAGTTTTCTCGTCGGCACCGCTTGAGCATAGAAAGCTTATTGACGATGCGGCGAGGTCTCTTCTGGCGGGATCGTATCAACGGGTGTAGGCGAGTCAACAAGAGCGATCTCCTTGGTTGGTGTTACGGCGAGGTCCTTTGATGCGGTGACGACAAGAGCCATCGAGTCGTCAGCGGGTTCATTGAGGTCAATCCTTGGATAGGAGGCCATTAGCGCTGGTGGGAGGAGAGCTTTGTTGCTGCTGGTTTTGTGGGAGAGGCTGCAATGAATCTAAAGGCAGGCCTGGGGCTGGTTTTATAGCTGAGGAGGCTTGAATGATAGGCATGATAGGTTTGTTACGGGAGTTATCGATTCTGCGGATTAGGTTACCAGAATGGGTACGAGAAAGAGCCGGGACACGTAATGAAAGAAGGCAGCGGGCGAGCGGCCTCCATGGCAGACCAGTCGGTCTCCCTAGGAGACCGGTCGGTCCCTCCCTGTGGGATCTCGCGGGTCCATCGCTCGTGGTGTCTTTAAACTTGATCCTAATCCCAGAAATTATAACCCCGATGTGCAAACCTATCGGAAAAATGACGATGGTGTAAATCTATGGGATAATGAAGAATTGGATGACATCCAACTCTTCAGGACTCTTTTCAGGTTCTAGAAAAATCTTAAGACGTTGTCCATTTACCTTGAATAACGTACCTTCGTCATTTTGAAGTGTAATGGCTCCTTGTGATGAAGTGACTACCACCGTGAAAGGTCCTTCCCATTTGCTTCGTAGTTTTCCATGCCCGAACAATTTTACCCTGGAATTAAAAAGTAATACCTTGTCTCCAGGAGTGAAGCTCTTCTTCTTTATTCTCTTGTCATGCCACCTCTTTGTTCTCTCTTTGTAAATCTTTGCATTGTGATATGCTTTTTCGCGCCATTCATCTAGTTCAGAGAGCTGCATTTTCCTCTTGACTCCGACAGCTTCTAAGTCCATGTTCCATCTTTTGATTGCCCAGTGAGCTTTGAATTCTAATTCTACTGGTAAATGACAAGTCTTTTCGTAGACGAGTTGATATGGAGACATTCCCAATGGTGTTTCGTAGGTAGTACGGTAAGCCCACAGTGCTTCAGGTAGTCTATCTTTCCATTGTGTTCCCATCTCATCAACCGTTTTCTGCAGAATATTCTTGATTTGCTTGTTTGATGTTTCTGCTTGGCCACTTGTCTGAGGATGATAGGGAGTGGCAACATTGTGATGGATCCCATGATTTGTTAGATATTTATGAAAGCCTTTGTCAATGAAATGGGTTCTTCCGTCACTAATTACCATCCTTGGCACTCCAAATCTTGGAAATATTATCTCCTCGAACATCCTCTGAGAGTTTCTTGCATTAGCAGACTTGCATGGCACTGCTTCAACCCATTTTGAGACGTAGTCGACAGCAACTAGGATATACTCATGATTCCTTGATTTAGGGAATGGTCTCATGTAATCAATTCCCCAGACGTCGAAGAGCTCAATCTGAAGGTTGTTAGTGAGTGGCATGGCATCTCTGGTGTTGATGATGTCGTGCCTCTGACATGATCCACACCTCCGGACGAAATCTTTTGTGTCTTGGTACATAGTTGACCAGAAAAATCCACTTTGCCAGATCTTTGCATGTGTTTGGAATGCCCCATAATGTCCTCCATATGGTGAAGAGTGACAGCGTTCAATGATCTTGATTCCTTCTTCAGCTGGTACACATCTTCTGAGTAATCCATCAGAGCAAACTCTGAATAGATATGGATCATCCCATATGTGGATCCTGCTCTCATAGATCAGCTTCTTATTTGCTCCTGGTGGCACATACCCTGCAACTATAAAATTGACAATATCTGCATACCAGGGGTCAGATCTAGAGACTTGAAAAAGCATGTCATCCCTGAGTGAGTCATTTATAGGCAATTCCTGAGGATTTTCAAAATACATTCTAGACAAGTGATCAGCTACAGAGTTTTCTACTCCATTCTTATCTTTTATTTCTAAGTCAAATTCTTGGAGTAACAAAACCCATCTTATCAAGCGTGGCTTAGCATCTTTCTTAGTGAGAAGGTATTTTAATGCAGCATGATCAGTAAAAACAATCACCTTTGATCCCACTAAATAAGATCTAAACTTGTCTATAGCAAAAACAACAGCTAGAAGTTCTTTTTCTGTAGTAGCATAATTAAGTTGAGGTCCAGTTAAAGTTTTGCTGGCATAAGCGACTGCATGATGCTTTTTATCCTTATATTGTGCTAGCGCAGCTCCTACAGCAAAATCACTTGCATCACACATGATCTCAAAAGGTAGAGGCCAATCAGGAGGTTGAATGATAGGTGCAAAAGTGAGTGCTTTTTAAGAGTGTTAAAAGACTCTAAACATGCATCATCAAAATCAAAAGGAACATCTTTGGCCAAAAGATTTGTAAGTGGTCTTGCAATGTAAGAAAAATCTTTTATAAATCTACGGTAAAAACCGGCATGGCCAAGAAAACTTCGGATTCCTTTGACATTAATCGGTGGAGGCAAACGTTCAATTAATTCAATTTTAGCTTTGTCTACCTCAATTCCATGTTCTGATACTAAATGACCTAGCACTATGCCTTCCTTAACCATAAAATGACATTTTTCCCAATTAAGGACTAAGTGCTTTTCTTCACATCTTTGCAAAACCTTGTCTAAATTTTCAATACAATCATCAAAAGTTTTTCCATAAACAGAAAAGTCATCCATGAAAACTTCCATGATTTCTTCAATCATATCAGAAAATATAGACGTCATACATCTTTGAAAAGAAGCAGGTGCATTACATAATCCAAAAGTCATTCGGCGATAAGCATAAGTTCCGTATGGACATGTAAAAGTGGTTTTGCTTTGATCATCTGGATGGATTGGGATTTGGTGATATCCAGAATATCCATCAAGAAAACAAAAGAAAGAGTGAATGACTAACCGTTCTAACATTTCATCTATGAAAGGTAGCGGAAAGTGATCTTTCTTAGTTGCCTTGTTTAATTTTCTGTAATCAATACACATTCTCCAACCAGTAACAGTTCTTTGTGGAATTAATTCGTTCTTCTCATTCTTTACCACAGTCATGCCTCCCTTTTTAGGCACAACTTGGACAGGGCTTACCCACTCACTGTGTGGCACAGGATAAATGATCCCGGCGTGCAAGAGTTTCAAAACCTCTTTCTTTACTACTTCTCTCATCGCATTGTTAAGCCTGCGTTGTGGCTCTCTAGATGGTGATATGTTAGAATCAGTAGGAATGCGATGGGTACAGAAAGCGGGGTTGATTCCCTTTAAATCTTGGAGTGAATAGCCAAAGGCTGACTGATGTTTTTCTAAGACAGTGATCAACCTAGAAGTTGGTTCCTGAGTAAGATTATTATTTATGATTACAGGAGATTCAGGATTATTATTCAAGAAAGCATATCGAAGCCCAGAAGGTAAGGGTTTTAACTTTATGGGAGGTTTAGGAGGTTCTTCAAAGAAATCTAAATGATCTGGATCAGGTGTGTTATCTTCTTCCTCAATGAAGAACTGAGCATCTTCTTCATATTCGGATTCATTTATTATTTCAAAAGATGCTTCCTTAATCTCTTCCATAGGATCTGGCTCGGGACATGATTCATTCTCAGCATTTAGAGAGTGAGTGATAGGTATGGTTCCTTTAAGATTTTTCCCAAGATGGAAGTTTAAGATCTCTAATTGTCCTTCATGAATGAGTTGCTTAAGTGGTTGGCCTATCAGCAAATCAAACTCTTTAATATCAAAGATATAAAAGCTTAAGTTTAGCGGAGTGTTATCTACTGTGACAGGCAGGACATACATGATTCCTGAGCTAGGAATAACATGTCCTAAAGGGGTTATTAAAAGTTTAACTATTGGGGTAGGTGGCATTTGTTTTAATAAATCTTGAGCAAAGGTTTCAGACATAATGTTGATTCCCACAACAGGATTATAGAGAGCTTCGAAGGGTTGTTGATGGATTTGACATTGAATGTGTGTAGAAGGTGAATTTAAGCGGATTGTATCAGTAGAAAGCTCTGATTCTTCTAACCATTCATGACTTATTATAGAGATTAGTTTCTTCGTAGTCTCTTTTAGGAAAACCTTATCAGCAAGTTCTTCTAAAGATGATTTTTGATTTTGTGGTTTCCTAATTGTGTGATATTTCGAGGTATTACCAAATTCGGTAAAGTACTCATCCTCGAAATCAAAGGTGTCTCCTAAGATTGAGGTTTCCCTCTCACTAGGAATTAAAGCTGAGGTTTGTTCATGATGAAGAATAGATATAGGATCAGCTTCTAGATTTACTTCTAGTGGTTCTTGTGGTTTAGCTTCAGGAGTAGGAGTAATTTGAGATAAGTTTTGCAACATTTCCCTTGCCTTGGAGGCTGGGGTATGTAGGAATGATCCATTTGAAGCTATGTTAAGGTAATTAGAAGTTTTTCTATTCAGACCATTATAAAAGTGTTGAAGCAAGACAGGGTCTGGAATTGATAAGACTGGACCAGAGCGGACAAGATTATCAAATCTTTCCTAGGCTGCAATTAGGGAGTCATTATCCTCTTGGATGAAGGACAAAATCTCTAAGCGAAGACAAATAATTTTGGAGACAGGGAAGTATTCTAAGCAAAAGCTAGAGCAGAGTTCTTTCCAATCCCCATTTTTACTTGGTGCAGTTTGAAGGTACCATGTTTTGGCTCTTCCCTCTAAGGAGAATGGAAAAAGATTCCATCTAAGGGTTTCGTCAGACATGCCTGCGATATGTAGGCACGCACAGGTTTGTTCAAACTCATTTAAATGAATATGTGGGTTTTCGTCTTCTAAGCCAGAAAAAGTTTGATTCCTAACCATTTCTATCAAGCATGGGCGTAGCTCGTAGTTGTGTGAAAGGATAGGCTTAGCAGATTTGGGTAACTCTACGTATACGACAGTGTGATAAGTATACTAGTTCAGTGGAATGGAATTCGTGGAGCTAGTGGTTGGCTCTGAGAAATCCATTGTGAAAAGAATAAAAAGATATAAAAGATAAAAGTAAAGGCAAAGCAAAGTAAAATATAAAGGTAAAAGATAAAGGTATAATACAAGGTTATACTCAAGACGTAAAATGATCTACCGTTCCCCAGCAACGGTGCCAGAAATGCTTGTTGGTATAAATTAATGCACACTCTACTTTATCCGCAAGCGCACAGATAAAATCTACCGATGTAGCACTTCACCAGAGTAACCCAGTTTTAATATCGAACCCAAAGGAACGGATAGCGATGAGTCTCAAGTGTATAACCCCTGAATAACTAACAAGGACGGAGAAGCTAAAAGTATTGAGGGGATTATTAAGGTTATCTAAATCCAACTTAAGAGTAATATGTTTATATTATTCTTATTGGGGAAGTTGCCATAAAAGGTCACAAATAGAGTATGAATATTTTATGCAAATGTATAATCCTACCGAGCCTACACACGGTTAAGTGGACTATAGAAGAATCAACAAGGCTATAAGAGTCACTCTTGCGAACAACCACTACTATCGGTGTTATAGGAGGCAAATATGAGTTATCAAGTCTAAGCACCACGCTTATACTATCGAACTACTCTAACTCTAGAGCGACTAGAATTAAAGTACTCAAAAGAGAGTCATAAACCTTAAGAATAATAAGAACAATGGCTCAAACTTAAATATAGATGTTGATTACCGAAACAATCATTGAAGCAAGTCGATGAAGAACTTGAATCCACAGGTACAAGATGAAGAAGTTGATCTGACAGGCCGGAGCTTCCTCTTGATCTCTTCCTCTCTCTCTCTCTCTCTTCTAGTTCTAGGATAAGACTAGGTTCTTATCCTACTAGAGGGATATCTAGTCTTCTACTTGAAAGCTAACTCCTGAAGTCTCTTCTAGGGTTTCTAGTTGAAGCGCAGTCTTCTGAAGAGAGACCTTATGTCTGACCTGGGGCTCAGGGTCCTGTTTATATAGCCCTGAGGGATCAACCGCGACCGTTAGATCAAACTGACATCACGTATGGCTGAGATTGATCCTCAAAGGCAGTGGAAGTAGCTTGCAGAAGACGGAAGCCAGAGGCGCCAGGGGGAGACCGACCGGTGGGCCCAGGGGACCAGTCGGTCCCACCTGGAAGTGAACCAGGGTGCCCCTCCTCGTGGTGTCTCTATGTGATCTCTAGAGTCTTCTGGAAGGTTCCTGACTTGACGAATGCGTTATCTCCCATCGGTTTCCTTCTAGGGGAAGGAATCGAGGGTTGTTTCCTAGTTTAGTCCCTGCGGATTCACAATTCACCAAAACTCGTGGAATTCATTAGTTTTAATCCCTATACTAAGGTGGAGTATATATATTCATCCATTTTCATGTTTAATTGACCTTTAATAATAAGAGTTAATTAGTCTCAACACCTACAAAATGCAATACTTAATAATTCATGTTGCATGTGTCAAATTTGATAAACCATAGGACAAGACTAGAATTACTTGATCTTTATGCCTTGTATCTATGGGAGGGTTCTTGCATAATATGATTAGTAATGCTATGTGCCTTCAATTACTAAATGTTTAATATTGATTAACGACTATGGAACAAATGTTAAAAGATGTTTTTTAGCCTCATTTAGGGCACTGGAGCAGGCTTTTCACTCAGTGACCCACCCCAGGGGCTATCTTTTAAAGCGGCTACCCGAGAGATCCCATGCAGCCTTGGGTATTACATGGCTCTGATCTTAGCTAAGTACTCTGAGTGTTCTAGCTCATCTGTAGCTTACCAAAAGGGCAAGAGGGGGGTACCATGTAGTTATGGCCCGATCCGACTAAGGTAATTGCTTTGGAGGATAGGAGGTTACCTTAGTGGGGAGGTTGTTCATAACTCTTGGGAGACTGAAACCTTAGCGGCTACGACTTGTTAGACCAACTTTGGAAAGGCTTCGTAGTGAAACCCTGCCATAATTCCACAGAGGAGGTGATGTGGGCCTTGCAAACCCTAGCACATGGGAATCATGACCGAAGGTGAAAGTGTACAACCTCTGCAGAGTGTAAATCTGGTATATCAGCCGTGCTCACGGATACGAGCGGCTCGGATCCTTTTTAAGTAGTTCATGGTGGGGTATGTTGATGGTTGGTTGCTTACCTCTTTTTAACATAATAATTATTTGCTTACCATGGGATAACAGGGCTTTATATATCTAGTAATGTTAGACTAAAATAAAACATGGTCAACTTAAAATGCTAACCGCAGTTAACCGTGTCAAACCCTTTGAGCCTCGCATCCCTGTAGTTGTACTTGCTGAGCATGGTAAGCTGACGCTTGTCGTTGGTTCACATAAAAATCCCAGATGGGTACCAGATGGAGAAGACTTTGAGGAGTATCCAGAAGACATTCCAGTCTTCTGAGGTTGGCGTTCCCCAGTTGGTGTCCCTATGAAGTGGAGTCTACGCGCTACCGCTATAATAATGGGCCGTTGGCCGTTGTAATGAACAATCACCCTGTGATGTAATAAGTTTAATAACGTTTTGTTCGTGCTGTAATGATATAGAATTTGTGGTCTATGTGGATTTTGGGACTTCCTGGGCCCACATATGCTGTGCTCGGTTTTATTCGTAAATCCGGGCGTTACAGGTGTACTTGCCCTGGTGCACAAATGTCCCTTCTCGGGATTGCTTAATTTGCAATCCGAGAAAGAAAGTCAGCTCGCCCATCATACTCATCTTGAACTCCCTGCTCATGAGATCTGCAAACTTGGCAACCAAAGCGTGAGAAGAACCACCGAAAATGATATCATCCACGTAAATTTGGACCAAGAGAGTATCTTTGCCTTGCTTGAGGAGAAAAAGCGTTTTATCCACACATCACATTTTAAAACCCTTAGCTAGCAAGAAGGTTTTCAATCTATCATACTAGGCTCCAGGGGCTTGTTTCAAACCATACAAAGTTTTGTGAAGTTTAAAGACATGGTTTGGAAACTTGGGATTTTCAAAACCGAGGGGTTGTTCAACATACACCTCTTCTTCTATGTAGCCGTTTAAGAAGGCACTCTTGACATCCATTTGAAAAAGTTTAAACCCTTTGGATGCAGCAAAAGCCAAGAGTATCCTAATAGCCTCCAAACGAACTACAGGAGCAAAAGTCTACTCATAGTCTATCCCCTCCTTCTGACTATAACCCTTGGCTACAAGTCTGGCCTTGTTCCTCACAATGTGGCCATCCTCTCCTTGTTTATTTTTGAAAACCCATTTTGTCCCAATAGGATTACAGTCTGGAGGAGGTGGAAACAAAACCCAAACCCGATTTCTTTCAAAATTTTCTAACTCCTCATGCATGGCATTGACCCAATCCGGATCCGTCAAAGCGTGTCCAACATCTCGAGGTTCAAAATCAGCAACAAATGCAGAATGAGCAAAGTGAGAGATTTGTTGTGACCTGGACCGAGTGACACATTCGTCGATGCTGCCGATTATCTGTTGAGGCGGGTGCAAGCGCTGGATGTGTCGTGGCACCTCCTGAGCTGAAGAAACCTCCACCTCAACAGCAGCTGGTGCCTCCCCGGGTACAAAAGGTATAGCCCGAGGTGGCGGATCCCACGGCCCCCAAGTAGTAGAGGAAGAAGGGTCGGGGTCGTGAGTCATAGTAGAAGCCGCTCCTTGCGGCATAGCAGGTGGAGGAGGCGCTGGATCATCCATCCCTTCAGCACCCTCGTCCTCGTCATCAAAAAGGGGCTCACCAACCTCATGATCACCTGCACGCTCAAAATGAGAAGAAGGACAAACCATGGTCTCATCGAAGGTGACATCGGATGTCTCCATGACTCGGTTAGTAACAAGGTTAAGTACACGATAAGCTCGAGTGTGAGTGTCATAACCCAAAAACACACCATCAGAAGAACGAGACTCAAATTTGTCCAGGTTGCCTTTCTTAAGTATAAAACAATGGCAACCAAAAATTCTAAAGTAACTCACTTTGGGCTGTCTTCCAAAACGCAACTCATATGAAGTCTTTTTCAAGAAAGCTCGGAGAAAAATGCGATTGGAAATATAGCATGCAGTGTTCATAGCTTCGGCCCAATATCGCCTAGGAGTCCTATGCTCATCAAGCATCGTCCTGGCCATCTCTACAAGGGTCCGATTCTTCCTCTCTACAACACCATTTTGTGGCGGTGTGTAGGGGGAAGAAAACTAATGCTGCAAACCCAAGGAGTCATAAAACTTCTCAAAATCCGAATTCTTGAATTCGGAACCATTATCACTACGAATAGCTCGCATCGATTTCATAGGGAACTGCGGATACATGGGTGTATGCCGAGTCTCTGTGTGATGAGTGATTGTCAACAGAGATGATGCGCATGTTCTTTGGCTTGTGTTGTGCAGGTGTCGAGCACGGAGACAGTGGTCGATGGCGGGTGAAGGTCAAGTTGCGACGTGTCGTGCCGACGGACCGGGCGCGATGAAGGATGGGCGTGCCGTGCGGCGGACGTGCCATGCCGATGTATCGGATGGTGAAGGGCGGACGTGGACTTGGACTGATGGACTGGAGGCCGGAGGATCAGCTGTGGTGGCTGGCAGCCTGCGACAGCGACAAGCGGAGAAGTGCGATCATGTCGGTGGAAGGGGTGCACATGCGGTGCATCCCCTCTTCGACGCCGGTTTGTTGGTAGAGCCCGGGAAAAACCAACGGTGGACGGTTTCCAGGTTTGGGCCTCAAAACCTGGGTGCTGGGTTTCCAGGTTGAGCCACAAAACCTGGGCGTGACGGTTTCCAGGTTGAGCCTCAAAACCTGGGCGTGGGCTGGTTTCCCGGTTTGGGCCTCAAAACCGGGGGCTGATGGAAAAGGCTGGTTTCCCGGTTTGGGCCACAAAACCGGGGGTGCAGAGTGGTGGCGGCACGTGGCGGCGATCTGAAGGTTGCGTGGAGGCGACGCGGAAGACCGTGCGGGCGTGGCCGTCGGATCTACCTACCACCAGCGGGTGGACTAGAATAGCCTTAGGGTTAGGCTGGTCCGCTCTGTAAATACAGTAGTGAGGGGTAGAGTAGGAAATAGACTTAGGCTAGGTTAGTATAAGTAGTCTAGGGGAGACACCCTCCTCCCTATCTCAGTTTTAGCTATTTCAGTTAGTGCTTTCATTTGCTAGGGTTTCCCACTCTCCCATCCCTGCTTTAGCTAGTTGAGATCCGCAGAGAGACTCCACTCTGTGTACTATTGATTCGAGGAAGTGAGGCCGTATCCTCACCTTGGATCCCATCTCTTGGTGTCAATTCGCGTTTTGATTTCATGTTCATCATGTTCTTCGCGGATTGCTTTGTGCCTTGAGTTTTCCCGTCGCTTGATCTTTGTGCTCGGTTCATCTTTTGCGATTCCGTTTGAACTGAGTTGTTCTAGATCGTGAGGCACTTCTTTCCACCGAAAGAAATCATCTCTAACCTCACGGTCTAGGAGATCGATCAAGTTTTAGTTTCGGGTCTCTTTTTCTTCCTTCCCCCGAATTCCTTCGATTCACCGATTTGGAGTTAGGTTCGAGCCATGATCTCTTAGAGATAGCTCACTAACCTCCTTGTGACTCCTCAGATCGAATCCCAAGCCTAGAGCACTTGATTCGGAGGAGATCGGGTTGAATCGCCGGAGTTTCAGTGCAGTTTCGGGGTGACCGGACGCCGGTCACGACTTGACCGGACGCGTCCGGTCGTTGAAGGTTTGAGCGTGTTCTGGTTTTTGCTCTGACCGGACGCTAGAGTTTAGTGGTGACCGGACTCGCCCATAGTCCTGTTCACTACTCGAACGTGCTTGTGACCGGACGCACGGGGATCGACCGGACGCTCGCAGTCACTGCGTCCGGTCAGTTCCAGAGAGGTCCAAAACCGGTTTTTGGCTGACCGGACGCAGGCAGAGTCCGGTCGATCCAGTTTCGCGCCGTTTCATTCGCGGTTCGTTCGTTCTTGATTGGACTCGAGTTCCGTCTTTTGCATTGGCTTTCTAGGGTTGTCTAGTGTCCCGCTGTGCTTCTAGGAAGCATCCACCCTACATCTAGGGTCGTGGACATTAGCAAGCTCTAGGTTTCGCTCTTGGGATTGAGTTTGGGACAGTGACATCTAGTTTCGGAAAGGAAATATTGAAGCTCCCATTCACCCCCCTCTGGTCGCTTTCGGGTAGCTTCTCGGTCCTTCAATTGGTATCGGAGCGGGTTAAGGATCTTCCACCTTAGCCGGTTCCAGATCCACCGAAGGCGACATGGATCGCGGCGTGGGCAAACCGCCGTTTTTCGATGGGACGAACTATGCGTATTGGAAGATACGTATGTCGGCCTATTTGCAGAGCTTGGGCGCTTCGATCTGGGATATTTGCAACTCCCCTGAGTACGTGGTCTTGGCTGCTCGTGTGACTCAACAGCAGATCGATGAGCACGATGCCAATAGCCGAGCCCGTAATGCTCTTTTCTCTGGTTTGAGCATGGGTGAGTTTGATCGTGTTTCTCACCTCGCTACGGCTCGGGAGATCTGGGACACTCTCATGCGTTTTCATGAGGGCACCTCTCAAGTCAAAACCCGACTCTACGAGTCGTTCAAGCGAGAGTATGAGAACTTTAGACATCAACCTGGCGAGAGCATAGAAAGTTTATTCGCTCGCTTTTAGGTGATTGTCAACAGGATGAGGGCTAACAGAGAGCAGTTGCCATTTGACGATCATGAGCGTGCTTTGAAGCTTTTGCACACTCTTGACCGTTCGGTGTGGGACTCCAAGGTTCAGGCAATCATCGAATCGCCGAACTATGAGACCCTCACCTGCGACGAGCTCTTCAGTAAGCTCAAGTCCAGTGAGATTGATGCTATGGCGAGGGCTTCTTTTGAAAATCCTTCTCGCCCGTCCATGGCTTTGGTTTCCGGCTCTTCCTCTAACCCCTCAGCCGGCTTTGCGCTTTCTTCTCTCTTTTCTGTGACAGAGGACCAGCTGGAGTCTTTGGGAGATGACGAGTTGGCTTTGCTCGCCAACCGGTTCTCGCGGTTCCACAACAACCGCATGAACCGTCGTCGAGGAGGAGGACGCACGGGATGCTACGAATGCGGCGACCCCGACCACTTCATCGCCGACTGCCCCAAGAAGAAGAACAAGCATCTGGGGAAGGGCGATCACGGCCACAGGCGCGACTCCAAGTACAAGGAGAAGCACGTTCCCCCAAGGCACAAGAAGCGGGGCGGCTTCGACAAAGAGTACATCAAGAAGAAGTACTTGGAGAAGCAGCAAGCTGAGCAGCGCGCGTTCTTCGCCACGCTCAGCGACGTCGACGGCTCGGATGACGACTCCGCCAGCTCGAGCGATGACGAGTCCGAGAAGAAGAAGAGGATCGAGGACAAGCTGAACGACCTCTGCTTCTTCGCCGACGACGACGGCTTCTGCACCATGGCGCTGGGCGATGAGGTCGACGGCGAGCCGGAGAGTACCCCTCGGAACGACGACGACGACGACACCTCCCAGGTATCTCTCACCTACGACGAGCTTTCCTCCGAGGTTGAGAAGTTGACTGCTGCCCTCCTTAGCCAAGATAAGTTGCTTAGGCGTGCCGCTAGAGAGCGCAAGGAGTTTAGGCAGAAGTGGGAGGACACGGTGAAGGAGCTTGAGTTCGCTCGGTCCACCGTGGTAGTGTCGGAGGAGGCGGAGTGCGAGTCGTGCACCGCGCACATGACTGACCTTCTCACTCTGAGAGGTAAGTATGCTGCGTTGGTTGGAGAGGTGGATGAGCTCCGTGCTAGGCCGCAGCTGTTGGGTGCGTGCAAGACTTGTCCTGTCTTGCAATCTGAGTTGGCATAGAAAAATGCCAAGCTTGAGTCTTTAGAGAAGGCCAGCTCAGATAGCACTTGTGTCTCGAGGTGTGCTTTGTGTGAGGGCCTGGAGATGGAGATTGCCAATGTGAAGCATGGCAAGATGCAAACCGAGGAAGAAAACACATACCTTCGGTCCATCTTGTCATGGGTCTCCAGTAGTGAGCCGCAGCTCGGGATGATGATCTCCCAATTCAAGCGAGCTGTTGGTGCCCCTGGTGTAGGTTTTGCTCAGAGTGTTGATCTCTCAGCTTTTGGGAAGATTGGAGAGTCTAGTGGTCTGAACCCATGTGAGAAGCCCAATTCCACCACTACTCCCAAACTTGCCAAGTTTCCACTCAAAGAGCCAGCCAAGCCTATCACCCAAGATGGTGTGGTTGAGGAACCCCCTAAAGTTCCTCCCAAGAACCCAGTTTGGGCACCCAAGCCAAACCACCTCAGAAACAAGCTTGATGCTATGCCACCCATTCGTGAGGAGTTGACACCAAAGGGCAAAGGCAAAGTGAGCCACACCCACAGCCCTGGTCACCAACAACCCCCTGTGTGTGCGGTGAGGTACCAGTGTGATTTTTGTGGGAGAGATGGTCACTTGAGCGAGTTCTGCTTTAGGCGCAAGAGAGAGGCGCGCAGGGCTCGGGAGATGGAGAACCCGGACATGTACCATCCAGCTCATGGTGGACATGCTCCGAAGCCTCAGGGGAGAGCTGCTAGGTCTGGAGGGAAGCGTACCCAGCCTAGACAGCAGGAGATAAGAGCCCCGAGGAGGAAGACTAGGCCAAGAGGTCCAGCACCTCAGTTTGTTAGGCCTAGGCAGGAGAGAGCTCCGAGGAGAGACGCTAGAGCAGTTGAGCCCCAGGCTCCTAGGCGTAAACCTCGTAGAGAGCGTGCCCGACGGGGTCCTGCTTTTGCAGGTAATGGACCCCGTGGCGGAGGCTTAGTTGAGCGCTTTCCCCCACCGCAGTTTGAGTACCGCGGTGAGCGCTTCTTCCCTAGCGGACCACGTTTTTCTCAGTGTGGTGATCGCTTCCCTCGTAGACGTGCTAGGAATGGTTTTTACACTAACCCTTCTTTTGAGCAGCCGGCCCAACACTGGTTTTCCCCTTATTTCACTAACCCCAGTGTTGGACCGTATGCTCACCCTATGTCTTTCTATTGATGTAGGTAAGACGGTTGGAGGACGTTTGGTTGGTGGATTCCGGTTGCTCGAGGCACATGACCGGAAACGCCAAGTGGTTCTCCAGCCTTAGCCCGGTCGCCGGAAAGGAGTACATAACCTTCGGCGACAATAGTAAAGGTAAGGTATTGTCTCGTGGGACGGTGCGGGTTAATGAGCACTTTGTGTTGCGCGATGTTGCTCTTGTTTCTAATCTGCATTTTAACCTTCTTTCTGTTTCGCAACTTTTTGATGATGACTATGAGATTCGTTTCAAACCGAACCTTAGTCGCATCTTAGATCCTCAAGGCGATCTTGTATGTCTGATTTCGCCCTTTGGGAAAGTTTTTCGTGCGAATTTTTCGGAGTCGTTTGGATCTTCTCGCTGTCTTTTGGCTAGTCCTTCTTCTTCCGATCTTTGGAAGTGGCATAGGAGGCTCGGTCATTTAAGCTTCGACTTGCTTGCAAGACTTAGCTCACTTGGCCTAATCCGAGGATTGCCCAAACTTTCGGTGGAGAAGGATCTAGTTTGCCATTCCTGCAGACATGGGAAGATGGTTGCCGCTCCCCACCATCCAGTGACTAAGGTCATGACCTCGCACCCCGGAGAGCTTTTACATATGGACCTTGTTGGTCCGGCTCGGGTGAGCTCGGTTGGTGGCAAGTGGTATGTTTTGGTTGTTGTTGACGACTTTTCGAGATATTCGTGGGTCTTCTTTTTAGCTGAGAAGACCGAGACTTTCTCCTTCGCTCGCAATCTGATTTTGCGTCTCCAGAACGAGTTCCCTTTGAACTCGATGCGAGCTATTAGAAGTGATAATGGTTCCGAGTTTAAGAATTCGGACTTTGAGATGTTTTGTAACCGCCTTGGTTTGGAGCATCGGTTTTCTTCCCCCTATACACCACCCCAAAATGGTGTTGTAGAGAGGAAGAATCGGACCCTTGTTGAGATGGCCAGGACGATGCTCGATGAGCATAGGACTCCTAGGCGCTTTTGGGCCGAAGCTATGAACACTGCATGCTACATTTCGAATCGCATTTTTCTGAGAGCGTTTTTGAAGAAGACCTCTTATGAGTTGCGTTTTGGTCGCCAGCCCAAGGTGAGTTATTTTAGAGTCTTTGGTTGCCACTGTTTTATATTGAAAAAAGGCAACCTGGACAAGTTTGAGTCTCGTTCTTCTGACGGTGTGTTTTTGGGTTATGGCACTCACACTCGAGCTTATCGTGTACTTAACCTTGACACTAACCGAGTCATGGAGACATCAGATGTCACCTTCGACGAGACTCTTGTTTGTCCCTCTTCTCGTTTTGAGCGTGCAGGTGATCATGAGGTTGGAGAGCCTCTTTTCGATGACGAGGACGAGGGTGCTGAAGGTATAGATGATCCAGCACCCCCTCCACCAGCAGTGCCGCAAGGAGCGGCCTCGACGACGACTCACGGCCCCGACACTTCTTCTTCCTGGGGGCCGTGGGATCCTCCACCTCGCGCGGTACCTTTTGTACCCGGGGTGGAACCAGCTGCTATTGAGGGGGAGGTCACTTCTTCCCGGGAGGCGCCACGACACATCCAGCGCCAGCACCCTCCTCAGCAGATGATCGGCGACATCGACGAGCGAGTTACTCGCTCCAGGTCACAGCACATCTCGCACTTTGCTCATTCTGCTTTTGTTGCGTCTTTTGAGCCCCGAGATGTTGGACACGCATTGACGGATCCGGATTGGGTCAATGCCATGCATGAGGAGCTAGAGAACTTTGAGCGAAATCGGGTTTGGGTTCTAGTACCTCCACCTCCTGACTGTAAACCTATTGGGACAAAATGGGTATTTAAAAACAAGCAAGGAGAGGAGGGCCACATTGTGAGAAACAAGGCCCGGCTTGTAGCGAAGGGTTATAGTCAGAAGGAGGGGATAGATTATGAGGAGACCTTCGCTCCTGTAGCTCGTTTGGAGGCTATTAGGATACTCTTGGCTAATGCTGCATCCATGGGTTTCAAACTTTTTCAAATGGATGTCAAGAGTGCCTTCTTAAACGGCTACATTGAGGAGGAGGTCTATGTCCAGCAACCCCCCGGTTTTGAAAATCCCAAGTTTCCAAACCATGTCTTTAAACTCCACAAAGCTTTGTATGGTTTGAAACAAGCCCCTAGAGCCTGGTATGAGAGATTAAAAACCTTTTTGCTAGCTAAGGGTTTTAAAATGGGATGTGTTGATAAAACGCTCTTTCTCCTCAAGCAAGGCAAAGATACTCTCTTGGTCCAAATTTACGTGGATGATATCATTTTCGGTGGTTCTTCTCACGCTTTGGTTGCCAAGTTTGCAGATACTATGAGCAGGGAGTTTGAGATGAGCATGATGGGCGAGCTGACTTTCTTTCTCGGGTTGCAAATTAAGCAATCCCGAGAGGGGACGTTTGTGCACCAGGGCAAGTACACGAGGGACTTGCTAAAGCGGTTCGACATGGGCGAGGCCAAGCCTCTTCCGACGCCCATGTCGACGACGACTGCCCTGGATGCCGACACGGATGGAGAAGCAGTGGACCAGAAGGAGTACCGCAGCATGATTGGATCGCTGCTCTACCTGACGGCGACACGGCCGGACATTCAGTTCGCCGTGTGCTTGTGCGCGCGCTTTCAGGCTTCGCCACGCACTTCTCACCGTCAGGCGGTGAAGCGCATCTTCAGGTACCTTCGTTTCACGCCTGAGTTCGGGATTTGGTATTCTGCTTCCTCCACCCTCTCGCTTTGTGGCTTTTCTGATGCCGATTTTGCTGGTTGTCGCATTGAGCGCAAGTCCACTTCTGGGACTTGCCAGTTTATTGGATCTTCTCTTGTATCGTGGTCTTCTCGCAAGCAGTCTAGTGTCGCTCAGTCTACCACGGAGGCTGAATATGTTGCTGCGGCTAGCTGCTGTTCCCAGTTACTCTGGATGATGGCCACTTTGCGTGATTTTGGTTTGAGCTTTACTCGAGTGCCTTTGCTTTGTGACAGCACGAGTGCCATTAGCGTTGCTAAGAACCCCGTGCTTCACTCGAAAACCAAACACATTGATGTGCGCTTTCATTTCTTGCGAGACCACCAGGAGAAGGGTGATATCGACCTTCGCCATGTCGATACTCATCACCAATTGGCTGATATTTTCACCAAGCCTTTAGACGAATCAACCTTTAATAGGTTGAGGGGTGAGCTTGGTGTGTGTTTCCCCTTTTAGATGGGGGAAGCATTTTGAGATGTACAGACTGACTCTTTTATTTTGAGGCTCTTTTCTTTTGAGTTTCTTGAGTCTTTCCAATTGGTATCTTTTTTCTTTCAGTTTTGTGTCGGGCATACGCATTTACATTCTGAGCTTCATGTCTATATTCACTGGAATGTAATTATGCTCTTGTTAGTATTGCTCCGATACTTATGATGATGCTTGTAGCTTATGCTCTTTCTGATCACTGTTACATGTTATGAGCGAGCTATTTTTGGAATGGTGAATTATGCCTAATGTATATAAATCTGAGAATGTTCACCATTAAGATATGCAACTAGCATGTGTAGGGTGTGTTGAGTCCATTCCTGCTTTTCATATATGCTAGGTTGCTATGTCTCTAGTTCTGAGTCATTCACTTGCTTGGTTGTTCATATCTTGCTTAAAATCTGAACCAAGTAGTGTTGAATTGAAAACATCGAGATGGGATTGCTTGTCAACACCTCATGGTATTGAGACTGTTTCTCATTGTACTTTGAGTTAAACTTGAGCCATGTAGTGTATGACCGAAACCGTTGCTTTAAGCTTCTGATTGCTTCGGCATAGGCTTCGCACGGTTGAAAAGTTAGGCAATGACAAGCTTTCAACCTCTCGCAATCACATGCCAAAAATGAACTTGTGAATTCTTTTACCGCTGAAACTCCGATATGAATTTGAAATCACAAGTATGTGCTTCATTCTTATGCATAATGATTGAACTTTGCTAGGGGTAGTTCACCTTGTATATATGCTCAGCACTTGTTTGGATTCCTTCTATACATGTCTAGTGCTATTTTGATGGTGACTATCCTTTTGGCTTAAAACTGCTCACATGCTCATATGCTTCATATTTCGTATAAGTGATCAGTCTGAGCCTTTGCTATTTGAGTGCTTAATTGAGATGTTGGAGCTATACTGATTAGAGCATCTTTGCACTCTTTTGACTATATACTTGAAGCTCCTAACTTGCATTTTGACTTCATATGCATTGTGGAAGGAGATCTTGTGTTCAGGGGGAGTTTATGTGAAGGGAGTTGCTTCTCCGATACCTTTTGGCCTTGATAAGTGCATTTTCAACTAGGGGGAGAAATTTATGCAAATCATATACTCCTGTGTTGATCAACTAAGGGGAGAATCATTTGTCCTAGTTGCTTGCATTTGTCGAGGGGGAGTTTGCTAGTTGTGTTGAGCCGTTGCCTCTGTCTTGAGGGACTAGCAAACGTTCCTAGCTTTTCATGAGCTTTTCATAAGCTTTTTCATTTGGCTTTCAATTGGTATCGTCTGGTGTGCTTTCCCATTTGGTTTGGGTTGATTTCCAATTGGTTCGGAGTGATTTTCTTGCTAGTTGTGTTGAGCCTCTGTGCCTCTATCTTGAGGGACTAGCATTTTGCTTCTGTTGTCCTCCGATCTTCAATTGGTATCTGCTAGCGGTGTTGAGCCTGTTCTACCTCTTCTTGAGGGCTAGCTTTGTTTTGCTTGTTGCGTCGAGCCGTTGCCCATGTCTTTGGGGACCAAGTTTTCGCTTCATCCACTTGACCTTCTTTGGCTTTTGTTAGGCTTTTGGGTCATTTGGTTGGGTTTTCTCTTCTCACTCCTTCCTACCTCCTTCTTCTTATTCATGATTTGTTGTGGAGTTGACAATGCACTCATCAAGGGGGAGATTGCGGATACATGGGTGTATGCCGAGTCTCTGTGTGATGAGTGATTGTCAACAGAGATGATGCGCATGTTCTTTGGCTTGTGTTGTGCAGGTGTCGAGCACGGAGACAGTGGTCGATGGCGGGTGAAGGTCAAGTTGCGACGTGCCGTGCCGACGGACCGGGCGCGATGAAGGATGGGCGTGCCGTGCGGCGGACGTGCCATGCCGATGTATCGGACGGTGAAGGGCGGACGTGGACTTGGACTGATGGACTGGAGGCCGGAGGATCAGCTGTGGTGGCTGGCAGCCTGCGACAGCGACAAGCGGAGAAGTGCGATCATGTCGGTGGAAGGGGTGCACATGCGGTGCATCCCCTCTTCGACGCCGGTTTGTTGGTAGAGCCCGGGAAAAACCAACGGTGGACGGTTTCCAGGTTTGGGCCTCAAAACCTGGGTGCTGGGTTTCCAGGTTGAGCCACAAAACCTGGGCGTGACGGTTTCCAGGTTGAGCCTCAAAACCTGGGCGTGGGCTGGTTTCCCGGTTTGGGCCTCAAAACCGGGGGCTGATGGAAAAGGCTGGTTTCCCGGTTTGGGCCACAAAACCGGGGGTGCAGAGTGGTGGCGGCACGTGGCGGCGATCTGAAGGTTGCGTGGAGGCGACGCGGAAGACCGTGCGGGCGTGGCCGTCGGATCTACCTACCACCAGCGGGTGGACTAGAATAGCCTTAGGGTTAGGCTGGTCCGCTCTGTAAATACAGTAGTGAGGGGTAGAGTAGGAAATAGACTTAGGCTAGGTTAGTATAAGTAGTCTAGGGGAGACACCCTCCTCCCTATCTCAGTTTTAGCTATTTCAGTTAGTGCTTTCATTTGCTAGGGTTTCCCACTCTCCCATCCCTGCTTTAGCTAGTTGAGATCCGCAGAGAGACTCCACTCTGTGTACTGTTGATTCGAGGAAGTGAGGCCGTATCCTCACCTTGGATCCCATCTCTTGGTGTCAATTCGCGTTTTGATTTCATGTTCATCATGTTCTTCGCGGATTGCTTTGTGCCTTGAGTTTTCCCGTCGCTTGATCTTTGTGCTCGGTTCATCTTTTGCGATTCCGTTTGAACTGAGTTGTTCTAGATCGTGAGGCACTTCTTTCCACCGAAAGAAATCATCTCTAACCTCATGGTCTAGGAGATCGATCAAGTTTTAGTTTCGGGTCTCTTTTTCTTCCTTCCCCCGAATTCCTTCGATTCACCGATTTGGAGTTAGGTTCGAGCCATGATCTCTTAGAGATAGCTCACTAACCTCCTTGTGACTCCTCAGATCGAATCCCAAGCCTAGAGCACTTGATTCGGAGGAGATCGGGTTGAATCGCTGGAGTTTCAGTGCAGTTTCGGGGTGACCGGACGCCGGTCACGACTTGACCGGACGCGTCCGGTCGTTGAAGGTTTGAGCGTGTTCTGGTTTTTGCTCTGACCGGACGCTGGAGTTTAGTGGTGACCGGACTCGCCCATAGTCCTGTTCACTACTCGAACGTGCTTGTGACCGGACGCACGGGGATCGACCGGACGCTCGCAGTCACTGCGTCCGGTCAGTTCCAGAGAGGTCCAAAACCGGTTTTTGGCTGACCAGACGCGTCCGGTCCCAGCTGACCGGACGCAGGCAGAGTCCGGTCGATCCAGTTTCGCGCCGTTTCGTTCGCGGTTCGTTCGTTCTTGATTGGACTCGAGTTTCGTCTTTTGCATTGGCTTTCTAGGGTTGTCTAGTGTCCCGCTGTGCTTCTAGGAAGCATCCACCCTACATCTAGGGTCGTGGACATTAGCAAGCTCTAGGTTTCGCTCTTGGGATTGAGTTTGGGACAGTGACATCTAGTTTCGGAAAGGAAATATTGAAGCTCCCATTCACCCCCCTCTGGTCGCTTTCGGGTAGCTTCTCGGTCCTTCAGGAACACGTTCTGAAGACGCAAAATCAGATTGCAAGCAAAAGAGAAAGTCTCCGTCTTCTCAGTCAAAAAGAAGACCCACGAATATCAAAAAAAATCATCAACAACAACAAGCACGTACCACTTCCCCCCAACCGAGCTCACCCGAGCTGGACCAACAAGGTCCATGTGTAAAAGCTCTCCAGGGCGTTGTGTCATGACCTGAGTCACTAGATGGTGGGGAGCGGCAACCATCTTCCCATGTCTACAAGAATGGCAAACAAGGTCCTTCTCCATGGATAACTTAGGCAATCCTCGGATTAGGCCAAGTGAGCTAAGCCTTGCAAGCAAGTCGAAGCTTAGGTGACCGAGTCTCCTATGCCACATCCAAATATCAGAGGAGGAAGGACCAGCCACAAGACAGCGAGAAAATCCAAACGACACTGAGAAATTCGTACGAAATACTTTCCCAAAGGGCAAAATCAAACATACAAGATTGCCCTGAGGATCTAAAATACGACTGAGATTCAGTTTAAAACGAATCTCATAGTCATATTCAAAAAGTTGTGAAACAGAAAGAAGGTTAAAATGCAAGCTAGAAACAAGAGCAACATCACGCAACACAAAGTGCTCATTAACTCGCACCGACCCATGAGACAACACTTTACCTTTGCTATTATCACCGAAGGTGATAAACTCCTTTCCGACAACAGAACTAAGACTAGAGAACCACTTGGCGTTTCCGGTCATGTGCCTCGAGCAACCGAATCCACCAACCAAATGTCCTCCAATCGTTTTACCTACATCAATAAAAAGACATATGGTGAGCATACGGTCCAACATTGGGGTAAGTGAAATAGGAAGAGTACCAGTGTTGGGCCGGCTGCTCAAAAGAACGGTTAGTAGAAAAACCATTTCTAGCACGCCTACGAGGAAAGCGATCACCACGCACAGGAAAACGTGGTCCGCTAAGGGAAGAGCGTCCATCGCGATACTCAAAACGCGGTGGAGGGAAACGCTCAACAAGGCCACCTCCACGGGATCCATATCCTGCAAAGCCAGGATCCCGCCGGGCAGCACCTCCCTGACGCCTAGGACCTTGAGGCACTGCACCTCTAGGCCAAGCAGCTCTCCTCTGAACATTTGACACATGTACATCATGGAAACGATGGTACATGTTTGCATTGTTCATCTCCCTGGCACGACGCTCCTCTCTCTTGCGCCGAAAGCAAAACTCACTCAAGTGTCCATCTCTCCCATAGTGCTCACAATGGTACCTCACCGCTCTCATAGGGGTTGTTGGTACTCACGGTAGTGGGTGTGGATCACTTTGCCCTTCTGTGGCATAAGCTCCTCTTGGATAGGTGGCATTGTGTCAAGCTTGTTTTTTAGGTGGTTGGGTTTGGGATGCCACACTTGTTTCTTGGGTGGAGCTGTCAGAGGTTCCTCAAACACTCCATCCTTGGTGTTAGGCATGAGGGGTTCTTTAGGTGGAATCTTGGTAAGCTTGGGAGTAGTGGTGGAGTTGGGCTTCTCACTCGGGTTAAGACCACTCGACTATCCAATCTTCCCAAAAGAGGAAGCATCAACACCCTGAGCAAAACCTACACCTAGACCTCCAACAGCACGCTTGAACTGGGAGATCGTCATCCCAAGCTGCGGCTCACCACAAGACACCCATGACAAGATGGTCCGAAGGTATGTGTTTTCCTCCTCGGTTTCCATCTTGTCATGCTTCACGTTCGTAATCTCCATCTCCAAACCCTCACACAGAGCACACCTAGCCACACAAGTGCTACCCGAGCTAGCCTTCTCAAGAGACTCAATCTTGGCATTCTTCTCTGCCAACTCAGTTTGCAAGCCAGCACAAGACTTGCACGCACCCAACAACACGGGTCTAGCCCGGAGCTCATCCACCTCTCCAACCAAAGCAGCATACGTACCTCTCAAAGTGAGAAGGTCAGTCATGTGTTTGGTGCACATCTCGCACTCACTCTCCTCAGGGACTACAATGGTGGATTTAGCAAACTCTAGCTCCCTCACCGTGTCCTCCCACTTCTGCCTAAACTCCTTCCTCTCTCTAGCTGCACGTCTCAACAACTTATCTTGACTAAGCAAAGCAGCTGTAAGTTTTTCAACTTCGGCAGAGAGTTCTTCAGGAGTCTAAGATACCTGCGAGGAGTCGTCGTCATCGTTGTTCTGAGGGATCTCCTCCAGCTTGCCGTCCACCTCATCACCAAGGGCCATGGTACAGAAGCCCTCGTCATCGGCGAAGAAGCAGAGGCTGTTCAACTTGTCCTCGATCCTCTTCCTCTTCTCGGACTCATCATCGCTTGAGGGTGCGGAGTCGTCATCCGAGTCGTCGATGTCACTGAGCGTGGCGAAGAAAGCACGTTGCTCAGCCTGGGCCTTCCCCAAGTACTTCTTCTTGATGTACTCCTTGTTGAAGCCGCCCTTCCGCTTCTGCTTCGCGGGGACATACTTCTCCTTGCGCTTGCTGGAGTCGTACTTGTGCCCATGGTCGCCCTTCCCAAATGCTTGCTTGTTCTTCTTGGGACAGTTGGCGATGAAGTGGTCGGGGTCGCCGCACTCAAAACATCCTGAGCGTCCTCCTCCGCGGCGAAGGTTCATGCGGTTGTTGTGAAACCGTGAGAACCGGTTGGCAAGCAAAGCCAACTCATCATCCCCCATGGACTCCAGCTGCTCCTCTGTGATAGAAAGAAGAGAAGAAAGTGCAAATCCTCCAGAGGGGTTAGTAAAAGAGCCAGAAACCAAAGCCATAGTCGGGCCAGAAGGATTTTCATAAGAAGCCCTCGACATGGCGTCAATCTCACTAGACTTGAGCTTACTGAAGAGCTCATCGCATGTGAGGGTCTCATAGTTAGACGATTCGATGATCGCCTAGACCTTTGAGTCCCACACCGACTGATCAAGAGTATGCAAAAGCTTCAAAGCTCTCTCATGATCGTCGAAAGGCAATAGCTCCTTGTTCGCTCTCATCTTGTTGACAATTACTTGAAAGCGAGTGAATAAACTCTCTATGCTCTCGCCGGGCATATGTCTAAAGTTCTCATACTCCCGCTTGTGCGACTCGTAGAGACAGGATTTGACTTGAGTGGTTCCCTCATGGAAGCGCATGAGGGTCGCCCAAATCTCATGAGCCGTGGGGAGGTGAGAAATGCGATCAAACTCGGACATACTCAAACAGGAGAAAAGAGCATTACAGGCTCGGCTATTGGCATCGTGCTCATCAATCTGCAGCTGAGTCACACGAGCAGCCAAGACCTCGTAATCCTCCGTGTTGCAAATCTCTAAAACAGAAGCACCCATGCTCTGAAGATAGGCCGACATGCATATCTTCCAATACGCATAGTTTGTCCCATCGAAAAATGGTGGTTTGCCCACGCCGTGTTCCATGTCACCTTCTGTGGATCTGGAACTGGCTAAGGTGGAAGATCCTTAACCTGCTCCGATACCAATTGAAGGACCAAAGATGCTATCAGAAAGCGACCAGAGGGGGGTGAATGGGAGCTTTAAATTTCTTTTCAGAAACTTGTCGCCACTGTCCCGAGAATCAACCCCTAAGAGCAAACCTAGAGCTTGTGAGCGTCCACGACCCTAGATGTAGGGTGGAAGCTTCCATGAAGCACAGCGAGACACTACACACCTCTAGAAACCCAACGCAAAAGCCAGAAATCGAAATCGACAACGAACGAACGAACGAACTGCGGATGAAAACAGCGCAGAACACACTTGACCGGACTCTGCCTGCATCCGGTCAGGAACCACCGGATGCGTCCGGTCTGAGAAAAACAGTACTGGAACCTTACTGTTCGTGACCGGACTCTCTGACGCGGTGCGTCCGGTCGAGTATCGAGCGTCTGGTCACAAAAGCACAACCCGATGAACAGTGAGAAGAGTGCGTCCGATCACACACAAACCGAGCGTCTGGTCAAGTTGCAACAAAAACGCTGAGAGCACATTCATCGACCGGACTCATGGCCAAGCGTTCGGTCGCCCCGACCCCAGCGTCCGGTCACCCCGATCCTATGCAGTTCGTCCACCGATTCGACTCGATCTCACCTAAAACGAATCCTCTAAGGATCAAACTTGGTGTGAAGAGTCACAAGGAGGATAGTGAGCTACTCCTATGAGATCATGGCTCGAACCTGTCTCCAAATGGATGAATCGAAGAAATTCAGGAAAGAGAGGAGAAAAGTTGATCCAAAATGAAAACCAACCGATCTACTTGTTCGTGAGGTTTGAGATAAATTCCTTCGGTGAAAGTGATCTCCTCACTGTAAAGAACATGTTGATTCAAATGGTTTTGCAAACGGAGCAACGTAGAGAGAGAACGATCAATGGGAAAATCATGGAGAAAAGCAACCCGCGAAGAACAAGAACAAAACGCGAATTACGACCACGAATTTGCAACCGTGCGGCTACGACACGCTACAATAGTGAGATTACGGTCTCACTTCCTCAAAATCTCTCGAACACAGAGGTATGATTGTCTTCTCTGTGGATCTCAGTTCGCTACAGCAGGGAATAGGGAGAGCAGGAAACCCTAGAGCAAATGACTGAGATAGTTTGGGAGGTGGGTGTCTCCCCCTACTTATCCTAATTCTAATTCCCACTCTACCCCTAAGTATTTACAGAGCAACCCAGCCAAACCCTAAGGCTATCCTGGACCAACTCGATGATGATGCTGATCTGACGGCCACGCCCTCACAACTGGTAGCGTTGCCTCGACGCAGCCTCACCGATTGCCGCCACGTGCCGCCAACGCTCTGCTTGTCCTTTTCCCAGACTCCGTCCCCGGTTTTGTTGCCGAAACCGGGAAACCGGGCCTTCAAGAGCATCCCCTAGTTTTGAGGCCCAAACCGGGAAACCAGCCATCCATTGCCTGAGTTTTGTGGCCCAAACTCAGAAACCCGCCAGCGCCCAGGTTTTGAGGCCCAAACCTGGAAACCGTCCTCAGCCCGAGTTTTGTGGCCCAAACTCGGCATACCCGCAGCACCCAGGTTTTGTGGCCTAATGACGAACTAGGATGTCAGAGATATCATCAGAAGATGATTACTCCGACTAATCCCAGATGGCGCAGGAGATACAAAGACTTGTCACACAGTGTACTTGGATTAGGACTCCGATTTGTAACTTAGCCGAGTTGTGTAGGGAAGTCTTGTAATCAGAATAGGACTCTACCTTTGTAACCGGCTAGGACTCGGACTATGCTAAGGCTTACCTGGATATATAAGGGGAGCCGGGCACAGGTCCTAGATCATCGAATACTGAATCACAATCATACACAAGGCACACGCCGCACTGGACGTAAGGTATTACGCTATTTAGCGGCCTGAACCAGTATAAATCGCTGTCTCTGTGTAATCGCCGTGAAGGACCGAATTGGCGACCAGAGGGGGGGTGAATGGGAGCCTCAAATTTCTTCTCGAGAAATCGGCGGCCTCTGTCCCAGAAAGTCAACCCCAAAAACAAAGATCACAAACCGTGATGTCCACGACCCAAAAGATTGGGTGGATGTTCCCTAGGAACACAGCGGGACAGCACACATGCGATCAACCAAGCACACCACCAAAACTGGAGCTCCGATCAGGAAGCACTACACTCCTATGGAGAAAGTAAATGCCCAACCAAAAATACTTGAGTCAACTGGTGACTAAAGTACTTTAGAATGTTCCCCACAAAGTTCAAAAACCAACGCAACAAACGGAACTCGAATCGGAGCTCGAACGCAAAAACTACGGACGAAACAGCGCGAAAACTGCACTGACCGGATGCTGGTACTGTAGCGTTCGGTCGCTGCACTGTAGCGTCCGGTCACTGTAGCACCGGGCGCACTGTAGCCGTACCGTAGCGTCCGGTCGGGGTACTGTAGCAGGTACTGTAGCACCGGACGCATGAACAGTAACAACATCGCGTCCGGTCGAAAAACGGTGTCGAGTCCGGTCGTTACTGTAGCAGTTACTGTAGCACCGGACGCACTGTAGCGTCCGGTCGTACTGTAGCAGCGTCCGGTCAGCCCGAAAACAGCGTTGTTCAAACACCAAATTGACCCGAAACTCAGTCAAATCAACTCCAAACTTCACCAAATTTTGCACAGATGATCACAACTATGTTAGTGAGCTATCTCTAAGATATCATGGCTCGAACCCAACTAGAAATTCGTGAATTGCAGATCTCGTGCAGAAGGGAAAAGTTTAGAACCGAAAACGAAATCCGCCCGATCTATGTGCTCGTGAGGAATTAGATAAATTCCTTCGGTGGAAAGATGTCTCTCACGATGCTACACAAGATGGTTCAAATGGATTTTCAATCCATCCCT
Source organism: Coix lacryma-jobi var. lacryma-jobi (assembly GCA_009763385.1). Lineage (NCBI taxonomy): Eukaryota > Viridiplantae > Streptophyta > Magnoliopsida > Poales > Poaceae > Coix > Coix lacryma-jobi. Next base: position 118,939,621 of record CM019830.1, on the reverse strand, counting down.
TCAAATGGAAAATCTCGCGAAAGAATCAAAGGGAGGAAACGAAGAACGCGAAGAACAAAAACGCGAATCGATCCAAATTTCAGCCAACACAAGAGGAGTAAGAAATTGATCCTTGGATTGCTACGGGATGATGAATTGTGTAGCACACTATGTCGGGTTACAAGCCACTCCTCGCAACAACAAAGCGTGGATGGCGAAAAGCTCAAGAACAAGAGCCACTCCTCTCTCTAACCCTAGCCTCCTCTCAAATGAACAAAATGAGAGTGACACTTCCCCAAGGATGGCGGCTGCCCTAGCAGCCCCCCTCATATATATAGGCGCACGTCCGAAGACCAAAACGCCCTTACATTAATCACTCGTCCCAAATACCCTCCAGGGGTAAAACCGTCCAGTCCTGACGATCTTCATCCGACGGCCACGCCCGCACATCCGGTAGCATCGCCTCGACGCGACCTCACCCGATGCCGCCACGTGCCGCCACCATCGACCGCCGCGCCTTCTCACCGATAGCTTCGCCGCAACGCAAGCCTCTCGGTGCCGCCACGCGTCGACCGTCCTTTCGGACCAACCCCCGGTTTTGAGGCCCAAACCGGGAAACCGTCCACCCCAAGTTTTGAGGCCCAAACTCGGAAACCCGCACGCCTAGGTTTTGAAGCCCAAACCTGGAAACCGTCCACGCCGAGTTTTGAGGCCCAAACTCGAAAACCGGCCACCCCAGGTTTTGAGGCCCAAACCTGGAAACCGTCGATGGTAGCTTTTTGAGGCTCAGCTACCGAACCCGCACCGTAGACGGAGTGTGGTTCTCACACCACGACCACCGGCACCGATGCCGATGCATGTCCAGCCTCCACGCCGGGCACAACGCCTTCGCCTTCCTTCTTGACTTGGCCGACGGCACTTGCGCCGCACGCAAGCCCGTGTTCGACCTCCCGCCAAGTGACACGACTCCAGCGCCTTCCTCCCGACTCGGCCGATGCACCGCACATCCCATGTGCTCCTGCTCGCCGATGCCATGTGCCCGCTACCACAGCTGGTCCTCTGGCCCTCCGGTCCGTCAGTCCAAGCCTCACGTCCACCCTTCACCGCTCGGTACCTCGGCATGGCACGTCCGCCGCACGGCACGCCCATCCTTCACCGCACCCGGTCCGTCGGCACGGCACGTCTCAACTTGACCTTCACCTCGCCATAGACCACTGTCTCCGAGCTCAACACCTGCACACCAACACAGCCAAGAGACACATGTTGCACACACACACCAACACAGAAACACCACACAACTCACGCCACCGGTTAGTCATAAACAATAAGCGCATAGCTAGATAAGGACTAAACCGGGAAAAGCCTCAAACCTTCCTCATCAAAGTCAATCATTCATCATATATGTTCTCACGCCGGGTCCTACGAACACCGATCCCCATCGAACAAATAGTCCTGAGATTACTCAAGACTAGTTGCCGGTTAACAAACACCGACAGCTGGCGCGCCAGGTAGGGGCCTTCGGCGATTCGACGATCAAGAGCCCGGCGAACCATGACAACATGTTCTCGGCGGGATCAATTTTCGTTTTTGGCTCGTGGACTTGCGTCGCGGATGATCAAGGGAGGCTTCATAGCCGACTCGACACCCAATCGAAGCCGCAAGCCACGCCAAAGATGGAGCTCCTCGCCCAGCACCTCGCAAGTCTGCAGATCCAAGAACCCCAACACCTGGAAGACAGCCCAAAGCCATCCGACTCCTACCCGGACTCAAACTCTCAAGGGAAGGACCCGGATCACATCCAGGGCATCTCCTTTGGACTGCGGAACACTGCTGAAAGCTTCCAAGACTTGATCGGAGCAAAATTCAAAGAGTATCAGCAGATACCTTTGACTGGAGCCCAACAAGGACTCATTTTTAGTGCGTCTTCGGGGTACCCTCAGGCCAACTACTCGGGTTTCTTGTTAGTCATCGAGGTATCGAGGCCAGTCAAAAGCAAATTTCCGCCATCATCAACATGAAGCCACCTGCCTCTGTCAGAGACGTCCAGAAGCTTACCGGGTGCATGGCTGTGCTAAACTGGTTCATCTCACGCTTAGGAGAAAAGGGACTACCTTTCTTCAAATTGCTTAAGGCCGGTGACAAATTCCAGTGGACGGAAGAAGCAGACAAGGCTTTTGAACAGCTCAAAGGCTACCTCACGAATTCTCCAATACTAACACCGCCAGAGCCCAAGGAACCGATGCTGTTGTACATTGCTGCTACCACACACGTTGTGAGCACGGCAATTGTGGTGGAGCGCAAAGATGACAAGCACATCTACAATACCCAACAACCAGTTTACTACATTAGTGAGGTACTCTCTGACTCGAAAGTCAGATACCCGCAAGTACAGAAACTGCTCTATGCACTACTCATATCTTCAAGAAAGCTGCGGCACTACTTCGAAGCTCATGAGATCATGGTAGACACAGATTTTCCTCTAGGAGAAATTCTTCACAACCGTGATGCCACCGGCAGAATCTCTAAGTGGGCAGTTGAATTAGGAGCACTCAACATCAAATTCACTCCCAGGAAAGCTATTAAGTCACAAGCTCTAGCTGATTTCATCGCTGAGTGGACAGAGATACAACAGCTTCAAGACAGCGCTAATCCTGATCATTGGAAGATGTATTTTGATGGGTCCTTAAAACTCGGAGGAGCAGGAGCCGGGGTCCTTCTTGTATCACCTGCGGGAGAACAGCTTAAATACGTTCTGCAAATATTATGGCCGGCTACCAACAATGAAGCAGAGTACGAAGCACTACTCCACGGGCTCATGCTAGCTACCACACTGGGCATCAAGCGACTACTAGTCTACGGTGATTCCTCTGTGGTCATTCACCAAGTCAATAAAGACTGGGATTGCACCAAAGAGACAATGAACGCTTACTGTGCCGAAGTCCGAAAGCTAGAGAAGTTTTTCTTAGGGTTGGAGCTCATTCATATTACTCGGGACCTCAATGTGGCGGCAGACATCCTCGCAAAATTGGGTTCTTATAGAGCACAAGTTCCAACCGGTACCTTCGTACATGAGTTGTCCAAGCCTTCAATCCAAGAGAAGCAAGAGATCGAGCCAATACCTTCTAATCAGGTCCTATCATTCTCATCCGACTGGACACAAGTATTCATTGACTACTTCAAAGAGCATAAACTCCCAAGTGACAAAACTGAAGCAGAGCAAGTCACCAGGCGTAGCAAGAACTATGTCCTAGTCGGGGATAAGCTATATCGACGTGGAGCTTCATCAGGAGTCCTACTCAAGTGTATTACACCGGAAGAAGGCAGAGATATCTTGAGTGAAGTCCACTCTGGGTGCTGTGGTAATCATGCAACCTCCAGGACACTAGTCGGAAAAATCTCAGGTCAGGATACTACTGGCCTTCAGCTTTAAAAGACGCAAAAGACTTAGTCCGCTGCTGCCAGTCATGCCAGTTTTTTGCAGAACAACAGCATGTACCCGCACACGAGTTAATCTGTATTCCTCCGTCTTGGCCCTTCTCATGCTGGGGGCTCGATATGGTGGGTCCTCTCAAGCGTGCCCTAGGCGGATTCGAGTACTTATATGTCGCAATTGACAAGTTTACCAAGTGGATCGAATATATGCCCCTGGTCAAGTTCAATGCATCCAAGTCAGTCCAATTCATGCAGAGCATCTTTCACCGCTTTGGAATGCCGCACAGAATCATCACTGATCTTGGGTCTCCCTTTACGGCAATCGAATTCAAGACATGGGCTAGTGATTGTGACATCAGGATAGATTATGCCTCAGTAGCCCACCCACAGTCCAATGGTCAAGTTGAACGAGCAAACGCCCTGATCCTCGCAGGATTAAAACCAAGACTTTTCGACCTTCTAAAGGATCACGGTGGCAAGTGGGTTGAAGAACTGCCCAAGGTAGTCTGGGGGCTACGAACACAACGAAGTCGGGCAACAGGCCACACTCCTTTCTTTCTGGTATATGGCACTGAAGCAATCCTCCCGGCTGATCTAATCTGGAACTCCCCACGTGTAGAACAGTACAACGAAGGTGAAGCTGATGATACCAGGCGGCTAGAAGTCGACAGCATTGAAGAAGCCCGACTAACCGCATTGTTTCAGTCTGCACGATACCTTCAAGGGATGAGGCGGTATTACGATAAAAACGTCCATCACCGTACCTTTCAAGTGGGATACATGGTATTAAAGAAGATACAGAATACTACGGGACGCCACAAGCTCATGAGTCCATGGGAGGGTCCTTATATTGTATCCAAAGTAACAAGACCCAGGTCATTTGAGCTAGTCAGTGAAGATGGTTCTCCACTGCCAAATTCATGGAATATTGAGCACTTGAAGAAATTCCATACTTAAGGACTACGCTACAAATCTGACCCAGGGCAATTGTAATTATTAGTCGGATATTAATAAAGTTTGAAGTTCATCAGAAACAAAGGCTTTGCAATTTATCCAGACTTCACATGACTCCTCAGTCGTCTAACGAGTCACTGCAGTAGCAGGACTCTACCTCCGATTAGTACTAACTACTCGGATAGATTGGTTCAGTGGAAACCAAACTCGAGTTACGAGCTTCGAGCTCAATACAACTCACATGGTAGTACGGCTTAACACCCGGCTATCAGCCTATAGCAAATATGGAATCCACTATAGTGGAGACTAGTTTCTATAAGGCGTAACAAGGCAGGATAAGTACCCACCTTGTTACACAACTACCGGACAGAGGTCCACTCACTTTCGCACTCAAGCTGCGATCCTCAAGAGGATATGATCCACCCAGAAGGAACCTACGTAATGGTCCTTCAAGAGGTGCCTGATCGAAATTATCCCTTGAACAAGGGTACTAAGAGTAGTACTCGGGCAAGACTAAGTTCTCTACAAAATAAGTTAGAGAAGTAAAGTCACACGACCCAAACCAAAGGTGCTAGAGGGCACTCGGATAGACTCGTCTAATCAGATGCCTGGTCATACATCCACAAACAAGCAAACTCAACCCATTGCCAAGGACTCTCTTGTCGCAATACGGAGTTGGACACATATGAAATTCACGAGAATCAAAAGTAACATATATTTTTTATATCTTATACTAAATGTTTATAGGAGTTACAAATAGTGCCCAAAGGAGCAAGGAGTCTACTACCCTACGAGATCTAAGATCTACAAATACTCCTCCGCAGTGGCCTTCACCTCCTCCTGCATCGCCGCGAGGTCTTCATCGCTCTTGTCCTCAGGCAGGGTCATCAGAGCACTCAGGTCAAAAGCTGGCAGATGCAGTCGAAGAGTAGCCATCAGGCCCTGGACCACGGAGATTGACATACTCTTGATATAGTGAGCCAACCGTTTTGGTGCAGCTTTGGCTCGTTCAATCAAGGTCTCCTCAACTCCTTCAGGCGCCGGTATCATTTTCAGCAGGGGCTCGACGGCTTGCTTAAAGCCTTCAAGGAATCACGCGACTCCTTTGTAGACTTCAAAGCCTGCAGAAGATCCCGGTCAGCACCCTCACGCATCAGTTTGGCTTCTTGAAGAGTACTCTGCGCATTAGCAAATACCTCCTCAAGCTCCGCCTCCTTACGGTTGAAGGTGTTCTGCCATCCTGAAGCCAGCTTATTCGCATCTGCAAAACTTCTAAGTCAGTTCCGTACAATCATACTACTAATATGGACAAAGACTAGCAAGTAGACTTCAAAAGTGCCTTCCAGTTGCTTCTTGGAGGTCTTCCTCAGCTCCTTCACCTTCAGCTCTGTGGAGGCAGCCTTGCTGATCAGCTCAATTTCTCAAGCATTGGCAGCATCACGCTCTGCTTCCACCGTCTTGAGGCTGCTCTGAAGCTCATTGATCCGATTGTGTAGCACTTGGGTAGCTACCTTTTGGCTAATCTGATCTTGAGCAATATAATCTTTGAGCTGCTGGACCTCACGGGATGTTTCCTAGCGGATCCGGGTAACTTGATCCCGGACCTTGAAGTCAAAGGCCTAGTAGCACAAGTATAACGTAAGTACTCGGACGAGTCTACAAAGCAATAAGGTAGAATTGGGATTCTTACCTCAATGAACTGATGGAGCGCATCAACCGGAGCCTTCAATCGGTCACTCAACTCCTTCAACCGGGTAAGATCCTGGTTGTACCCGAACACGTCCAGTGTCGCCCCTTGGCGCGAGGACTCAGGTGCATCCAAGGACCCTACCTCTCGATGGACTGAAGACTCCGCGTGAATACCCGCCGCGACCATATCAAGGGTTGGTTCATCAGGCTGTCGGGTACGGAAAAACCAGTCATTCCAAACCCGATCAAATTCCAATTGCGCAGGAGAGCAGAAAATGGAGTATGGCCAACCAACCTGAGGCAATGGAAGAGTATCCGCGTCAGGAGCAGCATCAGTAGCAGCATCAGGAGCAGCATCAGGTTGAGCTTCAGTCAGAGAGGAGTCAGGCAGCACGTCTACCTGGCTGAAGGTAGGCAGCACGTTGGAATCATCTTTAGCCAACGACTCCGACTCCTCTACCACCTGAGGAGCAGGGATAGCACTCGAAGTCGCAGCAGCCGGCTTTACCTTCCTGAAAAATAGATGAGTACCAGCGTCAGTACCAGATTTTCTTGAATTTTTCATGAGCATGAAGACATGACTTACTTTGTAAGCTTTAAAGTCTTTGGTAACTTCAAAAGCAGTTGCGGGTCTGGAATAGAAGAATCCTCAGTAGCCGCGCTATCAGAAGTACCTTGCTCTGCTCCGGTACCTGATACAATATCACATATAAGACAAGTGATTATCAACAAATGCAAGGACTACAAAGTACTCGGGTTTTCCCTTACCAGGAGCACCCGGCTTGTAATACTTATCAGACAATTCTTGTGACAAACGAACTTTACGACAAGCACGGCGATTACCAGTGCGAGCCTTCTTCTGGATGGGTCCTCCAGCTTCTAGATGTGGAGTTGGCGACCTCTTCCGACTGCTCTCTGCTTCAAGGTCTATGAGCATGACATTAGAATCAGTGAAATCCGAGTCAAGCTAACCGAGATCAGCAGATGATCTTTGTTTATTGAGTAGATCCTCACTCCAGATGGGTCCTTCCAGGGCTATGCCTTCGCCTTCTTGAGTCGGTGGCGGCAGAGGAGGGCAGTCATTGTTATCTCTTCCTTGCCCCTATAACGAAGAAACACATAATCAAGTCAGAAGGATTTCTATTAAGAAAACTGATGACTAGATAAACTCAGTTACTTACAGGAGGAGGAGGATTAATAGAAGAGAAGGTTGCCATTATAGGAGATAAGTGTTCACGGCTTTTCAGCAACCGGTTCACCCTCCACAAGACTTCATAATTTGATAATTGATCAATAGCATGATGACTCGGGTCATTCTTCCCCAAGAACTCGAACCCGAAGTTTGCCCGCTGCTGGAGAGGGTGGATGCGTCGGGCAACAAAGTCTTGTACAATGTTGTATCCCGTCAATCCGTCGATCTTTAAGGCCTCTATCATCATAAGGAGAGGTTGGATAGCTCCAAATTCTTCAGTCGTCAGCTTCTCCTTCCACTCGCGACACTTCTGTGGCGGCCATCCATCATGACGGAGAAGAGCTGGGGGTGGGTTACCCATGTAGAACCACCCGGCAGCCCAGTCCTTAACAATATCCGACAACTCGACTGTCACATACTGATGGGCAACCTCCTGCCTAACCTGAAGACTAGCCCCTCCGACTACTTCGGTTTTAGCGTCACTAGGTTGACACTTAAACCAGAAGAAATAGTGGAAGAGGGTGAAGTTGGGGCAGATTCCCAAGAAAGCTTCACAAAGGTGGACGAAGATGGAGATATGAAGAACTACATTAGGAGTAATATGGTTTAAGGTCAAACCATAGTAATGCAGCAGTCCACGGAAGAAATCTGATGCAGGCAACCCCAACCCCCTCTCCACCATGGCCTTGAACATGACGATCTCTGTGGTGTTGGGGGCGGGAGCTCGATGATCAATAGGCACCCTCCAGCCATCGATTGCTTGCGCCCGAAGGTATCCTTGCTGCGCTAGGAAAGCCAACTCCGCTTCAATGGTGTCCGGTTTCTTCCACGCCAAGACATCGGTCGGCGGGTTTGGGTGCTTAGGCTTCCCAGTGATGGTGATCTTGGGCTTCTTCCCAGCGGCAGATTGCCTCTTGGGACCCATGTTGATGACAAGAGATTTCCTACGCATCAACTAACAGTTGGCTAAGGGTTTGTGGATTGAAGGCAAGAGCTTGATGAAAGCGTGAGGAAAGCAAGGCCCGGTGGCGGCTTATTATAGATCTGTTTTGATAATCGTTCGGCTTTCACTGACGGCATCATGGTAACGTTAGAAACCCTAACGGAGAGAAGCACGTGTCAAACAGCGTCAGAAACGAAGGGCAGAAGCGGTACACAGACAAGCTTTTCAATTCGCAAGAGACACATAGTACTCGGATAAAAGGACAAAGGACTCAGAAATTATTCTAAGTACTCGGATTCTTGTTATCACTACTCGGAATTACAACAGAGATACATGGAAGCATCTTGAGATACAACAACTTTCAACAGAAGTTTAATCAAGGTGTAAAACGCTACTCTAGTAAATTCAAGGCACATAGCCTTGATGCCTATTGCACCAAGAAATGGTTTCAGTGAGACGCAGTAAATCAGAGGCAGAACCTTGAGTAGACACTATCTTTTCAGTGCATCCTAAGGTGGGTCTTTGGTACCACCCCAGTACTCAAGGAACTCGGGCAAGACCATCACCCTCGCCGCCCTTTTGACAACCGGTGACTCCGAGGTTATCTACGAGTGGTAGTCACAATAGTTCTTCTAGGCGCAGCTTTGTATTCCTCTGCTCGCGACCACTTGGAAACCACCCTGGCGGATGGTCCCTTCACAAGAGTTCTTCTAGGCACTTCATATATTCTACAGAAGGAAGAGACCCGGGGGCTCGGCCATCTCTGCTATTGCTACTATAATACTCATGGGACTAAGAGAAGTTCTACACTCCAATGGGATACGAGCTCCTTTGCTTCCCAGGCAGGGTATTTATAGGTGGTTTCTCCCTGGTCTATGGACATGGTTCACCAACAGGAGTGACTGCTGAAGCAATAATTCACCCAATGTACTGTAGTGCATGTGAAGCTCAGCATGGGTAACAGGACTGATACCCACATGCATTTCAAGGCACAAACGACAAAGTTTGCAGTTGAAGAAAATGACAAACATCATTACTGCGTACAGTTGGAACAGTCATTAGTCAATTATTGTTGACCTATGGTAATATTTATTCAGTGGGGGGTGATACGGGATGTTTGTTGAAAACATTACCCACCTGAAGCTGAATATTTATTAATCGGACAGTTTAAGCAATGAATTGGTGGCATGATCTGACTACTTCAGAACTTAATGGATTACCCAAACATATGGTTCTACAGATCCTAAGGACCGACTACTATAGTACTTGGATCTTAGGCTCGGGGGCTGCTGTTGACATCTATTAACTATCATTATTTATTGTCAACAAGACTTGAATAAATGTCAAAAAGGATTGCCAACTTAGAAATAGGAGGTTTAAACTAACAAATTCCACGAGTTTTGGTGATTCTATATTTTCCAGGGATTAAACAGGAAAACTAACCATATTGCTTCCCCAAGAAGGAACCCGACGCAGATTTCTTCACGGCCACGTTGGGTTATCGCTAGAGGACTCCACGAGACACCACAAGACACCACGAGAAAAGGCACCACAGGGAGCTGACCTGTGGGACCGACCGGTCCCACAGGGCCCACCGGTTGGTTGGCCGCGGAGCCCACGCGTTTCCGTCCTCTGCAAGCTACTTCCACCGCCTTTGAGGATCAATCTCAGCCCTACGTGAAGTCGGTTTGATCGAACGGTCGCGGTTCATCGCCCAGGGTATATAAAGAGACCCCTGACCCCCCTCTCCATAGGCAGACAACGAGACAGATCAAGATTAGAAGATGTTGGTATAAATTAATGCACACTCTACTTTACCTGCAAGCGCATAGATAAAATCTACCGATGTAGCACTTCACCGGATGTAACCCAGTTTTAATATCGAACCCAAAGGAACGGATAGCAGTAAATCTTAAGTGTTTAACCCCTGAGTAACTAACAAGGACGGAGAAGCTAAAAGTATAGAGGGGATCACTAAGGTTGTCTAAACCTATCTTAAGAGTGATATGTCTATTATTCTTAATGGGGAAATTGTCATAAAAGGTCAGAGCAGAGTATGAATCTTTTATGCAAATGTATAATCCTACCGAACCTACACACGGGTAGTGGACTATAGAAGAATCAACAAGGCTATAAGGGTCACCCTTGCGAACTACCACTTTTACCAGCGTTATAGGAGGTAAACATGAGTTATCCAGTCTAAGCACCATGCTTACACTATCCAACTACTCTAACTCTAGAGCGACTAGAATTAAAGTACTCCAAAGAGTCATAAACCTTAAGAATAATAAGAACAATAGCTCAAACTTAAATATAGATGTTGATTACCGAAACAATCGTAGATGCAAGTCGATGAAGAACTTGAATCCACTGGTACAAGATGAAGAAGTTGATCCGACAGGCCGGAGCTTCCTCTTGATCTCTTCCTCTCTCTCTCTTCTAGTTCTAAATAAGACTAGGTTCTAATCCTACTAGAGGGGTATCTAGTCTTCTACATGGAAGCTAATCTCTCGAAGTCTCTTCTAGGGTTTCTAGTTGAAGCGTAGTCTTCTGAAGAGGGACCTTCTTCCTTGGCCTGGGGCCTGGGGGTCTGTTTATATAGCCCTGAGGGATCAACCATGGCCCTTGGATCAAACTGACTTGAGGTACGGTTGAGATGCATCTAGGAAGTCGGTTGGAGTAGCTTGCGGAAGAAGGAGGCCGGGGGCGCCAAGGGGCGACCGACCGGTGGGCCTAGGGGACCGGTCGGTCCCACCTGGAGGCCACCCGGGGTGCCCTTCCTCGTGGTGCCTTTACGTGGTCTCTGGAGTCTTCTAGAAGATACTTGACGTGGGGAATGCGTTATCTCCCGTCGGTTTCCTTCTAGGGGAAGCTATCGGTGTTAATTTCCTAGATTAGTCCCTGCGAATTCACAATTCACCAAAACTCATGGAATTCATTAGTTTAAACCCCTATACTAAGGTGGAGTTTATATATTCATCCATTTTTATGCTTAATTGACCTTTAATAATAAGAGTTAATATGTGTCAACAAGCTCCCCCACACTTAGGCTTTTACTCGTCCTCGATAAAAGGTTGGATCATAAGATATCAAACATGTAAGCTTTTCCATAAATCTTTTGAGAAATTGGGAAATAAGATAGTTGAAACAGATCACCCTTTTCCTTCAGCATAAGACATTAGAGTTTTTGAAATTTTCTGAAACAAGTCATAGCTTTCCTTCTCCTTTTGTAGTATTTCAATTCCTTACCAAGACACTTTATTTGAGATAGTTATATATTTTACTAAGTCAATGGAGAAAAATACTATACTCTTAGATCAAGACATTTAATCTTTTTAAACTCTGTCACTCTTGCTGGCATATTGTAATTAGAGGGACCATGGGCTATCTTCTTTTTCTCTCTTTCATATTTTTATCATATTACTTTTTCTATATATCTTCTTTCTGAGGTATGTCGGACACTTGTCCATTTTTCTTTCCTCATATTTCATACTTTTGCATAGCCTATGCCTCTAATACAATACTACTTCAGAAGAGTGAATCTTTCTTTGTATTTGTAAGGATCTCGATCTTCAGAGCATAATAAATCTCTCAACAAAGAACTCAGTATTTAAGTAAACAATAATTGATTAATGTCTTGGCAGGTAACTTATTTACTACAAAGGAGAAGTGTTGCTAAACTCTTTTTATCTTTGCAAGTAGAAATCTCCAATGCTCATACCTTAAGAATTGAGTTCTCATTATTCTTCTATCATATTCCACAACAACTCTTAGATAGTATGGGTTTCTTCAAATGTCAGAACAAGTATTTTCAGAAAGGGTGTTGTTGAACATATCAAATTAATCTTTTAAAGCTTATGAGTTGTAGGAATATGATTTTAATTTGAACAGAAGTTTAAATATCGAAAAATAGAATGTAGTAGTTACGTACCGATCCATGGACGAAGGAGAAGGCAAGGGGGGTCCACCCCCGACCGACCAGTGGGGCCCACCGACCGACCGGTTGGGCTTAGAGCCCAACCACGGCCCACTTCGTGGTGCGTGATCCAGGTAGCGATGTCTTCTATTTTGTGCAATTTTCGCGATCGTTTTTCGGTAATTCTGTCGTCGTCTTCTCCCCCACACTTATTTTCTGTTTTCTGCTAATCACAACATGTGGAGACAAGACACATATCCAAAATAACAATATAAAAGATAACTAAAACTTTATTGATATATAAGGCACTTTTATTACACACTGAAATTTAACTAAACAAAACTCATAACAAAACTAGATTTAAACACACAACTCTAAGCAAACACGAGTGCCTTACTAAACTATTGCTAAACTATGTTAGGAGTGGTGGGTGCCCTCTCACGGGGTGGAGTGACTTTGATCTGCTCAGGGTGACCACGAACTCCTTCAAAGCGTGGGCGCTGCTTTTCAGTTGTGTATCTAACGACAGAGGGTTCTCCCTGCTTGTTCGTCTTCAGCCCGACAAGTGTCTCGTTGGGCCGAGGAGGAAGCAACGGGATCTCTTTGGTGATGGAGAAAGTCGGAAGTTTCCTCGCCGGCACCGCTTGAGCATAGAAAGCTTGTTGCCGATGCGATGAGGTTTCTTCTGGCGGGATGGCATCGATAGGTGTAGGCGAATCGACAAGGGTGACCTCCTTGGATGGTGTTATGACAAGGTCCTTCCGCTCGGTGACGACAAGAGCCATTGAGTCGTCGGCTGGCTCGTTGAGGTTGAACCTTGGATGGGAAGCCATTGGTGCTAATGGGAGGAGAGCTTTGTTGCTGCTGGTTTTCTAGGAGAGGCTTGAATGATTTTAGAGGTAGGCCTGGGGCTGGTTTTATAGCTGGGGAGGATCGAATGATAGGCATGATAGATTCGTCACGAGGGTTGTCGATTCTGCGGCTTAGGTTTCCGGATTTGGTACGATAGAGAGTCGGGACACGTAACGAAAGAAGGCAGAGGGCGAACGACCACCAGGGCAGACCGGTCGGTCCCCCTAGGTGACCGGTCGGTCCCCCCCCTGCGGGATCTCGCGGGCCCGTCGCTCGTGGTGTCTTGAAACTCGATCCTAAATGCAGAAAGTAAAACCCCGACGCGCAAACTTACCAAAAAGATGACGATGGTGTAAATCTATGGGATAATGAAGAATTGGATGACATCCAACTCTTCAGGACTCTTTTCAGGTTCTAGAAAAATCTTAAGACGATGTCCATTTACCTTGAATAACGTACCTTCGTCATTTTGAAGTGTAATAGCTCCATGTGATGAAGTGGCTACCACCGTGAATGGTCCTTCCCATTTTCTTCGTAGTTTTCCATGCCCAAATAATTTTACCCTGGAATTAAAAAGTAATACCTTGTCTCCAGGAGTGAAGCTCTTCTTCTTAATTCTCTTGTCATGCCACCTCTTTGTTCTCTCTTTGTAAATCCTTGCATTGTGATATGCTTTTTTGCGTCATACATCTAGTACAGAGAGTTGCATTTTCCTTTTGACTCCAGCAGCTTCTAAGTCCATGTTCCATCTTTTGATTGCCCAGTGAGCCTTGAATTCTAACTCTACTTGTAAGTGACATGTCTTTCCGTAGACGAGTTGATATGGTGACATCCCCAAAGGTGTTTTGTAAGCCGTACGGTAAGCCCACAGTGCTTCAGGTAGTCTATCTTTCCATTGTGTTCCCATCTCGTTGACTGTCTTCTGCAGAATATTCTTGATTTGTTTGTTCGATGTCTCTGCTTGGCCACTTGTCTGAGGATGATAAGGAGTGGCAACATTGTGATGGATCCCATGATTTGTTAGGTATTTATGGAAGCGTTTGTCAATGAAGTGGGTTCCTCCATCACTAATTACCATCCTTGGTACTCCAAATCTTGGAAATATTATCTCTTCAAACATCCTCTGAGAGTTTCTTGCATTGGCAGACTTGCATGGCACTGCTTCGACCCATTTTGATACATAGTCGACAACAACTAGGATATACTCGTGATTCCTTGATTTAGGGAATGGTCCCATGTAATCAATTCCCCAAACATCGAAGAGCTCAATCTGAAGATTGTTAGTGAGTGGCATGGCATCTCTGGTGTTGATGCTGCTGTGCCTCTAACATGATCCACATCTTCGGATGAAATCTTTGGTGTCTTGGTACATAGTTGGCCAGAAAAATCCACTTTGCCAGATCTTCGCATGCGTTCGGAATGCCCCATAATGTCCTCCATATGGTGAAGAGTGACATCGTTCAATGATCTTGATTCCTTCTTCAGTCGGTACACATCTTCTGAGTAATCCATCAGAGCAAACTCTGAATAGATATGGTTCATCCCATAGGTGGATTCTACTCTCATAGATCAGCTTCTTCTTATTTGCTCCTGGTGATACATATCCTGCAACTATAAAATTGACAATATCTGCATACCAGGGGTCAGATCTAGTAACTAGAAAAAGCATGTCATCCCTGAGTGAGTCATTTATAGGCAATTCCTGCGGGTTTTCAAAATACATTCTAGACAAGTGATCAGCTACAGAGTTTTCTACTCCTTTCTTATCTTTTACTTCTAAATCAAACTCTTGGAGCAACAAAACTCATCTTATCAAGCGTGGTTTAGCATCTTTTTTAGTGAGCAGGTATTTAAGTGCAGCATGATCAGTGAAAACAATTACCTTTGATCCCACTAAATAAGATCTAAACTTGTCTATAGCAAAAACAACAGCCAAAAGTTCTTTTTCAGTAGTAGCATAATTAAGTTGAGGTCCAGTTAAAGTTTTGCTCGCATAAGCGATTGCATGATGCTTTTTATCCTTATATTGTCCTAGCACAGCTCCTACTGCAAAATCACTTGCATCACACATGATCTCAAAAGGTAGAGACCAGTCAGGAGGTTGAATGATAGGTGCAGAAGTGAGTGCTTTCTTAAGAGTGTTAAAAGATTCTAAACATGCATCATCAAATTCAAAAGGAACGTCCTTGGCTAAAAGATTTGTAAGTGGTCTCGCAATGTATGAAAAATCTTTTATAAATCTACGGTAAAAACCAGCATGGCCAAGAAAACTTCGGATTCCTTTGATATTAATTGGTGGAGGCAAACGTTCAATTACTTCAATTTTAGCTTTGTCTACCTCAATTCCACGTTCTGATATTAAATGTCCTAGCACTATGCCTTCTCTAACCATAAAGTGACATTTTTCCCAATTAAGGACTAAGTGCTTTTCTTCACATCTTTGCAAAACCTTGTCTAAATTTTCAAGACAATCATCAAAAGTTTTTCCATAAACAGAAAAGTCATCCATGAAAACTTCCATGATTTCTTCAATCATATCAGAAAATATAGACATCATACATCTTTGAAAAGAAGCAGGTGCATTACATAATCCAAAAGATATTCGGCGATAAGCATAAGTTCCGTATGGACATGTAAAAGTGGTTTTGCTTTGATCATCTGGATGGATAGGAATTTGGTGATATCCAGAATACCCATAAAGAAAACAAAAGAAAGAGTGATTGGCTAACCGTTCTAACATTTCATCTATGAAAGGTAGCGGGAAGTGATCTTTCTTAGTTGCCTTGTTTAGTTTTCTGTAATCAATACACATTCTCCAACCAGTAACAGTTCTTTGTGGAATTAATTCGTTCTTCTCATTCTTTACTACAGTCATGCCTCCCTTTTTAGGCACAACTTGAACAGGGCTTACCCACTCACTGTGTGGCACAGGATAAATGATCCCGGCGTGTAAGAGTTTTAAGACTTCCTTCGTTACTACTTCTCTCATCGCATTGTTAAGCCTTCGTTGTGGTTCTCTAGATGGTGATATATTAGGATCAGTAGGAATGCGATGGGTGCAGAAAGCGGGGTTAATACCCTTTAAGTCATGGAGTGAATAGCCAAAGGCTGATTTATGCTTTTCTAAGACAGTGATCAACCTAGAAGATTGCTCTTGAGTAAGATTATTATTTATAATTACAGGAGATTCAGGATCATTATTCAAGAAAGCATATCAAAGCCCAGAAGGTAAAGGTTTTAACTCTATGGAAGGTTTAGGAGGTTCTTCTAAGGAATCTAAAGGATCTGGATCAGGTGTATTATCTTCTTCCTCAGTAAAGAACTGAGCATCTTCTTCATATTCAGATTCATTTATTATTTCAAAAGATGCTTCTTTAATTTCTTCCATGGGATCTATCTCGGGACATGGTTCATTTTCAGCATTTAAAGAGTGAGTGACTGGTATGGTTCCTTTAAGATTTTTCCCAAGATAGAAGTTTAAGATCCCTGTTTGACCTTCATGAATGAGTTGCTTAAGTGGTTGTCCTATCAGCAGATTAAACTCTTTAATATCAAAGATATAAAAGCTTAAGTGTAGCAGAGTGTTGTCTACTATGACAGGTAGGACATACAAGATTCCTGATCTAGGAATAACATGTCCTAAAGGAGTTTTCAAAAGTTTATCTGTTGGGGTAAGTGGCATTTGTTCTAAAAGTTCTTGAGCAAAAGTTTCAGATATAATATTGATTCCCACAACAGGATTATAGAGAGCTTCGAAGGGTTGTTGATGGATTTGACATTGAATGTGTGTAGAAGGTGAATTTAAGCGGATTATATCAGTGGAAAGCTCTGATTCTTCTAACCATTCATGACTTATTATAGAGATTAATTTCTTCGTAGTCTCTTTTAGGAAAACCTTATCAGTAAAATTTTCTAAAGATGGTTTTTGATTTTGTGGTTTTCTAATTGTGTGATATTTCGAGGTATTACCAAGTTCAGTAAAATATTCCTCCTCGAAATCAAAGGTATCTCCTAGGCTTGAGGTTTCCCTCTCACTAGGATTTAAAGCTGAGGTTTGTTCATGATTAAAATTAGATATAGGATCAGCTTCAAGATTTACTTCTAGTGGTTCTTGTGGTTTAGCTTCAGGAGTGGGAGTGATTTGAGATAAGTTTTGCAACATCTCCCTTGCCTTAGTGGTTGGGGTATGTAGAAAAGATCCATTTGAAGCTAAGTTAAGGTATTTAGAAGTTTTTCTATTCAGACCATTATAAAAGTGTTGAAGCAAGACAGGGTCTGGAATAGATAAGGCTGGACCAGAGCGGACAAGATTATCGAATCTTTCCCAGGCTGCAACTAGAGACTCATTATCCTCTTGGATGAATGACAAAATCTCTAAGCGAAGACAAATTATTTTGGAGATAGGGAAGTATTCTAAGCAAAAGCTAGAGCAGAGTTCTTTCCAATCCCCATTTTTACTTGGTGCAGTTTGAAGGTACCATGTTTTGGCTTTTCCCTCTAAGGAGAATCGAAAAAGTTTCCATCTAAGGGTTTCGTCAGACATGCCTGCGATATGTAGGCATGCACAGGTTTGTTCAAACTCATTTAAATGAATATGTGGGTTTTCGTCTTCTAAGCCAGAAAAAATTTGATTCTTAACCATCTCTATCAAACATGGGCGTAGCTCATAGTTGTCAGAAAGGATAGGCTTAGCAGATTTGGGTAACTCTAAGTCTACGACAGTGTGATTGGTATACTGGTTCAGTGGAATGGAATCTGTGGAGCTAGTGATAGGCTCTAAGAAATCCATTGTGAAAAGAATAAAAAGATAGAAGTAAAGTAAAGTAAAAGTAAAAGACAAAATATAAAAGGTAAAAGTATAATACAAGGTTATACTTAAGACGTAAAATGATCTACCGTTCCCCGGCAATGGCGCCAGAAATGCTTGTTGGTATAAATTAATGCACACTCTACTTTACCTGCAAGCGCACAGATAAAATCTACCAATGTAGCACTTCACCGGATGTAACCCAGTTTTAATATCGAACCCAAAGGAACGGATAGCAGTAAATCTTAAGTGTTTAACCCCTGAGTAACTAACAAGGACGGAGAAGCTAAAAGTATAGAGGGGATCACTAAGGTTGTCTAAACCTATCTTAAGAGTGATATGTCTATTATTCTTAATGGGGAAATTGTCATAAAAGGTCACAACAGAGTATGAATCTTTTATGCAAATGTATAATCCTACCGAACCTACACACGGGTAGTGGACTATAGAAGAATCAACAAGGCTATAAGAGTCACCCTTGTGAACTACCAATTTTACCGGCGTTATAGGCGGTAAACATGAGTTATCCAGTCTAAGCACCACGCTTACACTATCCAACTACTCTAACTCTAGAGCGACTAGAATTAAAGTATTCCAAAGAGTCATAAACCTTAAGAATAATAAGAACAATAGCTCAAACTTAAATATAGATGTTGATTACCGAAACAATCGTAGATGCAAGTCGATGAAGAGCTTGAATCCACAGGTACAAGATGAAGAAGTTGATCCGACAGGCCGGAGCTTCCTCTTCCTCTCTCTCTCTCTCTTCTAGTTCTAAATAAGACTAGGTTCTAATCCTACTAGAGGGGTATCTAGTCTTCTACTTGGAAGCTAATCTCTCAAAGTCTCTTCTAGGGTTTCTAGTTGAAGCATAGTCTTCTGAAGAGGGACCTTCTTCCTTGGCCTGGGGCCTAGGGGTCTGTTTATATAGCCCTGAGGGATCAATCGTGGCCCTTGGATCAAACCGACTTGAGGTACGGTCGAGATGCATCTAGGAAGTCGGTTGGAGTAGCTTGCGGAAGAAGGAGGCCGGGGGCGCCAGGGGGCGACCGACCGGTGGGCCCAGGGGACCGGTCGGTCCCACCTGGAGGCCACCCGGGGTGCCCTTCCTCGTGGTGCCTTTACGTGGTCTCTGGAGTCTTCTAGAAGATACTTGACGTGGGGAATGCGTTATCTCCCGTCGGTTTCCTTCTAGGGGAAGCTATCGGTGTCGATTTCCTGGATTAGTCCCTGCGAATTCACAATTCACCAAAACTCATGGAATTCATTAGTTTAAACCCCTATACTAAGGTGGAGTTTATATATTCATCCATTTTTATGCTTAATTGACCTTTAATAATAAGAGTTAATAGGTGTCAACAGAAGACAAGATAGAAATTAGGGTTTCTAGAGAGAAGAGTTAGAGCTCTACATCGAGATTATAGTTTAGTCTAGTTAGATTCAAGTAGAGGCAGGCGACTTCGTCGGCATATCCGGCTTGAAGCTTCGTCTGAGTCTCCGGATCATTGTCGAAGACTCGGTAATTTGTATCTTTATTCGACTTTATGCTACTTTAATATATTTCAGTTTATTCAGTTTTGGAGTTTATTCTAGTTATATATTTAATATAGATCTGATTATGATAGAGTTTATGATCATGTTCGTAAAGTACTTAGCTTTATTCCGGATAGAGTTAATTGGTCAAACTGGTGTAAACATGGTGTTTAGGCTAAGTTTACCTGCGAATACATCCTATGCTCTGGGTCGAGAGGTAGATCGCAGGAGTGACAGTCCTGTTGAGTCCTTTGTGGTCCTCCCCCCGAGTGTAGACCTTAGTAGGACGCTTTTACAAGTTAGAATTCATTACTTTGTTCTTGATTCTAATTTAGTAATGTCCCTTGATCATGGATGATAGAGTAATTAGCTATAAATGATTGTATATAAACTAGAGTAATCACTAGGCTTAGTAGATGTGAAGTAACTTAGGATTCGAATCTCTTAATTAATCACCTGACTCTCTGCTTGATCTATGTAGTTCGCTCTATCTCTAGAATTCCCGTTGTTATCATTATTATCATTATCTTTACTTTGTATTACCCCTGTTTAGACACATGAGTAGTGAATGAATGAATGAATGAATAATAGTCTCTGTAATCTTTGAAACATATTTAATTACTAGTTCCCAGCTTCGTTACTATCTTCAGTAAAATATAAATAACGATACCTAGATAACCTGGGTGAAATGCTGCTACAACAGGTATATTTATTTGTGCGCTTGCGGATAAATATTTGTTTATATCTTTTGAGCTAGTGTCACATATAATTTACATTTCTAGTATCATGTTGGGGATGACAACTTGACATTAAGTGATGCTAGGAGTGTCCTGTACATTTCTAAAGGCTTTTGCTAGAATCAGTTCATTAAAGTTTATTATGAGCAATTGCATTAAGAAGTGTCAACAAGCATTTCTGGCGCCGTTGCCGGGGACATCTATTTAAGTAACGGAAGCCACCGGGAACTAAACAAAATTTAACAAAGGAGATTATTTATTCATTCATTCATTTGTACCTCTGTTGTAACACCCAGTTTTAAGAACAAAACCAGGATAGCCATATGTGTGCCCAGGAAGTCCACACATACAACAACAGAGTATAGAATATCAGAAACAATGTTATTATATAACGTAACATAGCTATATTAACACTTACATATATCAGAGTAAAGCGGAACATAAACTAATCTTCACTTGAGGCTCCAGTCTTCACAGGGACGGTTGACTGGGGGCACCGTACGCCAAACACAACTGATAGTCTTCTGGTAAACTCCATGACATCTCCACTAACCTTCTGGGTAACTTGGGCTACCGTCTGGGGTTGTGGGAAATAGCAAGGGTGAGCACATATCGTACTCAACAAGTACAGGCGGAAATAAAATGTCATGCAAGGCTTGAACAAAGGTAGGCTGACACTGTTCAACTGCGATAAGCATTTTAGTTGGTCAAGTTTTATTAGCACCTGATTACTATAAGTGAGTATAGGATAACCCATCCCATTAGTTAAGAAGAATACCACCTTTAAATATCCATCAACCGAGGTAAACACCTCCATCTGGGAAACCATCATCTTATGTCCATAAGTCCAACTGTCCAAAACTAATCATGTGAGGGTCCAGGTCGCTCGTAACCGTGAGCACGGCTGATATATCAGTTTTACACTCTGCAGAGGTTGCACACTTTTCCCAACGAGCAGTGATTCCCATATGCCAAGGTCATGACTCCCATACTACACTTCCAAGGTGCATGGCAAGGTTTCACCACAGGCCTTTACAAAGATTCATCTAGCGAGCGATAACCACCTAAAGTTCCTACTGGAAGCCGCAGCAACCAGAGGACCCCTAAGTCCATACCACATTCTTGGGCCATCCCTCAGTAGCGCTGCCCGGTTAACGCAACACTAGAATCCTCTAATTAATTAGCCCGGTTAGAGCCATATAACATCTCGTGGTTGCACTGTTATCCTGGGTGGTCGCTCCATGAGCCAGTCCTAAAAGGCGGACCCGAGCACAAACCACAAGCCAAAACTTACCATAACCACCATACCATACCATGTGCCCGAGTCACTGAGTTCCACGTTAAAACATAGTTCCAAAACCATTAAGCCATCATTAATGTATCATCATCACGTGGTATTTTTAGAACAAGTAAAGTTGCTTAGCATAGCATTACTACCCATCATAAAACCCAGGTAACAAGGAAGATATGGAAAACTAGGATAATCCTTAGGGTTCACATAATTAGACACATGCATGCATATAGTGATTAATGGTGAATAGGTAAAGAACATGATCAAAGGGTGCCTGCACTTGCCTTCTTCGAGTTGATGTTGGTCACAGTCTTCAAAGTCAAGCTCTTGCAGGTTCACTTGCAACTCTTCGTCTGTACGCAACAAACATCGGCACACAGGAGCAAACATACAAGCAAAACATGCAATAAATTAGAAAACAGTACACCAATACATAAAACATGGATAAAACGCTTATAAAACTGTTCTACTCGTCGAGACGAACGCGTGGACACGAAAACCACTAAAAACGGATCTATAACGGAGGAGTTATGATTTAAACAAGGTTTTCTTTAATAAATTATTAGATTAAAACTAAACTCGAAATTTAAAAGTTGGAAACATGATTAACAGTTGTAAAAACATGTAGATTATGTAATTACGAACCTAACGCAACTTGAACGGGTCAAAACGGAGTTAAAACGGAGATTTTATAGCGAAAATAAAATCAGTGGCAAAGCTGTAAATACAACGAACTTAATTACGAAATTAAATAAATAAAAACGAAAATCAGATTTTACTTGAGCTGACGGACCTCGGCGATGAATATTGACTGCAGGTTGCTTTTGTGGAGGATGAACGAGAGCCAAAAACCGATAACCGGAGTTGGGGAAGAATTTGGCGGCCGTTGACAGAGCAAACAAAATTTTCGGACTCCCAAACTAGGGGCTTCCGTTATTGTGTGCTTTGGCCAAGGGATGGGACACATATATAGGGAGAAAAACTCTATGCCCCGCGTCAACTAGCGATATGGTGCTAATTGACGTTGCACCTCCACATTTACTAATGGGCCTAAATAAATATAAAAGCCCATTAGTAAATAAAGACGTTGATATTTGGAATTTAATAGAATTATTGCACATGGGCTTTGTGGGAGGGAGGAAAAAGACAGATTTTATTATTTTCGAAATTATTTAATTTTTGGATTAAAATAATTCTAGAAAAGTCTAGAATTGATATTTAAGTCAGGAAAAATTACTCCAATGGCTCCGAAAATTCAGGAAAAATTCTCAGAGACATTTGGAGACATGAGGAACTCAAATAAAATATTTGGAGCTCATGAAAAGATATTTTGGGACATCTAAAAATTAGATTATACTCCCAGAAAAATAGGAAAAAGTGTCGGAAAAAGCTGGAAAACTTCTCGAGAAGATTTTGGAGATATGATGATGAATGATGAGCACCAAGGAATTTTTAGAGCAGGCGAAAAAGATTTTTGGGAGACTCCAACAGAAAGGTTAAGCTAGAAAACAAAGAATTTGATTTTAGGAGAAGATATGGATAAGGCGGGGAGTTGGGCCGCCGGCTGATGGGAGAAGGGGGAAGGGGCGCGAGCGGGCCAAGGCCGACTGGGCCTTCGGGCCAGATTGGGGAGAGGGGTGAGGGAGAGAGAGCAAAAACCTTTTCTTTTTGTTTTCAACCATTTCAAAAGCATTTTCAAAATGAATTTGAAATCTTGCCAAACTTTGGAGCAAACCACTCATCACAAAATAAATTATGCACCAGCATGTATGCACAAACATGTTGCCCTAAGATAAATTTTAATTCAAAGAAAAGTTTTGTTTCTCCTATATTCTCATGAGCACCAAAAATACATAACAAAGCATTTTCTCTCTATTTCCAAACTTTGCAAATTTTAGGGTGTTACAAATCTACCCCCCTTAAGATGAATCTCGTCCTCGAGATTCAGAAGGATCTTTGAAGAGATAGGGAAACTCTGCACGTAGCTCATCTTCACGTTCCCATGTTGCATCATCCACCGAGTGATGACTCCACTGGACTTTGCACATTCTGACAACCTTGCTTGTGGTAACTCTTTCGGCGACATCCAAAATCTTCACGGGATGCTCAGAATATGTAAGATCATCCTTCAAGTTAACTTTCTCTAAGGGTAACTGTTCCTCTGGCACTCTCAAACACTTCTTCAACTATGATACATGAAACACATTGTGTACATCTGACAACTGAGCAGGTAACTCAAGTTGATATGCCACTTCACCTTTTCTTTCCAAAATCTTGAACGGACCAATATATCTGGGTGCCAACTTTCCTTTTACTTTAAATCTCTTGAGTCCTCTGACAGGTGATACTTTAAGATATACATAATCACCTACTTCAAAAACTAACTGTCTACGACGTGTGTCGGCATAGCTTTTCTGTCTGGACTGAGCTGCTCTCAAGTTCTCACGAATGATTCAAACTTGTCTCTCTGCTTCCTTTAAAGCTTCTGGTCCAAACACCTGACTTTCTCCTGTTTGATTCCAAAACAAAGGAGTTCTACATTTTCTGCCATACAAAGCTTCAAATGGGGCCATTTTGAGACTAGCTTGGTAACTATTGTTATAAGAGAATTCTGCATATGGTAAACTCTTATCCCAACTAGTACCATATTGTACAGCACAAGCTCTCAACATGTCTTATAGAACCCGATTCGTTCTTTCTGTCTGTCCATCTGTTTGAGGATGATAGGCTGAACTAAAATTCAATTTCGTACCCATAGACTCATGAATCTTTTCCCAAAAACGAGATGTAAACTGAGTACCTCTATCTGACACAATCTTCCTCGGCACTCCATGCAAACACACAATTCTTGACATGTATAACTCTGCAAGTTTTGCACTAGAGTACGTAGTCTTGACAGGAATGAAGTGAGATACTTTAGTTAAGCGATCCACAATTACCCAAATTGAATCATAACCACTTTGAGTACGTGGTAAACCTACTATGAAATCCATACTGATCTCATCCCATTTCCATTCAGGTATCTTCAGTGGTTGCAACAATCCTGCTGGTCTTTGATGCTCTGCCTTCACTCTTTGACACGTATCACACAAAGCCACGTATTCTACTATGTCTCTCTTCATACCATACCACCAAAATTTCTTCTTCAAATCCTGGTACATCTTAGTGCTACCGGGATGAATGGAATAAGCTGACTCATGAGCTTCTCTCAATATCAAATTACGGACATGTTTCAAGTCTGGCACACAAATTCTCTTCTTGAACCAAACAGTTCCATGTTCATCTATATGGAATCCAGGTGCTTTGTCTTTCTTAACTAGCTCAGCAATATCTTTTATCTTCTCATCATCCAATTGACCTTTGCGAACATCCTGCTCTAAGGTCGAATCAACTTCCATTGCCACTGCTTGAGTACTAGCGACCAAACCAAGGTTGAGCTTTTCAAATTCCTTGCATAAACCAGCTGGAAGCTGATGTTCTATGATCATATTAGCATAACTTTTCCGACTCAAAGCATCTGCTACAACATTAGCTTTTCCAGGATGATAGTGAATACCAAGATCAAAATCTTTAATAACTTCCAACCATCTGCGTTGTCTGGAGTTAAGATCTGACTGAGTGAATATGTACTTCAGACTCTTATGATCGGTGTAAATCTCACATCTATTACCCAACATATAATGTCTCCAGATTTTCAAAGCATGAACCACAACTGCCAATTCTAGATCATGAGTAGGATAATTCTTCTCGTGTCTCTTTAACTGCCTCGAAACATAGGCTATAACTCGACCTTATTGCATAAGCACACATCCCAAACCATGGCGAGAAGCGTCACAATACACATCAAAATTCTTACTAACATCAGGCATTGCTAGCACAGGCGCGGTGGTTAGTTTGTTCTTCAGCATTCTAAAACTTTCCTCACAGGCTGTCGTCCATTCAAACTTCTTTCCTTTTTCCAATAAAGCTGTTAAAGGCCTTGCTATCTTGGAAAATCCTTCAATAAATCTTCTATAATAACCTGCCAAACCAAGGAAATTTCGGATCTCACTCACAGTCTGAGGTGGTTGCCAATTCAACACATCTCTTACTTTGCTTGGATCTACAACAATACCTCCATTAGAAACAACATGGCCAAGGAAAGAAACTTCATTCAACCAGAATTCACACTTACTCAGCTTAGCATACAACTGGTTTTCTCTGAGTCTCTGCAGAACAAGCCTTAAGTGTGCTTCATGCTCTTATTCACTTTTGGAGTATATGAGAATATCATCAACTAGAACCACAACAAACTTATCCAGGTATTCCATGAAAACCTTATTCATGAGATGCATGAAATATATTGGCACATTAGTCAACCCATAGGACACCACTGTGTATTCATAAAGCCCATATCTTGTAGTGAATGCAGTTTTAGGAATATCAGCTGATCTAACCTTCAATTGGTGATAGCCGGATCTCAAATTGATCTTAGAGAAAACACAAGCTCCTTTCAACTGGCCAAAAAGATCCTCAATCTTAGGCAAAGGACATTTGTTCTTGATCGTAACTTCATTGAGTGATCTATAATCCACACACATTCTCTGAGTTCCATCCTTCTTATTCACAAGTATAACTGGAGCTCCCCATGGTGATGAACTCGGACGAATAAAACCTTTATCTTGTAGTTCTCTTAATTGCTTTTTAAGTTCTTCTAACTCATTAACTGCCATCCTACAAGGTCTCTTAGATATAGGGGAAGTTCCAGGTAGAAGATCAATAAGAAACTCAACTTCTCGATCTGGTGGCATACCGGGTAGATTGATAGGAAACACGTCAGGGAAATCACATACCACTTTGATTTCTTCAATGGGAGTGCCTTTTATCTGATCGAGCAAACCTTCTTCAACTGACGGAAAAGAGGCCACATATTCCACTTCCTCACCTGAGGAATTAACCAAAGACACAGCTCTTCTAGCATAATCTATGGTACCATCATGCATAGGTAACCAATCCCTTCCAAGGATCACATCAACACCTTCGGTCTCCAAGATTACCAGATTAGCTAGGAATTCTACCCCCCTTATGTTGAGACTAACTTTCGGACAAATAAGGGTGGCTTTCATCTCTCCACTAGGTGAACTAACTAGCAGAGGGTGCTTCATAGTAACAGCACGAAAATGATGTCTTGTGGCATATTGCTTACTGATGAAGGAATGTGTAGCTTTTGTATCAAAAAGAACTGATGTTGGAATAGAGTTGACAAGGAACATACCGAGTATCACATCGGGGTCACTTCTGACATCATCCATGGTCATATTGTTCACTGTGCCTCGCATATAAGTCTGTTGCATTTCATTCCTCTGATTCTGAGCTTGAACACGGTTCTGATTCTGATTCTTGTTACCATACACATATGGATACTTCTTTGGGCATTGTCGCATGAGATGTCCCTCTTGCTTGCAATGGTAGCAACCCATTTTTGATAGACTGCTGGAGGTTCTAGTCTTCTTAGGAGTCTTAGTCGTTGTAGCCGACACGGGAGTATCAGAGATCATAACCGCTTCAGGAGTGACAACTCCTGTAACATGATGGAGTTCTTGCAAGTTTGCGTGTTGCTCTTGCGATTGCTGACGATACTCATTATCGTTGATCTGAGGTACCGGCTGAAGCTGATTCGCTTGCGGAGAGGCACTGCGAGGACGAGTATGTCTATGAGGTTGCTCCTGAAGCTTTCTCTTCTTTGCATCCATTTCCTTGCGCTTATTATCAACTATGATGGCACGATCCACAAGTGCTTGGAAGTTGGGATAGCTGTTGGACATGAGCTGGAGTTGAAGACCATCATACAATCCTCTAAGAAAGCGATATTGTTTCTTATCATCATCATCATCTACATCTGTTGGAGCATAACGCGATAGCTGAGCAAACTTATCATGATACTCAACCACAGACATTGATCCTTGCTTCAAGGCTCTGAATTCTTCCTGTTTAAGCTCTACTAATCCTGCGGGAATATGAAAGGACCTGAAATTCTCAGTGAATTCCTCCCAAGTGATAGCAGGAGCATTGTTGGGACGTCCATACTGGAATGACTCCCACCAATCTTGAGCTGCTCCCTGAAGTTGTCCTGATGCATACAACACCTTCTCAAGATCATTGCACTGTGCTAGGTTGAGTTGCCTTTCTACTGCACGTAGCCAATCATCTGCCTCCAATGGATCAATAGCATGAGCAAACACTGGAGGATGTCCTTTCATAAACTCAGCACGACTATCCCTTGGTGGCACACTACTTTGCTGGAGGTTGGTCACTACTTGCACCATTGACTTCATGAGTTGAGTCTGCATCGTCATCCACTGTTCCATGTTGCCTTGAGAAGGAGGTGGTTGTGAGCTCTGGTTGGTAGCATTCTGCATGCTTGCCTGCCTTCTTGTGTTCACCATCTGATTTAACCAAGAACTTGTAAGCATAGGTGGAGAGATAAACATGAGCAGGAAAGATTGAGAAGATGAGGGAAACAACATGAGAGGCCTGAAGAAAGATTTTGGAACAAGGAACAAGATAAGATCCCCCAAACTAACTAACAACACACTAAACTAACAACTTGATGTAGTTGTGAACATTGCCCACAACACATCACACTCATTACAAAGAAGCAAATCATCCAAAGGCATAAAAACAAACAAACTTGCACACCCAAACATGCTTCAACGCAAACTAACGCTCTGGGTGTTATGGTGGACAGTCTAAAGGGGTCAGTTGCTCTAGACATCCTAAGGTCACGTAGCAGCAAAGGTGAGAACCAGATCTAAAAGCAAGAAACGTAAGATAGATAGAGTAGGAGCAAGAATCAAGGACTTGAAGGTAATTAGACAAGGAGAAGGCCAAATGTTCAAGGAAAGGAATATTAACAAGAGTAGAAACAAAGGATATCAAGAACAAGGGTTGTATAACAAATTGGAATCCTATAAACGATCATTTTCTAGTTGGCATACGTCCTACAGTCAACACAGCTCCGATACCATTCTGTAACACCCAGTTTTAAGAACAAAACCAGGATAGCCATATGTGTGCCCAGGAAGTCCACACATACAACAACAGAGTATAGAATATCAGAAACAATGTTATTATATAACGTAACATAGCTATATTAACACTTACATATATCAGAGTAAAGCGGAACATAAACTAATCTTCACTTGAGGCTCCAGTCTTCACAGGGACGGTTGACTGGGGGCACCGTACGCCAAACACAACTGATAGTCTTCTGGTAAACTCCATGACATCTCCACTAACCTTCTGGGTAACTTGGGCTACCGTCTGGGGTTGTGGGAAATAGCAAGGGTGAGCACATATCGTACTCAACAAGTACAGGCGGAAATAAAATGTCATGCAAGGCTTGAACAAAGGTAGGCTGACACTGTTCAACTGCGATAAGCATTTTAGTTGGTCAAGTTTTATTAGCACCTGATTACTATAAGTGAGTATAGGATAACCCATCCCATTAGTTAAGAAGAATACCACCTTTAAATATCCATCAACCGAGGTAAACACCTCCATCTGGGAAACCATCATCTTATGTCCATAAGTCCAACTGTCCAAAACTAATCATGTGAGGGTCCAGGTCGCTCGTAACCGTGAGCACGGCTGATATATCAGTTTTACACTCTGCAGAGGTTGCACACTTTTCCCAACGAGCAGTGATTCCCATATGCCAAGGTCATGACTCCCATACTACACTTCCAAGGTGCATGGCAAGGTTTCACCACGGGCCTTTACAAAGATTCATCTAGCGAGCGATAACCACCTAAAGTTCCTACTGGAAGCCGCAGCAACCAGAGGACCCCTAAGTCCATACCACATTCTTGGGCCATCCCTCAGTAGCGCTGCCCGGTTAACGCAACACTAGAATCCTCTAATTAATTAGCCCGGTTAGAGCCATATAACATCTCGTGGTTGCACTGTTATCCTGGGTGGTCGCTCCATGAGCCAGTCCTAAAAGGCGGACCCGAGCACAAACCACAAGCCAAAACTTACCATAACCACCATACCATACCATGTGCCCGAGTCACTGAGTTCCACGTTAAAACATAGTTCCAAAACCATTAAGCCATCATTAATGTATCATCATCACGTGGTATTTTTAGAACAAGTAAAGTTGCTTAGCATAGCATTACTACCCATCATAAAACCCAGGTAACAAGGAAGATATGGAAAACTAGGATAATCCTTAGGGTTCACATAATTAGACACATGCATGCATATAGTGATTAATGGTGAATAGGTAAAGAACATGATCAAAGGGTGCCTGCACTTGCCTTCTTCGAGTTGATGTTGGTCACAGTCTTCAAAGTCAAGCTCTTGCAGGTTCACTTGCAACTCTTCGTCTGTACGCAACAAACATCGGCACACAGGAGCAAACATACAAGCAAAACATGCAATAAATTAGAAAACAGTACACCAATACATAAAACATGGATAAAACGCTTATAAAACTGTTCTACTCGTCGAGACGAACGCGTGGACACGAAAACCACTAAAAACGGATCTATAACGGAGGAGTTATGATTTAAACAAGGTTTTCTTTAATAAATTATTAGATTAAAACTAAACTCGAAATTTAAAAGTTGGAAACATGATTAACAGTTGTAAAAACATGTAGATTATGTAATTACGAACCTAACGCAACTTGAACGGGTCAAAACGGAGTTAAAACGGAGATTTTATAGCGAAAATAAAATCAGTGGCAAAGCTGTAAATACAACGAACTTAATTACGAAATTAAATAAATAAAAACGAAAATCAGATTTTACTTGAGCTGACGGACCTCGGCGATGAATATTGACTGCAGGTTGCTTTTGTGGAGGATGAACGAGAGCCAAAAACCGATAACCGGAGTTGGGGAAGAATTTGGCGGCCGTTGACAGAGCAAACAAAATTTTCGGACTCCCAAACTAGGGGCTTCCGTTATTGTGTGCTTTGGCCAAGGGATGGGACACATATATAGGGAGAAAAACTCTATGCCCCGCGTCAACTAGCGATATGGTGCTAATTGACGTTGCACCTCCACATTTACTAATGGGCCTAAATAAATATAAAAGCCCATTAGTAAATAAAGACGTTGATATTTGGAATTTAATAGAATTATTGCACATGGGCTTTGTGGGAGGGAGGAAAAAGACAGATTTTATTATTTTCGAAATTATTTAATTTTTGGATTAAAATAATTCTAGAAAAGTCTAGAATTGATATTTAAGTCAGGAAAAATTACTCCAATGGCTCCGAAAATTCAGGAAAAATTCTCAGAGACATTTGGAGACATGAGGAACTCAAATAAAATATTTGGAGCTCATGAAAAGATATTTTGGGACATCTAAAAATTAGATTATACTCCCAGAAAAATAGGAAAAAGTGTCGGAAAAAGCTGGAAAACTTCTCGAGAAGATTTTGGAGATATGATGATGAATGATGAGCACCAAGGAATTTTTTAGAGCAGGCGAAAAAGATTTTTGGGAGACTCCAACAGAAAGGTTAAGCTAGAAAACAAAGAATTTGATTTTAGGAGAAGATATGGATAAGGCGGGGAGTTGGGCCGCCGGCTGATGGGAGAAGGGGGAAGGGGCGCGAGCGGGCCAAGGCCGACTGGGCCTTCGGGCCAGATTGGGGAGAGGGGTGAGGGAGAGAGAGCAAAAACCTTTTCTTTTTGTTTTCAACCATTTCAAAAGCATTTTCAAAATGAATTTGAAATCTTGCCAAACTTTGGAGCAAACCACTCATCACAAAATAAATTATGCACCAGCATGTATGCACAAACATGTTGCCCTAAGATAAATTTTAATTCAAAGAAAAGTTTTGTTTCTCCTATATTCTCATGAGCACCAAAAATACATAACAAAGCATTTTCTCTCTATTTCCAAACTTTGCAAATTTTAGGGTGTTACATCTGTCTTGGCAGGCTTACCCTTGCCTCTCTTTGTTTATATCGTATACAGGGTAACACAGGATCCACTTGCAATACATCACTTTCAAATCAGTAATCAACTTGATCGTGTGAGAGATCTACATCAGAAGTCAAACCATGGCCAACAAGACACTGCTCGAGTTCTCTACTCCAAGTGTCAGGAACATTCGCACTGGACCTACACTCCAGACGAACAACCTTGAGTTTGAACTCAAGCCAAGTCTTATCAACATGGTGCAAGCTACTACATTTGGTGGAAAGGAAGAAGAAGATGCAACTGCTCATCTACAAGATTTCTTGGGGATTGGAAGCACCATCATCATCAAGGACATTCCCCAGGACATCATACTTCTTTGTCTTTTTCCCTTCTCACTGAAAGGAAAAGCGAAGCAGTGGTTCTATTCAAACATGGACAACATCAAGACATGGGAGAAGTGTTCAGAGATCTTTCTATCAAGATTTTTCCCAATTAGCAAAGTCAATTTCTTAAGGGGAAAGATTTACAACTTTCAGCAACAAAAAGGAGAAACCATTCCAGAAACTTGGGAGCGTTTTCAGGAACAAATCTTAAGATGCCCACATCATGGAATAAGGAACGAATTGCTCATGCAACTGTTTTATCACGGATTATTACCAAGAGCAAGAGAGCAACTTGATGCCACTGCTGAAGGATCATCTATGTCACTCACTTTCAGAAAAGCAGAATGTCTAATGGATAAGATAGCTGAGAATCAAAGCTGGAAACAAGTCACTACTCAACGCTGTCACCAGATCAAAGAAGAAGAAGTGTGTGCAATATCAACTAAAATGGATGTACTTATGGATCGACTCAGTTAGAGAGCCAATTACAAGGAAGAACGTCAAGCTATTCAAGATGCATTTGATGCTCAAACTAGAAGTGGAGAGTATTTGGGAATAGAATTTCCCAAAGATCAAGAAGAAGCTAACATCATCAAAAACTCTACCACTCTACACAAGCAAGGATTACAACAACCTTCCAACCCAGATAAGTATACCAGTAATTTTAGTTCTTCCAATTCTAAGCAACCTACTTTAAGAGATTTAATTTTAGAACAAGCCAGGATAAATGATAATATTACTAGAAAACTTGCTTTAAATGATAAAACTCTTGAAAACATAAATGCTAAAATGGATGAATTTTCTTCTGCCATTAAAGATCAACTCAATCATAATAAACAAATAGAAACACAAATATCGCATTTGGTTGCTGTTTTGCCTGTTACCACTAACCATGAGCAGATCAAAGGAATCACCACTAGACATGGGAGGACCACCCGAGATCCGCCATACCCCGCAGGAGCACAAAGAAGGTAGACAACACCAGTAACACCTTCAAACCACGACTCGAACAATGCTCAACTCTAGTAGACCATAAAATTCAAGAAACGAAACAACTATCTCCAGAAGTGGAGACTCATCAAGAAGAATGAAGAAGACTGGAGATTCTAATTCGGTGGATTTTAAACCCCGAACCTTCGCCAGAGGTAACTCGGTAGTTATCAGCATTTACTTTCAGCACCTTCATATTTATTTTCTCATGCATACAAAAACAAAATAAAAACTCTTTGTGTCATAAATTTAGCCCCATGTAATTAATATTTACGAATCCCGTAAGTATTGTTTACTACGACAACAAAAACATATAAGAATTGCATCATTAGAATCCTCATTTTCTATAGATTCATAAAAGCAATTTTTCTTTATACTTGCATTATACAAATACCGGAGACATATGGACCCACAGACACCTGGAACCCACCTCATATCATTTCATGCACTCACAACCACTCATCCCACCTACCACCACATGCACCGTCGGCATATACTCCAAAGTTTGGGAACTTGAGCAAGGTAGGTAAGGGAGCAAGGTGGAAGAAAGTGGGCCCCATAGGGGACCGATCGGTCCCACCACTAGACCGACCGGCCACCCCCTTCTTCCCCTATAAAAAGGCAAGCTCTCTTCACACTCTTCACACATTCCACTCTTCAGAAACACCAACCTCGCTTCGAAATATAGAATTCCAAAGACGTGTTCCAATAACATTTCATTTGGGTAGTTTCTGAGTGAGAAGAGACATGAGAGTAGGGAGGAGGAAGCTTTGAGCAAATAGCTAGTAGGAAGGGATAGTGGAAACAAGCGCGAGAAATCATCAAGAGAGGGGAAGTGCTGCCCAATTAGTTAATAAACTAGGAGAAGTTGAAATAAAATTATTAACTTGAACGACTGACTCCTGGACTACTAACTTTTGGACCGCTAACTCTCTGACATTTATTTCTTCTAACCCTCACTAGTTCCACTAGTTTTGTTTGTGTTCTCTCCTGTTTCTGCAGCGAAGATGAGCAACTTCTTGAGAAAAGCAAAGAACACGCTCACCTTCCGAACAACAAGAAGCCGTTCACGAGCTGGCTCATCACAAGGAGGCTCAGATATGGATACTTCATCCCTGCCCCGATCCTCTACCACAAGCCGGTCCGAGCCACGTGATCTTCTTCATGATAGGCACATCAAGCTCAAAACAGCTTACGAGAAGGACCTATTCAGGCATTACCGCGATAAAGAGTACACTCACACTCCCACCTTCGATTCACAATTTCTTCGAGATACAGGTATGGACTCTGAGTTCGATCTAGTTTTTCATAACATTGGATGGGCGAACACTTGGGAGCTTTCCGAAGAAGGTTGTAAATTGCTCACTCTAGAATTTCTTTGCACTTTTTCTTCGGATGACACATATGTTTATTTTATGTTGTACAATGAACCTTTCACTCTCACTTGGAAACAGTTCAGCCTAAATTTGGGTTTTCCTGAAATCTGCACTGTAGAATTAGATACCGCCCTAAGGAACTTTGACAGAAATAGTTTTTGGGAGGACATCACTGGTAAGAGAGCAGACCATCACCCTTGTACCAATGATATACACAACCCCACTTTAAGGGTGATGCACAAGTGGTTAGGCTTTACTCTTTTTCCTAGACAAGAAGGTCGTATTGTTAGAACTGAGGAGTTGAAGATTATGTATGCTATGGTTAAGAAAACTAAAATTTCACCTGTAAAACTCCTGGTAGAATCTTGGCCTTATATACACACTTTACAAGGCCCTATATCCATCACTTCTTGGGTCACTCGTCTTGCTGGAAATCTAAGCTTAAATGGAAATATCATTTACATCTCCACTCCACGACCAGTCATAGGTCTCTACTTCTTCAGCCAAGCACATCTTATTACGAAAAGGAATAACAAACTCTATATGCAATATAAAGGTTATACAAATGAATATGAGTTGCCAAATAGATCACTTGGTCTGTATGTCGTGGAAACCTTTTTGCTTAACCTGCAGAGACCTGGCATGGGAGTAGGAAGAAGCCCCTCTGCAAGATTCACTAGAAACGCTGCCCCAAGATATCAAGGAGAAGATGCTGCACCAGCTGGACCAACTTACACTGATTATCAAGGATTCGAAAGAGCCGAACCATCTTCATCGCACTATCAAGCCTGGGAAGATACTACTACCTATGAGCCACATACACCACAAGATTCATGGGGACAAGGAAACTTTCGCAACTACACTCCACCTCATCGCGAAGAGGATATGATGCATGACTTCCAGGGAGGACGAATGACTTTCTCTGGGAGAGGTGTTCATGATGCCACTCATCATCCATACTCTTACCATGCCGCCCATGGCTACCCAGAATATCAGCCACATCACCAGTCCCCGTACCAAAGAGACCCCTACTTTCAGGGCATTGACACTCATCTTACTCATCTTGAGATTGGTCAAGAAGACATGCGCCACACTGTTGAAGAAATACATCATCAAGGCGCTCAGACGAATCAGAATTTCTACTACCTCTTCGGGCAGATGGGAATCAATCCACCTCAGCCACCACCACCGTATGAATAAGCTAGCTTGGGGGAGGATCACCTATTCCTGAGGTAAGTATGTTGTACCCCTCTTTTTACTTTATGTTTAGTATTATTAGCTAGTATTCGAATAAAATAATCTTGATGTAGAATATATTTCACTTTTTTTTAAAAAAAACTGCTTTACATAGCCTCAACTGCATAACAATTCCTTTCAAATTCTTAATGGAAAAATCTCAAAACATTGATCCTAACCAAAGTTTGGATAGTTGATGAATTAGAGATGAAAAAGTTTAAGCTGCTATCTATCTTGTTCTTAATTTCAATGAATCTCCGGAATTTTAATTTTGAAAACTTCAAAACATATGATGAGAACCTGTATGACATAATAACAAAAGTCTGATAATAAAGAATTCATACTTTAAGGCCGCCTGCTCTGTTTAAGTTTTTAGCTATGGTAGAGAGGTTTGTCATGCTCTTAAAGATCAAGCTTTCATAAATATAAAAGATTCACTCTTTCGAAGCAGTATTGTGTTAGAGGCATGGGCTATGCAAAAATATGATAAGGAGGAAAGAAAAAGGGACAAGTGTCCGACTACCTCAGAAAAGAAAGAAAAGAAAAATGTGTGATAAAAATATGAAAGGAAAAAGAATGATAGCCCTCTAATTACAATATGCCAGTAAGAGTTGACAATTCCAAAAGGTTAAAAAAAATACTTGATCTAAGAGTATGACATTTCTCTCCCTAAGCTTAGAACTTTGACTTAGTAAGGTATGTTTTTAATCTTAAAATATATATACAATCTGAAAAATGTCATACAGAAGTTCTCTGAGCTTTTATTGTAAAAACCTTGCAAAACTCCGGAGTGGAAGTTGGAATGAGGAATTTGAGACATAGTGCTTGACTTGATTGCTTCTAAATTTTCAATTATTCTAAACTAAGGCAAAAGATTGATGAAAGGAACATGTGAAACAAATTTTCAAATTCTTTTCAAGGAAGATTCTGGTTGAAGGCTTATGTTCACTCTCAGAACCCTATGTTTGCTAAGGGACTAGCAAAGGTTTATTTGGTGGAGTTTGTTGACATCTATTAACTATCATTATTTATTGTCAACAAGACTTGAATAAATGTCAAAAAGGATTGCCAACTTAGAAATAGGAGGTTTAAACTAACAAATTCCACGAGTTTTGGTGATTCTATATTTTCCAGGGATTAAACAGGAAAACCAACCATATTGCTTCCCCAAGAAGGAACCCGATGCAGATTTCTTCACGGCCACGTTGGGTTATCGCTAGAGGACTCCACGAGACACCACAAGACACCACGAGAAAAGGCACCACAGGGGGCTGACCTGTGGGACCGACCGGTCCCACAGGGCCCACCGGTCGGTCGGCCGCGGAGCCCACGCGTTTCCGTCCTCTGCAAGCTACTTCCACCGCCTCTGAGGATCAATCTCAGCCCTACATGAAGTCGGTTTGATCGAATGGTCGCGGTTCATCGCCCAGGGCTATATAAAGAGACCCCTGACCCCCCTCTCCAGAGGCAGACAACGAGACAGATCAAGATCAGAAGACAAGATAGAAATTAGGGTTTCTAGAGAGAAGAGTTAGAGCTCTACATCGAGATTAGAGTTTAGTCTAGTTAGATTCAAGTAGAGGCAGGCGACGTCGTCGGCATATCTGGCTTGAAGCTTCGTCTGAGTCTCTGGATCATTGTCGAAGACTCGGTAATTTGTATCTTTATTCGACTTTATGCTACTTTAATATATTTCAGTTTATTCAGTTTTGGAGTTTATTCTAGTTATATATTTAATATAGATCTGATTATGATAGAGTTTATGATCATGTTCGTAAAGTACTTAGCTTTATCCCGGATAGAGTTAAGTGGTCAAACTGGTGTAAACATGGTGTTTAGGCTAAGTTTACCTGCGAATACATCCTATGCTCTGGGTCGAGAGGTAGATCGCAGGAGTGACAGTCCTGTTGAGTCCTTTGTAGTCCTCCCCCCGAGTGTAGATCTTAGTAGGACGCGGTTACAAGTTAGAATTCATTACTTTGTTCTTGATTCTAATTTAGTAATGTCCCTTGATCATGGATGATAGAGTAATTAGCTATAAATGATTGTATATAAACTAGAGTAATCACTAGGCTTAGTAGATGTGAAGTAACTTATGATTCGAATCTCTTAATTATTCACCTAACTCTCTGCTTGATCTATGTAGTTCGCTCTATCTCTAGAATTCCCATTGTTATCATTATTATCATTATCTTTACTTTGTCTTACCCTTGTTTAGACACATGAGTAGTGAATGAATGAATGAATAATAATCTCTGTAATCTTTGAAACATATTTAATTACTAGTTCCCAGCTTCGTTACTATCTTCGGTAAAATATAAATAACGATACCTAGATAACCTGGGTGAAATGCTGCTACAACAGGTATATTTATCTGTGCGCTTGCGGATAAATATTTGTTTATATCTTTTGAGCTAGTGTCACATATAATTTACATTTCTAGTATCATGTTGGGGATGACAACTTAACATTAAGTGATGCTAGGAGTGTCCTGTACATTTCTGAAGGCTTTTGCTAGAATCAGTTCATTAAAGTTTATTATGAGCAATTGCATTAAGAAGTGTCAACAGCTGCAGGGTACTATCCATTAAGAAAATGTTTTTTCTTATTTCAAAAATTGCTTGTAAAAGGTTCAAAAGATCCTCAAAGTTATTATAAATAACAAGAGGCTCGGGGGCTACACCCTATGGGTGCGCTTTCTGATAAAAGCGCACACCATGAGATTTCTTAAACTTCAGAGCACTTCAGGATTTCTCAAGACATTACTCAGAGATTCTCAAGGAGAAGCTAGAAGATAACGTCGTGAAGAAATGATGAAGAGCTCGGGGGCTTGACGGACCAGGATGTCAGAGATATCATCAGAAGATGATTACTCCGACTAATCCCGGACGGCGCAGGAGATCCGAAGACTTGTCACACAGTGTACTTGGATTAGGACTCCGATTTGTAACTTAGCCGAGTTGTGTAGGGAAGTCTTGTAATCAGAATAGGACTCTACCTTTGTAACCAGCTAGTTCTCGGACTATGCTAAGGCTTACCTGGATATATAAGAGGAGCCGGGCACAGGTCCTAGATCATCGAATACTGAATCATAATCATACACAAGGCACACGCCGCACTGGACGTAAGGTATTACGCTATTTAGCGGCCTGAACCAGTATAAATTGCTGTCTCTTTGTAATCGCCGGGTCCTACGAACACCGATCCCCACCGAACAATATCCTGAGATTACTCAAGACTAGTTGTCGGTTAACAAACACCGACACCTAAACCTGTAAACCGTCCACCGGTGGTTTTTCTGTGGCTCAACCACCAAACCGACACTGCTGCACAAAGCTTAACCGCAGCGGGCGTTTTGGCTTTACCGCAGCGGGCAACAGCGTCAGCTGTGGTGATAAGGCCATGGTTAATCGTGGACATTACCGCAACGGGCGCTGTTGCCCGCTGCGGTAAAAGCCTTAACCGCAGCGGGCAACAAAAGGTGTCTGCTGCGGTTAATAGCATTAACCGCAGCGGACAACCTAAAACGCCCGCTGCGGTAACTGATTAACCGCAGCGGTCTATTTATGTTGCCCGTTGCGGTAGATGCCTTTAACCGTAGCGGGCAGCATATGTTGCCCGCCACGGTTATTAATTTTGGATTAAAAAAATAAATAATGCAGCCAGCAGAAACAGCAGAAACAGGAATTCAAATCTGCAGTTTTCAAATAATTCCAGAATTCCAGATTTCTAACAGATATATATATATGCACATATAAACCATCTGGACATAACATACAAAGTGACTTAGTTGTTTGTTGTCATCATATACACATTGACTTAGTTGATTTCAAATTCAAATTACAATTCATATTTCAACTTGATGAGCATAATCTGTCGGACGAAGCATTGTGTTCCATTTGCGGAGCTTCTCGTATTGGGGTAGCAATGCCAGGTCGGATTCGTTGTCAAAGAACGTTTCTCCTTCGAGAATGCATTTCTCCATTACAAACTTGCATATGTCCGCCTTAACTTGTTCAAAGCACATCCTGCGGCTCTGCTGCTCTCCCCAATACTTGATGCCTTCCTTGAGCTTCTTCCAGCTATTGGTGTACTCCTTGCTTTCCCTTAGAAACTCGCATGTGTACAAGCCACATGTCTTCGATCCTAGTGGCTGTTTGGCGCACTGCACGATTGATACACAAGCATTAGAACCTATATATATGTATGAAACATGAATTGAACCTTTGAAATACTTACCGGGAAATCTCGTCGGATTTTGAGGTGGTACCTATGCTTGTCCTTGAACTTTTGAGTTCTTCGGTCCCAGAATCCGGGCACCTTTTGGTATTCCTTATAAGCGTTGTACGAAATATAATGGTTTTAGCCACCATTTAAAAACGTATGGTAACCGTAACTGACGAAAAAGATGGATGACTTACTTTTTCAGACAATCTTCGAATGCCTTGTACCCTTGCTTGTTTGGTACGCTCAAGGAGTCAAACACATAGGCCCTGCCATCTTGAGGGTATATGATAAAAGCTACCCAGTGGCCACCGACGAGGCCCTGGCTGCACCATTACAACAAAATAGTGTTTATGATGACTAGAAGGCATGATATGCTAGCGACTTAGGTGTACGTACATGTATTTCACTTACCCAAAATGATAGGCAGCCATTATACACTCTGGCCCATCCGGCTTGATCTTCTTCATGCATTCTAGTATGTAATTTTTCAACTTAGTCTTCTCGGCTTTCATATTTTCTTCATATTTCTTCTCTCGCTGTCGAACTGTCAGCTCCGGATCAGTGATCTCGAAACCCTTGATGACTCTTTCGGCAATATGTGCAGGAGAGAGGTAGAGTACAGGACGTGTCTTTTTATTACTTACAGTGACCGTCATGCTGCACGGACAAGTCATCGTGACATAATAAGTATAGAACTATGGAAAATACGAATATAGTGATGTATGGAAGTTGCATTCATCGCTTACAATGTGAATAGGGTGATTTGAACGATGTCCAGGTCTTCTTCCCGCATCAGGTTGTACATGTCGCTAAAGTCGACGGGTAGGTGCATTTCGTTACCAGTGGGCAAGTGGAAGTACTCCGTGGGAATCTTGACGTTAAAACTTGTCATCCCGGCTTTTGTAGCTTCCATGTACCATACATGGAACCTCCTTGTATCCCACTTTTCCTCGTCAATGAGTTGGGCCTTGGGAATCAAGAACTTCCCGCACACATAGTGGCCAGGGCAGTCTTCGGCCCCATCAAATAGTTGACGGGTAGTTTCAGGCCTGGCAAATGATGGATAGGGATGTTAGTAGCACACATATGATTGTCGTCTAGTTCGATCTCTCACGGTCAGCTTTCGCAGCGGAAATAAACTTTCTCACTTCAACGATATACCACACATCAAGTACTCTATTGATCTTATACATCCATTCCGACCGGTCCATCGTACCTGCGATCCTTAATTAATAACATACATCATGAATCACAAAACAAATATGAATTAGAAAAACATAATAATTTATTATATTTATGTTAAATCTAGGGACAGAATTAATAACGACGGTAAATAAAGTTAATGCATCCATGATGAACTTAGAGAAACAAATACCAGTTTTCTCTCTCCTACATAAAACTAGATCTAAAAGGGAGGCTAAAAAGAGAGAAAAAGAGAGGGGAAAGAGGGTGGAGATCATCTAGGTACCTCTTGTAGAGTACTTCTCCTCCAAATCAAACAAATAAACCTCAAAAACAAGTTATTTGGGACAAAAATTCGGCAAAACTTCTTCCCCCGTTTTTGGTGTAGAGGAAGAAGATCATCAGGTTCTGCTGGCGGCGGTGGTGGCTTAAATAGCAACGAATAACCGAAGCGGGCAACGTAAGGAGCCCGTTGCGGTTAATCTTATTTAACTGCAGTGGGCACGTTACGTCGCCCGCTTCGGTTAATCATTAACCGAAGCGGGCATATAAGGAAGACCGTTGTGGTTAAAGAGGATTAACCGCAGCGGGCACCATACGTTGCCCGCTTCGGTTAATGATTAACCGCAGCGGGCGCTTCGGCGGCCGGCCGCTGCAGGCCGGCCACCGAATAACCGTGGCGGGCAAAAAATGTGCCCGCCACGGAGCCCATTTAGGCAACGCTGCGCAAGTTCTTTTATGTAGTAGTGCGACGCCGTAGAGGGGATGCACCGCCCGTGCACCCCGTCCACTGACACATGTCCCTAGGTCCTCGACCCGAGCAACACTGTGCCCCACAAGTCTACGCTCGTCGTTGTCCCAGGCTGTCAGCCACCACAGCTGATCCTCGAACCACCGGT
This sequence comes from Coix lacryma-jobi var. lacryma-jobi, assembly GCA_009763385.1. Classification (NCBI taxonomy): domain Eukaryota; kingdom Viridiplantae; phylum Streptophyta; class Magnoliopsida; order Poales; family Poaceae; genus Coix; species Coix lacryma-jobi. The sequence goes on along the minus strand of CM019830.1, from coordinate 118,898,083 downwards.
CCCTCAGTCCAAGCCTCACGTCCGCCCTTCACCGCTCCCGGTCCGTTGGCACGGCACGTCTCTACTTGACCTTCACCTTGCCCTCGATCACTGTCTCCATGATCGACACCTGCACAACACAAGCCAAAGAACATGCGCATCAAACGCATTGACAATCACTCGTCACTCGAGACTCGGCATATACCCATGTATCCACAGAATGGGGGAAGCAGGAAACCCTAGAATGAAAATAGCAATGGCTGAGATGGAATGGAAGGAGGGGTGGCCTCTCCTAATATAGCCTAATACAATTATTCCCCTTCTACCTCTACAGCTAATGAGCGAACAGGCTAACCCTAAGAGAATTCTTGTCCAACTCGAAGTATAGTCGATCCGACGGCCACACCCGCACATCCGGTAGCTTCACCTCGATGCAACCTCACCTAATGCCGCCACGTGCCGCCTCGCGCCTTCCGTCCTTTTTACGGACCTCCCCCTGGTTTTGAGGCTGAAACCGGGAAACCAGTCGTCCATCGCCTGAGTTTTGTGGCCCAAACTCAGAAACCCGCCAGCGCCTAGGTTTTGAGGCCCAAACCTGGAAAGCGTCCTCAGCCCGAGTTTTGTGGCCCAAACTCAGAAAACCCGCAGCACCCAGGTTTTGTGGCCCAAACCTGGAAACCGTCCACCGGTGGTTTTTCTAGGGCTCAACCACCAAACCGATGCCGTAGAGGGGATGCACCGCCCGTGCACCCCGTCCACCGACACGTGTTCTCAGGTCCATGACCTGAGCCACACCGTGCCCCGCAAGTCTCAGCTCGTCGCTGTCCCAGGCTGTCAGCCATCACAGCTGATCCTCAGGCTACCGGTCCGTCAGTCCAAGCCTCATGTCCGCCCTTCACCGCTCTGGGTCCATCGGCACGGCACGTCTCTACTTGACATTCACCTTGCCTTCGATCACTGTCTCCGTACTCAACACCTGCACAACACAAGCCAAAGAACATGCACATCAAACATGTTGACAATCGCTCATCATCATGGGACACGGAATACACCCATGTATCTGCAGATTATCTTAACGATCTCAAATAAAAGGATTCAGAACTAAAAATTTATTGATCTTATCGACAGCTACAATTTTTATATAAAAATTATTTGACACTATATAAGAAAAATGTAAGCCCAAATACACGATTAATATGCCGATGAAACTTAATTTATATTATTTTCTTGAGAACCTTAACAATCTCAAATGTAAAACTTAAACCTACAAAGTTGTAGGTATCATTGAGAGCTACAATCTTTTTATAAAAAGTATCTTCACTTGACTCCATATGAAAAATATGATTTTTCTAATACCGCAAGCGCTGGTACGTGATTATTATGGTGCTAAAATTTTATATTATTTTTGGAGCATCTTAACTTCCTGAAATGAGAAAACTTGAAACAAGGAAGTTGTAGACCTCATCAAGATCTATAATTTTCATATAAAAATAATCTTTATTCGACGTCGTAATAAAGAGTTATGATTTTTTAAAGTGGAGTCTTATTACGTTATGACAAAATAATACTATTATGCTAACAGGACTAGTGTGACATGTTTTTCTATGTCATAATGCTATCTAATATGCCGCACGAACACGTGTGGCATGAAAAGTGTTATCTTGTCATGCTAGCTAAACTGGCACGACTATTGAGACCTAAAGTGGCAAATGGGTAGACCACAAGCGTATAGTGCTTCAGGTAGCTAGCCTTCATCGGGAGTATTTCAGTTATCGCACTTTCTACAGGGAACATGAAATGAAGTAACTTTGATTAAGAGCGTCCTATGATTATATATAGAAGAGTCCATGAAAGCTTGGTAGAGAGAATCTCTGTAACAAACCATATCTGATATATGGTAAAAAAGATATTGGTGTGATGACCCTTTGTTTACTAGTGTGACAGTTGTTGCTAGAGCTCTAACTCAACTATCCTACTCAACCCTACTATTTAAGAACTTTCCTAAAAACATGTGGTGGGATACAAAGACTAGATAGGGTTATCACCACCTACTAGCTACCATGAACCATCCGTGTGACAGACAACATACAATGACAAGATAAAGCATAAACACCACGTTTACACAAAGCTCGCTACTCTAACCTAGATCCACCAAGTTGACCTAATAAGACTACAACACTCTACTAAGTAAAGCAGCATACCGATAAGGCCAAGTATATAACTTATGTACCAAAATTAGATATTGAATACTATAGAAGATCTCAAATGCTTACTTACAAAGAAGATCGTATCCGTTGAGGTACACCTTGGAGAAGACTCCTAATAGACCCGGGGCGTTCTCCTAAAGACTTCCCTCACTCTCTTCTTACTTGCATAACACACTAGCAGAGCTTTGCTAAAGCTTCTAGATAGTAGTTTCCTCTAACATTTCACGGATGAGAATGAAGGTCCAGGGTGTATTTATCGATAGAGGTGGAGCAGGGGCTAATCTGGTGTCACGCCAGTGATTCGTGTGACCTTCTTCAAGCTCCATTGGATGAAACTAACCATGAACCGGCCATAGATCAATGGTGGAGATCAGGGTGGCAGCATGGAGGCATGCACCAAGGTGATAGGCTCCATAGGGAGGTCACCCGATGTTAGGGAGGGGGGTCGGCCGACACCCTATGGAAGATGGATCCCCTCCCAAGCTTCTAAATGTGTGGCCCACATGTCATGTGAGTGTTGGTACATTGGTTTGGTGCTTTTTCATGTTGGTTGCTTCCTTGTGGGCCCATGGATCCATATGAAGTGAATTGGGGCCCTTGATGGAAGCATACATGGATCCAAGGGTTGATGTTGCCTCTCAAGTTGTGAAGGGGGTTATGGAAGCACAAGAGCGAGCAATGGGCCCATGTAGGGGTCGGCTGACCCCTATGTGGGGCTCATAGCCATCCAATGCTCCTTTTTATTGTACCTGCAAGAAAATAGTGCTATGTACTTGTAACACTCGGCCCAGTTTGAAATTTGCCCATAGCAGCCAATGTGCTTGTTAATGAGATATTGTGGGGGGTTTCGTCCCACCTTGGTTGTTTGAAGTGGGTTAGACCAACATATAAGGCTTCTAGAGTCCATTCCACCATCCCTAAGTTAATCCTTTTATGTGAAGCGAGGACGAAAGCGTAAATGGGATGGTGGTTGGTGTCGTTCGCTCAGCATGCAGAGTGGATATGAGCCATTTGGACTCTGGGGGCGTTACAAATGGTATCAGAGCCGACCTTTGTGACCATGGGCTCGTGCGGGTTAGGGGCACAGACATGCGGGTTTTTCATTGCAAATGTAGGCCATGCGTGGCGTACGATATGGCACATGTGCTGGCGCTGAACACGTAGTCACGTGTGATAAGAGGGGAACGTTCCTGGTCTCGTTTGCCCATTTGAGGGTGTGTTGGGCCGATGAGGTGTTTAGTCCTTTGAGGGGGGGGGGTATGTAACACCCGACCCAATTTCGAATTTGGCCCATAGCAGCCCATGTGCTTGTTAATGAGATATTATGGGGGTTCAGTCCCATCTTGGTTGTTTGGAGTGAGTTAGACCAACATATAAGGCTTCTAGAGCCCATCTCATCATCCTCGGGTTAATCTTTTTACGTGAAGCAAGGACGAGAGCGTAAGTGAGATGGTGGCAGGTGTGGTTCGCTAAGGATGCTGAGTGAATCTGAACTGTTTGGACTCTGTGATGTTACTGTGCCAAAACACTCTTTCCTTACTTGTTAGACCCTGGGATGGATGTTTTGTTGATGGTTTGACTGAATGAAAAACATGATGAAATTAGCGTCAACAACGGCCAAAAGGATTAGATCGATATGCAAAACAAATTTAGACGATGCTATTAATTCAAAAGGATTAAAAATAGGGATTTAGTAAAATTTAGGTGTCTGAATTTTAGTTTTCTTTTAGACGACCGTTATTACATATGTTTTATACTAGAATTGCATTTTTATTTCGTAGCAATTTATGTTGGCACAATCTACAATTTTGGTTTTGAGAATAAAAACCTGTTAGACAGAGTCACAAACCTATGTTGGTATAAAGACAACTTAACAATTTACAATTATTTATACAGATAAAGACAAAAATTGATATGTTGTGACATAAAGATAAATAACAAATCACAAACGTAACCATTTATTTCTACTGATTGGTAGCAGAAAAGTGTTATCTCAAATCATCTTATAATCTAGACACCTGCGAAAGGGCCTATGGTCCAGTGGTAGGACAGTCCAGTAGGACGTTACCAGTCAAACCCTGGTGTCACACCATTTTCTAGATTTTTTTTAGAATTCTGCAGATACACGCACGCGTACGCGTTCGGTGGTAACGCGCACTGGAGGCTTCCCAATCTCTCTTTGCGTGTGTATGGACGCATACGCGTGTGTGTGTGGTGTGAGTGTGGAGTGCGTGGGTTGTGTACGCCCAAATTGTACCTGATCAAAAAAATCCAGACACCTAAAACACAACTGACATTGGTAGGGTGTCCAAGGTTGCCTCTTGTTGTGTTCCATTTTGTGTGTATGGATGCACACGTGTGTGCGCGTGTGGTGTGAGTGTGGAGTGTGTGAGCTGTATACGTCCAAATTGTACGTGATAAAAAAAAATCTAGACACCTAAAACACAACCGACAATAATGGTAGGGTGTCCAAGATTGCCTCTTGTTCTATTCTATTTTGTGGAGACAGTTGCATTGGGTTGCCCGCATTTGGTGCACGTATTCCTCCTCCCTCTAGAATTCATTTTCACAGCCGACATTTGGTGCACGTATTCCTCTGCAAAATTTGATTTCCAAATATAAACCTAATAATTAAATGATACCACAAATGACATTTCACACAGATTTTTTATTAGTGTCTCAGTTTGCAAGATTCGCTAATATGAACAATTGATCCATGAACACATACGGTTCTCATAAAGAAACAGCTGACGAAATAATGTGTTTCCAAAGACGCCAGAAGCTGTAGGGGCAGGTCAGGAAAAAATAATTTAATAGTGATGAGAACTGTAATTTGTGACACTAATTTTGTATTAGTTTGTGCGGTGAAATAATGTACTTCGTCGTAGGAAGTAGGTAATCTTATTTAATATATCTTGAAATTTTCCATTTTTATTCCATGGTCTAGAAATCAGGTAAAATATTGATCACAATTCTCCAGGGCTGGGACTTCGAGTAAGCAATAATCTTGGCTGTGGTCATTATTATTGTCTAAACATAAACAGATTTATATTTTTTTAAGGCAATAAAAAGGTACTCCCTCCGTCTCAAAATAAGTAGATTCCTAGAATCCGTGCCGGTCAATTTTTTTAAAGTTTGACCAACTTTATAGAAAAGAGAAAAAATATTTATGATATAAAATGAACATATTATTAAAATATATTCTATGATGTATCTAATTATACTAATTTGGTATCATAAATCTTGACGTATTATTCTAAAAATTCGGTCAAAGTTTAAAAGGTTTGACTTAGGACAACTCTAGAAATCTACTTATTCTGAGACGGAGGGAGTATATATTATTGTAGGTTCTCCTTTAACTTTTGGAATTTACAACAGAGGCCAAGTAAAATTATTTTGGAGCAAAAGGAGACCACTACGTAAACATGAACTAGATAAATTGTGGAAAACGAACTCCTTTTCTGCACCATTGTTTTGACCAGGTAAAAGAATGGTACAAAAAGAATTTATTTTACCATAATAGGATTTGTCACTCCTATTATAGAATTTAGAAAAACATCAAATCCTTATTGATAGTATCAAACATGATATGATATAAGAAAGTCGACCATCACACGTCAATTCGGAAAAAAAATCACCCACTTTCAGTTGTCCGATAACTTTATTGGTGGTGAATCTAATTTTCATGTTTGGGGGCATTTACTTTCAACAATTCAGTTCAATAGTACTACTTTTTCCCTCCTATAAGTAGCACAACTTCATATCAGAATTTGTGTACAACAGAAGTTTTCAAGCAGAGGCACTTAGAAGTTCCTCCATCGACCATTTCATCCTTGGGTAACTATTTCATATCTTGTTTCAGATAATATATACCTTCATTATATATTGACAAAATCACATTTTTTGTTGATATATAATTATTATTGATGCAAACTTGGGCCTACTACAAGTATTGCATTGACTGACGGATGCAAATTGCTTGTAGGCCAGGCGACCGAAAAAATGCAAATGAAGATCAAAGTGTTTGTGATCATCGGGATTATTGTCATTAATTCATATACATGTACTCCAAATAAAATAGAAGGCGATGGAATGCATAAGGATATGCATGGCAATAAGGAGATTCGCAAACTCATAAATACTGATGGAAGGACTGCCCCAACCGGTGATTCCATAGATCATGTGTGTCCACTTGGGAGCTTTCCTTGCCGGTAGATGATCGAGAGTTTTCATGATACTACACATGATCTTGGTGGACACTAGAAGTATATCGAATGGAACTAAGAACATGAAGTGTCAGTGTATTGGTGTGTATGTCTGAACTTATTATGTGTGTTCATATCATAATTTTGACGTCTTTATATGTTCTTGGTCGTTTGTCACTGAATGGCGGTGTATTTGAAGTTTGTGTTGTGTACTTAAGATAAATGTCAATAAACGAGTTCCTTGATGTTGTATGCAAAATAAATCCATTATTGAAGCTTAGATGGAACAGAAAAATGCATTGTTTGCCGTATATGTATCTTTACTAGTATATTTCCTACAATCTTGCAAGAATTTTGTCTTGAAAGAAGACTGGGTATAGAGCCAATAAATCTTTTAGGGGCCGTTGGGTTAGGGTGAAATTCACCAGGAATTATTCCAGTTGATGAGATTGTTACATAAATCAGTAAGTACTACAATCTTGGTACGAATAAATCTAGGTTATCAATCTATAGGAAACCAACAAGCCCTTATTGGGTTGATCATCCAAATTCATGTCCAAAAAATAATCAACTGTGAAGATTGGATGGACTTTGAGCATCCATGCATTTCTATCTAATTGCATTAGCTATAAAACATATACCACTACCGCCACTATTTTTGTCGGTTCCTTGAGAACCACGAAATATATCAATACTTGTTCATGGCTATAACTAGCAGTGATAGTCTAACCAGCAGTGATAGGAAGGATTTCACTTCTCATTATTGCCACCAACTATAATTTTATATCATTGCTAGTTCGTGTTTATTATGGCCATCTATAAGTGAATATGTATGCATTGGTTCTCACCGGATTTTTGTTCTTAACTTTTTATATAAATTAATCATAATCAGACTTTATACCAGAATTATCGAGTTTAATGATATAGTTTATATATTAAAATATTCAATATATAGCCTCTCGCAAGGCCAATCTCTGATCATTGCCCCTTCGTGATCAATATTGGTAGCAGCATCCCATAAGGGTCACGTTTCAGATTTGAAAATTTCTGGTCTCAACATAGTGAGTTCCTAAAGATAGCGGAGTTGCATTGGAATAGTACCAAATACTTTGCTAACACAGCTAGGACACTCGCTGTCAAGTTCAAACAAATTAGGGCTGAACTCAGAAAATGGAGACAAGACATTTCCAAGATCAATAGGCTGATTCATAACAGTAACTGGGTTCTCCTTCTTTTAGATGGACTAGAAGACCAAAGACCCCTCTTAGAACTAGAAAAATCTTTCAGAAAATTAGTAAGGATCCATCTGTCAACTCTCGAGGAATCAAAGAGAGTCTACTGGAAGCAGAGAAACACCATAACATGGGTGACTTTAGGTGATGAGAACACAAGTTATTTCCATGTAATGGCGACTCACTCCCACAACAAAAATTTCATAAGTAGCATCTCACTTTCGGATGGTACTCTTATTACTGAGCATGATCGAAAGTAAGATTTTTTTGGGAAGCATATAAACAGAGTCTTGGCATTAGTGAATTCCAAGGTTTGGCCGGCCTACAATCTCTCTACCCTTTTTGAATCACATGAGCTGGTCAACTTAGATGATGACTTTACACTAGAGGATCTTTTGATAGTAATCAGAAGTTTGCCCAATGACAAAGCTCCTGGGCCAGACGGTTTCAATGGCTTCTTCATAAAAAAATATTGGTACATCATTAAAAAGGACTTTGAAAGATTGATAAGAGATTTTTGCTCTTCCTCTGTGGATCTTAAGAGCATTAATGCCTCCATGATAGCTTTGGTTCCCAAAAATCAAAACCCTGAGTGTCTAGATGACTATAGACCCATCTCCCTTTTGAACTATTCTTTGAAAATCATTACCATGTTGATTGCTAATAGACTGCAGACAGTTACCACCCAATTAATCCATGAATATGGATTCATAAAAGGGAGAACCATCCAAGACTGTCTTGGTTGGGCTTTTCAGTTTCTCCACATGTGTCATAGCTCTAAAAAAGAAATAGTCATTCTAATGTTGGATTTTGATAAAGTTGAACATCAATTTATCCTTAGCATTCTTGAGAAAAAAGGTTTCTCACCTAAGTGGGTCAGGTGGATTGAGAGTCTTCTCCAGACAGGTACTTCATCAATTTTGTTAAATGGCATCCCTGGTAAACATTTTCAGTGTAAAAGAGGAGTTAGGAAAGGCGATCCTCTCTCCCCTTTGTTTCTTGTTTTAGCAGCTAACTTTCTGCAAAGCATTGTTAATAAAGCTTCGCACATGGGTATCTTAAAACATCCATTGAGTGGAGACTTTGGGGGTGATTTCCCAATCATACAGTATGCTGATGACACTATGATTATCCTACCTGCTAATTCTAGAATTCTGTTCAATCTCAAATGCTTGCTAAGAAGTTTTTCAGATTCAAGTGGACTGCATGTCAACTTCAAAAAATCCTTTTTGATCCTATTAATGTTTTAGAAACCAAGACCAAACATTTGCCAGATACTTTCAGTTGTATTGTGGGAAAAATTCCATTCACATACCTTGGTATGCCTTTGGGGACAACAAAACCAACTGTTCAGGACTTCTCCCCTCTGATCTCAAAAGTTGAAAGAAGACTCAATGGTGTCAATAGATTTCTTTCTTACTAAGATAATCTGATACTAGTCAACTCAGTTTTCTCGACACTACCAACTTTCTACATATGCACTCTTCAAATTCCACCGATAGTCCTAAGCCAAATAGACAAATATAGGAAGCATTGCTTGTGGAGTGGGGGAGATACCAACAGGAAAGGTGGCTGCCTAGTAGCATGGGAGGTTGCCTACAGGACAAAAGAAGAGGGAGGTCTAGGCATCATAAACATGAAAGATCAAAATACAGCTTTGTTGCTCAAATTATTTAAATTCCACAATCAGGCTGACATACCTTGGGTTAAGCTAACCTGGAGCAAATCCTACAGTAATACAGATTCTCAACTACATGCTAAAAGACCTGTGGGTTCATTTTGGTGGAAAGAAATATTCAAGTTAATGGACAAGTTTCAGCAGATAATTACATGTAAACTGAATAGAGGCAACTTAGTGTTATTTTGTAGTGACAAATGGGCTTAAACAATCGTCCAGAACTCCTTCCCTTAACTTTTTTCCTTTGCTAAGAAAAAATATTGTTCCATAAGGTATTTCATACAGCAAGAGATAAGTAGACTCTTTTATTTGCCACTTTCCCATCAGGCTTCCATTCAGTTAACTGAACTTCATAATAGTTTAGAACAAATAGATTGGAACATAGATGAGAATGATGTATGGTTGTATGTTTGGTGTTCAAGGAATTTCAGCAGCAAAAAAGCATACTATTTCATGCAGGGAACAATTGAGTCCTTCCCTCTCTTTACCTGGATATGGACCTCAAGTAATTTGGGAAAGCACAGAATTTTCTTTTGGCTCCTTCTCAAAGATAGACTTAACACTATAAATTACTGAGAAGGAAAAACAGGACTTTGGATGACTATACATGTGCTCTATGGTCAACTAACGGTGAAGAGACTAGGTTCCACCTCTTTTTTAATGTCCCTTCAGTAGAAGTTGTTTGAATGTCATCTCAGTTCAGTGGAATGCTTCTTCCACCTCTAGACATGGTAATTGACGTGAGAAATGTGTTTGGCAGTCCCATCTTTTGGGAAATTATGATAACAACCTATTTTGGACTACTAAAAATAAAGTAATTTTTGACAGGGCAAGCTTTACACTTAGCAAATGGGTAGATGACTCTAAGAGGGAGCTTGGCTTGGTTTGCATCAAGGCTAAGAACAGTGTTTAGCTCTGTTTAGATTTCTGGTTAGAGAATATACCCTAATGTACAATCTTTCTCTTTTTTTGTTGGCTTTGCAAGCTGCATAATTTGTACAGAAAAATATATAATGAAAATTTTAAGTAGGGGCCTCCCCTGCTGCTACCTAAAAAAAATCTTGGTTGCAGGCAAACTCAACATGAGAGTTATAGTACTCCATAAGATCTGCAACATTATAGTTGAGTTTTTTTTTCATTTGATGGCGTTTATAGTGTCAAATATGCAATACAAGTTTGGTGTGTACAAAGAAGGTAAGAAGGCCATGTGATATTTTTGTAGTCATGATAATTGAAACAAAGGCATTGTTCCATGTAATTATATATTAACCATGGAACCATGTAGTATATTCGTAGGTAGTCAAAGCATAGTATTTAAAATCTGCCTACTACATGTATAAAATTTAAATATGTGACTGTGATATTAGGCCTAGTTTGAATTTGGCCCATGCATAGTGGTATGTGTTATATATTGATGTGAGATTAAGGTGATTTAGTGGCATCTTGAATGTGCAGGGTAGGTTAAACCAACATTTAAGGATCCTAAACTCTATGTCTCAATCCTCGTCTCAGCCCTTTCACGTACATGTAGTAAGAAGCCAAGAATGAAAGCGTAGGTGGGTTGGTGAGAGTGTGTGGTTCACTCACCATGTAGATTGTATAAGAGCCATATGGAATCTAGGCATATTACAAGTGTTTTCTTATAACAGCCCGTGAGACATGCACTACTACAGAAAAACACTTTCGAGGCGGGCATTTTTTATTAACCGAGGCGGGCATTCCAACCGCCTCGATGATAAGGCCTCAGTTAATCAGGAATAACCGAGGCGGTCACTTTGCCCGTCTCGGTTAATCGATTAACCGAGGCGGGCGTTTATAAGGTGTCCGCCTCGGTTAATGATTAATCGGGAATAATGCATAATGCACAAGACTTTTTTCTGCTCACGAAAATGTGATGTACAGCAGTATCAACAACTACAACACTAAAAGTTTATTCAACAGATATCTTTATAATCTGCCCAGAATGAATTCATCTCTAAGAATAGCATGCACATATTGATTTTGTATCAAATATTACATATGGTCACCTGAATATTTTATAAACTACAAAAGTATGAATTAGGATTGGAGGTACGACATATGGAAACAGATAACATGATAAATAAATCCTTCTAGAGACTGCAATTTTCTCTATTGTTTCATCGAAGTGAGAACAAATGCACCAATCTGGCTAGGGGAGTACTGTTGGCCACCCATCTCCATAGGCATCACCAATTGGTGCCTTTGGACAATCTTGCTAGGCATCATCTTCATCTCCTTTTGTAAGATGCCCGTCTCGGTTAATGGTCTTCAAAAAACAAAAATATGGAAACAGATATTTCAAAACTAACTACAGAGTACAAATAACATGATAAATAAATCCTTCTAGAGACTGCAATTTTCTCTATTGTTTCATCTAAGTGAGAACAAATGCACCAATCTGGCTAGGGGAGTACTATTGGCCACCCATCTCCATAGGCATCACCAATTGGTGCCTTTGGACAATCTTGCTAGTCATCATCTTCATCTCCTTTTGTAAGATACCCGTCTCGGTTAATGGTCTTCAGAAAAAAAAATACCAAAAAATCTACAACTTCTGGGAATCAAACCCAAAACCTCATGTTTCATGATATTGTGTCTTTACCACTACACCTCACACTTGTTCATGTCTATATATAATACGTTATTGTTTTATATCAATATTTTATAATTTTATATTGAATATTTGAGCAACTAAATGAACTCAAATGAAAAAACTTATAACTACTGTTGGTAGTTCTTAGCTTCAATAAAGATAGAGCTAGGCAACTATCCCTTGTAACGACCCAGAAATGCTTGTTGACACTTGCTAACGTTGTTACTAGGAGTAGACTATGGAATCTATTCCCGGCAACGGCGTCAGAAGTACTTGTAGCAAATCCGGTCACTATACCTAAAGGAGTGAAGCTAAAGCAGCTATCTACTAATGTCAAATGGGGTTGTCAATCCCGACACTAGTAGGAGCTGGCTAGCGAGAATGCAATCTACCAGGAGGAGATTCTGCAAGCGCACAGAACTATCATAGTAGCAGTTCGCATGGGAGTACCAGGTGTCGATTTATTTGATCCCAAGTGAAGGCTAGGGTGGTGTATGAGTCGAGTCAAGGAGGGGATGAGAGTCGAGGAATAAGAAAAGGGAAAGAGGAGAAAAGGGAAGAGAGGAGATGAAAGGCTAGAAAGAATATATGGGTGGATAGGTAAGGATGAAATGGATGGTAAGGTAAGGTGGATGGATAGGTAGATAAGGGAAATAGGATAACTAAGGATAACTAACTAATAACTACTAACTACTCCTAGATAAGTACAAAGCAAGATAACTACGAAGCAAGGTAGGCAAATATCAATAAAGCAACCAAGTTAAGTATAGTTTTATTCCTATCTTGTCAAGTACCGAGGCATACTAGCCTTTACCACTGACTTAGGTTGAACGCTAGCACAACGAGCCTACTGTTAAACTGGGCCAACTATGTGGTGGAATTCAAGGCGCACAGGGCTGTCACCACCTGCTTGCTACCACAACTATCTGGGGGTCTAGCTGTATCTGAAGGTAAGTCTATAACTAAGCACCACGCTTAATTATATTCTAACTATCTCTACCCTAGCTTTGAATAGAGACACCCTTGCGGACGTCAGAGCAAATACATGACTTAATAAGATAAACACTAAACTAACTAAGCAACCTATTGAAAAAGATCAATCACTAAGCACACTAGAGATTAACTACTATGGCTAAGTGAATTTAACTGTAGGGATAACTAGGTCACACTCAAGGCACTTGATAAAGTAGTACTGAAAGTAATACTAAAGTAATACTGGAATAATGATAAGTGTACCTGAGATACAAGAGAGCAAACCAGACTAGAGACGCCGGGAAATCAACCGACCTCCGATGCCAGTCACTCGCATCCGCTTCTCTCCTAGCAAGCTCTACGCTACTATACCACTGGTCAAGGATGAGCTGTGCTAAACTAAGAGCCACGCTGTAGCGAGGGCACTAGAGCTATACTCTGTCTACTAGCTAACCTACTTGCCTAAGCTCTCTGAGCTCTCACTTGCTTCTTGCCTCTTGCTTTGCTTGCTCCTTTGCTTTGTTGTGAATGAAGTGGTGCCACCAGGGGGTTTTTATAGCTTTGTGGAGTGAGGGGGGTACTTATAGGGGGCAGCCAACCGACCTAGGGCAAACCCTAGTGGCGGGCACCAGCCCTAGGTGGCGGCTGCCACCCCCCTGGTCGTTGGATGCACCATCATTGATCCTACGGTCTCCAGGGACTCCTCCAAGGTGGTGGTTAGGTCGGTTGCATGTCCAAGTAACCGTCATTCGGTCATGATCCACGCCACTCCCCTCCTGAGCCCTCCGATGCCACTGACCTAGTGACCAAGGGCCAAGATTTAGCCCTGGGGTGGTCACACGGATCATTGATGTGGCAAGGGGGGAAGTTGGGCCTCTCCATGTGGCGGGCACCACCTAGGGGTGGCGGGCGCCACCCCACTAGGGCCCAAATGGGCTCTGGTGAGTGGTCTCGGCCCCTGGTGGGTCCATGCTCCAAATTTGGTCCAAAACCTGCATTCAAATCAAAATCTATGGACATGTGGAATTCGGTTAGTTTGAAACCTATTTTACTACATTTCATGCCTTTTTGGTGAATTTTTGGGTAAAGTGTTGATGGTAAAACAGGTGTTTAAGGACCATCAACAAGCTCCCCCAAGCTAACCTGTTGCTCGTAGAACAATGCTGCTTTGGTTGATTTATCATCATTTTTCCCTCTCTTGGGTTTTGTAGACATGTCTTTCACGTAGAACACCTGAGTCACATCAGCAGCAAGGACGAATGGTTCATCTTTATATCCAATATTGTTGAGATCCACTGTTGTCATTTCATACTCCTTGTCAACTGTTACTCTGGCTCCGGTCGCCTTGACCCATTGGCATCGAAACAAAGGGACTTTAAAATTAGGTGCGTAGTCTAGTTCCCAAATCTCCTCTATGCGGCCATAATATGTTTGCCTCTTCCCAGATGGGTCTGTGGCATCTATGCGAACACCACTGTTTTGGTTCATGCTCCTTTGATCTTGGGCAATGGTGTAAAATGTGTTTCCATTTATCTCATACCCTTTGTACGTGAGGATGTGCCATGATGGGACCTTGATGCTGTTGAGGCATTCAAACATGATTTCCTTCTCTTCAATGCTAAGAGTGTAGCTAGCAGGTCTTAAGTAATGGCGTCCATCATCTTTCTCTGGATGTAGGTTGTCTCGTTCTTTCATGCGCTGCAACTCTTGTCGTGCTTCAAGTGTATCCTTAGACTTCCCATACACACCCATGAATCCTAGAAGGTTGACACAAAGATTCTTTGTTAGGTGCATCACGTCGATCGCGTGGCGGACCTCTAGTACATGCCAATAGGGTAGCTCCCAAAATATTGACTTCTTCTTCCACATGGGTGCGTGTCCCGTAGCGTCTTTCGGAATAGGTTCACTGCCCGTCCCCTTTCCAAAGACTACTTTCACATCCTTGATCATCTCAAGTACATCTTCCCCAGTTCTGTTGCGAAGCTTGCTCCGGTGGTCTGTCTCACCTTTAAAATGCTTGCCTTTCTTTCTAACCTGGTGATTCATAGAAAGAAATCGACGATGCCCAAGGTACACTACCTTTCTACATTTTTCAAATATACACTATCCATGTCATCAAAATAATGTGTGCATGCATTATATCCCTTGTTTGACTGTCCTGAAAGATTACTTAGAGCAGGCCAATCATTGATTGTTACGAACAACAATGCTCGTAGGTCAAAGTGTTCCTGTTTGTAATCATCCCACACACGTACACCTGATTTACTCCATAAAAGTAGGAGTTCCTCAACTAATGGCCTTAGGTAGACATCGATATCGTTGCCAGGCTGCCTTGGGCCTTGGACGAGCACTGGCATCATAATGAACTTCCGCTTCAAGCATAACCATGGAGGAAGGTTGTACATACATAGAGTAAAAGGCCACGTGCTATGACTACTGCTCTGTTCCCCAAAAGGATTCATCCCGTCAGTACTTAAACCAAACCTTAAGTTTCTTCCAGGGACGTTTCAGGCGTGGTATTATAGGAGCGTACCACATAACCTTGGTAGGGATTTTCTTCCAGGGACGTTCTTCACCCTCAACATTGCCTGGGTCATCTCGCCTGATCTTATATCGTGACACTTTACATATAGGGCATTCATCCAAATTCTCGTATTCCTTGCCACGGTACACGATGCAGTCATTAGAACATGCATGTATCTTCTGGATTTCTAAACCCAAAGGACAGACGACTTGTTTTGCTTCGTACGTAGTGCCGGGTAATTCGTTAGGCTTCGGAAGCATCTTTTGTTTTATAATCTTCAATAATTGTCCAAATGCCTTGTCAGATACACCATTCTGTGCCTTCCATTGTAGCAATTCAAGTGTTGTACCCAACTTTTTTTCTCCATCTGCAGCAGACCGATATAGTAATTTCCTGTGATCCTCTAGCATACAGTCAAACTTAGCATTCTCCTTTTCACTTTCGCAATCTCTTTGTGCATCACGAATGACATCACCAAGAGCATCATCTTCAGCGAGTGTGTCTTCTGCACTTGCCTCTTCTTCACCTTCCCCATTGCAGTATCACCAAAGTCATCGTATTGAGCAATAATGTCATCGTCAGGGTCCAATTGTTCTTCTTCACCTTCTTCCATCATAACCTGTCACATCCCAAAATTTCTGATTTTGGGCTGTGAATAGAAAATACTAAATAAAATTTATGATTTCAATATTTGTATAAAATTTACTAAGTTTAGTTGAGCTAGTGCAAATATAGTCATAGGAAAATATGAATATCAAATTTTTTGCTAAAATAATTTGACGGGTTATGCTTGATGTGATGGTTGCTTGTTGTTTTGTCTTGTGTTGCGAGTAAGTAAAGTTTTCCAAAACACGTTTAGTAAGTCGTTTATCTTTCTCCGTCTTGTCCATGTCTTATCCTATAACCAAATTCTTTGTTTCCGAGCTCAACCTTTCTGTTGGAATCTCCAAAAAAAATATTTTTTCTTCTACTTCAAATCGTTCCTTGGTGCTCATCATTCATCATCGTATCTCCAAAATCCCCCTCGAGAAGTTTTCTAGCTTTTTCGGGCACTTTTTCTTATTTTTCTGGGAGTATAATCTAATTTTTAGATGTCCCAAAATATCTTTTCATGAGCTCCAAATATTTTAATTGAGTTCCTCATGTCTCCAAATGTCTCTGAGAATTTTCTCTGAATTTTTGGAGCCATTGGAGTATTTTTTTCCCCTGGCTTAAATATCAATTTTAGACTTTTCTAGAATTGTTTTAATCCAGAAATTAAATAATTACGAAAATAATAAAATCTGTCTTTTTTCCTCCCTCCCACAAAGCCCATGTGCAATAATCCTAATAAATTCTAAATATCCATGTCTTTATTTACTATTGGGTTTTATATTTATTTAAGCCCATCAGTAAAGGTGGGAGTTACAACATTAAGTAGTACCATATCGCTAGTTGATGTAGAGGTAAAGACTTTTCCTTCTCATATAAGCGCACCAACCCTTTGACCAAAACACATCAAATCCACCGTAAAGGGAGCCTCTAGTTTGGGAACCAAGGTGATAAATTTCTCTCGTCTGGTTTCGCTTCTCGTCATCGTCATCGTCCCTGCTGTCGTCGTCATCATCAAGAACTCCGACCAGTGACCACCGCAGCTCCTTCCAGGCCGAAACAGATCCGCATCGGGCCCTTCTCCTTCGGTCGGGCACCGGGCAGGTGGCTTGCATCCTCACGGTGCGTCGTGGCCATCGGCCGGCCCCCTGACCCATCAGACCAGGCCGATCCCCTCTCTCCGAGCGCTAGCAGCAACCTCAGGAGTTCACGTACATGAGGAGCAGGAAACGACCGAGCTGAGGACGTTGGTAATTACGTTTTTCCGTTAATCCTTAATCATCCATCGTTTATTCATTTTACATTCGTTTCAATACCGTTTTAGTCCGTTTTAATTACGTTAGATTCGTCTCATTAAGGTCTATCTAATTGTGTTACTGTTCTCTACAGTTAAAATTTGAGTTAGATCTAATCTAGTAACTAGTATCTTTTAATCTTGATTAGATCATAACTTTTACGTTATAGCTCCGATTAGCGTGTTCTTCGCGTCAGTGTCATCGTAGTGAGGCGTAGATCGGTTTTTAAAACTCTTTATCTTGTAATTAGTATACTATTATAATTATAGGTTTTGCATAATACTTAAATTTTAATATAAATAATTAATTTAGTTAATGTTTACTTATTAGCTTTTAATTAAAAGTAATTTAAGTTTAATTTCATTTTATCTTGTTCAAGTTGCATTAGATTAACGTCGATGTGATCTATATGTTAGTGATAATGTTCATCATGTCTTTTAATTATGATTGATTAATCCAAATGTTAATTTGATTAATAACTATTTAAATACTTTTCTAATTAAAAGCAATCTAGTGTTTAATATCTAATGTTTTATAATTGGGTATTAACTTGACTAATGGAAACTTAAATGTGTATTTACTAAATTATAATCTGCTTAGTTAAATATCATGTCACATACAGTCTGATTAGATGCTCACACATATTTCTTTTCTGTCACAAAGATAAAGTTAATTTGCTTAGTTTAAATACATACCATATATAACCTGTTTATATGCTCTCTTTTGCATTTATTTCTATTATATAAGAAAGTATAACTTGGTTAAATAAATATGACATATGTTATCAAATAAAATATTAGTATCAACACTAATTCTATGCTTAGTTTAATTTTGAAACATAAATGTTTTCACTAGATTAAGTCACAAGACCTTTATCTTTCAAGTTAAATATTTAATTGGCTTGACTCATATGTGATCACTTGTAAAATATGACTAGACTAATCTGATCTTGAAATTAAAATATGTTTTTACCTGATTTGAGTTAATATCTTTTTATTTAACTAAAATAAAATAAGCTTGTGGTTGTTACTTTTATAATATAAAACTCTTCGTAGTCATGTCTTTTTAACGATAATTCCGTTACCGACGTTTCTTGTTTCTAGCGACCGTAGTACCTAGCTTTTCTTTAGTACGATGTTCTCTCTTGTATGGTGTATTGTTCTTAGTTCTCTCTTTTCGTGTGCTTGTATGTTTGTCTATGTGTGGTGTTTGCTACGAGTAGACGAGGACCGTTTGTGTATACTGAAGATCAGAAGAGGATGACTAAAAGCTGATGCTATGAGGGTTGAGCAATTAATCATGGCAAGTATAGCATGGGACCATCCTTGTTACCTATTCACCGTAATCACTTAATTCATATTGCATGTGTCTACCTTGATGCCTATATAGACTTATCCTAGATGTTTGATCTTGTACCTTGATAACCATGGGTATGCATTGGATAGCTTGATGCTAGTGCTCAACTTAAACTATGATCATGTAAATTTGTTTTAATGATATATGTGACATGTTAAAATATGACTTTTATAGCAACATGGTTTAGGAACTACTATAAGGGATCACCCGGGACTACAGTGCAACCATGAGAGTTATATGGCTCTGACCTTAGCTCAGTATGAGGACCTTTTCTAGCTTGTTAGTGGTTACCCGAAAGGGCGCATAAGGCGCTTGACGAGCTGGATTTAGGGCGGCTACTTTCACTTTGCCTGCGTGCCGCAAGGTTGAGAGACCCTTCTTCCCCTTGCCTTAAGACCTAGCGGCCCTAACTTGTGAGACGAACCTTTGAAAGGCTTTGCGTGTATCCTGCCCGCTCACCTCGGAAGTGTTATGGGAGTAATTAACCCGGGCATCTGGATATCACGACTCATCGGGTAAAGTGTACAACCTCTGCAGAGTGTAAAACTGATATATCAGCCGTGCTCACGGTTACGAGCGGCCTGGAATTCTTATGGTATAGTTGTTGCTATAAATAATGATAATGATGATGATGATATGTTTATCCAATGGTACATGTTTACTTGATCATATGTTTAAATTGGGATGGATATACTTTGATGCTATTTAATGCTTAAATTATGCCAACTAAAAGCTTCCGCAGTTAAACCCGTGTCAGCTTTTTGAGCCGCATGAACCCCATGTTATATTTGTTGAGTACGATATGTGCTCACTCTTGCTATTTCCCAACACCTCCAGTCATTAGTAGAAGCTACTCAGAGGATGGAACATGGTTTAAGTTACTATGGAGTGCTAGGCGTATGTACCCCCAGTCAGCCGTCCCTGTGAAGAATGGAGCAGGAAGAGAAGATTAGTAATCGTTCTGCTATACTCCGATTAAATGTAAGTGTTAATATAGTTATGTTTACGTTATATAATAGCATTGTTTCTGATATTCTTTATTCTGTTGCTGTATGTGTGGACTTCCTGGGTACACATATGGTGAACCTGGTTTTGTTCTTTAAAACCGGGTGTGACAGAATGGTATCGGAGCGGTGTTGACTTTAGGACGTATGCCAAATTAGCACTGGTCGCTTTCTAAACATTATTTTTCTATAAAACTATTTTTCTTCCTCCTTAGCTCTTTTGTTTGACTATATCTCATCCTTGTCCTATTGCCTCTCCTCCTTGGTAGCTTCCTTTGAGCTATTTATAATTATCTCCTTGAAATTTTATTTTAGTTATTTTACAAAATCTTTCAAACTTCTCTTATTCAAAATATCGATGGCCCTTCATCATCTATAAACCATATTTAGGATGTCTGCCATTATTACAGAAGCACGTGTAGTATCGTTGTTGTGTTGTATGCTTGTCTTGCTTGGTGTGTTGCTCGTTGTCGTCTCTATCTTTGTGTTTCCGAAGAAGACCTTGAAGATGAAGTTCGAAGATAAGCAAGCCCTTTGTTAAGTGGGGTAGCATTCTCTCCAAATCATCTTATCATCTATCATCTCCTATCAATATCGAATCAAGAAAACATGAAGACTTAAAGATCAGCCTTATCTATCTCCGTAGTCTCTTCGAATCTCGAGACGAGATTCCTGTTAAGTGGGGTAGTTTGTCACATCCCAAAATTTCTGATTTTGGGCTGTGAATAGAAAATACTAAATAAAATTTATGATTTCAATATTTGTATAAAATTTACTAAGTTTAGTTGAGCTAGTGCAAATATAGTCATAGGAAAATATGAATATCAAATTTTTTGCTAAAATAATTTGACGGGTTATGCTTGATGTGATGGTTGCTTGTTGTTTTGTCTTGTGTTGCGAGTAAATAAAGTTTTCCAAAACACGTTTAGTAAGTCGTTTATCTTTCTCCGTCTTGTCCATGTCTTATCCTATAACCAAATTCTTTGTTTCCGAGCTCAACCTTTCTGTTGGAATCTCCAAAAAAAATATTTTTTCTTCTACTTCAAATCGTTCCTTGGTGCTCATCATTCATCATCGTATCTCCAAAATCCCCCTCGAGAAGTTTTCTAGCTTTTTCGGGCACTTTTTCTTATTTTTCTGGGAGTATAATCTAATTTTTAGATGTCCCAAAATATCTTTTCATGAGCTCCAAATATTTTAATTGAGTTCTTCATGTCTCCAAATGTCTCTGAGAATTTTCTCTGAATTTTTGGAGCCATTGGAGTATTTTTTTCCCCTGGCTTAAATATCAATTTTAGACTTTTCTAGAATTGTTTTAATCCAGAAATTAAATAATTACGAAAATAATAAAATCTGTCTTTTTTCCTCCCTCCCACAAAGCCCATGTGCAATAATCCTAATAAATTCTAAATATCCATGTCTTTATTTACTATTGGGTTTTATATTTATTTAAGCCCATCAGTAAAGGTGGGAGTTACAACATTAAGTAGTACCATATCGCTAGTTGATGTAGAGGTAAAGACTTTTCCTTCTCATATAAGCGCACCAACCCTTTGACCAAAACACATCAAATCCACCGTAAAGGGAGCCTCTAGTTTGGGAACCAAGGTGATAAATTTCTCTCGTCTGGTTTCGCTTCTCGTCATCGTCATCGTCCCTGCTGTCGTCGTCATCATCAAGAACTCCGACCAGTGACCACCGCAGCTCCTTCCAGGCCGAAACAGATCCGCATCGGGCCCTTCTCCTTCGGTCGGGCACCGGGCAGGTGGCTTGCATCCTCACGGTGCGTCGTGGCCATCGGCCGGCCCCCTGACCCATCAGACCAGGCCGATCCCCTCTCTCCGAGCGCTAGCAGCAACCTCAGGAGTTCACGTACATGAGGAGCAGGAAACGACCGAGCTGAGGACGTTGGTAATTACGTTTTTCCGTTAATCCTTAATCATCCATCGTTTATTCATTTTACATTCGTTTCAATACCGTTTTAGTCCGTTTTAATTACGTTAGATTCGTCTCATTAAGGTCTATCTAATTGTGTTACTGTTCTCTACAGTTAAAATTTGAGTTAGATCTAATCTAGTAACTAGTATCTTTTAATCTTGATTAGATCATAACTTTTACGTTATAGCTCCGATTAGCGTGTTCTTCGCGTCAGTGTCATCGTAGTGAGGCGTAGATCGGTTTTTAAAACTCTTTATCTTGTAATTAGTATACTATTATAATTATAGGTTTTGCATAATACTTAAATTTTAATATAAATAATTAATTTAGTTAATGTTTACTTATTAGCTTTTAATTAAAAGTAATTTAAGTTTAATTTCATTTTATCTTGTTCAAGTTGCATTAGATTAACGTCGATGTGATCTATATGTTAGTGATAATGTTCATCATGTCTTTTAATTATGATTGATTAATCCAAATGTTAATTTGATTAATAACTATTTAAATACTTTTCTAATTAAAAGCAATCTAGTGTTTAATATCTAATGTTTTATAATTGGGTATTAACTTGACTAATGGAAACTTAAATGTGTATTTACTAAATTATAATCTGCTTAGTTAAATATCATGTCACATACAGTCTGATTAGATGCTCACACATATTTCTTTTCTGTCACAAAGATAAAGTTAATTTGCTTAGTTTAAATACATACCATATATAACCTGTTTATATGCTCTCTTTTGCATTTATTTCTATTATATAAGAAAGTATAACTTGGTTAAATAAATATGACATATGTTATCAAATAAAATATTAGTATCAACACTAATTCTATGCTTAGTTTAATTTTGAAACATAAATGTTTTCACTAGATTAAGTCACAAGACCTTTATCTTTCAAGTTAAATATTTAATTGGCTTGACTCATATGTGATCACTTGTAAAATATGACTAGACTAATCTGATCTTGAAATTAAAATATGTTTTTACCTGATTTGAGTTAATATCTTTTTATTTAACTAAAATAAAATAAGCTTGTGGTTGTTACTTTTATAATATAAAACTCTTCGTAGTCATGTCTTTTTAACGATAATTCCGTTACCGACGTTTCTTGTTTCTAGCGACCGTAGTACCTAGCTTTTCTTTAGTACGATGTTCTCTCTTGTATGGTGTATTGTTCTTAGTTCTCTCTTTTCGTGTGCTTGTATGTTTGTCTATGTGTGGTGTTTGCTACGAGTAGACGAGGACCGTTTGTGTATACTGAAGATCAGAAGAGGATGACTAAAAGCTGATGCTATGAGGGTTGAGCAATTAATCATGGCAAGTATAGCATGGGACCATCCTTGTTACCTATTCACCGTAATCACTTAATTCATATTGCATGTGTCTACCTTGATGCCTATATAGACTTATCCTAGATGTTTGATCTTGTACCTTGATAACCATGGGTATGCATTGGATAGCTTGATGCTAGTGCTCAACTTAAACTATGATCATGTAAATTTGTTTTAATGATATATGTGACATGTTAAAATATGACTTTTATAGCAACATGGTTTAGGAACTACTATAAGGGATCACCCGGGACTACAGTGCAACCATGAGAGTTATATGGCTCTGACCTTAGCTCAGTATGAGGACCTTTTCTAGCTTGTTAGTGGTTACCCGAAAGGGCGCATAAGGCGCTTGACGAGCTGGATTTAGGGC
The DNA here is from genome assembly GCA_009763385.1 of Coix lacryma-jobi var. lacryma-jobi. NCBI lineage: Eukaryota > Viridiplantae > Streptophyta > Magnoliopsida > Poales > Poaceae > Coix > Coix lacryma-jobi. Next base: position 118,874,781 of record CM019830.1, on the reverse strand, counting down.
GGCTACTTTCACTTTGCCTGCGTGCCGCAAGGTTGAGAGACCCTTCTTCCCCTTGCCTTAAGACCTAGCGGCCCTAACTTGTGAGACGAACCTTTGAAAGGCTTTGCGTGTATCCTGCCCGCTCACCTCGGAAGTGTTATGGGAGTAATTAACCCGGGCATCTGGATATCACGACTCATCGGGTAAAGTGTACAACCTCTGCAGAGTGTAAAACTGATATATCAGCCGTGCTCACGGTTACGAGCGGCCTGGAATTCTTATGGTATAGTTGTTGCTATAAATAATGATAATGATGATGATGATATGTTTATCCAATGGTACATGTTTACTTGATCATATGTTTAAATTGGGATGGATATACTTTGATGCTATTTAATGCTTAAATTATGCCAACTAAAAGCTTCCGCAGTTAAACCCGTGTCAGCTTTTTGAGCCGCATGAACCCCATGTTATATTTGTTGAGTACGATATGTGCTCACTCTTGCTATTTCCCAACACCTCCAGTCATTAGTAGAAGCTACTCAGAGGATGGAACATGGTTTAAGTTACTATGGAGTGCTAGGCGTATGTACCCCCAGTCAGCCGTCCCTGTGAAGAATGGAGCAGGAAGAGAAGATTAGTAATCGTTCTGCTATACTCCGATTAAATGTAAGTGTTAATATAGTTATGTTTACGTTATATAATAGCATTGTTTCTGATATTCTTTATTCTGTTGCTGTATGTGTGGACTTCCTGGGTACACATATGGTGAACCTGGTTTTGTTCTTTAAAACCGGGTGTGACATAACCCCAGTTTCTCCATGCTTCGTCCAACAACTATAGTTTGGCATGAAACCCGACTTGAACAAGTGTGAGTGAAGACTCCTTGAGCTAGAATATTCGTTCAGATTATTACAAAGGGCACATGGGCAGCACATAAAACCATTCCGCTTGTTTGCCTCGGCCACTCTTAAAAAATAATGCACGCCATCAATGAACTCTTTTGAGCGACGATCGGCATTGTACATCTAGTGGCATGTCATCGTCTGCATTATATGACATATCACATAATTATATCTCTCATTCTTATAAACAAATGAAATTATAAAATGACTGGCATGAAATTTAGTAAGAATCACTGGTGACGTAAAAGTAGTAGAAGTTGAACTTGTCTAATTAATTATTACATCAAGATAACAGTGCAGCCTAATCCACATGGCCACAACCAAAGCAACTAACAACACCTGCACATTTTTCCCACATCACAGTCCAACAAGATGGACTGCCTACCACTCCAACCTGATAGGAAGGTAAGGTAGGGGTAGGTGCAATAGAAATTGAGTTGATTCTTGAGTTGAAAGCCTCTAGAGCTGCAGAAGCTTCCTCAAAAGACTTGTACTTTTTATGCACAGCTCCCTTAACTTTGAGGATATACTGACTGCACTCGGCCCAGCTGGTGTAAATACCTGGCTTGGTGCCCTCGAAAACAACATACCAAGCAGGCATCCTTCTGCATTTTGTAAACTAAAGTATTATATATTTCTAATTTCTGTAAACAAATAATTTAACTGATCTTTATTTCTCCAAAATAATAAAATATACTAATTAAACCGGTCACATTTTGTAAACTAAAGTATTATATATTTCTAATTTCTGTAAACAAATGATTTAACTGATCTCTATTTCTCAAAAAAAACTAATTAAACCGGTCACATTTTGAAAACTAAAGTATTATATATTTCTAATTTCTGTAAACAAATGATTTAACTGATCTCTATTTCTCTAAAAAAAACTAATTAAACCGGTCACATTTTCTAAACTAAAGTATTATATATTTCTAATTTCTGTAAACAAATGATTTAAATGATCTCTATTTCTCAAAAGAAAACTAATTAAACCAGTCACATTTTGTAAACTAAAGTATTATATATTTCTATTTGTTGTCAACAAATAATTTAAATGATCTCTATTTCTCAAAAAAAAAAAACTAATTAAACTGGTCACATTTTGTAAACTAAAGTATTATATATTTCTATTTTTGTCAACAAATAATTTAAATGATCTCTATTTCTCAAGAAAAAACTAATTAAACCGGTCACATTTTGTAAACTAAAGTATTATATATTTCTATTTTTGTCAACAAATGATTTAAATGATCTCTATTTCTCTAAAAGACTAAAATAAACTAATTAAACAGTCATATTTTGTTTTTAGAGTAATAATTTGAACTATCAAGTCAATGAACTCAAAATAGCTACAAAAATGAATAACTTAAGCTAGTAACCTTTCAAGGAGTCGATGGCGGAGTAGATGTGATGAAATAAATCAATGGCCGGAGATGTGTTAACAAACAAAAATCACCGGAGAAGTGAGCAAATAAGCAAGCAAGTGACTGAATGAAGAAAAAATGAAGACAGGAGCTCGGGCACGGCTGGAGGTGGAAGAACAGTTCAAATATAGGGAGTGACATTTAGCCCCGGTCCTTATTCCCAGCCGGGGCTAAATGTTGGCATTTAGCCCCGGCTGGGTACACCAACCGGAACAAAACCTTTTATTCCCGGTTGGTGTTACCAACCGGGGCTAAAGATGCCAACATTTAGCCCCGACTGGATACACCAACCGGGGCAAAACCTTTAGTCCTGGTTGGTGTTACCAACCGGGGCTAAAGGCCGGTCTTTAGCCGGTTGGTAACACCAACCAGGACTAAAGGCCCCTCTAACAATTGAGCCGTTGGGCTGGGGAACGTTACCAACCGAAGCTAAAGACCTTTCTAGTCCCAGGCGCAAATTTTTCCGTGACTAAAGCTGATTTTGCAAATCGTCCAAAGGCCTGTTCTCTAGTAGTGTTCACTTCAAACATGCAAGAGTGAAATAAAGTAGTAGATAGGAAACTTTTATCTTGCTTAGGTTTGACTAGGATTCTGTCAGGAGGATTTTCAAGGTTTTCAAAAGATAACAACTTGCTTAAGTCCTCCAAGATTCACTCAATCACTCAATGGTGTCTAAATCCTCACTTAGGCCAAAATGTAGCCTCTCCTATTTCTAAAGAATGATATGTGGAGTTATAGGTAGGCTAAGAATCATGAGCAGATTGCCTAATGTTTATTGCTAAGCTAGACACTCAGATCATAAGGAGTAGCAAATCATAAAAATTGATCAAGATGTGCATGTGTGGTTATGTGGAAGTGTATAGAGAGATTTTTCATAATCCTTCCTAGTTAATTTATGGGGTCTAGAGCTAATGATAACTCTCTCTCTCTCTTTTTGATACAAAGTGAGTAGACAAAAATGTGTCCTCACATTTTCTCAGGACATAGTCCGCTCTTGAGCTACTTTGCTCACTTTTTTTCATATCTCTCTTTTTTTAGCTCTAGATTTCCCCAGATATCTATAGGAAAGGATTTTAGAAATGAAAAGGGGAAAAAGGGAGAAATGCTTATTCCCAATGTAGGAATAGCATAAGGCTAGCAATGGGTCGTTTGACAAGGTATTGCTTATCTCTAGTGTAGAGAATGAGCAATTTATTTGGTGGTTGCAAACTTCCAAAGTGGATAGTAAGCAATATGGTGGGTGGGTGTATCTTGATCAAAAGATATGGTAAGCTTCTCTACTAAGATCTATGAGGTCTAACAAAGCTCAACACAAACAAAGCTCTTTGTGGTTTTGACTAATAAATATTTGGCTAGTGGTGGGATGGGATAAAATCCAGGAGGAACTTTTCGCAAGGTTTTCATGATTTTTAAAAGAAATCCTCCAGATTAGGTCCTAATTTCACCTTAGCAAGTTTAAAGAATTACACCATTTCTTACTAACTTTATTCACTAAGCATGATTTCAGTTAAAGCATATGCAACCCACAAAAGCTACAACTTAGATAAGACCAGTTATTCAAACCATAACAATAGCATTTGCATGACATATTTCAAATCTTATTCAGGTTTCAACTTGTTTAAGCAGATTTTATCAATTTTATTCATGGAATGGTTACTTAGGCAAGCATATAACATTCAAAAGATATAGAATTTAAGAACCGAACATAAAGAGTAAGGTTGAAACATACCTTATTGGCGCGAGGATCTCCCCCAATCTGGCTTCTTGCTTGGTGAAGGGTCTTCATCTTTCTCGGTCGGAGCTCTTGTTCTCATTTTATTAAAAAGGAAACTATCTAATGTTGTGAAAAGGGAAACTATCCTATTATGATATTTTATTATTCTAGCTAAGTTAACATATACTTATGCATATAACTAATGATAACTGATTTTTTTAGTAACATGCATGACAAATGTTATTTATTTGAAAGAGGGAAATTTGAAGGGAAATAAAAATTAAAAGTAAATCCATACCTTAGATCCATGGAATTTCATCCTTATTGGGTAGATCTTCTTCCTTGGGTGCTTCTTCTTTAAGTACTTCATCGGGTTCTTCTTCTTTTGGCACCTCTCCCTTGTCATGTGAATCACACAACTCAGGAGGAGGTGGTTCTTTCTTTCTGTTCCACCTTGTTCTTGGGCGCCTCTTCTTGGTACGAACGGGTTTTGCTTTCTGCATGTTAGCGGCATATGCGGGACCATGGGAAAAGGAGAATATTTCCTTCCTCCCTCCTAATGTCATTTGCATTTTACCACTTCCCACATATATGCAAGCATCAACAGTGTTCAAGAAAGGTCTACCCAGAATTAAAGGCACATCTTTCCTATTTCCCATATCTAGTATTATGAAATCAGCACGAACATAGGAGCCTCTAATATGAATAGGTAAATCAGGGACTATTCCTTCTACATAGCACGTTGATTGATCAACTAGCACAATGAAGGACCGAGAATGCTACCCGAAAGCGACCAGAGGGGGGTGAATGGGAGCTTTAAAATTTCCTTTCGGAAACTCAATGCCACTGTCCCAAAATCAACCCCAAAGACAAACCCTAGAGCTTGCTAGTGTCCATGACCCTAGATGTAGGGTGGATGCTTCCAAGAAGCACAGCGGGACACTACACAACTCTAGAAACCCAACGCAAAAGACGGAAACCAAATCCGACAACGAATGAACAAGCTGCGAACGAAAACGCGCTGAAGCTGCACTGACCGGACCCTGCCTGCGTCCGGTCACTGAGCACCGGACGCGTCCGGTCAGCCAAGGTCCAATTTCAGACCTCTCTGAGTTGGACCGGACTCACGGTTACTGAGCGTCCGGTCACACCTCGAGCGTCCGGTCACAAGAAGACGCGGATGGTGAACAGTGCAAGCGATGCGTCCGGTCAGACAGAGAGCTGAGCGTCCGGTCAATCACAGGGAGACAGCACGTGGCATTCAACCACTGGACGCACTGGGTCAGCATCCGGTCGGCACGATGCCAGCGTCCGGTCGACCCACAGCAGCACAGCTCGACCACCGATTCGCCTTGATCTCACCCAAAACAAATCCTCTAGGGATCAAACTTGGTGAGATGAGTCACAAGGAGTATAGTGAGCTATCTCTAAGAGATCATGGCTCGAACCTATCTCCAAATCGGTGAATCGAAGAATTTCGGCGGAGAGGAGAAAACTTGACCCGAAACGAAAAATCGATCGATCTCCTAGACCGTGAGGTTAGAGGTAAATTCCTTCGGTGGATAGAAGTGCCTCACGACCTAGAACAACTTGGTTCAAACGGATTCGCAAAAGATGAACCGAGCAAAGAGATCAAGCGACGGGAAAAATGTGGAGAAAAAGGATTCCGCGAAGAATACGAACAAAACACGAATCACAACCACGATCTTGCAGCCGAAGCGCAAACACACGCTACGACAAGGAGGTTACAGCCTCCTTTCCTCAAAATCAATAGTACACAGAGTCAAGTCTCTCTGCGGATCTCAGCTACAGCAGGGGATGGGAGAGCAGGAAACCCTAAATGCAAGAGAGCAAATGAGATGGCTAAAACTGAGATGAGGGGAGGAGGGTGTCTCCCCGACTATTTATCCTAATTCTAGTCTAGGTCTATTTCCTACTCTACCCCTCTCTATTCTAATTACAGAGCGAACCAGCTAAACCCTAGGGTTATTCTGGACCAACTCGAAGTGGTAGGTGAATCCGACGGCCACGGCCGCACAACTCGTCCGCGTTGCCTCCACGCAACCTTCCGATTGCCGCCACGTGCCGCCCTCGCTCTGTACCCCCGGTTTTGTGGCCCAAACCGCGAAACCAGCCTTTTCCAGCTATCCCCCGGTTTTGAGGCCCAAACCGGGAAACCAGCCCACCAGCCTGAGTTTTGAGGCCCAAACTCAGAAAACCCGCAGCGCCCAGGTTTTGAGGCCCAAACCTGGAAACCGTCCTCAGCCCGAGTTTTGTGGCCCAAACTCGGAAACCCTGAGCCCGAGTTTTGTGGCCAAACTCGGAAACCGTCCACGCCCAGGTTTTGAGGCCCAAACCTGGAAACCGTCCTCCCGATGGTTTTTCCCTGGCTCTACCACCAAACCGCAGCTGTAGAGGGGATGCACCGCCCGTGCACCCCGTCCACCGACACGTGTCCCCAGGTCCTCGACCCAGGCAACACCATGCCCCGCAAGTCTCCGCTCGTCGCAGTCCCAGGCAGTCAGCCACCACAGCTGATCCTCAGGCACTCCGGTCCCTCAGTCCAAGCCTCACGTCCGCCTTTCACCGCTCGATCCATCGGCATGGCACGTCCGCCGCACGGCACGCCCATCCTTCATCGCACCCGGTCCGTCGGCATGACACGTCTCAACTTGAACTTCACCTTGCCCTCGATCATTGTCTCCGTGCTCGACACCTGCACAACACAAGCCAAAGAACCTGCGATCAAACCCGTTGACAATCACTCATCACTCCGACACCCGGCATACACCCATGTATCCGCAATCTCCCCCTTGATGAGTGCATTGTCAACTACTCACACAAATCATAAATGGAAGAAGAAGGTGGGAGAAAGGAGAAGAGAGAACTCGACCAAATGACCCAAAAGCATAGCAAAGCTGAAGAAGGTCAAGTGGAAGAAGCGAAACAACTTGGTCCCCTAAGACAAGGGCAACGGCTCGACGCAACCAAGCAAAGCAAGCTAGCCCTCAAGAAGAGGTAGAACAGGCTCAACACCGCTAGCAAAAACCAATTGAAAGCTTCAGAAAAGAAGCTCAAAACCAATTGAAGCTGAATGACAATCGAGGCAAAATGCTAGTCCCTCAAGATAGAGGCAACGACTCAACACAACTAGCAAACTCCCCCTCGACAAGTGCAAGCAACCAGGAAAACTCCCCCTTAGATCCAACACGAGAAGAGCAAGGATTTGAAAAAATTTTCTCCCCCTTAGCGAAAACTCCCCCTTAGTTGAACATCCAGAAGACATATTATTTGCAATTTCTCTCCCTTAGTTGAAAATGCACTTATCAAGTAAACAGCCATATCAGGAACCGAGCAAAGTTCTCCCCCTCAGAAAATGCATATGAAGTCAAAAATGCAAGTTAGGAGCTTCAGGCATATATTCAAAAGAGAGCAAAAAAGTATAGCTCTAATGACAAAACTAAGCACTCAAATAGCAAAGGCTCAAACTGATCACAAGTACGAAATATGAAGCATATGAGCAAGTGAGCAGTTTTTAGCCAAAAAGATAGTCACCATCGAACTAGCACTACACATGTATAGGTAGGAATCCAAACAAGTGCTAAACATGTATACAAGGTGAACTACCCCTAGCAAAGTTCAATCATCATGCATAGGAATGAAGCATATACTTGTGATTTTATTTTAAATATCAGAGTTGCAGCGGTGAAGATACACAAGTTCAATTATTAGCATGTGATTGCGAGAGGTTGAAAGCTTGTCATTGCCTAACTTTTCAACCGAGCGAAGCCTATGCCGAAGCAATCAGAAGCTTAAAGCTACGGTTTCGGTCATACACTACACGGCTCAAGTTTAACTCAAAGTGCAATGAGAAACAGTCTCTATACCGTGAGGTGTTGACAAGCAATCCCATCTCGATCTTTTCAATTCACTAAAACTTGGTTCAAATTTTAAACATGATATGGACAGACCAAGCAAGTGAATGACTCAGAACTAGAGACATAGCAACCTAGCATATATGAAAAGCACGAGTGAACTCAACACATACTACACATGCTAGTTGCATATCTCAATGGTGAACATTTTCAGATTTTATATACATTAAGCAAATTCACCATTCCAAAATAGCTCAGCTCACAAAATGTACTAGTGATCAGAAAGAGCATAAGCTACAAGCATCAATATAAGCATCGGAGCATACTATAGAGAGCATAGTTACATTCTAGTGATTATAGACATGAAGCTCAGAATGTAAATGCGTATGCTAAAATGCAAAATAGAAGAAGATCAAACAAAAAAACAGTCTATCATACAAGATCCAAAATGTTTCCCCCATCTAAAAAGGGAAACACACACCAAGCTCACCCCTCAACCTATTAAAGGTTGATTCGTCTAAAGGCTTGGTAAAAATATCCGCCAGTTGATGATGAGTATCGACATGGCGAAGGTCGATATCACCCTTCTCCTGGTGATCTCGCAAAAAGTGAAAGCGCACATCAATGTGTTTGGTCTTCGAGTGAAGCACGGGGTTCTTAGCAACGCTAATAGCACTCGTGCTGTCACAAAGCAAAGGCACACGAGAAAAGCTCAGACCGAAATCACGCAAAGTGGTCATCATCCAAAGCAACTGGGAATAGCAGCTAGCCGCAACAACATATTCAGCCTCCGTGGTAGACTGAGCGACACTAGACTGCTTGCGAGAAGACCACGATACAAGAGAAGATCCAATAAACTGGCGAGTCCCAGAAGTGGACTTGCGCTCAATGCGACAACCAGCAAAATCAGCATCGGAATAACCGCAAAGGGAGAGGGTGGAGGAAGCAGAATACCAAATCCCGAACTCAGGTGTGAAACGAAGGTACCTGAAGATGCGCTTCACCGCCTGACGGTGAGAAGTGCGCGACGACGCCTGAAAGCGCGCGCACAGACACACCGCGAACTGAATGTTCGGGCGTGTCGCCGTCAGGTAGAGCAGCGACCCGATCATGCTGCGGTACTCCTTCTGGTCCACTACTTCTCCATCTACATCCGCATCCAGGGCAGTCGTTGTCGACATGGGTGTTGGAAGAGGCTTGGCCTCACCCATATCGAACCGCTTCAGCAAGTCCTTCGTGTACTTGCCCTGGTGCACAAACGTCCCCTCCCGAGATTGTTTAATTTGCAACCCGAGAAAGAATGTCAGCTCGCCCATCATGCTCATCTCGAACTCCCTGCTCATAACATCTGCAAACTTGGCAACCAAAGCGTGAGAAGAACCACCGAAAAATGATATCATCCATGTAAATCTGGACCAAGAGTGTATTTTTGCCTTGCCTGAGGAGAAAGAGCGTCTTATCTACATATCCCATTCAAAAACCCTTAGCTAGCAGAAAAGTTTTCAATCTATCATACCAGGCTCTAGGGGCTTGTTTCAAACCATATAAAGCTTTGTGGAGTTTAAAAACATGGTTTGAAAACTTGGGATTTTCAAAACCGGGGGGTTGCTCAACATACACTTCCTCTTCTATGTAGCCGTTTAAGAAGGCACTCTTGACATCCATTTGAAAAAGTTTAAAACCTTTGGATGCAGCAAAATCCAAGAGTATCCTAATAGCCTCCAAACGAGCTACAGGAGCAAAAGTCTCCTCATAGTCTATCCCCTCCTTCTGACTATAACCCTTCGCTACAAGCCTGGCCTTGTTTCTCACAACGTGGCCATCCTCTCCTTGCTTGTTTTTGAAAACCCATTTTGTCCCAATAGGCTTACAGTCAGGTGGAGGTGGAACTAGAACCCAAACCCGATTTCTCTCAAAGTTTTCTAACTCCTCATGCATGGCATTGACCCAATCCGGATCCGTGAAAGCGTGTCCAACATCTCGGGGCTCAAAATTAGCAACAAAAGCAGAATGAGCAAAGTGAGAGATGTTCTGTGACCTGGACCGAGTGACCCGTTTGTCAATGTCGCCGATCATCTACTGAGGGGGGTGCTGGCGCTGGATGTGTCGTGGCACCTCCCGGGAAGAAGTTACCTCCCCCTCAACAGCAGCTGGTTCCACCCCGGGTACAAAAGGTACCGCGCAAGGTAGAGGATCCCACGGCCCCCAGGAAGAAGAGGTGTCAGGGCCGTGAGTCGTCGTCGAGGCCGCTCTTTGCGGCGCGGCAGGTGGAGGGGGTGCTGGATCATCCATACCTTCAGCACCCTCGTCCTCGTCATCGAAAAGAGGCTCTCCAATCTCATGATCACCTGCACGCTCAAAACGAGAAGAAGGACATACAAGAGTCTCGTCAAAGGTGACATCCGATGTCTCCATGACTCGGTTAGTATAAAGGTTAAGTACACGATATGATCTAGTGTGAGTGCCATAACCCAAAAATACCCTGTCAGAAGATCGAGACTCAAACTTGTCCAGGTTGCCCTTTTTCAAAATAAAACAGTGGCAGTCGAAGACTCTAAAATAACTCACCTTGGGCTAGCGACCAAAACGCAACTCATAAGAGGTCTTCTTCAAGAAAGCTCTCAAAAAAATGCGATTTGAAATGTAGCATGCAGTGTTCATAGCTTCGGCCCAATAACGCCTAGGAGTACTATACTCATCGAGCATCGTCCTGGCCATCTCAACAGGGGTCCGATTCTTCCTCTCTACAACACCATTTTGGGGCGGTGTGTAGGGGAAAAAACTGATGCTCCAAACCAAGGCGGTCACAAAACTTCTCAAAATCCGAATTTTTGAATTCGGAACCATTATCACTTCTAATAGCTCGCATCGAGTTCAAAGGGAACTCGTTCTGAAGACGCATAATCAGATTGCGAGCAAAGGAGAAAGTTTCAGTCTTCTCAGTCAAAAAGAAGACCCACGAATACCTCAAAAAGTCGTCGACAACAACCAAAACATACCACTTGCCACCAACCGAGCTCACCCGAGCCGGACCAACAAGGTCCATGTGTAAAAGCTCTCCGGGGTGCGAGGTCATGACCTTAGTCACTGGATGGTGGGGAGCGGCAACCATCTTCCCATGTCTGCAAGAATGGCAAACTAGATCCTTCTCCATCGAAAGCTTGGGCAATCCTCGGATTAGGCCAAGTGAGCTAAGTCTTGCAAGCAAGTCGAAGCTTAAATGACCGAGCCTCCTATGCCACTTCCAAAGATCGGAGGAAGAGGGACTAGCCAAAAGACAGCGGGAAATCCCAAACGACTCCGAGAAATTCGCATGAAAGACTTTCCCAAAGGGCGAAATCAAACATACAAGATTGCCCTGAGGATCTAAAATGCGACTGAGATTCGGTTTAAAACGAATCTCATAGTCATCATCAAAAAGTTGCGAAACAGAAAGCAAGTTAAAATGCAGGTTAGAAACAAGAGCAACATCGCGCAACACAAAATGCTCATTAACCCGCACCGACCCACGAGACAACACCTTACCTTTGCTGTTGTCGCTGAAGGTTATGTACTCCTTTCCGGCGACCGAGCTAAAGCTGGAGAACCACTTGGCGTTTCCGGTCATGTGCCTCGAGCAACCGGAATCCACCAACCAAATGTCCTCCAACCGTCTTACCTACATCAATAAAAAGACATAGGGTGAGCATACGGTCCAACACTGGGGTTAGTGAAGTAAGAAGAATACCAGTGTTGGGCCGGTGTTGGTATAAATTAATGCACACTCTACTTTATCCGCAAGCGCACAGATAAGATCTACCGATGTAGCACTTCACCGGATGTAACCCAGTTTTAATATCGAACCCAAAGGAACGGATAGCAGTGAGTCTCAAGTGTATAACCCCTGAGTGACTAACAAGGACAGAGAATCTAGAAGCATAGAGGGGATCACTAAGGTTATCTAAATCCAACTTAAGAGTGATATGTTTATTATTCTTAATGGGGAAGTTGCCATAAAAGGTCACAAACAGAGTATGATTCTTTTATGCAAATGTATAATCCTACCGGGCCTACACACGAGTAGTGGACTATAGAAGAATCAACAAGGCTATAAGAGTCACCCTTGTGAACTACCACTTCAACCGGCGTTATAGGAGGCATTTATGATGAGCTATCAAGTCTAAGCACCACGCTTACACTATCCAACTACTCTAGCTCTAGCGCATCTAGAATTAAAGTACTCAAAAGAGAGTCATAAACCTTAAGAATAATAAGAACAATAACTCAAACTTAAATATAGACGTTGATTACCGAAACAATCGTTGAAGCAAGTCAATGAAGAACTTGAATCCACAGGTACAAGATGAAGAAGTTGATCCGACAGTCCGGAGCTTCCTCTTGATCTCTTCCTCTCTCTCTCTCTCTCTCTCTCTTCTAGTTCTAGTATAAGACTAGGTTCTAATCCTAATTGAGGGGTATCTAGTCTTCTACTTGAAAGCTGGCTCCTGATTACAACTAGATGAACTAGATCTAATTCTAGATGAACTAGAAGAGATTCATCTAGAGGGACCTCTACTTCTACATTGGAACCCTAGTTTCTGATGTGGAGATGAATAATGAAGAGGGAGATGCCTGGAGAGGGGGGGACTGGGGCTGCTTATATAGCCCTGAGGGATCAACCGCAGCCGTTGGATCAAACCGACTTCAGGGACGGTGGAGATGCGTCCTAGGGTTCGGTGGAGGTAGCTTGCAGAGGACGGAAGCCAGCGGGCCCGGGGGGAGACTGACCGGTCTAAGGGTGGGACCGGTCGGTCCCACCTGGCGGCCTCTCGAGGTGTCCTTCGTCATGGTGTCTTCTTACGTCCCCTGGAGTCTTCTAGAAGTATCCCGACGTGGCGGTTACGTTATCTCCCGTCGGTTTCCTTCTATGGGAAGCTATTGATGCTGTTTTCCTGGTTTAGTCCCTGCAGAATCATAACTCACCAAAACTCATGGAATATTGTCAGTTGAAACCCTAAATCTTTGTTGGTGATCATATTCTTGCCTTTTTCATGTTTATTTATCTCTTAATTATGATAGTTAACCAGTGTCAACAACTCCCCCAAGCTTACCTTTTGCTAGTCCCTTAGCAAATACCCATAATAAATCTGGAAATGTGCCTCCACATATAATAAAAATCTTCCTTGGTTTAGAGTTAATTATTCTGACTTTCTCATATTACCATGGAGCTTTTTGCCTTTACCTGGATCTTTAAACAATTGAGAGACAGATCAATCAAGTTAATCACTATATCTCTAACTCTTTGATCAACCTTCATTCTGGAGTTTTTGTATATTTTCAAAATAAAAAATCAGAGATTCCTTTGTATGATACTCTCAAATCGCTCTTTTATATTTTATGATTCCTCACTGATGTACTTTTTCTTCCTTTCATGGATATATATCTGGAGCTTTAAGAAGTGAAAAGCATATCTTACTAAGTCAAAGTTCAAAGTTTAGGAAGAAAGATGTCATACTCATAGATCAAGACTTTAGAAAATTTGGAATTTGTCATCTCTTGCTGGCATATTGTAATTAGAGGAACCATGGGCTATCATTCTTTTTCTCATACTTTTATCATAACTCTTTTCTCTTTTCTTTTGAGGTAGTCGGACACTTGTCCCTTTTTATTTCCTCCTTTTATATTTTTGCATAGCCCATGCCTCTAACACAATACTACTTTGGAAGAGTGAATCTTTTAATAAAACATTCTTGATCTCTAGAGCATGATAAATTTCTCAACCATAACTAAAAACTTAGAACAAAGCAAGTAGCCTTATCTTAAAATCATATTAATGGCTCTAGGTAGGAATTCATGTCATACAGGATCTCATCATGTGTTTTTAATCTTTTCAAAAAGTAAATCTCCAGAACTCTAGTATCTCTAAGAATTAGATAAACAGCAGCTCAAACCTTTTTATATCATATCTCATAATTATCTAGACTTTAGATCAAGCATTTGCCATCCATAGGTTTTAGGTTTAGAGTTCATTCAGAACAACTTTATCTAAAACTCAAGAAAAATTAGGTTTAAACATTAAGTACTTAAAAAGGCAGAGCAAAAAGTTCATCATTTAAAATGAGCAAAATTAGGTTCTTATCCACCTAGGTATTTATTATATAATATCTTTATTTGGTTTTATAATAATTATTTATCTTTTCTATATTTATAAATTAACCTGGTCTAACTAAATAGAACTAATAGTAATAAAAAGCAGTGATACTTATCGTGATAACTTTTCCTCCAAGCTGGATCTTGACTTATACTTTTCCTTAGAAGTCGAGTAGACCGATAATGATTTCTTGAGTCCTTCTATTCTTCTCTTCCTGCTGAATTCAAAGATAGACAACACAACTAGTGGAACTTGATTAAGCGTTAGTGATAAATATTCCTCCGTTTGTCCGGTTGTCTTAAAGCTCTTAAAATTATCTATGTTCTTTCTTCTCCACTAAGCAGAGTTCAACAGTGTTTCATAATATCTTTTTAGATTTTATGGTGAGCCTTCATAAGCTCACATATTTTTGGTGTTTTGAATTTATTTATGAAAAAACTTAAAAGGATAGAGATACTTATATGGATACATGGGGTGCCTTCCCCCAAGCTAAATGTTGACGTAGTCGTTCGATCTTGCAATGTAGCAGACTGGCAGTGGATATGTCCTTCCTCTATTAGAGCTTTGATTGATGTTGATGTTTGTTGAGACAGTGCTCCAACAGTGGATGGAGCATTCACTTGCTCGTCAGCTTTTCTTGACCTTTTAAATCCTTTTGGCGAAGGTTCGGATATTTAGGTCCGATGAACCGGACCTTTCCTTGGTTCAGACCTCCCAAGGTATGTCAGACGTTTGGAAAATTGTTATTGATTGTACATCTGAGGTGCAGGTTTTTTCTTCCGTACTTTCTTGGTCTGAGTCTTCACTTCCTGTGGTTCACTGTCTTGGGGTTTCTCTCCTTTCCTTTCTGGGACAGTGGCGATAGCTTCTTCATCATGATTGGCCTCTTTATTCTTGATTGTTTGTCTTCTTTGGCATTGAGAGCGGTGTCTTTCACTTCTGTTCTTCTTGGGTGCTTTGTTGGGCATGTAGTTGATGAAGTTACATCGTGCTTTTTCTCCAGGAAAGTGAAAATGAATTTCCTCTTGTAGATGATTGTACTTGTTGAGAACATGTATGATGAATGATTGACTTTGATGAGGAAGGTTTGAGGCTTTTACCCGGTTTAGTCCATATCTCGCTATGCGCTTAATGTTTATGACTAACCGGTGGCGTGAGTTGTGTTGTGTATATGTGTTGGTGTGTGTGTGTGCAACATGTGTCTCTTGGCTGTGTTGAAGTGCAGGTGTGGAGCTCGGAGACAGTGGTCTATGGCGAGGTGAAGGTCAAGTTGACACGTGTCGTGCCGACGGACTGGGTGCGATGAAGGATGGGCGTGCCGTGCGGCGGACGTGCCATGCTGATGGATCGAGCAGTGAAGGGCGGACGTGAGGCTTGGACTGACGGACCAGGGGCCAGAGGACCAGTTGTGGTAGCACGTGGCATCGGCGAGCAAGAGCACATGGGATGTGCGGTGCATCGGCCGAGTCGGGAGGAAGGCGCTGGAGTCGGGTCGCTTGGCGGGAGGTCGGACACGGGCCTGCGTGCGACGCAAGTGCCGTCGGCCGAGTCCAGAAGGAAGGCGAAGGCGTTGTGCCCGGCGTGGAGGCTGGACATGCATCGGCATCGGTGCCGGTGGTCGGGGTGTGCGAACCACATCCCGTCTACGGTGTGGGTTCGGTAGTTGAGCCTCAAAAAGCTACCATCGACGGTTTCCAGGTTTGGGCCTCAAAACCTAGGGTGGCCGGTTTGCGAGTTTGGGCCTCAAAACTCGGGGTGGACGGTTTGCCAGGTTTGGGCCTCAAAACCTGGGCGTGCGGGTTTCCGAGTTTGGGCCTCAAAACTCGGGGTGGACGGTTTCCCGGTTTGGGCCTCAAAACCGGGGGTTGGTCCGAAAGGACGGTCGACGCGTGGCGGCACCGAGAGGCTTGCGTTGCGGCGAAGCTATCGGTGAGAAGGCGCGGCGGTCGACGGTGGCGGCACGTGGCGGCATCAGGAAGGTCGCGTCGAGGCGAAGCTACCGGATGTGCGGGCGTGGCCGTCGGATGAAGAGTGACCGGACTGGACGGTTTTACCCCTGGGGGGTATTTGGGTTAGTACTTCATGTTAGGGCATTTGTGTCATTTGGACGTGCGCCTATATATAGATGAAGGGGATGTGTTGGACAGCCATCCTTGGACGGTGTCACTCTCATTTTGATGTTTGTGAGAGGAGGCTAGGGTTAGGGAGAGACAGGCTCTTGTTCTTGAGCTTTTCGTCATCCAAGCTTTGATCTGCTGGAGTGGCTTGTATCCCGACACCGAGTGCTTAATGAATCATTCATTCCTCTGAATCCAAGGGTCAAATTCATGGTGGAATTCGCGTTTCGATTTTGTTCTTCGTGTTCTTCGCGTTTTCCTGTTTCTCCATGATTTTTCTCCTCCCCCGATCTCCCTCTACGCTGCGTCTTTTGCGATTCCGTTTGAATCAACTTGTTCTTTGATGTGAGGGGAACATTTTGACCGGAGGAATTCATCCCTACCCTCACGAACAAGTAGATTGAGCCGAAATCGTTTTCGTTCTTCATTCTTCCCCTTTTACGGTGTTCTTCGGATTTCTCATGGATGAGTTGGGTTGAAGCGATGATATCCTAGGATTAGCTTCCCAACACGTAGAAGAACTCTTGGGAGAAGTTTGGTCGCAGTCCCATTCGATTTGGTGAAGATCCAATCGATTTTGTGTTTGAGCCGAGGCGTTTTTGGGGTCTCTGGTCATTGGCGGACTATCCGGCCCCCAGTGGCGGACTGTCCGGCCATCGGGCTCGGCCAGACCAGAACACGCGCAGCGCGCACTGTTCGCAGTCCTTTTGACCGGCGGACAGTCCGCCGTGTAAGGCGCGGACAGTCCGGGGCTGGCATCGGACGCTACTCAGGCCAGCACCGGACGCGCAGGGTTCACTGTTCAGTGAACCGCGGACAGTCCGCCTTTGTCAGGCGCGGACAGTCCGCGAGTTGCGCAGGGGAGGTCCAGCAGCCTTGCTGTTTCTGCTAGTTGGCCGGTGGACAGTCCTCTGTAGCCAGCCGCGGACAGTCCGCGTGTCGCGCAGGGTGCAGTGTAGGTTCGGACAAGCCCGAACTGAGCCGGCGGACAGTCCGCCGCTCTAAGTCTCGGACAGTCCGGGAGTCGCGCAGCAGCTATTCAGCAACCTTGCTGTTTGGCTCTTTTAGCCGGCGGACAGTCCGTCGTCTGAGCCCGGACAGTCCACCGTTGGGCAGACAGTCCGCAGCCGTATCCGCGGACAGTCCGGGATCCTGCTGCTTGTGCAGTTTTAGTGCGTTTGCTCTCCCGGCTTCTCCGCTTCATTTTCGGACTTCTCGTTTGCTCCTAGAGTTCACCTAGGAACCTCTCTACATATCTTTGCTACACGTTAGCATCGGTATTTGGAGGATTACCGACGTAGCCCTCTATCTACGTCCGGGAGTCGGTTTTTGGGTCCGAACTTGAGTCGGAGTTTTGGGAGTTTCGGTTTGCTCCCTTGTGTGGTGCCTCACTGTGATCCTAGGGATCATCCACCCTCTTTCTAGGGTCGTGGGCATCGCATTTGAGTCCGAAGCTTTTGGGGTTGATTTTGTTGGGACAGAGGCCGTAATTTCGAGAAGAAATTTTTAGGCTCCCATTCACCCCCCCCTCTGGTCGCCTTGCTTTAGCATTTTCGGTCCTTCACTTGTAACGTAGAGGAATGGTCTTCTTAGGATGAGGTGGACATCATCGTCTTCTCCCATGTCGAGGATCAAGAAGTCTGTGGGGACTTCATGACCTCTAATTCTGACTACGACGTCTTTCATCATTACTTCTTGTTTATGCCTCTTGATATGGTGTCGCTCATGTTCTTCGTTCGTCCAGTAGTTTAAAGTGAAGCATTAATTGTGGAAGCTGGAAGCATCTTGCTCAATGTGCATGTTCTTGTAGATCTAGGACCTTCACTCTGTAGAATTTGGAAGTGATAAACTTCTCCATGTTTGCTCAAGAGTGTGTCCTGCTCATAAAGACAAGGTAGAGATCAAGTGCATGGGCTCTGTTGGTGGAAAAACACCAACAGAACCAAAAGTTTTTATTTCTCTCTAACCTTAGGCACATTGCACAAGATAGACTTGCTTTTTATGTGTTCTATTTAATCTTAACATGAGTGATAGGATCAGAGGATGAAAGCAGCATCTTAAAATATTTAACAGATCAAATTACTTAACCCAAGGAAGGATAATCTATGCATAAAGTGTCAATCATCTTGCAAAGGTTAGATGCACAATATTTTAGCTCATTTAGTTAAGACAGTGAGATTCAAGAGAGTAAAGCTATGAACAAAGATCAAAGGACTGAACATGTTGAGTTGATTAGGTTGGATCAAGTGAGATGCAACTTAAACATGTTTAATTCTTTATTTATGTTCATACTAGAATCAAGAAGAAGCTTTTAAAGAGATGGTTACTTACCTTGAAATATTACTTTGTCATTGAAGAGCGATGTGTCGAACCACCTTGTGGAAGCTTCTCTTGTCTACCTTGTTGTTGTTTATGAATGGCTTGTCTTCTCTTGTTTGTCTCATAGTGTGATTGAGAGGAGGAAGATCACAGTGGAATCATCTTTAGAGGTATCGACCTTCCTTCTCTCGTGTCGACTTATCAGTGAAGGCGCATTGTTCCTTGAGTATGTTGTCTAGGATCCTCTCTCTTTCTTGTATTAATTTTGTACTATGAGGATGTAGGGACAATTCCGCATTCTTCTCTTGTCAAGCTTTCTTGTTATCCTTTAATCATTGGGTTGGCAAGAGACTGGAATTTAGAACTGCTACTCGAGTGCCTCCATGATAGTCTTTTGTCTTTTAATGTCACAACTGAGATTTGTCCTCCCAACAATGTCTAAATGATGGAGATCTTATCGGCTGTTCTTGATTTGCTAGCTTAGGTATTATCTCTTCATCTTCTAGTTCTTGTGGTGCAGTGAGTTCATCCTTCATGATGCCCTCCTCAATTCTTGGTAGTTGGTTCTCCCTTCAATGTCTTCTCTTGGTTCTCTTTGGCTGCTCATAAGTGACATAGTTGTTGAAAAATCAGCAGAAAATCCAAAAGTTGACTTCTCCAGGTCCGACATAGACGATAACATTGATGGTGTTCAAGAACGATCTTCCAAGAATGAGTGGTGGATCATATTCTTCTTCTCAACTGGGACAACATCTAGTGGTTTGTATTGATTAGAGTGGTGAGTAGGAGATCAATATGTTTGAAGTTGGGTTTCTCCTTCCTCCCTTTGATTGTGAAACATATCTAGACAACGGAATTGTCTCTCCCAGGCTGGCTTGTGATGTAGATGGTCTCCCAACAGCATGTTCATGTGTTTGATTTGTAGATCTTGCTATTGTTGTAGTGGTACCATCTTGTCTCCCAAGCTAGCTCTTGATTAGAAAAGAGGATAACTTCCCACTTCTTGTCTTGTTGTCTTGGGCAATGATGGTTGCAGGCATAGGTTGTCTCATATGAGGTAAGTTGCATCCTGCTTGTCATCAGCGTCCAAGAAAGTCTCAAAGCAAGGCTAGCACCATTTGTGATCTGAGAGTAGGTTTGTGTGTCTATGGTTTGGGTTTTGGATCTTTAATGTTTAGACCAAACCATGGATAAACAAAATCTCTCTCAGTTCTTTCATACATGATGAATGAGCTGAGTCTTCATTGTGCAAATTTGTTGAAGTTCATGTGTGTCTTCATTTCCAATGTGAGTTCATCTCCGGACTTTCCCAAATTGATATTGAAAGTTTCCTACAGAGGTTAGTCCAACAAAATATCCAATATCCACTATAGCATACTATCGGCTCAAAAACCAACCTAGACACCACGTCTAATTTGATTTAAGAGGGCATTCTAACTTAATCATGCTTAAAAGGTCTTCGAAAGCAAGATCACACACTCCTAAACTAGGCACCATGCTTCATTTAAGAGATGTATGAAAGTACTTCAAACCTAAACATATACTATAGCAAATAAAGGTAACATGAAAGCATTATAGAGATTTATTCAGATGGTGATGAAAGAGCATGATGAGCATATTTTAAAGATAGGGACAACCAACATGGCAACATGGCAAGAGATGTTCTTAGAAAGTCTATTCCCCGAACTTGGATTTTGCAAAGATCAAGATTGGATGAATGTAATTCAATGTTACATTATGATTGGTTGGACATACCTTGTGTTTGTTTGTTCCTTCATTCTTTTCTGCTCCAGACCTGGGAAGGTTAGTGACAAGAATACCCGAAGGAATATTTTTATAATTATATTTCTATGCTCATTACAAGGATAGTGCAGCAAAAGGTAGGCATAGCTAATAACCAGGTATTATGATGGGGTATAAGGATTCTACTGGTTATAGCTTGCTCATGGGGTAGTGATAGATAAGAGTGGAATTCAAAAATAACATTCATAAGAATGAAAACAAAAATAATGAAAAGACTGGGATAAAAAAGGAAAAGATAAAAGTATGATTACAAGGTTATACTTAAGACGTGAAATGATCTACCGTTCCCCGGCAACGGCGCCAGAAATGCTTGTTGGTATAAATTAATGCACACTCTACTTTATCCGCAAGCGCACAGATAAGATCTACCGATGTAGCACTTCACCGGATGTAACCCAGTTTTAATATCGAACCCAAAGGAACGGATAGCAGTGAGTCTCAAGTGTATAACCCCTGAGTGACTAACAAGGACGGAGAATCTAGAAGCATAGAGGGGATCACTAAGGTTATCTAAATCCAACTTAAGAGTGATATGTTTATTATTGTTAATGGGGAAGTAGCCATAAAAGGTCACAAACAGAGTATGATTCTTTTATGCAAATGTATAATCCTACCGGGCCTACACACGAGTAGTGGACTATAGAAGAATCAACAAGGCTATAAGAGTCACCCTTGCGAACTACCACTTCAACCGGCGTTATAGGAGGCATTTATGATGAGCTATCAAGTCTAAGCACCACGCTTACACTATCTAACTACTCTAACTCTAGCGCATCTAGAATTAAAGTACTCAAAATAGAGTCATAAACCTTAAGAATAATAAGAACAATAACTCAAACTTAAATATAGACGTTGATTACCGAAACAATCGTTGAAGCAAGTCGATGAAGAACTTGAATCCACAGGTACAAGATGAAGAAGTTGATCCGACAGGCCGGAGCTTCCTCTTGATCTCTTCCTCTCTCTCTCTCTTCTAGTTCTAGTATAAGACTAGGTTCTAATCCTAATTGAGGGGTATCTAGTCTTCTACTTGAAAGCTGGCTCCTGATTACAACTAGATGAACTAGATCTAATTCTAGATGAACTAGAAGAGATTCATCTAGAGGGACCTCTACTTCTACAATGGAACCCTAGTTTCTGATGTGGAGATTAATAATGAAGAGGGAGATGCCTGGAGAGGGGGATCTGGGGCTGCTTATATAGACCTGAGGGATCAACCGCAGCCGTTGGATCAAACCGACATCAGGGACAGTGGAGATGCGTCCTAGGGTTCGGTGGAGGTAGCTTGCAGAGGACGGAAGCCAGCGGGCCCGGGGGGAGACCGACCGGTCTAAGGGTGGGACCGGTCGGTCCCACCTGGCGGCCTCTCGAGGTGTCCTTCGTCATGGTGTCTTCTTACGTCCCCTGGAGTCTTCTAGAAGTATCTCGACGTGGTGGTTACGTTATCTCCCGTCGGTTTCCTTCTATGGGAAGCTATTGATGCTGTTTTCCTGGTTTAGTCCCTGCAGAATCATAACTCACCAAAACTCATGGAATATTGTCAGTTGAAACCCTAAATCTTTGTTGGTGATCATATTCTTGCCCTTTTCATGTTTATTTATCTCTTAATTATGATAGTTAACCAGTGTCAACAGCCGGCTGCTCAAAAGAACGGTTAGTGTAAAAACCATTCCTAGCCTGTCTACGAGGGTAGCGATCACCACACATAGGAAAACGTGGTCCGCTGGGGAAGGAGCGCTCACCGCGATACTCAAAATGCGGTGGGGGAAAGTGCTCAACTACAAAGCCTCCGCCACGGGGTCCACAGCCTACAACTGCAGGCTCCCGCCGGTCACACTCTCTACGAGGCCTACGCCTAGGAACTTGAGGTTCTGGACCTCTAGCCCTAGCCTCTCTCCTCGGAGCTCTCCTCTGCCTAGGCCTGGGAACTTGACCTCCAGACCTAGCAGCTCTCCTTCGGACGTTCGGCACATGCCCACCATGGAAAGGGTGGTACATGTCCGGGTTGTCCATCTCCCGAGCACGGCGCGCCTCTCTCTTGCGCCGAAAGCAGAACTCACTCAAGTGACCATCTCTCCCACAGAAGTCACACTGGGACCTCACCGCACGCAAAGGGGGTTGTTGGTACGCAGGACTGTGGGTATGGTTCACTTTGCCCTTCTGTGGCAAGCACTCCTGCTGGATGGGTGGCATTGTGTCCAGCTTGTTTTTGAGGTGGTTTGGCTTGGGTGCCCACACATGGTTCTTGGGTGGAGCTCTCGGGGGTTCCTCAAACACCCCATCCTCGGTGGTAGGCTTAGGTGGCTCTTTGGGTGGAAGCTTGGTAAGTTTGGGAGTAGTGGTGGAGTTGGGCTTCTCACTCGGATTCAGACCACTCGACTCTCCAATCTTCCCAAAAACAGAAGGATCAACACCCGGAGCAAAACCTACACCAGGACCTCCAGCAGCTCGCTTGAATTGGGAGATCATCATCCCGAGCTGCGGCTCACTACAAGAGACCCATGAAAAGATGGTCCGAAGGTATGTGTTTTCCTCCTCGGTTTGCATCTTGCCATGCTTCACATTGGCAATCTCCATCTCCAAGCCCTCACACAAAGCACACCTCATGACACAAATGCTATCCGAGCTGGCCTTCTCTAAAGACTCAATTTTGGCATTCTTCTCTGCCAACTCGGATTGCAAGACAGGACAAGTCTTGCACGCACCCAACAGCTGCGGCCTAGCACGGAGCTCATCCACCTCTCCAACCAAAGCCGCATACTTACTCCTCAGGGTGAGGAGATCAGTCATGTGCTTGGTGCACGACTCGCACTCACTCTCCTCCGACACAACCATGGTGGACCGAGCGAACTCAAGCTCCTTCACCGTGTCCTCCCACTTCTGCCTAAACTCCTTGCGCTCTTTAGCAGCACGCCTAAGCAGTTTATCTTGGCTAAGGAGGGCAGCAGTAAGTTTCTCAACCTCAGCGGAAAGCTCATCGTGGGTGAGAGATACCTGGGAGGTGTCGTCGTCGTCGTAGTCATTCCGAGGGGTGTGCTCCAGCTCGCCTCCGACCTCATCACCAAGCGCCATGGTGCAGAGGCCCCTATCGTCAGCGAAGAAGCATAGTCCATTGAGCTTGTCCTCAATCTTCTTCATCTTCTCGGACTCGTCATCGCTAGAGCAAGCGGAGTCGTCATCCGAGCCGTCGACGTCGCTGAGCGTGGCGAAGAACGCACGCTGCTCAGCCTGGGCCTTCTCCAAGTACTTCTTCTTGATGTACTCTTTGTCGAAGCCACCCCTCTTCTTGCGCCTTGGGGGGACGTACTTCTCCTTATGCTTGGAGTCGTACTTGTGCCCATGATCGCCCTTCCCCGAATGCTTGTTCTTCTTGGGGCAGTTGGCGATGAAGTGGTCAGGGTCGCCGCACTCATAGCATCCTGAGCGTCCTCCTCCGCGGCGACGGTTCATGCGGTTGTTGTGAAACCGCGTAAACCGGTTGGCAAGCAAAGCCAACTCCTCGTCTACCAATGACTCCAGCTGGTCCTCTGTGACAGAGAAGAGAGATGAAAGCGCAAAGCCAGCAGAGGGGTTAGCGGAAGAGCCAGAAACCAAAGCCATAGTCGGGCCAGAGGGATTCTCATAAGAAGCCCTTCCCATGGCGTCAATCTCACTGGACTTGAGCTTACTAAAGAGCTCGTCGCACGTGAGGGTCTCATAGTTAGGCGATTCGATGATCGCCTGAACCTTGGAATCCCACACCGACCGATCGAGAGTGTGCAAAAGCTTCAAAGCTCTCTCATGATCGTCGAAAGGCAACTGCTCCTTGTTAGCCCTCATCCTGTTGACAATCAACTGAAAGCGAGCGAATAAACTCTCTATGCTCTCGCCAGGCTGATGTCGAAAGTTCTCATACTCTCTCTTGAACGACTCGTAGAGTCGGGTTTTGACTTGAGAGGTGCCCTCATGGAAACGCATGAGGGTGGCCCAAATCTCCCGAGCCGTAGAGAGGTGAGAAACGCGATCAAACTCTCCCATGCTCAAACACGAAAAGAGAGCATTACGGGCTCGGCTATTGGCATCGTGCTCATCGATCTGATGCTGAGTCACACGAGCAGCCAAGACCACGTAATCGGCAGAGTTGCAAATATCCCAAATGGAAGCACCCAAACTCTGCAGATAGGCCGACATACGTATCTTCCAATACGCATAGTTTGACCCATCGAAAAATGGCGGTTTGCCGACGCCGCGATCCTTGTCGCCTTCGGTGGATCTGGAACCGGCTAAGGTGGAAGATCCTTAACCCGCTCCGATACCAATTGAAGGACCGAGAATGCACTAGCAAGGCGACCAGAGGGGGGTGAATGGGAGCCAATCAAATTTCTTCCGAAACTTTGGCCAAGTGTCCCAAATTCAACCCCGAAAAGCACGGACCCAAAACGTGATGCTCACGACCCTTGGAAGAGGGTGGATGATCCCTAGGATCACGCGGAGCACCACCAAACACAAGCGAGACAAACACCAAAAGCTTCGGCTCAAGTCTCCCTTCAGAAAACTGACTCCCGAACGTAGATCGGAGGCTACGTCGAGAAATCTCTAAATACCTATGCAAACAGGATGCAAAGATACCTAGAAATGTTTCTTGGTTAACTCTAGGAAGAAACGAGAAGTCCGAAAACCAAGCGAGCAAGCCGGGAGAGCAAACGCACTAAACCGGGGTACTCAGCAGGATCCCGGACTGTCCGGACCTGGAGTCCCGGACTGTCCGCGGCAGGGGCGGACTGTCCGCCACCAATTCCCGGACTGTCCGCTGGCTAAATCACAAAATCAACAAGTCTGCTGAAGTGTCCCTGGGTTGTCCCGGACTGTCCGCGACTATGACCTGCAGACTGTCCGCCGGTCAAGAAAAAGGCAAAACGGCCGAGGACAGCAGCCACGGACTCGGCTCGTCCCCGACCCGCGGACTGTCCGCGGCTAGGGTGGCGGACTGTCCGCCAACACCCAGAAAGGGCGATTTTGGTCGCCCAAAACTCAAATCACCTCCAAATCGATTCAAACCAAAATCCCTTGATCCCAAACTTGGAGAAGATGATCACAAGGTAGTTAGGAGACTATCCCCAAGAAATCATCCGCTCAAATTGACTAGAACACCAGGAAATCAAAGGGAAGGTGTAAGAACCGAAAAAGCGCCACGAAAATGAAATCGTCTCGATCTATTTGATCATGAGGAGTTAGATGAATTCCTTTGGTCGAAATGACCTCCTCAATGATACAAACAAATTGGTTCAAACGGATTTCAAAAAGACGCACCGGAGAGGGAGATCGAGTGATGGGAAAATGGCGGAGAAACGAAGAACGCGAAGAACACAACGAACTCGAATCAAAACGCGAATCGACACAATGATCTTGCAGCCGAAGCGCAGACACACGCTACGACAAGGAGGTTACGGCCTCCTTTCCTCAAAATCAACAGTACACAGAGGTGAGTCTCTCTGCGGATCTCAGCTAGCTACAACAGGGGATGGGAGAGCAGGAAAGCCTAAGGATGAAAGAGCAAATGATTGAGATAGGGGGAGGAGGGTGTCTCCCCGACTACTTATCCTAATTCTAGTCTAAGTACAATTCCTACTCTACCCCTCTCTAATCTAATTACAGAGCGAACCAGCTAAACCCTAGGGTTATTCTGGACCAACTCAGTGGTAGGTGTATTCGACGGCCACGCCCGCACAACTCGTCCGCGTTGCCTCCACGCAACCTTCCGATTGCCGCCACGTGCCGCCCTCGCTCTGCACCCCCGGTTTTGTGGCCCAAACCGGGAAACCAGCCTTTTCCAGCCATCCCCTGGTTTTGAGGCCCAAACCGGGAAACCAGCATCCAAGTCCAACGCCTGAGTTTTGTGGCCCAAACTCAGAAACCCGCAGCACCCGAGTTTTGAGGCCCAAACTCGGAAACCGTCCACCGGTGTTTTTTTGTGGCTCAACCACCAAACCGGTGCTGTAGAGGGGATGCACCGCTCGTGCACCCCGTCCACCGACACGTGTCCCCAGGTCCTCGACCCGAGCAACACCGTGCCCCGCAAGTCTTCGCTCGTCGCTGTCCCAGGCTGCCAGCCACCACAGCTGATCCTCAGGCACTCCAGTCTCTCAGTCCAAGCCTCACGTCCGCCCTTCACCGCTCGATCCATCGGCATGGCACGTCCGCCGCACGGCACGCCCATCCTTCATCGCACCCGGTCTGTCAGCACGACACGTCTCAACTTGACCTTCACCTTGCCCTCGATCACTGTCTTCGTGCTCGACACCTGCACAACACAAGCCAAAGAACCTGCGATCAAACCCGTTGACAATCACTCATCACTCCGAGACCCGGCATACACCCATGTATCCGCAAAAGGGCTTAGATGCATCGAAGAGGTTGATTAGGTCACGCTCCACGAAGATGGGCCGAGGGGGAACCTGGTCCAGGTCGGTCGGCCCCACCTGGTGGCCACCTGGCTCTGCCTTCATCGTGGTGTCTTCTGGAACCTTCCTCGTTGCCCTAATGCGACTTTCCATTTGTTTGCGCAATTCATCGTGTTTTAGTAGGACTCTAGATCTTTCCATCTGCTGTAAAACTCCCTGGAAAATAGTAATTCAGCAAAGCTATGGAATCTGTTAGTTTAGCCCCTGAATTATGTTGCTTGGTGATCACTCCAAATTGTTCTAGAAGCTTCAATATCGTATCCAACAAGGACTCTCTCGTCGGGACTCTAAATGTAGCAAACCATATGTCCTTTTTGATCATATCCACAAGATCTACACGATGGTGTGCTCTGATTCTTCACTTGAGATACTTTCTTATGATAAAATATTGAATATCCTGCAAAACAAGTGAGAACAACACAACTCATGCAACTCGTTAGAATAAAACCCTACCATTACACTCTTTGGATCATTTCAGGACATTTATGAGGTTAGTTGGCGGTTTAAAATAGGAGTTAACTACCGTCAACATCTTCCAAGTCATATTCATCGAGGACTCTCGCTCTGAGACTCTAAATATAGCAAATGATATGTCTATTTTAATCGTCTCGATGAGCTCTACACAATGGTGTGCTCTAATTGTTCACTTGAGATACTTTCTTATGATGAAATATTGAATATCCTGTAAAACAAGTGAGAACAACACAACTCATGGAACTCGTTAGAATCAAACCCTACAGCTACACTCTTTTAGTCATTTCAGGTCATTTATGTGGTTAGTTGATGGATTAAAATAGGAGTTAACTACCGTCAATACTCATTGGGGAGAGGGCGCGGGGAGGAGATAGAAGGCAGCTGAGGAGGGAAGGAATAGAGATTGAAGGGAAACCCTAGGCGTCTGTATTTATATTGAATCAGATAATAGGCTTCTCCTGGGCCTGTTGGGCCACAATATTTTCGGTGGCGGGCCTTGTACTATGCCTCTCTCGAAAAATAGATTTATGGAGGCGGGCATCTTAAGACAACCGCCTCTGAAAATCGTGTATTTTTGGAGGCGGTTCTCTTAAAATATCCGCCTCCGTAAATCGATTTTCCGAGACGGGTAAATTGACCGCCACGGTAAGTAAAAATGTCTGCCACCGTTAATCGAACTATTAACCATGGCGGTTTTTAGTGCTGTCCGCTACGGTAAATAATTTGCAAATGCCTCATAAAAGATTTTTTTGTAGTAGTGGATGGTACTTTATAATTTGTCGTCTTATGTGTGTGATTGATCTCTGGGTGCACATAAGATATTATATTCAATTTTATCCTTAAAATTGGGTGTGACATTCCCATCGGTACACAGTGGTGGCCACACCACAAACACGGTTAGTATGGTCTCGCAAGACTACAAGCCCCTCTAATGTATAATAATGGTGCATGCAAGCACCGAATATAAAGAGGTATACAAACCTTACTAAAAGCAAGCGCATGAGCGGTGGTCTATCTAGCTTAAGCACTCTACAAAGCACCTACACTAATCTACACTAATCACTATATGTATCACAAAGCACTATGCATGTGGAGGCCACTAGGATGACGTAGTAACACCCTTGGTATGTTTTCTCACTCCTCTACACCTCATTTGGCCCGTTAAAGGTGGTATTTATTAGCCCCAACTCGAAACTAGCCGTTGGGACTAAAAATAGCAATTTTGTAGTGTATCGAATGCTATAATACTAGCATCTGACGTGTCTAATGAGGTTAAGTTGATTTGTTGTTGGAAAACTAGCAATTATACTTTTTCTGTGAGCATCGGACGTGCCTGTGAGCATCGGACGTGCCTATGTTACTGTGTAATTTGGGCTGATTTTTGTGAGTATCAGGCTCGCCACATCGGACACGCATGAGAAGAGCATCGGATGCATCCGTTATTGTTTTTTTTAACGTGACACACTTTCGTATTTTGGGTATAAATTTCAGCTCCAAACTCCGATTTTAATGATCTTGGACTTTTTAGAAAAATAATTAAAAGCTCTATAACTTTATGCCAGTGTCATGTCAGTTTGAGTAGATCCAAGATCTAGAGATAGTTTCATTTTAAACACCTCTTTGTCTCGCCTTGAGCGGCTTACCTTTGTTTGTCATCGCGTCTGGGCTTCTACTTCTTGTGTCTTGGACTATGTTTGATGTTTATAGGTCTTCAATACATCTTCTAAGATCTTACTTGAGATATTGATCATCATCACGTGTCACACCCCAATTTTAAGGATAAAATTGTGGCGGAGTACTCATGTGTGCCCAGGAAACAATCACACACATAAGTTAGACAAATTACAAGAAAGTGGCATCATCACATTGTTTATTACATAACGATAGTACCAACACAAGCTTACATCAAACGAAACAAAAGATAACAGAACTGCTAACAAGATCTACTCCACAGGGAACGCTGACTGGGGGAAACAGCTAGCCTAGAAGTCCTCTGGGAAGTCGCCAACTGCACCTTCATCTGTTACCCATCCGGGATTTGCCCAAAAAGAAGATAAACAACAAGCGTAAGTACTTCTCGTACTTAGCAAGCTAACACAGGGTTCATGAGGCTCAAAAGGCAGACACTGGCTGACTGCAGTTAGCTTTCAAGTTGGCAAAGTTTTAGCATTAAGGTAAACGAATATGGTGTTTAACCCTTAACCCATGATCCATTTGTCCAACAAAGATAATTAAGACAACATAAAGTACCATCAACATAAAGTAAACAGTTATTCAGGTATTATAGTTCTGCTAGTTTTCCGGGCCGCTCGTGACCGTGAGCACGGCTGTTATAACAGTTTTACACTCTGCAGAGGTTGTGCATCTTTACCCACAAGCCGTGTTACCCTTGTGCCCGAGGCGGCCAACCTCTTGATCCACTTCCGAGGTAGATCGACAGGGCACACTATGAAGCCTTTCGTTGGTTCGTCTAACATGTTAGGGCCGCTAGGTTTCCTTGGCAGGCAGATGTAGTAACCCCCCTTTCCTATGGCACAAGGCCATCGCAGCTATACACATAGGAACAGGAGCAGCCCTACACCCAAAGTGGCAAGCCCCTTATGCGCCCTTTCGGGTCACCGCTAACAAGTTAGAAAAGGTCCAGTGTACTGAGCTAAAACCAGAGCCATATAGCACCCATGGTAGCACTGTCAATCCCAGCTTTTGCTAACAGCAAGTTTTATTAACCGTTTAACAACATATCATCATGAGAACAAAGTTCATCATTGGACTGGATCAGTTATAAGTCAGTTAGCACTAGCATTCTACCCATATGCATAAATCCCACGGAAACAAGAACATCGCAGATAACAAAGCTAAGTGGGTCTCTAAGGTTGCTCAATTTGGACACATGCATAAATGAGTAATTTAATGGTAAAGTGAAATAGGTGACAAGGAGATCCCATGCTAACTTGCCTTGGTTGTCGAAAGACTGATCTTCCTGCTGGTCGCTGAAAGAGGGGTCCTGGTCGTACCACACCGACTCACCGTCTACTCGATCACAAAACATCATCACGCATTCCAGGCGCAAACATACACAATGCAAACAAGGCTATCATTAGAACAGTACAGCAAACAGTAATAAACAGAAATAAATCTTTGATAAAACTGAAGTACGCGTTTCTACGATCACAACAAGTTTTGGTTCACCGAAAACGGAGTTACTATGCGAAAGATACGGCCGAAACGGTGTTTCTAAAGCCCTAAACAAGATTAACATAAACTCTGAAACTAAACTGATCTACGCTGTCTAACAGAGGCATAAACAGGTAGAAAACTAAATTACGAATCTAACGCAACTTGAACGGGTCAAAACGGAGCTAAAACGGGGATTTTATAAGCATTTTAGTGTAATGGCATTTCTGTAAATAAGCTGGAAAGCATTTGAATTGAAATCGGAATTTAAATTGAATTTTAAATCGAAATGGCGGCCGGCTGGACTGCGCCTCAAATCAGGAGAAGCACAGGGGCCTTAAAGGAAGTTTCCCAAGACTCAGGGAATAGCACTAAAGGGAGTGCGGGTTGATTCCGCAAATCCTCAGGGGCTCATATGCAAAATGGCACCCAAAAGGGTACCGGCTGATTCGAGCCACCGGATCAGAGATGGACGGCGCGGATTAGATCCAGGGGGATGCGCGCGCGGGGCAAGCCGACGGCGTGCACAGGCTGTGGCGTCGCGGCGCTTTGCGCGACGTCGCGCGCGGTTCCGCCATGGATGGCACGGCGGAGCTCGCGGACTCGGCCGCGGAGCCTACCCTAGGCTAAACCAAGCGGACAGGGAGATAGGGGAAGCCAAGGGGGGTGCTCACCGGGGTGAAACGAACGGAGGAGGTGGCCCGGAGGTGGCGGTCCGCGGCGAACGGCGGACGGCGGCGGACTGCACGGACGAACGCGGCGGTTAGGACTAAACCGAGCGAAAGAAAAGGAAGGAGGGGGTTCGGCAACTTCACTGCGACGCGGCGGAGCTCGGGGGAGGTCGCGGACGGTCGGAGCGGTGCCGAATCGGCGGCTCGACTGCGGCGGCGGCGGCGATGGCACGGAGATGCTCGGCGCGGTTGCTTGGGTGCTCTGCTGTGCGGCGCTGCGGGAGAGAAAGAGGGAGAAAGGAGTGGGGGTGGAGACCGCGTCCACTAAAAGGACGAGGGAGAGACGGGGTCATGGGTGAAGCGCGCGGGAGAAGCGGGAGCGTGCGGCAGCGGCGGTTGCGCTCGGCGGCGACGCAGAGAAGGAGGGAGGAGGGGGCTGACATGCGGGCCCGGGTTGTCAGTGAGAGAGAGGGAGAGGAGGCGCGGCGGCGCAAATGGCGCCGAGCTGGGCCGCCAGTGGGCCGTGCGGGCGAAGGGGAAGGGAGGAGGGAGGCCCGCTGCGGAAAAGGAGGAGGGGAGAGAGCGCCAGCGGGCTTGGGCCGCCAGGCCGCTTGGGCCGGTTGCAAGGGAGAGAGGGAGAAGGTGAAATTTCCCTTTTTCTTTTTATTTCAAAGCATTTCAAATCCATTCCAAAAGAAGTTTGAATTCATTTTGAATTTTGGCAAAAACCAGTCACTCAAATAAATATAATGCACCAGCATGAATGCATAAACATGTTGTCACTACTCTTTTATTTCCATAAAAAAAATTATTTAACCCCTAGGTTAAATGCTTCACAAAAATCGTAATTAAATCATTTTCACCTATTTTGTTTTGGAGAAATTTTTAGGGTGTTACAACTCTACCCCCCTTAAGCTGAATCTCGTCCTCGAGATTCGACTGGAGCTTGCTCAAACAACTGCGGATAAGATTTCCGGAGATCTTCTTCTCTTTC
Source organism: Coix lacryma-jobi var. lacryma-jobi (assembly GCA_009763385.1). NCBI lineage: Eukaryota > Viridiplantae > Streptophyta > Magnoliopsida > Poales > Poaceae > Coix > Coix lacryma-jobi. The sequence continues at coordinate 118,842,762 of CM019830.1, read as the reverse complement.
CCAGGTAGCCTCTTCTTCTGTATACCTGTTCCACTGAACCTTGCACATCTTGATCACTCGGCTCCTGGTAACTCTTTCTGCTGTCTCTAAGATCTTTACAGGGTACTCTTCATAAGTGAGATCTTCTCCTATCTTGATCTCTTCCAGGGGAACTTGCTCTTCCGGCACCCTCAGACATTTCTTTAGCTGAGAGACATGGAACACATCATGAACGCCTGACAGCCTCTCAGGTAACTCAAGCTGATAGGCCACTTCTCCACGTCTGGCCAAGATCCGGAAAGGACCTATGTATCTGGGTGCCAACTTTCCTTTCATGTTGAATCTCTTTACGCTTCTCAGGGGTGACACTTTCAAATACACATAGTCTCCCACTGTGAAAACTAAGTCCCTCCTGCGAGTATCCGCATAACTCTTTTGTCGGGACTGAGCTATCCTTAAGTTATCCCGGATCATTCTTACTTGTTCTTCCGCATTTCTAAGAACATCCGGTCCAAACACTTGAGTTTCTCCTGTCTGATTCCAGAATAAAGGAGTTCTACACTTTCGCGCATACAAAGCTTCAAAAGGTGCCATTTTGAGACTCTCCTGATGACTGTTATTGTAGGAGAATTCAGCATATGGCAGGCTCTTATCCCAACTAGTCCCGTGCTGAAGTGCACATGCTCTCAACATATCCTCCAAGATTTGATTTATCCTTTCAGTCTGCCCATCTGTTTGTGGGTGATATGCAGAACTGAAATTCAGCTTGGTTCCCAACGATTGATGTATCTGATGCCAAAAATGAGATGTGAATTGTGTTCCTCTGTCAGATACTATTTTCTTCGGTACACCATGTAAGGACACAATTCTCTCCATGTACCGCTCTGCTAACCTTGCTCCATTATAAGTGGTTTTAACTGGTAGGAAGTGAGCGACCTTGGTGAGCCGGTCGACTATTACCCATATAGAGTCATAGCCTCTTTGTGTGCGGGGTAATCCAGTGATAAAGTCCATTCCCACTTCTTCCCATTTCCACTCGGGTATCTGCATAGGTTGCAGTAATCCTGCCGGTCTTTGATGTTCAGCCTTGACCTTCTGACAGGTGTCACATAGGGCTACATATTCTGCCACATCTCGCTTCAAACCATACCACCAGTACTTCTCTTTCAAATCTAAGTACATTTTGGTGCTGCCGGGATGTATGGAGTAGGCAGATTCATGTGCATCTCGCAAGATGGCATCACGGATAACTTTCACTTCAGGCACACATATCCTTTTTCCAAACCATAGTGTCCCCTTATCATCCATCCTGAAACCTGGTGCCTTCCCAAGCACTATGTTCTCTGCTATCTCTTGCAATTTCTCATCTTTCAATTGACCCTCACGGATTTCTTTCTCTAAGGTAGGTTCAACTGTCATCTCCACAACATTGTTGGCAAAGCATAGGTTAAGATATGCCATTTCAGCTCTCAACTCTGCTAACATGTATTCCACTTGCAGTCCATTTGCATAAGTTTTTCTGCTCAAGGCATCGGCCACGACATTGGCCTTTCCTGGGTGATAATGTACCTCCAGGTCATAGTCCTTGATCAATTCTAGCCAATGGCGTTGCCTCAAATTCAGATCTGATTGAGTAAATATGTACTTCAGACTTTTATGATCTGTGTACACATCACACTTATGTCCAACTAGATAATGTCTCCATATCTTTAGAGCATGGACAACAGCTGCTAACTCCAAATCATGAGTTGGATAGTTCACCTCGTGCTTTCTCAGCTGTCTAGATGCATAGGCTACTACTCTTCCTTCTTGCATTAGAACACATCCAAGTCCCAGACGAGATGCATCACAATAGATGGAGAAGCTTTTGTTCAAGTCTGGCAGAACTAGGACTGGTGCTGAGGTCAATCTCCTCTTCAATTCTTCAAAGTTTGCCTGGCACTTATCAGACCACACAAACTTAGCACTCTTTTCTAGCAAGGCAGTCATAGGCTTTGCGAGCTTGGAGAATCCTTCAATGAACCTCCTATAATACCCGGCCAAACCCAGGAAACTTCGGATTTCACTGGCATTAGTTGGCGGGTTCCAATCCAACACATCTTGCACCTTGCTAGGATCAACGGATATACCTCCGTTAGAGACAATATGCCCTAAGAAAGAGACTTCTTTCAGCCAAAATTCACACTTGCTCCTCTTGGCATAGACTTGATGCTCTCTTAACTTCTGCAGAACCATTCTCAGATGTTCAGCATGTTCCTCCTCTGTTTTGGAGAACACTAGAATATCATCTATGAATACCACCACGAACTTGTCTAGGTATTCCATGAACACTTTATTCATCAGATACATGAAGTAAGCTGGGGCATTGGTCAGTCCAAAAGACATCACTGTATACTCATACAGTCCATACCGCGTTGTGAAGGCGGTCTTAGGAATGTCTGTGTTCCGGATTTTCAACTGGTGATACCCAGATCTGAGATCTATTTTAGAGAACACACATGCTCCTCTAAGTTGGTCAAATAGATCGTCTATCCGGGGTAGAGGGTATTTGTTTTTAATGGTAACCTCATTTAAAGATCTATAGTCCACACACATCCTTTGGCTACCATCTTTCTTATCCACAAAAATCACAGGTGCTCCTCAAGGAGAAGCACTAGGGCGTATATACCCTTTCTCTAACAACTCCTTAAGCTGTTTCTTAAGTTCTTCTAATTCATTTACCCCCATTCTATAAGGTCTTTTAGCTATTGGTGCAGTTCCAGGCAGTAATTCAATAATGAACTCAACATCGCGATCAGGTGGCATACCTGGCAGATCATCCGGAAAGACATCAGGGAACTCGTCCACCACCCGATCTTGCTCTGCACCACTAGCATCCATCTGGTTGACCGTGGCAGTTGGCTGCTCTTTCATCACCACTTGCACACAGATTCTGTCTCCCTTAGGTGTAGATATAACAACTGACCTTTCTTGGCACTGAATGACAGCCCCATGTTGCTTCATCCAGTCCATACCCAAGATGAGATCTATACCTGCTGTTCTTAGCACTATAGGCTTTACTTTAAAGTCTACCCCCCTTAGGTTGACACTAGAGGTGGGGCTCCAGAAATTTGCAGGCATACTACCCCCTGGTGAGTTTACTATGATTGTTTCTTTCATTGCACATAAAGGCACACCATGCATTCTAACAAAAGACTGTGAAATGAAGGAATGCGAAGCACCAGAATCAAAAAGTATGGTTGCTGGGATTGAGTTGATGCTGAACGTACCCATCATAACATCCGGTGCATCCAGGGCATTATCGACAGCCACATGGTTCACTCACCCAGTGTGAGGTGGACGAGCATTCTGCTTCTGACCTCCTGCTTTGTTTTGTGGAGCCTGAGGGTTCTGCTTCTTGGGACACTGGTGAGCATAGTGTCCAACCTCCCCACAGCGGTAGCAAGCGTTGGGGTTCTGCTGAGATGCATTCTTCATGGGAGCGGAGTTGGGTGCTCCCTGGCGTGATGCTTGGCTGCCCTGCTGCTGGTACCTCTGCCCTCCTGGCTGCTGCTGATAGCGCTGACCACCAGACTGCTGTTGGTATGGAGGGCGCTGCTGGTTCTAGTTGCCCTGGGGTTGCTATCCCCTGTTCCACTGGTTGGAGGAGCCTTGATTCCTCTGGGGGTAGCCTTGCTGGGGGTTGGTTCGGGGACGAGTGTTGCTCCCCGAAGACTGGCCTTGGAAGCTTCTCTTCTTTGCTTCCATCTCTTTCCGCTTGTTGTCAATAACAATCGCCCTATTGACCAGGGCCTGATAGTTGGGATAAGTATTTGACATAAGCTGGAGCTGCAACCCATCGTAAAGACCCTTCAGAAAACGGCGCTGTTTATCCTTATCTTGGGCCACATCCTGTGGGGCATAGCACGACAGTTGGGCAAACTTATCGCGGTATTCCGCCACTGACATGGACCCTTGTTTCAAGGAGCGGAACTCTTCTTGCTTCAGCTCTACGAGACCATCAGGGATGTGATAGGATCTGAAGTTCTCCTTGAACTCCTGCCATGAAACAACTGGAGCATCTTGGGGACGGGCAAACATGAACGCATCCCACCAATCTTGTGCTGCTCCCTGCAGTTGCCCCGAGGCATAGAGCACCTTCTCATAGTCGGTGCACTGGGCAATGTTCAGCTGTTTCTCCACTGCACGGAGCTAGTCATCCGCCTCCAGTGGTTCAGAGGCGTGAGTGAACACAGGTGGATGGCCCTTCAGGAACTCTCCTCGATGGTCCCTGACTTGAAGAGGTTGAGGTGCTGCAGCGGGCGCCTGATCCAGGCGGTTCATCATGGCGTGCATAAGCTGATTCTGCGTGGCCATCAGCTGTTCGATGGTCACTGGCGGCGGTGGCGGTGGCGGGTCCACAGGAGCACCACGCCCACGGCCACGACCTCTTCCGCGTCCACCCCTTGCTGCCATCTGCTTACCAACAAATGCGCAAGAGTTAGACCTTTATATCCAACAAAGAATGTATATATGAACATAAATAAACATTGCTGAAAATTTCTGTGCACATCCTTGTCAACAGCAGCACACTAAAACGGGCATAACTCAAGCTACAGGAATCCCACAGGGATGAACCAGACATCGTTGGAAAGCTTAAGAAACCAGCTACAACTCTCATATAGAACACTTTTTCAGATTCGGCCAGATTCCGGGTCGAAAACAGCGTTGAACAGAACCTGTTCTAGGTGACAGACTGCGCAGTAACATCAACTTTAAACAGGCATATCTCCCAGATCCGAACAGATAAGGACTTGGTTCCAGATTTGTTTGAAAGATACATCAGTCTAGATACTCCCACAAAAATTTCATAAATTTTGGGAGCACGGATTAAGAGATATACTGATATAACCACAGGCTGCTCCAGAAAACAGCAACACAGATAAGGGATAAACAACTTTATTCAACACAGAGATATGTTTTAAACTTGGAGAAGCACAGACAAAACCCATACTTCACCACACACAAGCAAAGATCCATCAAACATAGTTCACTAACATAAGCAACACATCCACTAAAAGTTCACTAGACACAAACTGAAATTTAAACAACGTTTCTAACGAGATAACTAAACATGGTAGGCAAACTACTGGGCTCCACCGGGGGCATCGTTGGCTCTGTACTTCTTCTTGTAAACAGCTGGAAGACCCAGCTCACCGCGGAGATGATCCACTTCACGCTCCAGACGCCTCATCACTTTCTGTGAAGCGCGCAGGTCATCCTGCACCTTGTCAGCCTTCCTCTGCACTTCATAGGCATGCTGGGCGGTAGAGACCAGAACAGGGTACTCCACAGGTGGAAGCAGAGCTTGCCACGAACCCACCATGTCACTGTGGGGCAGGTAGCGGTAGCGGTCAGTCCTCATAGACTGGAAGGGCAGACCACGGTAATGCAAGAAAGCATCCTGCGCTGCGTCCTCCATGCTGGCGAGAGCTTCACCACGCTTGGTGGTCGTCCTGTGAGCCGACTCTATGACGTGGGCTTGATCCACATCATTCCAACCTGTAACCATCAGGTCGGACTTCCAGTAAGTGGCCTCCAAAGGATGAGTATACTCGCCACAGTGATACTGGAGCTTGGCCTCCAACTCTGGGTAGTACTCATCCAGCAGGCGAACCAACATACTATGGTAGTATGCTGTCTCGTCAGGCTTCTTGAACATGAAACGACGAGT